>CAKJTW010000037.1:1295833-1943750 GCA_917880005.1 Nanger dama | reverse complement strand
TGAGGAGCTCCTTACAACACTGGGATAGACTGACCTGTGCTCCCGTCCTTCCAATAACAGAGTAATAATATTGACCTTTGACCTCACCCAACACAGTACATAGTTTGTGAGTGTTGGTTAGAGTACTCACTTTGGTGGATAATTGCTTTACAATATTGTATTGGTTTCTGACATACATCAACATGTATCAGCCATAAGTATATATTTGTCCCCTCCCTCTTAAAAATTAAAACCAAAAAGATACTTACTTTGATTCAGATCCTCAGGACTTCAGTAATTGAGCCTGTGCAGAACCATGACTGTAATTGTCACCTGCCTCATTCTTTACAAGCCATCTAGCTTTAGAAAACATGGCCAACACACTCAGGTGCCACAGGCATATCCACTGGACAAGCTGAGAAGGGTGACAGTTTCTATTACCACCTTTAAGATTCTTCAAAGCATAACATCACCAGTTGTCACTGCATAAAACTAGCAAGGCATCAAGTAAGCCACCATAGAAGCAAGAAGAGTGACAATGACAAGGAGCAAGGAGAGCATAAAGGAAAGACATATCCATCTGAATGCAGAGCTCCAAAGAAAAGCAAGGAGAGATAAGAAAGCCTTCCTAAGTGATCATTGCAAAGAAATAGAGGAAAACAAAAGAATGGGAAAGACTAGAGATCTCTTCAAGAAAATTAGAGATGCCAAGGGAACACTTCATGCAAAGATGGGCATCATAAAGGACAGAAACGATATGGATCTAACCAAAGCAGAAATATTAAGAAGAGGTGGCAAGAATACACAGAAGAACTATTCAAAAAAGATCTTCATGACCCAGATAACCAGGATGGCTATAGCCAGACACCCCTGGAGTGCAAAGTCAGGTGGGCCTTAGGAAGCATCACTATGAACAAAGCTAGTGGAGGTGATGGAATTCCAGCTGAGCTATTTTAAATCCTAAAAGATGATGCTGTGAAAGTGCTGGACTCAACATGCCAGCAAATTTAGAAAAATCAGTAGCAGTCACAGGACTGGAAAAGGTCAGTTTTCATTTTAATCCCAAAGAAAGGCAATGCCAAAAATGTTGAAACTACCGCACAATTGCACTCATCTCACATGCTAGCAAAGTAATGCTCAAAATTCTCCAAGCCAGGCTTTAACAGTACATGAACCAAGAACTTCCAGAAGTTCAAGCTGCAGTTAGAACAGGCAGAGGAATCAGAGATCAAATTGCCAACATCTGTTGGATCATAGAAAAAGCGAGAAATTCCACCATTACATCTTCTTCTGCTTCATTGACTGTGTTAAAGTCTTTGATTGCACTGATCACAACAAACTCTGGAAAATTCTTCAAGAGATGGGAATTCCAGACCACCTTAGCTGCCTCCTGCGAAATCTGTATGCAGGTCCATAAGCAACATTAGAACTGGACCTAGAACAATGGACTGCCTCCAAACTGGGAAAGGAGAACGTCAAGGCTGTAATATCATCGACCCTGCCTATTTAACGTATATGCAGAGTACATCATGAGAAATGCCCGGCTGGATGAAGCACAAGCTGGAATCAAGATTGCTGGGAGAAATATCAATAACCTCAGATATGCAGATGACACTGGCCTTATGGGAGAAAGCGAAAAGGAAGTAAAGAGCCTCTTGATGAAGGTGAAAGAGGAGCGTGAAAAAACTGACTTTAAACTCAACATTCAAAAAACTAAGATCATGGTATCCAGTTCCAACACTTCATGACAAGTAGATGGGGAAACAATGGAAACAGTGAGAGACTTTATTTTCTTGGGCTCCAAAATCACTGCAGATGGTGACTGCAGCCATGAAATTAAAAGACGCTTGCTCCTTGGAAGAAAAGCTATGACCAACCTAGACAGCATATTAAAAGCAGAGACATTACTTTGCTGACAAAAGTCCACATAGTCAAAGCTCTGGTTTTTCCGGTAGTCATGTATGGATGTGAGAGTTGGACCATAAAGACGGCTGAGTGCCAAAGAATTGATGCTTTTGAACTGTGTTGTTGGAGAAGAGTCTTGAGAGTCCCTTGGACTGCAAGGAGAAGCAACCAGTCAATCCTAAAGGAAATCAATCCTGGATATTCACTGGAAGGACTGATGCTGAAGCTGAAGCTCTGATACTTTGGCCACCTGATGTGAAGAACTGACTCATTTAAAAGCCCCTGATGCTGAGAAAGATTGAAGGCAGGAGGAGGGAGGGGATGACAGAGGATGAGATGGTTGGATGGTATCATCAACTCAATGGATATGAGTTTGAGCAAGCTCTGGGAGATGGTGATGGATTGGGAAGCCTAGTGTGCTGCAGTCCTTGGGGTCACAAAGTGTTGGACACAACTCAGCCACTGAACTGACTGATGACTGAAGAAGAGTGCAACCCAGTTCCAACTTGGCATTTCTCACTAACAACCTGGACTGAATGGACAGATGCAAGCTTTGGTCAGCCTGTGCTCAGATGGGAATGCATTTAGCTATGCAACTTTAGGCAAAGTTACTACCTACTCTGCACCTGTGTACAGTGTGCCATATAAACTATGTGAACTTCTTGTGATAATGGACTTAGAATTCTAAGTAGTGAATTGAAATACTGAACCTACTAACTACCATATGAACAAGCTGACTTGTGTAATGTTTTGAAACACCCAATCACATATCCACTTTCAAGAACATAGTTTTGTCTTTATTATTCTAATTGCTACCTCTCATTTTCTCAGTGCTCTTTAGCAATTAGGTTTTTAACATTTCTGCATGCTCCAATTTTTGATATTATCATAAAATAAAAATTAGAACATAAAGTATAAAATTGAATGTTCTACTTTAAACAACAACAACAAAAAACTAGTCCTTTACCCCAGCATTGCACTCTCCTTCAACCTGTACCAGCAGGGAAGCCCTGTATTCTACTTCAATCTGTATGTTCCACTTTCCCCATTCTTAGGGATACAAATGGGGTTAGAAACTTTAAAATATGACACATTACACAGGGCAAAGTGGCTGGTGCTGTAGCATTTGGAAACTGAGTCCACGATTTTAGGAAAATGACTAGTTGGAAGGGTCAGTCTGATCTGTGTTTCTAGCTGATGAGGATGTCCTCTGAGGAAATGCCAAGTTCTCTTCAGGCTCACTGACTGGTTGCTTCTGAAGAGAAATTTCATCAGAGAGAATACTTCTAGCAAATGTTCCCAAGCTCAAGTATGGGACTCACTTGGGAAGAGGTCTCACGGATTGGTGGCTGAATGCTTTGTGTCCTGTTGTCTAGTGTTTACGCTTTACCATTTCCAACTCAAAATGGCCTCACTGGAGACCATGCTCCACACACGTACTTTCAAAGACAGCTGGAAGTTTCTCTAAGATCTTTGATGACTGGAACACAGCCACAAAATGTCTGAATCTATTTCCCTCAATTTGAGTGTCATAGTTCAAATCAAAGCTTTTATATTTTTTGTTGTCTGTAACACTCACCTGTAGTATTTATCAAAGTAGTTATAAGGGTTCATTCCTTCTCTGACCCTATGAAACTACTGTGTCTATTTGCATAATCACATGTTGAAGCATAATTGACAGCAGAGGCCTTACAGACTCAGCTCACTTTATCTACTAAAAGTATGCTTTATCTGTATCCTTAAAGAAGTGTAAAGTCATAAGAACAAGTTGCAATTGTCCTGTGTCTTTGAAACTGTGGAAAGAAACTTTTCTCACACTCAATTTGACATTAGGTGCCTTTCTAAGACAAAAACTCAGAGTTTGCCCAAGGCTCTCAGAACACAACATAACTCCTCCTGCTGATGACTGCTTACTTACTTTTATTACACTTAATAGTACTTGACATTATAATCTAACAAATCTATCTCTAACCTTACACTTACAAGTCTTTTTCTTACTTTAACCAAGCAAGTATAATATACAGGTTTAGGATTTGTTTATGGCTGTAAAATCTACTATTACAATGTGTTTCAAATGCTGAATCTTTCAGAGAAAGAGAGGAAAATTAGACTGAGAAAGTGAAAGCTTTTCATTTGTCCTTATACAACTGAACTATTATCTTCCTTAGGGACAAGAACTTGCTAGTGAAAGTTCTAATTATACCCTTGATCTTTATTTAGTTATTTAATGGATTACAAAGAAGGCATATAAGACCAAGCTACTTGCTTGGTATAAAATATACCACCTCAAAATTTTCAGATACTTATTTCTGAGAATGTTTTGAAACTGATATTATACCCAAAATGAAACAACCATCTTCCACTGTAACATAAGAATAATTTGACAAGCTTGTTTCAACAAAGTAAAATGTCAAGCTGACCTTCCAGTGGGATCTGTGACTCTAAGAGAAAAGGAGAAAGAGAACTGGCTTCCATTGTAACTTACAAAGTCTAGGCAGTATAAGAAGGGCATTCTCTGGAATGAGTTCGATATGGACTATTCAGAAACATTTGAAAATGCTTGTCACAGCTACTCCAAATATAGCCTACAATGCTTATTTAATGTCTTGTTCCCTTTATGACATCTAACCTGATAATTATATTGAGACAATTTCTCCAGCTGGGGAGTCATTTATTTTGAAAATGACTTAACAGCTGGCTTTCATTAGAATTCTACTTCAACCTAAAAGGCACTGCATATTTTTTTACATGGTAATCAAAAGTGATACCATGGTGATTCCCATCTGAGGTCCTCCAGAATAGTGATAGATTTTTATGCCCATAATGCAGCTTATGGAGCTTTCAGTCATAAAGAGAGTCTAAGTAAATCCTAGACTCTACAAACATTGTTTCATCATTTGGGATTTTTACAGACATGTTTGCTTATTGATCATACTATGCTGCAACTTTAAATTATCTTGTATATATATTTATTCTAATATATTTCAATATCTTATATGAATTATATAAATCTTTTCTTTTCTACAGATACATTTATCATGATAGAAATTTTATACAATCGTTATAGCTCTCAGAAAGCAAAGCCATTGAAAATAACATCCAATTGGCATACACAGTTTAGAAAAATTTTTCTCCCATGTTTCACAGTTAATGCAGAAAGGACAAACTAACTCATCAGCTTTGTAATGTTTTAAAACTCAACAAAACTGATTCACTCCATCTCTCTATAATTAAAATATAATTATACTCTCCACAGAAGAACTTCATATATATGGCTTTTAGAAACTCATGAAAGTGGTAGAAAGGAACTATCCAAATATTTCTCATTGCAGAGTCTATGTAAGAGTCTTCCATGGTAAAAAAATTTTTACATTTAGCCAAATGAAGTGGGTATAGCCGAAGAATGAACAGAGGAGAAAAATCAGGGAAAGCATCTCTGGCTAGTCCCTAGATTGCTGATTTTTATTCAAGAAGGTATTTTGTAATGTGTTTATAAGCCCCAAGAGAAAGAAGACACAAGCTGGCCTTGAACTGCAGCACTTGGCTATATAGTTTCTACAGTCTACAAAGCCATCATAACATAAACATGAGAGTGGAAAAATATTTGATACATTCTAGTGAAGTGGGTGAACTTAGAGCCTGTTATACAGAGTGCAGTAAGTCATAAAGAGAAAACAAATTTTGTATATTAACACATATATATGGAATCTAGAAAAATGGTTCTGAGGAACCTATTTGCGGGGCAGGAATAGAGACACGGACATAGAGAGCAGACGTGTGAACAGAGCAGGGGAAGGAGAGGGTGGGACACACTGAGTGAGTAGCATGGAAACAGATACCTTATCATATGTAAAATAGGTAGCTGTTGGGAAGTTGCTGTATAACACAGGGAGCTCAGCTCGATACTCCGTGACAACCTAGACGGGTGTGATGAGGTGGGTTGGGGCAATGAATTCTCCAATTAAAAGTAAATTTAAAAAATTCTTTAAGGAGAAAAAAATTGGTACAAATCCACAAATTGTAACGTAGGTACGTACGTTGTGTTTGTCTTTGTTCCTGTCTCCATTAGTGGTTTTCAACAAGAAAGATTGAAAACACCTTCTCCTTCCAGCTCTTCATTGCTTTCAACCCATTTATGGACAGAGCCAGTGCTCATGGACTTTTACCAAACCAGAAACACTGTTTTCTGAACTTACCCTTTTACTATGTTTGATATAGTTGGAATCTGTTTTTCCTCAAAGGTTATTTAACAGGTCCACCAAGTCACAGGCAAAATGCCAACTTCTGACTTTCTGCTCTTGGATTTTGGCTCCTATTCCAATCTTTAATCATGGGACAATTGGGAGAGTGTACCTCTGAACACTGAAAAAAAAAAAAACCCATAAAAATTTTAATAGACACCATTGCCTTTTATCAAATTCTAAGTTTAAGAATCATAGAAATAACTTTGACAATGAGATAAAACAGCAAAACTGGTCATGTGTACAAGAATTTGAAATATATACATAGATTTTATATCACATGATAACTATGAAGAACGCATATTGTAAGAAAAGTTTCCAGGAGAGGATGAATCTGTAGGACTTGACTGCATCCCAACATAATAGGAAGATAAATCATAGACTAAAGAGAACATAGAACTGAATAGAATCCATTTGGCTCATTTTAAATGCTTTCTTCCTCTTAATATATTATCTTCCAAATTGGAAATAAAAATCTCTTCAAAATTTGCTAAAATTTAGCTTCTGGATGAAGTCTACTTATTTTAGACATGCCCCAGCTTTTAGCCAAAGATGTCTATCTGTACTTTTCATCTGATTCTTCCATGTACACATTGGTCAAGTAAGTAAAGAAAAAGATACTCTGAAATAATTTTTCCAAAAAATAGCATGATTCATTAGTATGCTTGCAGCTCTTTAGGATTTCTTGTCATATAAGGACTTGCTGCATTTCTGAAGCTAATATCCTTTAACTGGTAACAAAAAAAAAAAAAAAAAACAAACAAAAAAAAACAACTTCTATTGTCCTCTAACTGGTAAAAACTTTTATTGGGAGTCTCTCAACCTGTTTTCCAAGTTTTACAGATGAGAGATGGAAGACATAGAGAAATTAAATAACTTCCCAAGTGTCATAAAGCTCATTCAGTGGTTGAGCCAGGATTTGAACTGAGGCTGAACTGAAATATTTTGTTTCCATGAATATGGGCCCATCAGCATAAGTATCTAGATTTCAACATCTGGATTATATGTGGACCAAATTCAAAACCAGATTAACGACTCTTAATGGCATTACTAAAGATCACTTTATTCTTTGGCAATTTTTTCCATGTGATTAATAAAAAAAAAAAAAAAACTCATACAACACAGCTTGGGTGGTAAAGTAGAAAATTTCAAGATCACAGTAATTATTTTCTTAACATTCTCCTTCCCTAGTCTCTTTTTCCCTTCAATTTAGCTTTTAATTAGTACCAAAGCTGGCTGTTTAAGACATATCTTGATCATGCCATTCCCTTTTAAGACTTCCCATTTCTCCTTGCTTCAAACATGATGAAATTTAAAAATTCATCTTGGGCAATAATGTCTTCATAAGCCTTGGTCCTAAATCAAACTCCCCCATGACTTTTTTTTCTTTGTTCATTTTCTCCTCTCTGCCAAAAACCCCATTAACCATCTTACCCCTGTTTCCCCTCACTCTATCCTCACACTTCTTTCTGATTTGCATAAATATACTCTCAATCTCTATCCCTGTCTCTCTGTATCGTTTTCCTCTCTTTGTCTCTCTCTCTATCTCACTCTTTCTCTCTCTCACTCATTAATACTTAAAAGAATTATTTTACAACTTTCCATCTGCATTCCATGGCACTGTAAGTCTCTCTTTGTTACAATATATCATCTTCTTTTGAAACTATTTATTTATGAAATTTACCCCTTTCACTGAGATGACAACCCTGAAGTCTAGGGCTGGATTATTTATCTGTCTCTGTCTACCAGCTAGGGCTTGGTGTATATTAATAGAAAATGCTTAATCAGTGTAGTTGCATTAAACTAAACTGACCAGTCGAACTGAAACAATTTTATTCCAAGTACATGAGAGAATTAGAGACCATGCACAGCTCTGATGCTTGAACTTTTTCTACGAGAAGTGGATTTCAGTCATTTCATTCCTTTGCATCTTGCACAGTGCTTTTTGGTGCACCATAAATGTAGTATCTGATTTATTTTGAGCAATTAAGCATATCTCTCAGATCTAGCCAATATCTACAGCAAAGTCAAGAATAAACCCAGTTTTTCGAGAGGCCATGACATGGAGTTCACATGGACTTTGAGGCCAGTCTGCTGCGGTTTGCCTCCTTACTCACTTACGACATGTGTGACCTTGAGGGAGTTAACCAAGTGCCTTATTTTCTTCATCTGTAGGATGAAAATTACATGAGTGCTAACTTAAAGGAATTATTGGGAAAATTAAATAAGCTTGTGCATGCAAAGGTCTTAAAAATGTTCCTGGAATATAATGATATTGGCAAAAGGGTTAGCTAAGATTATTGTTTGCTGTGATTTCCACTTTTTATACCTAACTCTATACCCCTTTGTGTCTACTGCAAGACACTCTCAAGAAAATAGTTGCTTCACCATACAAGGAAATGCCAGAGTAGTCAGAATCATCCACATACATGCTTTTATTCCTTAAAGTTGAAAGAAAACCTCAAGCATATATTCTTGAATTCCCTCAGTGTCCTAGAACACATTTGATTTTCTTTGTTTCCTCTAGTTTTGTTTATTGTAATACTTTTCCAGTGCAAAAACACTATAATCTAAAAAAGTAAAAACATGATCTGACTTCATACATAAAACTCCTGTTTCTCTAAATCAAAATATGTTTTATAGTGAGCTAAATAAATATGCAAAATAATTTAAAATGGTAGGCATTTAATGGTGTCATATTTAATGCACAATACTAACTTAAGATTTATCATGAAAATATAGCAGCAATACTTCGTTTTCATCAGTGTTATTGTTTCCTTGTAATAAAGTCTTAAACTACTGAACTTTTCACTTTCCACATCTTGAATTTCTAACACATTTCTAATAGACACAGAAGCTAACCTATATTTCTCTTTCTCACCTCACTGTTGCTTGTTTGAGCTTTTTCTAATTTTCTTTCATTTCCTGACTGGATTGCCTTTCTTTTCTGGTGCAATAAGATTTTCATTATAGTTTTTGGATGGCTACTTGTGACATAGAAGCAAACCCAAAAAGATTCATCACGTATCCAAATAAATCTGACTTTTTCAACTTTTACTCTTAGCTTCTGCAGAGAAGACAGCTGTGGATTTCTTTCTTATTTGCAAGCACTCAATATAAGTTGAGACTGTAGATTCTAAGAGTACTGTATGTGAGCTATTTGTGCTAATATGGTTTTTCTTTTTTAAATGTCTTTATTTAAAACACATTTACTTCTAATCTCTTTCAGACTGTACTAGTATTTTAAGTTTTATGGCATTAATTCATCTACTTGTCAAACCTACTGACTCTTCCTCATGGTGATTTTCTTGTGAGGTTTGCAGTCGGTTAGAGTGAACTTATTCTTAGCTTGGTTTTTAAAATCATGTTGGAGTTACAAAATGCCCTTTGCTTTGAAATGATGGTTCACGGTTTTTTGCTTTTGCTTGAGACAGAGGAGAGTCAGTGATTTTGGACTAGGTTTTAAGGTTAATTTCTTAAATCTTGTTATCTGCACCCCCTAGGTAGTACAATTTAGATCCTGCATCAGCAATGATTCAGACTTAATATTTTAATTTCTCATAGTGCTTCAAACACAAGTCCCAGATAAATGGCAAGTTTGTTTACATTTTCCCCAGTTAATTGAATTTTTCTAGGTCATTAAACTACAAGTCATTAGAGATTTTGTGTTTTATATAAGACTCTTGGATGAAGCTTCCCTTTTTATTGGTATTTGCAATGCCAATGAAATGACCATTTCTCTAGTCTCCTTTTTATTAAAACCTATCTCCAGTTAAGAGGGCCTATGTCCTTTCTGAAAGACAAAGTGAGATAACTTGTTATCAGCTTTCTGTGAACTCTCTCACTTTGATTCCTTTCTTTCATGTTCTTATAACACCTGGTGGTTTTGGTCTTTAAAGTCAATTGTAATGTATCATCCAATATTTTAGATTATTTTTAGTTGACTCTCATAAACTTATTCCATCATGGGGCCAGAAGTCTCACTGCTGTGTGTTGCAATTCTGTGGACTTCCTAGCCATCTGTTGGTCATCTCTCTGAGAGCTGAGGGTACCCTCCATCCTTTCCTGCTGTACCTTGTTCAGCTGCTTTAATCATGTCTCATTTTCTGCCATGATAAAATTTTATACCTTGACACCAGTGGGATTGCAGACCAATGCATGGGCTTTATTACAGCTCAACCACTGAATAAAATATCTATCCAAACCTCTTCCACTTTGGTCAGATCTTATGGATTTGACAATTATTTATCTATAATAGCCAGAAAAAAATTATATTACCAATACCTCAAGATAAGATGACTATAGCATCAAAAGAACCACAGCAAAGACATTGAGAAGAGCTAACATGAAATCAATTTGTAGAAAAAGAGGCAGCACACCTAGGGGATAGCATCATGATGTCAGTGCTTCCACTGTAGATGGAGAGGAGGTGGAGCAACTTCCTCATCAGAAAAGAGATTCGCAGAAATGACCATGAATGACTGCGAGACAAACTGTAAAACTTATTTACATCTAACATGATTGGCACATCACCCAGTGATAGCTTTGTGATCTGATTATTTTCAACATTCCTCCAAAGATCCAATAAACAAAAAAATAAGGAAAACCTAACCAGTTATGGCTCTTCATAGGTTCTGATATCAAATATGAAAAGAAAAGTCAATAACATATTCAGTGTTAGCCTGTAACATATTATTGTGAAAATATAATTGATTGACTACTTAGAGGTGAGATATTACAGAGAATATCACTAGATATGGACATCTATATTATCGTTGATCTATCTGAAATATTAAGGTCCCAGTAGAAAAGGTAAGAGTGCATACTTGACAAAGGAATGGTGGTGGTGGTGGTTTAGTCACTAAGTTGTGTCTGACTCTTACAACCCCATGGACTGCAGCCTGCCAGGCTCCTCTGTCCATGGGATTCTCCAGGCAAGAATACTGAACTGGTTTGCCATTTCCTTCTCCAGGGGATCTTCCTGATCCAGGTATCGAACCCAGGTCTCCTGCATTGCAGGCAGGTTCTTTTACTGACTGAGCTACGAGGGAAGCCCCTGACAAAGGAATAGTACCATACAAAAGAGGAAATCCCCTTTTAACTAGTCTTTTATAATCCTATAGTTGGTTATTAGTTGCATGGAGAAGAGGAGAGTGCATGCGTGCTCAGTTGTGTCTGACTATTTGCAACCCCATGGACTATATAGCCCACAAGGCTCCTCTGTCCTGATTTTCCAAGCAAGAATACTGGAGCGGATTGCTATTTCTTTCTCCAGGGAATTTTCCTGACTCAGGGATCGAACCCACCTCTCCTGTGTCTCCTGCATTGGCAGGTGAATTCTTTACCAGTGAGCCACCTGGGAAGCCCCAATTATCAGTTGGAACCCTGGAAATCAGCATGGCAATTAGAAGACAGGAAGTGACTAGAAAAGGCAGGGTTTCTAATTTATATACAGTGATCCTCATCATCTGTGGCTTCCATATCAACAAATTCTCCTACTTTCTAAACTCTTTCTAAGTCCCAAATCAATACTTGCAGCACCTTTATGACTATTGACAGAGTAGGTTGCCTGTCATGCATGTTCCCAGATGAGGTCAAATAAGGCAACACTCTTCATTCTTGTTTCAGCTCTCAAAATATAAACAAATGTCCTTTGTGGTCTATTCAGTGCCACAGTTTTTACATTTTTGTGCTTTTTTTTGGTGATTTTGCTGTTTAAAATGGCCTCCAAATGTAGTGCCAAAGTTCTGTCTACTATCCCTAAGTGCAAGAATGTTGCTGTATGCCTCACGGAGAAAATATGCATGCTAGGTAAGCATTGCTCAAGCATGAATTCAAGCCATGGCTATTGGCCATGGTTCAAGGTAAATGAACCCACAATACAATAGATCCATAGACAAGAAAAGGAAATTCGCTGATCTGCATATGTGTGTCTGCTCTGGAAAGTAACGTCTGTAGTGCATAACAAAAGTATAAACTTTCAAAAGTGTGGAAAAGAAGTTGAATTTGTATTTATGACAAGGCTACCAATTTAAAAATGGCAGAGTGGACAGCAGTGTTGTGAACTGAAATCCAAAAAGTTTATAGTCATGTTTCCCAGAGTCAAGAATATGTAACAGGGGTATCCGTGGTGGCTCAGTGGTAAAGAATCTGCTTGCCAATTCAGGAAACATGGCTTCAATCCCTGGTCTGGGAAGATCTCACGTGCCCCTGGGCAACTAAGCCCTTGTTCCACAACTACTGAGCCTGTGCTCTGGAGCATGCAGGCTGAAACTGCTGAAACCGCAGTGCCCTAGAGTCTGTGCTCTGCAACAAGAGAAGCCCCCACAATGAGAAGATCCCGCACCACGATTAGAGAGTAGCCCTGCTCACTGCAACTAGAGAAAGCCTTGCACACAGCCACAAAGACCCAGCATAGCCAAATAAATAAATAAATAAATAATTTTTAAAATAATGTAATGTCCTTCTAGTCAGTCAGTCAGTCAGTTAGTTCAGTCGCTCAGCCATGTCCGACTCTTTGCGACTCCATGAATCACAGCACGCCAGGCCTCCCTGTCCATCACCAACTCCTGGAGTTCACTCAGACTCACGTCCATCGAGTCTGTGATGCCATCCAGGCATCTCATCCTCTGTCGTCCCCTTCTCCTCCTGCCCCCAATCCCTCCCAGCGTCAGAGTCTTTTCCAATGAGTCAACTCTTCGCATGAGGTGGCCAAAGTACTGGAATTTCAGCTTTAGCATCATTCCTTCCAAAGAAATCCCAGCGTCGATCTCCTTCAGAATGGACTGGTTGGATCTCCTTGCAGTCCAAGGGACTCTCAAGAGTCTTCTCCAACACCACGGTTCAAAAGCATCAGTTCTTCAGCACTCAGCTTTCTTCACAGTCCAACTCTCACATCCATACATGACTACTGGAAACTAGTGCTGATTACTTTGTGCATTTCAAGAGGCACTATGGAATGGAAAATGCTAAATTTGCAGGCAAGGCAGATTCTACAGAGAAGTAAGTTTCAGTAAAATTATTTAATATCTGTTAAGTGTTAAAAGGAAAAAGATTATCTGGAAGAGCAGATTTACAATGTGATGAGACCAAATTGTTTCATGGAAACACCAGGAAAGAAATCTATAAGACCATGAAATCTAAAGACCATGAAATTATGGTCTTTCATTCAAAGACTATGAAATTATTTATGATATATATAGTAAATAAAGAGTCCATCAACAGAGGCACACCTAAAACAAGATTATATATTGACCATCTGACAGGAATCTAACTCCATATTTCCCTAAGAGCAGTGTGGCTCTGAATGTCCTAAGTGCTTATAGCAACTTTATAGAATATTACTGTGAATAATGAGAATTGACTATAATGCAGATATTTAATCTGAATTGTTATAACAGTTCAGGACTAGCAAGTTAATATTTTGTTAATTACACTAAATATATACCTGAAGTATATATTTAGTGTAATAATATATTCAGTGGAAATAATATACCTGAATGTTAAAACCAAACCGCAGATTTGAGAAAAATGCCATATATACCTAACTACAGGTACCTGCAGACCATGTCATCTACTTGCTAAAAGCAACTGGACTATTTTCTAAAAATAATTGATCATATTTTCAGCTTTTCATCTGATATCTGACATCCAGTGGATCTCATCTACATATTATCATTTATTTCATGAACTATCAATATTTAATAACTTCATTTTACTTAACTTTCTATTGTAATAGATACAGAACTTTGTTTTACTTGTATCCTTTTTGTCTGTTTTTTTTTTTTTTTTTCATATTAAACTATGAGCTTCTCAAAGGCAGGATCCATGTCTTATCTCTTTAATTTTTTTGATGCCTAACACAGTGTATGGTACATAGAATTGCTGAAACACACTCGTTGACATAAATCCAGCAAGATCCTCTGTGACACACCTCCTAGAATAATGGAAATAAAAACAAATAAATGGGACCTGATTAAACTTAAAAGATTTTTCACAGCAAAGAAAACTGTAAACAAGATGAAAAGACAACCCTGAGAATGGGAGAAAATAATAGCAAATAAAACTACTGAAAAGGGATTAGTGTTCAAAATATACAAGCAGCTCACAAAGCTTGATACCAGAAAAACAAACAACTATCAAAAAGCGGGTAGAAAACCTAAACAGACATTTCTCCAAAGACGACATACATGTGGCTAATATTCACATGAAAAGATGCTCAACATTGCTCATTATTAGAAAAATGAAAATCAAAACTACAGTGAGGTATTACCTCTTACCATCAGAACGGCCACCATCAAAAAAATCTACAAACAATAAAAGCTGGAAAGGGTGTGGAGAAAAGGGAATCCACTTGCACTGTTGGTGGGAATCCAAACTGATACAGCCACTATGGAGAGCAGTATGTGTGTGTGAGTCACTCAGTCACGTCTGACTCTTTGCGACCCCATGAACCGCAGCACGCCAGGCCTCCCTGTCCATCACCAGCTCCCGGAGTTCACCCCAAACCCATGTCCATCGAGTCAGTGATGCCATCCAGCCATCTCATCCTCGGTCGTCCTCTTCTCCTCCTGCCCCCAATCCCTCCTAGCATCAGAGTCTTTTCCAATGAGTCCACTCTTTGCATGAGGTGGCCATAGTACTGGAGTTTCAGCTTTAGCATCATTCCTTCCAAAGAACACCCAGGGCTGATTTCCTTCAGAATGGACTGGTTGGATCTCCTTGCGGTCCAAGGGTCTCAAGAGTCTTCTCCAACACCACAGTTCAAAAGCATCAGTTCTTCGGTGCTCAGCTTTCTTCACAGTCCAACTCTCACATCCATACATGACCACTGGAAAAACCATAGCCTTGACTAGATGGACCTTTGTTGGCAAAGTAATGTCTCTGCTTTTCAATATATACATTGCTATATGTAAAACATACAGCCAACAGGAATTTGCTGCATGAGGCAGGGAGCTCAAACCTGGTGCTCTTTGACAACCTGGAGGGATGGGATGGGGTGGGAGGTAGGAAGGAGGTTCAAGAGGGAGGAGACATATGTATACCTATGGCTGATTCATATAAACTGACATAGTATCGTAAAGCAATTATCCTCCAATTAGATATATAATAAAAAAGAAAGCACTGAATAAATGTTTACTGAATGTATGTAATCAACATAAGGGGCTCAGTGGTTAAGAATCAGCCTACCAGTGCAGAAGTTGCAGGTGACGCAGTTTTGATCCCTGGGTTGGGAAGATTCCCTGGAGGAGGAAATGGCAACCCACTCCAGGACTCTTGCTGGGATATTCCCAAGGACACAGGAGCCTAGCAGCTACAGTCCATGCAGTCACAAAGAGTCAGACACGACTGAGTGACTTAAGCACAAGGACAATGAGGATTCAATAAAAACAAAAATGTAACTAAAAATCTCAATCAGTGATGTAATAGATTTTTAAAACCGTGTTCAGAGTCCAATTCAAATTTTTCAGAATTACAAACTTGCAATTCAGGATAATACTGTAATATGTGCTTTAAAATTATTTTAATTATATACATAATACATGGCTGCATAATTGCATTAAAAACTAAATATTAAATTTATGTCATAATGAAAACGTTAAATCATGTGTCAGTCTCCCCCATCTTACTCCCCTCCCCATTTTTATATACTAATTGAGAAAGCACGCAATATCCAAAGGATAAAATTTTACTTTGAGACATATCTCCCAAGATAACCTATAAATATATTACTTCTATGCTGTACACTCTCTCTGCAATCTACTCAACCTAAAATGTGTATGATATTAAGTTTTTCTAATCAGTGAAGACATTATTATGACTGTATTTACCTGACCTTTGCATTCCCCATTTCCTGAGAAGTTTCTGGGGAGTTCATGAATCTGTCATTTGAGTACACTCTAAAATATTTGCTCCAAAGAAAATGTAATTTTATCACACAAGAAATCTTCAAGTTAGAAATAAAAGGTAGATACTTATCACAACTCAGAAGTTGTCAATAAAGTGCATCCAGAGTTTAAAGAGGCTTAGAGAAACCCTGGGGAACATTCCTATGGCAAAAATTCCACCCACCAGAAGGCTGAAAAGAGCAGCTTATAGTTCATATCTCAGCTTGGAAACAAATCAGTAAAAAGATCATCTGAAATGCAGAGCTAATGCCAACAAAAGATGTCACCATCATGTTAGCCACACTGAAAAATAAGGAAACATCCCGTGGTGCCTTTACAGCTGCTTAAAAAGTCTAGCACATCATCACTTGCTGTTACTAACAGCAAAAGAAACACACACTGCTCAAATTTCTTTTTAAAATTTGGCTTCAAATGTTTGCCACTTTTTCTTATTGACTTCCTCCTTCCTGTATAGTTTAAAAATTTTATAACCTCAATACTTTTCTATCGTATTCATTATTATGCAGGAGGGAAAAAAGTAAACTAGGTCACTTGGCCTTCTTTCATATTGTTTCCTCCAAATTCAATATAATTTTCATCCCTCAATGGTCAACAGTCCTCTCAGATCAGAGTTAGGCTGAATGCAAGCAAACCTCTGGAGAAGGCATGCATTGGAGAAGGAAATGGCAACTCACTCTAGTGTTCTTGCTTGGAGAATCCCAGGGGTAGGGGAGCCTGGTGGGCTGCCATCTATGGGGTCGCACAGAGTCGGACACGACTGAAATGTCTTAGCAGCAGCAATAGCAGCAAGCAAACCACAGCATAATTTTCTGTATGGTTTTAGCCTTCTTCCAGACATTTACCTGTGTCTATCCACTGTAGGAAGCTACTCTGCTTTCAATCAATAACTCCTCTTTTCCCTGATATCTTTGGAGTTGATGAGTTTGGGGATAGTTCACCATTTTTGTGGAAATAATTTATGTATATGGTTCCCAGGTGGTTCAGGTGGCTCAGATGGCAAAGAATCTGCCTGTAACTCAGGAAACCTGGGTTTGATCCCTGGCTCAAGAAGATCCTCTGCAGAAGGGAATGGCAACCCACTCCAATATCTTGTCTGGAAAATCCCATGGACAGAGGAGCCTGGTGGGCCACAGTCCATGAAATCATAAGAATCGGACACAACTAAGCAACTAACACTTTCATGGATAACAAGATTTTTAAAGTAATTATTTCTTCAGCAAAGCGTATTAAATACCCACTCTGCTGTGAGTATACAATAGATAAATGATGTGAATGCCAAAAAAAAAAAAGGGGGGGGGGTGAGAACAGTTCCTTCTACTAAAATGGTTTCTAAATATAGATTGTCAAACTGTGCTAGGTAGTACTTATTAAAAGGATTAAGTAATTACAGCGAATAAGTACCATCAGAGATTGGGAGACAGGTCATGAGGAATTTAGATATTTGTGGATGCTTGTATGGAAAAGGAAGGATCAGATTCTGCCCTTGAAAGGATGTTAGGAATAAGATTCATGAAAAGCAGATGTTCTCCATCTGCCTTTTCCCAAGGCATGGGAGGCCTTCTGAGTCGGGGGCAGTGAGGATTCCATGACTACTGCTATGATGAGTGGAACTATCCTTGTTGAAGAGGAGAGTTGGTAGAAAGAAGAGAAATGGAAATTATGGTAGACACAGGAAGGAGGAGGAAGATTGTGGACCTGGATGTCAAGTGCCTGCAAACTTTTTGATAGATAGATGACAATATTCACTCCTTGCTTCATTACATGTGTGCTGTAATCGTATCCAACTCTTTAGTAGTATCCAACTCTTTGCGACCCCGTGGACTGTAGCCCACCAAGCTCCCCTGTCCCTGGGATTCTCCAGGCAAGAATACTGGAATCAGTAGCCATTTCCTTCTCCTGATGGTCTCCCCTGACCCAGGGGTTGAATCTGTGTTTTTTCCCATCTCCTGCATTGGCAGGTGGGTTCTTTACCACTAGTGCCACCTGGGAAGCCCCTTATTCACCATACCCAACAGAATATTTTTGAACACTCACCAGATTGGCATTCCATAGTTAAGCCTGATTCACTTGGATTGGGAAAAATACGACAGAACTAAACAGGAAGGGCGAGGAGAACAATTAGAAAACCCATGAATTTGGAAACAACCACATCAGCCAACCCTGAAGATTTTGTTGTTCAAGATAGTCAACAAGAGTATTGACCGAGTTTAAGAAGGAGAGGTCAAAATCTGAGTGGCTGGAGTGTAGGTTCCTGAACAGCAGGCCAGGAAAACAAAGGGTCAGAGTCTGGGCTGTAAGTGATAAGGTCATTAAACCAGAAATCGTGGGATCCAAGAGATATGAGGAGGTATGAGTAACAGCTAAGAGGCACTGATGACTTTATACACACAAAGCTCCTACTCTGGCTCAGAAATAGCGCTCGAGGGCCCTACACAGCCTCTGCCATGGTCAGGTTTGAACCTCCAGGTACAGAAAATGAAGGATCCTGGATGGAGAGAGGAGTCAGCAAGCCGAGATCAAGGTGGTTCCAAACCCAAACATCCAGCAATCTTCTGGAATTTTTGCCATGTATCCAGATATTTTGATGTCTTGTGGACACATTCAGACTCAGAAAAAACACCAGCTATGGGACACTTGGGCAATTGTCTTCCTAACAATAATGATTCCCAGTTCTGCTCTTGATTACAAAATGCAAATCCCATGACTCTCAGGGCCTTCCCTGAGAAAAGCACACACTTTTCTGGGAACTGAAGCTTACCCGTGTAATAGACCTGCATATATTTCTTGTTTTCTTAGCAAATTGCTGCAAGTCTTGGCAAGTTTTTCTTTTTCCTACCCTACACTTCACCCCCCCACACACAAAATCTTAATAATGTTATAAATGGAATTTCATATGATGCTTTCAAACTATTAGGTTATCATATTATAATAGTGCTTTTTAGACATATGTACACAGCATTTAGAGATCCATAGACAGAAAGAACAAATATTTCTTTCATGAATAGAGGAATCTGTACTATTGGGTCTGTTTTAAATAAATGTAAGAGTGCAATGGAAAAGAAAAAGACCAAAAGATTATTTTGGGAATCAAGGAACTCGGGGACTGTGTTTCTAAAACTGGTAATGTTTCACAAATCAAAAGACCTTAATCAGCTAGTGGGTTTGTGAATCTAGATTACCAACTTGGAGTTCCCCCACCCCCTTGCTACTTATTAATTATTCATACTGCTTCAGGCTATAAAATTAAAAGATATTCTCAATTATTTAAAATAACAGCAAAAATACCATTAAATTTTTATGCTAGAATGTGCTTGTTATTCACTACTTGTTTGAAACAGGAAGTGAAGTGAACTTTGGTGTCTAAGGGGCAAGCCTATTGCCCACTGTGTCAAGTATCCGCCTTGTACTATGAGAGATGCTATAAACTTCATTCTAAACACAGGGTATGTACTAAACTAGCAATATTCTCTTTTATTTCACAAGCAAAATTTGGAAAGAATATCAGTCATTTGAATCTTGGCCAAATATTTCTAAGTTCCCAGAATTTCAAAGGGTCACCCGGAACTTTTAGTTTTAATAAGTCAAGGAAGTTATGTTTAAGGTCAGCGCAACAAATGGGCCACGCTTTATCTTGAATTTCAATGAAGCAAAGAAAAATATTCTTTTGTGAAACTTCACTGTTAGGTTTCAGACATTGTCACACTGCTTTTGAACAACAACTGAGCAGTAGGCTGTGAGACAGCGTGGTACCAGCGGATACACGGGAGCCAGGGAGGCATGTTTCCTTCCAGTGTCTGTGGGATGTTGGCTAATTCATCTACGCTCAGTGGACTGCTTTTCCCTTATTAGGAAATAATGGTTGGGGATTGAATAGTTTCTGAGATCCCTTTCTGTTTTAAAACCTGTGAGATAATAAATCCTTCAAGTAAGAGACCAACAACTTCTTAAGGAGCAGGGTTCTCTCTTATACTTGTTTATACCCAGCAGTGAGAATGGTCCCCGATAGTCAGGTGAAAGGACCCCAGGACACACAAGGAAGAACACAAACATTTACTATGTGTGTTCCATGTCTGTGGCCAACAATTGGACTATGCATTTATTTTAAACTTAATGTTGTGTTTTATCCTCACAATCATCTTTATCAGTAGTATTTTGATTGCAGTCTTATAGCTACTTCATATATGGGTAAATCGGGGCAGGGAGATGTCAATGAAAGGATCTGAGTTTACACAGTAAGAGACAAAGATATGATCTGAACAAAAACATAGATCCCATGGTACTCTTTGCTGTTCATACACTGGCAAGTATACTTTATACAGTATTATTTTGCTCCAAAATAATTTATTTGAGAACTGAACACATACACACCTACACTGGAAAAAAAGAAACTAAAATGAATTGAGAGGATGGATGTGGTTTTCAACTAGGCTCTAAACTTTTGCTCTCTCTTGGATCTCCTCTAAAACCACAGTAAATCAATCATCTGGCATCCTTGCAGATCTCTCATGGGTCAGCAGGGGCTCCTGTACAGCTGTGTGTTTCTGGCACAAGACAACAGCGGCTGCTCTGCAGTGGCCTCAGACCTGCTGCTATAGCTGTGGATGTCACTGCGCCAGTACAGGTCTCCTTTATCTCCTTCGCAACTTGAGATGTGCTAAAATCATACTCTGCTTCATAAGCTTTCATGACCCACAGTGGAGAGGAAGGAGGAGAAAGTGGAAACAATGACTTTGTTTTGATATCCTCTTTGCAGTGTATCCTGAGCCAAATCTGATCTTGGATATCAGAAAGAGCCAATCCGCACTGGATTTCCCAGAAACCGGTACGCTCTAGTGGATATCACAGCCTTCTTATACTATACTTTTTAGTAAAGTTACAGACCCATTTGAGAATTATGGAAATACTCTAAAATAATCTTATACACACACACACACACACACACACACACACACTTTTCAAAATTTGCCCTTAATAGGGCACATAAAATTTTTTTTAATTTATTTTTTGAATAATTTTTTCAAAATTGTTACAACTTTTATTGGAGTATAATTGATTTACAATGTTTGCTGTCACACAGCAAAGTGAATCAGTTATATATATATATATATATATATATATAAAATGAATATGTAAAGAAATGTCTGTTTAGATCTTCTCCCCATTTCTTGATTGGATTGTTTTTCTTTATTTGACATAGAACTACATGAGCTGTTTATATATTTTGGAGATCAATCCTTGTTGGTTTCTTCATTTGCAAATATTTCCTCCCATTCTGTATGATTGCTTTTCATTTTGTTGATGGTTTCCTTTGATGTGTAAAAATCTCTTAGTTTTAATGATCAGTGGCTTGTACTATTGTATTAAGTTTACACTAGAGGAAACGTTCCCTCTTGGATTAATTGCGGCTTGATAAATACCAGAAAACAAGTTACCTCTAGGATCATCCCGATGATGCCTTTGGTCTGCTAAAATATTGACTTGCTAAAAATTATCAAAGGCTTTTAAGTTGAATTAGGTTCTTGATAGTTTCCAGCAAGTTGATACCTTAGCCCACCTAAGGATCTTCAAGATGATTCCAGAGATTACTTATTTTCTAGTGTTTGTAAGAGCTGCATCTAATCATACAGGGAACTTTCTCCCTCATGTGAATCTCTAACACTGTGATACAAACCACTGATCGTTGTCTCTCAGCCTGGAATCAAGCAGGAGTCACTTAACTGATCCCTTGCTGTGGTCTCTTCTCCAAAACAGCAATCAGAGTGCTTTCTATAAAATGTAAATCATGTTGCATCCTTCTCATATGCAAAGTCCTCTAGGGACTTTTCAGCTTATTTAGGATAAACCCAAGCTCCAGACCAGAACCTACAGAGCCTCTTACCACCCCTCAACTCCATCTTCTGCCACTTTTTCCCATGCATCTCTCTCCCCAGTAGTTTCTTGCTATTCCTTGAGTGGAGTAAGTTCATTTCCTTCAGTAGAGCTTTGTAATTATATCCCCTCTGCATCTTCCCTCTTGCCTTGGTAGTAACATAACACTTTCCCCCACTTTATTCAGGTCACTACAAATTGCATCTACTGCAGAGAGTTTCTTAATAGCCTGCCCAAAATGACATCACTCCTCCAGTCTTCTACCATGTATTCTGTTTCTTCAGCTTTAGTTTTGTTCATAAAACTTCCTTTCACCTGGACTTTTTTTAACATAAATTTATAATCTGTATCCCTACAATAAAAAGTAAGTTCTGTGAGGACAGGAATGTGTCTGTCTCATAAATCATCTATGCTGAGACCCTTGAAGAGGGTTGTTTTTTTTCACCTGAGACATTAAATAAGAATGTAAAATGTACTTTTACATATGTTCAACATAATATGTACCATTACCAACACTAAAGAAATATTAATCTTCTTGACATCATTCTCTCTTTTGAAAATTATAATTACTTTTCAGCTAAAATGAATTCAAAATTGGCTACACTGGTAATGTAACATACCAAGTAATACATATATGTGTGTTCAGTCCCTTCAGTTATGCCCAGCTCTTTGCAGTCTTATGAACTGGCTTCTCTGTCTGTGGGATTTTTCAGGCAAGAATACTGGAGTGGGTTGCCATTTCCTCCTCCAATGCATGAAAGTGAAAAGTGAAAAGTGAAAGTGAAGTCACTCTGTCGTGTCTGACTCTTCGAAACCCCATGGACTGCAGCCCACCAGGCTCCTCTAGGCAAGAGTGCTGGAGTGCGGTGCCATTGCCTTCTCCCATTGGTCAGTGCTACTGGCTTGCAAAGGCCACTGTGTGGAGCTTGGTAAGGGGAGTTCCTATGATTTGGCTCACAGGTGGTCTTTTCTCTATCACCATGGTCACTCCAATCATGTATCTATCATTCCAATTTAAGGATCGCTAATGGCAAAGAGGAGTGCGAAAAAGTTGGCTTAAAGCTCAACATTCAGAAAACGAAGATCATGGCATCTGGTCCCATCACTTCATGGGAAACAAATGGGGAAACAGTGGAAACAGTGTCAGACTTTTTGGGGGGCTCCAAAATCACTGCAGATGGTGACTGCAGCCATGAAATTAAAAGACGCTTACTCCTTGGAAGGAAAGTTATGACCAACCTAGATAGCATATTCAAAAGCAGAAACATTACTTTGCCAACAACGGTCCATTTAGTCAAGGCTATGGTTTTCCCTGTGGTCATGTGTGGATGTGAAAGTTGGACTGTGAAGAAAGCTGAGGGCCAAAAAATTGATGCTTTTGAACTGTGGTGTTGGAGAAGACTCTTGAGAGTCCCTTGGACTGCAAGGAGATCCAACCAGCCCATTCTGAAGGAGATCAGCCCTGGGTGTTCTTTGGAAGGAATGATGCTAAAGCTGAAACTCCAGTACTTTGGCCACCTCATGCGAAGAGTTGACTTGCTGGAAAAGACTCTGATGCTGGGAGGGATTGGGGGCAGGAGGAGAAGGGGACAACAGAGGATGAGGTGGCTGGATGGCATCACCAACTTGATGGACAAGAGTTTGGGTGAACTCCAGGAGTTGGTGATGGACAGGGAGGCCTGGCGTGCTGCTATTCATGGGATCACAAAGAGTTGGACACAACTGAGTGACTGAACTGGAACTGAATGGCAAAGCCTGGGTGATGTCAATTGGCCACGTCATCTAATCTACTCAGTTCTTCATGGTCTCTTCGTGGTGCATACTTTCCAGTTGGGTTGATAGGTGATATAAAATTTTTTCACACTCTGTGCCTACTCCCATTTGTCCATTCCTATGCTTGTAGCCCAGACCGCCTTATCTCTAATCCCCTATGCCTTTTCCTTCTCAGGCCCTTGAGAAGACAGTCAGACCATTGACCATGGCCCAGGAATCTGTATTTATTTTCACCTTGGGCCACTTCTCCTTTCGCACAAGGTCTAAATTCAGATGCACTGCTCACAGCTCCATTCATGAGTCAACCCCATTGTCTTTCAGATTCATTCCTGAATGTGGTAGCATTCAGTTGCTGTCCATTTCCAGCTTGGACCAGCACTCTAATAGAAGGGCCATGATCGATGTCACTCAGATGTTGAGTCTGATAGGCTGGAAATAGCTGTTTTTTCCACATTTCCAGGTGTACAATCACTTGAGTTAATGGGTTCTGGGTCCCTTTGGAAGGACTGAGGGAACTCTTATAGTATATACTTGCCACAGGGTTGCAAGTTCTTTCTTCCTTCAGCGACAGTATTCTAGATCTGAACATTAGCTCAGATCTCAAAACTTAATAAGGCATATTGACTTTTGATTGGGGTGATAACTCTAAGCCTCCTGCTTGACTATTATTTCTTATTGTCTCTTTTCTTTTTAATCATAAATGCTAAATAGCACCCTTTTCCCCTAAAGTCTCTGCTCTATTTATAATCTCCATAGTTTCCCATAGGTTAAGGCCCATTGATTGTCCCTTCAACCTTGCTGGTCACAAAAGTGATTACAGTGTTCTGAATTCTGGTGGTTCACAGCTGCCACTTGGATTGCCTCTAATATTTGGAGGACATATCATCTTTAAGGATGCTAAAAGCCCAGCTGTGTGGATTGGCTAACTTTCTGTCATCCCTTGCTGTAGAGGAGGCCATCACCAGTATTCTTAGTGATGCTGGTGCCTCTCTCTGGAAGAATCAGATCACTATGTAATTGAGACCCTGAGTGAAGCAGGGAAGGGGGCAAGTTTGAGTGGAAGTGCACTAGACTGCTGTGTCATCTAGTAAATGACATCAAGGCCATTGGAAAATTTTCAAGCCAAAGCTAAACAACAGAACAATTCCTGTCTCCCAGGAATAAATCTGCCTCCACGTCTTTACCACACTTAATCCCTGGCTGGGAGGAACCCAAGGAAGCATAGCCTTGGTACAGATACACCAGTGAACTTTGGAGCATAGCAACTGGGACTCTGGGTCAATTCTGGTCCCTATAGTCAGAAGTAAGTGAGCTGGATTCCCATGACCACCATAGAACCTAACTGTTTATCAGCAATAACAGGTATGAATAAACTGTGATACATTAGTTCAGTGGAATACTGCACAGCAAGTTACTGCTCCACGCAACACCATGGATGGATCTCACAGGCAGAATGCTGAATGAAACAGTGGCGCTAGCGGTAAAGAACCTGCCTGTCAATGGAGACAAAAGAGATGCCAGTTCAATCCCTGAGTCGGGAAGATCCCCTGGAAGAAAGCATGGCAATGCACTCCAGTATCCCTGCCTAGAGAATCCCATGGACAGAGGAGCCTGGTAAGCTACAGTCCATGGGGTAGCAAAGAGACAGATACAACTAAAGCGACCTAGCAGCAGCAGCAGCAAGGGAAAAAAAAAGGCACATACTATATGATTTCATTTATGGGTTCAACAAATAGAACAGATCCTTAATGTCAGAAGCCAGCATTAGTGGCTACTTCTGAAGGGAAGAGTAGTGACAGGGATTGAGTACATGGGGGTCTTTTGAATTCCTGATACTTTCCTATTTCTTAATCTACAAAATAATTGAACAGATATATTCATCATTTTGTGATATTTGCCACACTGAATATCTATGATATGAGCTCTTTTTATGTTATACTTCAACAGAAATTTTATTTAAGATAATTACTTAAATATATCACAACCTCTCAGTTTTAGCTTTAATAACTTTGCTTCAGTGATTATCCTTAGACATATATCCAAGTGAACTTGTATGAATGTATCTGCAGATAGGTTTCTAAAAGTAGATTTGCTGATCAAAGTGAAGTTTTAAATTCCAATGTTAAATATTAAGGCACCCTCCAAAATTCTATACCAACACCTATCTACTTGTAACCACATCTTGACTAATATTGAATATTGTCAACCATTTTAACTTTTTGCTGATCTTAGAGGTCAAATGGGGTCTGGTCAAAGTATACAGTATACTTTAATGATCACTAGTCAAAATAAACATATTTTCATGTGCCCATTGGAAATTCATATTTCTTCATCTGTGAACTGCCTGCTCATTCTCTGTGTGCATTTTTGTATAGTGTTGTCTTTTTCTCTTGTGAACAGTTAGGAGTTCTTTCCCTATTAGAAGTAATTTTGTTTATTTATTTAATTTTTTTGCTATGCTGGGTCTTCACTGCTGCTCAGGCTTTTCTCTAGTTGTGGTGAGTGGTGGCTACTCTCCATTGAGGTGCACAGGATTCTCATTGTGGCAGATTCTCTCGTTGCATAGCACAGGTTCCAGGGCATGTGGGCTTCAGCAGTTGCAGCTCCTGAGCTCTAGAGCACAGGTTCAAAAATTGTGACACATGGGCTTAGTTGCTTCATGACTTGTGGGATTTTCCCAAACCAGGGACTGAACCCATGTCTCCTGCATTGGTAGGAGGATTCTTTATCACTGAGCCATCAGGGAAGCCCCCTTGTTAGAACTATTTACATTTCATCTCATTTGTCTCCTAAGAGCACCCTGATTAATAGTATTACATTTTTTATAGTCTAACAAGGAGGAATACTATCTCTTGCTGCAACGTCCGGAAGTATCAGGACAACAAGGAAAAGTAAAAGATAACAGTGGCAGAGGAATAAATCATAGCCTTGTTTTATACCACTTGGAACTACAACATTTTCTTTTTCCAAGAGTCCTCTACCATCTTGATTTTTGCAGTGATATTAAAGAGGTTTTTAGTAGTAACTTTAGAATGCAGGATGGCCATTAGGCCTTGCACTGTTACTACTTAACTTGTCTTTGCTTAAGAGGCTAATTCATTTTTTTTCATTCATGCTTGCCTAGTCATGTCCAGCTCTTTGCAACATTTTGGACTGTAGCCCACCAGGGTCCTCTGTCCATGGGATTTTCCAGGCAAGAACACTGGAGTGGGTTGCCATTTCCTCCTCCAAGGGATCTTTCTGACTCAGGAATTGAGCCCATGTCTCCAGAGTCCCCTGTATTGCAGGCAAATTCTTTACCAGCTTAACCATCCAGGAAGCCTCAAGAGGCTAATAATAGAAAATAAAATAAAGTAGAAAATAAAGTAAAATAGAAAATAAAATAAGAGGCTAGTAGTAGAAAATAAATCTTATTTGCACTTTTCACTTTTGGTTACTTTTACATCATTTCCCCAAAATTTCTCACCAATTCTTTACTTTCTTATAACCACTTCCTCATAACCATTAACCTTATACATTTATGACTGTGGAGCACAGAAATCTGTTGGAGTGCTGAAGCGCAAGGAGAATTTAATTTAATGAGATTGTATGACACTACTCGGCAGAGCTAAGAGGAACTGAAGATGCATGTATCACATTTCCTTACCCATATTGTTATTCGCAAACTTAGTGTTTAGCAAACTTTCTTTAGGCAATGGCTCTTTAATGTTCCAAATGCTCAAAAACTGGGATGTACATTTAAATATCTAATTTTCTATTTTTCTATCCTGTTCCTTCCAACACATAGAATCTGAAACACAAAGGGTCTGACCTAATTTTCTCTTTTTCTTCTTGATTTTTTAAAAATTATATAGATCAGACTCTCCATAGAAATATTTACCATTGTTGACCATAATTCTTCAACTCTAAAATACACATTATTTCACATTTAAATACTGCTGAAATTTGAGGGTGTCTAACTGATTGCACGTCATCATTTAAATGATAGTTTTTATTTATTTTGTTTTTAATGTTACATAAAATAACAGTACACTTTAAAACTGATAGTTGTAAATCTTAGATATGATAACATTCAGTAATAGCATTTTTAAAATAAAATCCTTGAACTTTTGTTCAAATTCAGCTTTTCTGTCTAACTTTTGCTCTCGTGATTTGATTTGGGGCATGAAAACAAAAACTTAGAGTCTGTCTAGCAATCAAGTCAAAGGAGCTTAGCTGTTGAAGTTTCTTTGTGGGGTTGTTAAATGCCTGTCTGAAATGTGTGAACAATTATAGAGATGTGATTGTTGGAGCCAGTTATTCGTTTGCAACTTGGGAAAGTATTATTAAAGTAATGATAATATTTTTCTCTTTAATACTTAGAGGGTTTTAAGCCAAATAATCCCTTGAATGTTTTACAGACTCTACAGATTAGAACTATATCTGCTCCTAATAAAATCCATTTACCTTCAGTGACTATTTATAACTACCATAAGCAACACTATATAATAAGAATAAGTATGCAATAAGGGTTAATTCTGACTAAAACAATAAGAAAAACTGGGAAGAAAATATATATTTGTTATTGGAACTTAACCAGGACAGCATAGCAGAGTTTTATTCTTGACTATTATATCTAGGTTTTTGCAAAACTAAACTCTCTGACTTGAATATTCTGTTTCTTTCTCCTCTTGTCTCGCCTCTTTCACTTCTTGCATACATGCATGCTCAGTTGCTTCAGTTGTGTCTGTCTGTTTGCAGCCCTGTGGACTGTAGCCTGCCAGGCTCCTCTGTCCGTGGGATTCTCTAAGCAAGAATACTAAAGTGGGTTGCCATGCCCTCCTCCATGGGATCTTCCAGAGCCAGAGACTGAACCCACATCTTCCGCATCTCCTGCATTGCAGGTGGATTCTTCACCCATTGGACCACCTGGAAAGTTCTTTCACTTGTTAGTTACTGCTGTTTGTCTCAAGTTAACTCTCATTTGTTCTGGGTAACCTCCCCAGTTTCTCCAAATCTGTCAACTGCCCCAGTTAAATATTCTCTGGCCTCCTGCACTCACTCTTCAGCAAACTGTGTTGCAATTGTGTGTGTGGCTTTCTTTGTATTCCCCACTAGACCACGAACTTCCTAAAGACAAGGGAGCTCTGCATGATACCATATAGATTCTTAATAAATAGTTATTGAGTGAGGGAATAAAGTGCATGACTAGCCATCTAGTCTGGAGTTCCTTTCCAAAAAAAAAAAAAAATCCACAACTAACCCTTTTGGACAATCTTAGATGCTTGAAGCTATAGCCACACAGGTCAAGCCAAGGAAAGCAGACCAGGTCGGTTTATCTCAACCTAGCCTCAGTAACCTTAGAGAGTCTTGTAAAGGTAGGTGCTACCTAGGGGCAGAAGGTAGCTGACAACACCATCAACCTCTTTCAAACCTTGAGCAAATATTTGGCTTGTTATGACACTGTAAATAAATAACCACCCTAGCAAATGTCAAATGTACTGTTTTCCTCCTACTGATTTTATTACAAAACTCATTCCAAGGAAAGCCCCCTCAAAACCAAGTTTGTATTGCCTAAGCCCCTGCCTAATAGAACAACTGAGAGTATGCAAATATAACAAATATAAAAGAAGGATCCAAATCTATTAGTTGGCACTTCATAGGTGAGTAGCTTGTGAGAAAGCTCCTTCTACAATACAATGAACTCCTGGTAACAGCTGAGGTGAAATGCCATAAGCTGAACATCATATAAATATAGAACAAGGTCCTTGATAAAACCATGGAGAGAAGCCAGTAAGCATCACCACACCCAAGAATCATAACATGAAAATAATCCAAACACACCCCAGTGCTCTTTAATTTATTGTTTTGTTTTTTAGTATTTGCTCTCAGTTTAAAGGAGTCTTTTTTTTTTTTTGGTGTTTTATTTTTTCAGCTTTACTGAAGTATTAATGACAAATAAAATTTTAAGACATTTAAAGGTGGTGACTTCATACGTGTATATATTATGAAAAGATTCTTACCACCTAGTTAATGAACACAGCTATGATCTCACATATTTTTACTTACATATTTATTTATTTTTGGTGAGAACATTAACATTCTACTTTTTAGCAAATCTCAATTGTATAATACAGTATTATTAATAATCATCATGTTTTTCATTAGATGCTCAGATCTTATTCATTGTATAGGTGAAAGTTTGTATCCTTTTACCAATCTCTTCCTATTCTCCCAACCCCCAGTTCCTGGCAACCACTTTCCTTCTCTGTTTCTGTAAGTCTGACTTTTGTTTAGATTTCACAATAAGTAATACTATTCAGTATTTGTCTTTCTCTCTGGCTTGTTTCACTTAGCATAATGCCCTCAAGATCCATCCATATTATTGCAAGTGGCAGAATTTTCCTCTTCATGGCTGTGTAATATTATATATTATATTAATAATATTATATATAATACCTTTATCCACTCATCCTTTGATAGACACTTACAATGTTTCCATATCTTTGCTATTGTAAATGAAATAGTTAAAAGGATTCTTGATTTCAGCAGTTAAACAAGTCAGTAGACACATACTGTTATTAAGTAAAATATTTTTAATATTCAAAACTCCAACATATTAACTTGCCTTTTGTTGTGATAATTGCTCCCAAACCAAAATTCCAAAATTGCCCACATGTGGCAAAACAAATATCTGAAGCCAGTGCCTTTAGTAACTTTAGGTTACAAAGTATGTGACTTTGTATGGCATTTTGATCTTTAGATCTGTTGAGTCATAAAATTAATTAATGTACAACAATCCTGAAAATAACTGTAATAAAGGATCCATACAAATCCACTATTTAGACATGGCTTCAGTGCTTTCCCCATGAGACTTTCTCAATCAGTATAATGATGACTAATCGGCTGATTGTCACAGAATAATTAAATTCTCACCAAACATTCAGCACAAGAATATGCTTATGCAAATCACTATTCTTGTTGTATACTCAATAGTTTTACCTTAAAACTTAAAGGAGTGTGTGTGTGTGTCTAAGATCGGGATGGGCGCAATGTTTTATTCCCAACAAAAGGTGTAAAACTTGAAATGACACTTTTTAATAGACATCATCTGTCTCTTCCCTTGGCATCTTGGTTGAATTTGTCCATACAGGCTGGACTTTTTCCCAAGGACGAAGTAACAAGCTGATGTAATGTTCATTTTCAATTCGAACTTGGCATTGGAAGGATAACAAAGTGAAAGCCAGATTCTTCCAAAAACTAATAAAAACATGAGCTGTGCCAAATACCCCTAAAATATACTGGGCAGCCCAAGAACACTGTCACTTAGTGCTATAAACATAGGGCAGATTTTGCCCCTGCTCCTCAACAACTCTATATTTATATGAAACCTAGAAGGTCCCACCATACACAGTACAGCTCACACAAGCCAGACCATCTAATGTCCACTTTTCCTGGTCCACAAATGAAGACAGCAGCACTTTGAAGTTCAAAGTCTAAATCACCATGGTATAGGAATGCTATTGTAAATAAATCCAGTCCTGTGTGTTTCCTCTACTAAGTTACTGGTTATGCCTTGTGGTATTTTCATCACACGTATTTTTGTGACTCCCCATCCCCAACTATTAAATAAAGATTGCTAGATGAAATCTTGAAATGACACCTGTCTGAGGAGACCTGCCTTAGAACTGAGAGATGAGATTTTTAAGAATCTGGGAAAATGGACTTTGAGGGGCCGAGTTGAGGGGTGAGGACTACAACCAATTGCCGGGTACTTGCTCAACCAGTGATTTAGAAACAATGTTTTTTTATCTCAAAGTTATGAAGTTAAAATAATGGGCAATCACACCTTTGAATCTATTTTAGTTTTAACAATATTGAACAAGCTCTAGATGTTCAGAAGGAAAGTGTGGGATCTATCCAAAGATGTGATGAACTAACTTTGCAAATGTGGTTTAGAGCTTAATTTTTAAAGCAAATTAGAGTCATGGTTTTGGTGGCTCAGATGGTAAAGAATCTGCCTGCAATACAGGAGATCTGCATTCGATCCCTGGGTCGGGAAGAACCACTAAGAAAGAGGCTACCCACTCCAGTATTCTTGCTTGGAGAATTCCATGGATAGAAGAGCTGGTGGGCTAGAGTCCATGGGGTGGCAAAGATTTGGACATGACTGAACGACTTTAACTTTCACACTTTTGGATTGAGTTGTGATTATCAAGATTAAACTTACAGAAAGAATCAGTAAGTAGCTGTCTACTTATTTTTCTCCCCTGCAACAGCCCAATTGATTCCCATGCTAAGAGGAAGTACTACTTACCCCATGCCCTGGCTTGAATGAGCATTCCAAGTAAATGAGAATAATACAAAGACAGGCACGTTATCTAAAATGCACTTTGCAATGAATGCTGGAGAGAGTGTGGAGAAAAGGGAACCCTCTTACATTGTTGGTGGGAAGCAAACTAGTGCAGCCACTATGGAGAACAATGTGGAGATGCCTTAAAAAACTGTAAATAGAACTGCCTTATGACCCAGCAATCCCACTGCTGGGCATACACACCGAAGAAACCAGAATTGAAAGAGACGTGTACCCCAATGTTCATCACAGCACTATTTAAAATAGCCAGGACATGGAAACAACCTAGATGTCCATCAGCAGATGAATGGATACAAAAGCTGTGGTACATATACACAATGGAGTATTACACAGCCATTAAAAAGAATACATTTGAATCAGTTCTAATGAGGTGGATGAAACTGGAGCTGATTATACAGAGTGAAGTAAGCCAGAAAGAAAAATACCAATACAGTATACTAAAGCATATATATGGAATTTAGAAAGATGGTAACTATAACCCTGTATGTGAAACAGAAAAAGAGACACAGGTATCTAGAACAGTCTTTTGGACTCTGTGGGAGAAGGAGAAGGTGAGATGATTTGGAAGAATGGCATTGAAACATGTATAATACCATATGTGAAACGAATCACCAGTCTAGGTTCGATGCAAGATACAGGATGCTTGGGGCTGGTGCACTGGGATGACCCAGAGGGATGGTATGGGGAGGGAGGTAGGAGGGGGGTTCAGGACGGGGAACATGTACACCCGTGGCAGATTCATGCTGATGTATGGCAAAACCAATACAATATTGTAAAGTAATTAGCCTCCAATTAAAATAAATAAATTTAAATTAAAAAAGAGAAAATAAAGTGCACTTTGGCCAGTGTTGGCTATCAGAGACATCAATACAATATTGTAAAGTAATTACCCTCCAATTAAAATAAATAAATTTATTTTAAAAAATATAAAAAAGAAAACACATACATTAATTTTTTAAAAGGACCTTTATACCCTTCCAACCTTTAAAACAATTTCTAATGTGCTTAGCATATTAGTAAGTTCAAATGTGGGAACCCTGGGTGGATCTAGTAAATAAGAGGCTTGAGGAAATTAAGAGGGGCAGGAGAGAGTCTAGCACCCAGCAGACCAGGAAAACATGACTATATCAGAATTCCAATGTTTGCTGTTTAGGCAAAGCACCTAAATTGATAGGGTTACGAAAAGGTCAGCTCTGTTAAGGATGTTCTCTGTCACCATCATTCATTCCAGATTAGCACAATGAGGAAAGTGTATGGCATCAATCTCTCACTTTATTAATGGTGAACTCAAGGCAAATCAGTTATGTGACAGTCATCCAGGGTTGCAGGTTGCCAAGGAGAGTAGCAAGTAGCTCTCAGGACTCCTAGAGCCTAAGTTGATTTTGTGCACCATTCTTCCTCTCTGTTTCCAGGAACTAGCTGTGAATAGAGGGGTAAAGCCACAAGGGCCAGTAATGAATATGGCAGGATGTTGAGGTTTCACAGCCTCATCATTACAGATAGGGAAACCCTGTTGGTTGATTCCTACATGGCTGTGCTTGTTTGTTTGTTTGTCTGGTATATTTGTTTTACACACACACACATATACATATATATAGGTATATATGTATGCTAAATGAATTATTAGTCACTCAGTTGTGTCCAACTCTTGCAACCCTATGGACCGTAACCCACCAGGCTCCTCTGTCCATGGAATTCTCCAGCCAACAATACTGGAGTGGGTAACTCTGCCCTTCTCCAAGGGATTTTCCCAACCCAGAGATTGAACTCAGGTCTGCCATGTTGCAGGCAGATTCTTTACCATCTGAGCCACCAGGGAAGCTGGGGTGTGTGTGTGTGTGTGTGTGTGTGTGTGTGTGTGTGCGTGAGTGTGTATACCTTTACCTATCTGTGAGGCTGGTAGAAATGTTTCTCTTTCACATTCTTCTGTTCTTTTTCCGTTCTTGCACCAGGGGATTTAAAATGACTTGTCATAAATGTCATCTACACAGAAGGGAACTTTGATCTGGGTAGTCTTACCACAGAGAATTACACTTACCTCCATGAAAAATACAGTTTCTAATCTGAAGTTACAGTTTTCATGCTTTCCAACAGAAATAAGAAAGCTGAGAGGGGTGGTCAGGGCAATACTAATGCCAACTAAAGTTGGAAGAGGAAAAAATCCACAATATCATTGTAACATGAGGGGCAAGATATGATATTAGAATCTTGAATGTATTTTTCATTTTTAAGTCAAAGTATTGACAGTTTAATTAATCCAAATAAAGAATCAATATAAGAGGAAGTAACTTTAAAAGCAAGAACTAAAAATACTAGACATTGAGAAATTGGCTCACTAGAACAAGAAATATAAAATTTGGGAGAATTTTAAATTTGTATAGCCTTACAAATTAAATTCTGTGATATATTTTAAGGATTTACCAAAAACAAAAATGAGATGTTCAGAGAGTTCATCTATATCACCACCGCATCAATACAGAAGGTGTCACGACATTACCTTTTATGGTGTTATTATTATCTCTGAAAATTAAATGCAATAAGTGCTTAAGTTCTCATATTTAATTCAGATTTCTGTACATGGAATCTCCCTGGCAAAGGAAGATAAATAAACACCATAAATGAGCCACAGAGAGTCACAGATAGCACTTTATTTATTTTTTTTTAACTTTTATTTTTACTTTATTTTGCTTTACAATACTGTATTGGTTTTGCCATACATTGACATGAATCAGTCACGGGTGTACATGAGTTCCCAATCCTGAACCCCCTCCCATCTCCCACCCTATATCATCTCTCTGGATCATCCCCGTGCACCAGCCCCAAGCATCCTGTATCCTGTAAATTAAAGTTCCTTGTGCTAATGTTCCCTATTATCTCAGGAAAAATGTTGCAAGTGAAAGGAAGATATTAAGCAACTGTCCCATTCTGTACCCATTAAAATATATGTTTGTGTCTTTAACTTAATTCTCTTGCTAAATCAAATCTGTTTCACGAATATGGAAAATGGCAAGTCTTGCCTTACTTAACAGTTTATTAGACAATATTTGGAGCTGAGAAATAACTTTTAAAGTGAAACAAGAACAAAACCATAATTTTTATTTAAAGTGAACATATTAGAACACAGTAAGGAGTAATTAAGACAATGAATGAGAACAGACTGTAAAGAACACAAACTCATCAAAATTTAATTGCTGAACAGTAAAATACCCATAAAAGTTTAAGTGGCACAGAGTCTTAAAATCAGCTGGATGCTGAATGAGAAAATGCTAGTATCAATAAATCAGCCTTCAAACAAAAATAAGAAAATCACCCCATTCTTTTAATTATTGTTTAGAAATAAGATTCCTAGTGAGCCAAATTCAGGTCTCATTTTATTGAGGCAGATATGAGTCCTCTCTCCATGGTATTATCCAGGCAAGAATACTAAAGTGGGTTGTCATACCCTCTTCCAAAATCTCCAAAGATAGTCCCCAGCAATTCCTTCCCTCCATGTATATGCATGTTTCCCCTCCCATTAAAGCTGAAGCCTGTCTCCCCTCCTCTTGGATCTGGGTTGAACTTGTGAAATGCTCTGATCAAAATATATGGCAGAAAGGATGCTATGCAGTTCTAGGCCTAGTCCTTAAGGGTTCTGGCAGCTACCCCTTTCATTCTCTTAGAATCTAGTTATTACGCTATAATAAAGCTCTTCTTTAGGAGAGAGAGGCCTCATGAGAAGGCCTTAAAAGATGAATGCCTTGTGGAAAGAGAGGGTTCATGGATGAGAACTAAGGCACTGATTAACAGCACCAATGCCTAGATAATCTGAGAGGACTTTTGGACCTTCCAGCCAGCCCAACTGCCTGCTGAAAGCAGCTACACCGTTAACCAAGTCAGTACCACATGGAGCCCCCAAAATGCCCTGTTGATTCATAAAAACACAAGCAAATAAATACTTTCAGTTTAGCACATTGTTTTGAAGTTATTTGTTACACAGCAATAGGTAAGTGAAACACAGAATAAAGATTACGTTTTGTAGCATTCTTTGCAGCTTGTTTCTGTTGTTTAGTCGCTAAGTTGTGTCCAGCTCTGCAACTCCATGGACTGTAGCCTACCAGACTCCTCCCTCCATGGGATTCTCCAGGCAAGAATACTGGAGTGGGTTGCCATTTCCTTCTCCAGAGCATCTTCCTGATCCAGTGATTGAACCTGTGTCTCTTGCACTGGCAAGTAGATTCTTAACTGATGAGCCACCAGCGAAGCCCTCTTTGCAGCTGCTGCTGCTGCTAAGTCACTTTAGTCGTGTCTGACTGTGTGACCCCATAGACGGCAGCCCACCAGGCTCCCCCATCCCTGGGATTCTCCAGGCAAGAACACTGGAGTGGGTTGCCATTTCCATCTCCAATGTGTGAAAGTGAATAGTGAAATTCACTTCGAGACTCCATGGACTGCAGCCTACCAGGCTCCTCCGTCCATGGGATTTTCCAGGCAAGAATACTGGAGTGGGGGTGCCATTGCCTTCTCCCTCTTTGCAACTAGGTGTAGGCATATGACAAAGTTAGGCTAAAGGGAAACAAATAGAAATAAAGTGTTCATCATCTGGGACTACTTCCCTTCCCACTGACTGGAGGACATATTTTAGGGTAAGTTATCCTGCCTAGGCTGACCAGAGCAGCTCCCTTAGGCAAACCAGCTGCCATGGGATCTCTGGACTGCTCCATAATATTTTATTTTAATTCAACTACCATTATTTTTGCTCTTTGCTATAACAGCCAAGGGCTTCCCTGGTGGCTCAGATGGTAAGGAATCTACCTGCAATGCAAGAGACCCAAGTTTGATCCCTGGGTCTGGAATATCCCCTGCAGAAGAGAATGGCAAGCCACTCCATGTGATTTCCTGGGAAATCACATGGACAGAGGAGCCTGGCAGACTACAGTCCATGGGGTTACAAAGAGTCAGACATGACAGAGTAACTAACTACAACAGCCACACCTATATAATAACTAATGTGAATTTTGTCCCCAAAGTAAGATACTTCTACTAAGGTGGATACTCAGCACTGAACTAGTAGTCAGTCTGGGGACAGAAATGACACAAACAATGTAAGGTGGAATACAGCTCTCCATGGCAAAATATTTGCAAATACGTCACTTGCAAAAAACATGCTGCTGCTGCTGCTAAGTCGCTCGACCCAATAGACGGCAGCCCCCCAGGCTCCTCTGTCCCCGGGATTCTCCAGGCAAGAATACTGGAGTGGGTTACCATTTCCTTCTCCAATGCATGAAAGTGAAAAGTGAAGAACTTATCATCCGTTAACTAACTTTATAATTTTAAGGAAAATAATTGGGAAATTTTCAAGTTATGTTGTGTATTGGCTCCAATTTGCCACTTTCAGCAAAGTCTTATGAGAGAGACAAAGTTGGCACAGTCTGGCCAGTCTGTAGGCAGATATTGCAGACAACACAGAACTGCAGAGTGACTCATCTACTGTGGCCTTAAATCAGCAATCAAAGTTGACTGAGAGTTCAGTAACTTGAAATCTCACTGGATTAACAAAGTCTAACTACTTCTACACACAAATGTAAGAAGATATAAGAAGGGACATGAAAGAAGCAGCCTTATAAGGACTTACGACTGGGATGTGAAGTTTTTCTCAAGAACATCCTGCTAAGGGTTTGCCATCACATGATAAGAACCAGCTCAGAGATCAAAATGAGACTAAAAATATTGCTTTCAAACGCAAACTTTTTTTTTTGACCTCAAAGTAGCCACTATTAAGTGGAAGAAGAGGAGGGCTAGGCTAAGTACAGAGGCAAATAAATAAAAGATCAGTGATTTCAGGCTTAAAACTGGTATCTAGAAACTGTAATTGGTTGTGCTTGCTGGTACTTGATAGGGATCAGAAGCAAAGTCTGAAGTTGATTTGGTTTTGATGGAAACTGAAGTGCTGAAAGCCACCCAGAGCTCCAATCTATCTGAGCAGAATGTGGGATACGAGAGATGTACGTACAGTCTTGAGAACAGTATTCTCCCCATACCCAGTTTAGACATGGCCAGGGAATAAGAATAAGCAACAGAGAATTTCCTGGGGAATAATGTCAGGGACCAGGAGAGATGATTAATCATCCTTCATAAAATAATGAGCCAAATTAACCTAAGTGAAAGTGAAAGTCACTCAGTCGGAATACTGGAGTGGGTAGCCTTTCCCTTCTCCAGGGGATCTTCCCAACCCAGGTACTAAACCCAGGTCTCCCACATTGTAGGCAGATTCTTTACCAGCTGAGCCACCAAGGAAGCCCAAGAATATGGAAGAGGATAGCCTATCCCTCCTCCAGAAGATTTTCCCAACCTGGGAATCAAACTGTGGTTTCCTGTATTACGGGAGGATTCTTTACCAACTGAGCTATCAGGGAATGGATTAATCCTTTGTACTGGTATACTAGTCTATAAAGGGCCCACCTGTCTACACTTCCATGATGGATTTACAGCTTGCTTTCAAGCCAATTTCTGTCTCATGATGATAAACAATCGTAGCGGCCACTGAGGATAACCTTTATCATATCCAGCCAGTTTCCTCACTTCCAGAACACCCTCAGAACTTTAATTGTAAGCACCCATTTCCCTCTGTGTGAGGGACTTGTTTGGTGTATATGGCTATCATTGCAGGGTAGGCCAAGGGTGTTGGAACACTGGAACCCTCAGGTGTAGCCAGAACCCACAGCAGGAGGGAGAAGAGACTACCAACTTCTTCAGAGCCTATGAGGTATGCTACTCACTGTCTTCCAGAGATAACCTGGTGAACGTGAGCCCCAGCTGTGCATAGCAGTAATTTGCTTACTAACACATCCTGTATTGGTCTCGTTTCCACATTCTCCTACCAGAGAATCCTGGAATCATTTACAAAAACTATGTTTGTTAGATTTCTTTTTTCAGTGTCTGTTTATGGAGGGACCCTACCTAATACCCCAGCATTCAAAAACTCTTTAAAGTTGACAAACCAATTTTGTGTACATTTCTAATATAAACCCATTAGTGGAAGAACTGGAGGACATCATTTCAAAGACTGGGACCAGAGAATTTAAGTGACTTAATTACAACTCTTCACACTAGTTTTACTGGCAGATGAAAAGATTATCTATTCAGAACAATGTACTATGCTTTTTGCAAGTTGTTTTTGTGGGGTTTTGCAATTTTTACATCTCTCTGGAAGATGTTTTATTTTATTTTATTTTACTTTACAATACTATATTGGTTTTGCCATACATCAACATGAATCCACCACAGGTGTACAAGTGTTCCCAATACTGAACCCCCTCCCAACTCCCTCCCCATAACATCTCTCTGGGTCATCCCAGTGCACCAGCCCCAAGCATCCTGTATCCTGCATCGAACCTAGACTGGTGATTCATTTCACATATGATATTATACATGTTTCAATGTCATTCTCCCTAATCATTTCACCCTCTCCTTCTCCCACAGAGTCCAAAAGACTGTTCTATAACTCTGTGTCTCTTTTGCTGTCTTGCATACAGGGTTATCATTACCATCTTTCTAAATTCCATATATATGTGTTAGTATACTGTATTGGTGTTTTTCTTTCTGGCTTACTTCACTCTGTATAATAGGCTCCAGTTTCATCCACCTCATTAGAACTGATTCAAATGTATTCTTTTTAATGGCTGCGTAATACTCCATTGTGAATATGTACCACAGCTTTCTTATCCATTCATCTGCTGATGGGCATCTAGGTTGCTTCCATGTCCTGGCTATTATAAACAGTGCTGCAATGAACATTGGGGTACACGTGTCTCTTTCAATTCTGGTTGGAAGATGAGTTTTATAATAACAGAAATAATAGAAAATAAAAAGGAGGCCTTCAAAGAGGAGACTTTTATTGGTAACAAGTTGTTCTAGAATAACCGTCCCAATCTTCACATCCTAAAATCCAAGTGCATGCAATTGCAGAAACTTTAAAGGAGTAAAACAAAGACAACGGAAACCACACTAGCTTTAAACCGTAGTAGCCCTTTAGCCATTACCTGTCTTTTAAATTATTTAATATAGAGGTAGATTTATTGGAGAAGACCCATATAACTTATATCAACAATCTGTGCTATATTTTAAAAAATTATTTTCCTCTCTTTTGTAAGCAAATAAAACCCATGCAAAGATACTATCACACAAAGATGCACACATATATGAACACATACACACATAATTGTTAATCTTACAACAAGCTAGCATTTGGCAAATATAATTTCTGCTTCATGAGACTGTGTTAAGGACCACCCAAGTTCATACTGATACAGTAACCACCCTTTCTCTTTGGAAAAAAAAAAGAAAATTTTACAATCCCTCCACCCTGATGGTGCTCTCTGCCAAGGAAACTTTCCAATTACAGACTCATCCTAGTTGATCCTCAATAAATTCTTATTGAAGTTAATTAACCCAAAATAGTGACTCAATTTTAATCCTTAGAATTCAACTTAAGAATATGATAGAATCCTCAGTTATTGAATGAAAAGGTAAAGGAGATTTCACTATACCTCCTAGGAATTCATAAATTTTAATTAACATTTAGAAAATATAATTTCTTATTATTAACTGTGTTCTTTTTATCTTTTCTCCCTGAGTATAAAATTTAGGACATCTTAAACTTTTGACATTTTGAACTCAAGTTTGATAAATTTAATATGGCTTTTATTTAGAATGAGGCACTTCTCAAAATATGTCCTAAGAGTGAGTTCATATAAGAATTACCTTGAAAAACATTTTATTTAACAAGGTTGGATTAGAAGATATGCAAACTTTACAACTTAGTATTTATAAGGCTCTACAAAGTAAAAACCAACCAGCCAAACAAAAGTCATCTTTGACTTTATCTTTTCCAAAACTATCTTAGGGTAATGGAGAAGGCAATGGCAACCCACTCCAGTACTCTTGCCTGGAAAATCCCATGGGCGGAGGAGCCTGGTGGGCTGCACTCCATGGGGTCACTAAGAGTCCGACACGACTGAGCGACTTTACTTTTACTTTTCACTTTCATGCACTGGAAAAGGAAATGGCAACCCACTCCAGTGTTCTTGCCTGGAGAATTCCAGGGACTGGGGAGCCTGGTAGGCTGCCATCTCTGGGGTCGCACAGAGTTGGACACGACTAAAGCGACTTAGCAGCAGCAGCAGCAGCATCTTAGGGTAAAACCATTTTTCTTTTTTTTAAGTCTTTATTTAATTTGTTACAACATTGTTCTGTTTTATGTTTGGGTTTTTTTTTTTTTTTTTTTTGGCTACAAGGCTTATAGAATCTTAGCTCTCTGACCAAGGATCAAAGCTGCACATCCTGCACTGAAAGATGAAGTCCTAACCACTGGACCACCAGAGAGGTCCCTCATTTTCCTATGTAATAAGAATCACATGTTAGCATTCCACAGCATAAGTGTTCTATGCACTGTGTACAGTGACTTTAGAAAAGGTAGCAGTAGGAGATGAAAGAAGAGAAGAGAGAAAGATTATGGAATAAAGAAAAAGTGAGAGAAAGATAAAGGAAGAAGGGAGAGAAGGAAAAGGAAGAGAGAAAATAGAAAACATGAAGATAAGGGATGTGGGAAGAAACCATAACATGCAGGGTGTTACAGCCATTAAGAAAACTGCTGCTGCTGCTAAGTCGCTTCAGTCGTGTCCGACTCTTAGCGACCCCATGGACTGCAGCCCACCAGGCTCCTCCATCCATGGATTTTCCAGGCAAGAGTCCTGGAGTGGGGTGCCATTGCCTTCTCTGATTAAGAAAACTGCTGCTGCTGCTGCTGCTGCTGCTGCTGCTGCTGCTGCTGCTGCTGCGTCACTTCAGTCGTGTCCGACTCTGTGTGACTCCAGAGACGGCAGCCCACCAGGCTCCCCCGTCCCTGGGATTCTCCAGGCAAGAACACTGCAGTGGGTTGCCATTTCCTTCTCCAATGCATGAAAGTGAAAAGTGAAAGTGAAGTCGCTCAGCGGTATCCAACTTGTAGCGACCCCAGGCTTGTAGCCTACCAGGCTCTTCCATCCATGGATTTTCCAGGCAAGAGTCCTGGAGTGGGGTGCCATTGCCTTCTCTGATTAAGAAAACTAGAGGCTTCTAAATAAACTGAGAAACCATTGTGAGTTTTAAGCAGGAAGTTACATTCATTCCATCATTTAAGAAATGAATTCTGGCTACTGTGTGGGTAAGTCTCCTACTGTGGTAAGAGTCAGGGGGCATGGGGGCAAATGGGGACATGACAGATTGTTGAGAAGAGAGATGATAGTGGCCCTGAAGATGGGAGAGTGAGCCATTTTAAGAAACATTTTTAAACATTTGTATTCAAATTGATACCATTTTAGTAATGCTACATTTCTTTGTTATTTGTTAGCATACACAAAGTTCTTAAAACAGTGCTTGGCATATAATAAGTATCCATTCATGTGAGCGCTGTAGTATTAATAATGGGTAATTCCTAAACTCAGAGTTTATTTCTAGTGCCTCAGTTCAGTTCAGTTGCTCAGTCGTGTCCGACTCTTTGCGATCCCATGAATCGCAACACGCCAGGCCTTCCTGTCCATCACCAACTCCCGGAGTTCACTTAACACATCCTAACTATTTATTAAACATGGATCAAAAAACATGGGCTACAAAACATATCAAGTAACAACGCTATTCATCCAGTAGTTATTGAAGTACATTTGAATGACCAGAATAAATAGATTTATAAAAGAAGAAAGGCAGAAAAAATTAAGTTTTGAATCTGAAGCCAATGTCAAAGCAGTAGCCAAATAGTGAGTATGAAAGCCCTGGACTAGATTTCAGGACAAGTAAGTAGGTTCTCATCCCTCATCAGCTGTTTATAGACCATTTGATCTTGGTCACATCACTTAAGTTCTTATCTAATTCTTTCTTTTGATTAAGAGAAATATATATCAGTACTTCTCTTTCCTGCTTATAAGACAGATATTATAACTAAATTTGGTAATATCAGTGAAACAACTTTAGCACTACAGGTTCCAATCATTATTATTTCCTGCAAATAGTTGAGAAATATAGATTACCCTGAGTTCCTTCCTATTTTTCAATTTCTTTAGCCAGAATAACGAGCATTTGGAAATCATGTTCGTCTTATTTGCTTAGTGTTGGCCTGTCACTGTCCAAGTTCCATGCTCTGTGATAGTCATAAAAAAACAGTGTTTCCTGAACATTTACTCTAGCAAACTCTTCTACGCACTTTGCCTGCAATAACTCATTTAACTTCACAATAACTCTTTGCAGAGGGTACCATCACCATCTTTCCTTTAGAGGTAAAGAGAGTGAGGCCCAGAAGGTTCAATCAACTTGCTCAGAAAAAAAATAAATAATAAATAAATAAATAACAAGTGACAGGTGTGGGCTTTGAATTCATGTAGTCTGGTTTCAGGATGTCTGCACCCTAAGTCATCTTCCCACAGTAGTCCGTGCGTGCTAAGTCACTCAGTGGTGTCCGATTCTCTGCGACCCCATGCACTCTAGCCCACCAGGTTCCTCTATCCATGGGATTCTCCAGCAAGAATACTGGAGTGGGTTGCATGCCCTCCTCCAGGGGATCTTCCTAATCCAGGGATCAAATCCACGTATCTATGTCTCTTGGTTTGGCAGGCGGGTTCTTTACCACTAGCGCCACCTGAGGGACCACCAACATGAGACACAGTGAGCTTTTGGGAAACCCTCTGATCTGCACATTTCCAGCTGTAAGCATTAAGCAGTGCGTTCAGTGCCATTTCAAAAGGCATTCACAGGAGTTCAGCCAATTTCCATCACATGTTTGCTACACGCCCAAATGGGCTTATAGTTATGGTTATAATTTCCACTTTAATTTAACCAAAGGCAGTCTGAATTTTCAGAAGCAAAGGAGATTAATTTCATCCTTTTAATTTCCTCTAACATCTAGCCATTACTCCATTTGGTTAGCATGTACAAATGTGAAGGGAAATTAACGTGGTCTGGAATAAAGCAAATCCTATGAGCGCTCATTGACCTAATACCACATTTGGGAGGAGGGCCTTGTTGTTATTGGAAACTAGGAACAGCTCTATACAAATGTTGAAAAGGAGTTATTTCCCCACGGAACCATCACTGGGACTGAACTTCCCACCATTATTCCTCAAAATCCACTTTGAGGAAAGGTCTTATACTGACTTGAGGCATTATTCAATTCAACATTTATCAAGCCTTTACTACTATATACCCTATATACCAGCTGCAATTCTATTTATTCCTTAGTACAAAGATTAACGTCATTATACGTGTGCCAGGCATTGTATTAGAAAATAGTTTAAGTTAATGAAACACTACCACAATTGGCATATCTGGAATTTCTCATTACAAACATGGAGAATTTGACAACATGAGTGACATGGAATACTGTTGGCTCCAAACCATTCCTTGAGGAGAAAAAGATTTCTGATAACCGTAAAAACATGTGGAATGTGGATTGCAGCATTTTTAATTTACCATTGCCAAGAAAATGTGCACTGCTTATATAAAAATATAAGTTCCAAAAATTATTCTTCCCTCAAAAGTAAATGGACAGATCTGTCCAGAAATGAAAGGTTCTATCTTATGCCCAGAGCTCAGCACAGGTCATTAAGCACACCACACGTGAAATGTTTGAGGAACAGATAAACATCCTCTAAATAATTATCCTAGTGAAGTCAGGCTGCTGTAACAGACCATCATAAAATAGGCACTTTATGAACATCAGAAATTTATTTCTCACAGGTCTGGAGGCTGGGAAATCCAAGATTAAGGTGGCAACATACTCAGCATCTGTGAATAGCCGGCTTTCTGGTTCATAGATGGCCATCTTCTCACTTTGTCCTTGGCAGAAGGGGAAAGAGAGTTCTCTGGGGTCTCTTTTTTAAGAACACTAGTCACATTCATGAAGGCTACGCCCTCATGATCTAATCACCTCTCCAAACCCCCATCTCCTAATGTCATCACACTGGAGGTTAAGGTTTCAACATATGAATTTTGAAGAGACAGAAACATTTAGTCCATAGCAATAAGGTGGGACACATGAACAAATTCCCTGATTGACCCCTAATGAATCAGATTATTGCTTTTGTTGTTGTTTAGTTATTCAGTCGTGTCTGACTCTTTGTGACCCCATGGACTGTAGCCCACCAGGCTCCTCTGTCCATGGGATTCTCCAGGCAAGAACACTGGAGTGGGTTGTCATTGCTTTCTCCAGGGATCTTCCAGACCCAGGGATCAAACCTGGATCTCAGGCAGTTTCTTGAATTGCAGGTGGATTACTTACCACTGAGCCACCAGGTACCCAATTAATAAGATGACTGTTTGCAACCCCATGGACTGTACAGTCCATGGAATTCTCCAGGCCAGAATACTGGAGTGGGTAGCCTTTCCCTTCTCCAGGGATCTCCCCAACCCAGGGATAAAATCCAGGTCTCCTACATTGCAGGCAGATTCTTTACCAGCTGAACCACAAGGGAAGCTCAATTAATCAGATGCACCAGATTAAATAATAAGGAGAAGGAAATGGCAACCCACTCCAGTATTCTTGCCTGGAAAATACTGTGGAAAGAGGAGCCTGGTAGGCTGCTATCCCTAGGGTCACACAGAGTTGGACGTGACTGAAGCGACATAGCATGCATGCATGCATTGGAGAGGGAAATGGCAACCCACTCCAATATTCTTGCCTGGAGAATCCCAGGGACGGAGGAGCCTGGTGGGCTGCCATCTATGGGGTCCCACAGAGTCGGACACGACTGAAGCGACTTAGCAGCAGCAGCAGCAGCAGATTAAATAATAAGATGAGGAAATTTGAGATAACATACAAAGATGTGATTCTATGTCTTATCCCACTGGTGCAATGTGATATGCAATGAAAGCTAAAGCGAATGAACACTTTAAAACAGAGCTGACTCTTGGTTGCCCATGTTCTTGGAAGCAAATAAAAATGACAAGTAATAGGAAAGGAGTAACACTTTCTTCTTTTCCAAAAACTATTTTTGCACATGTAGTACCACCCACACAACCAACAGCAACAAAATTAAAGTTTACATGCTGCCATTTTTAGGGTAAATTTTGTGTATCCAGACTTTATAGACTCTGCAAATGTGGGTCCCTAAACTTTATGTTAGCCTCTCTGAAAGGAACTCTCCATGATATCATTTGGTCTGCTTTCTGACTTCTCCACACATCTTGAGCTTTTCTTCCTCCACATATTCACTTATGCTTCCATGACTTGAGTGCTCTGCAATTCACTTTCCAAAATTCTGACCACTTTCAAGCCCTAGCTCAGATCACATACCCTCCACAAATCTATCCTTCCATGCTGGCCAGAACTGACACTTCCATCCTTATTTAACACAGTAATTCAACACTTAGCAAGCATCACTTTATATTGCTGGTTATTTCTTATATGAGAAGGAACACATCATATTTAAATTAAAGAATTTTAGATCTGCAAGAATTTATAAGTCAATTGGGTCAATTCTCTCATTATACAGTTAAGAGAGATGAAGCTACTAATCTAAACTAATTAGTGAAAAAGTCAGAACTAAATTCAGTATTGCATCTTTAGTTCAGTAAACTTCCCAATATACCATGCATCTTAAAATTAAATACTTAAATTTTTAAGCATTAATTTTATTTAAAAATTTAAAACTTTTTAATATGTTATGTACACATCACTATATAATTAACCCCAAATTCTCATTTTGAAAAACTTAAGTTGTCATATAATAGATTTAAATATTCATCTAAGCTTTGTTTAGCCTGATAATAAAATGTGCTTTCACTTAACAAGTGAGAGAAACAAAAGGGATGGGTCCAAGCGTGATGAGGAAGAGACCTCTTGGGATTGAAATCTTGCTGTAAATATTCAACAATCTAGATAATCCACAGAGACTGGGAAATTAATCTGTTCTTTTAGAAGCCTCATCTCCTTCTCGTCTTCTTGAAAGCTGGCGATTTGGATTCATAGGCAAGTGGTGCAGAGCACGCGGGTTTGGTTCTTATGAGGAAGGTTTTCATCTGTTGGACTGGAATGCCCCACTATTTCTAGGAACTGTGTCTGGAACAAAACACTTCCTTGTGATGCATCTAAAATTAGTCATTCTTATTAGACGAAGGGAAAATTTTGCAAAGGTTTTTCCCATTCAGATGATGACTCCCCTGGCAGAGAAGGTTAAGATCCTGTGAGTGGGTTGAGTTGAATGCCAACTCCTGGTGCCAGATCACAGGGTCTCTTCATAAAATTTATGGTTGGATATATCTCCTGGAGTAAAGTGGTCCATGGATCAAGAGAGCCAAGATCTCTCTATTGAAGAATTTTCCTAGGTCTCCCTAGTTGTTGTTTTTTTTTTTTTTTTCGCTTTTTGGGGGATTTCCATTCCTATTTGGAACCTAAGCAAAGTTCTTTCATCTCATCTTCTTCCAAGGGAAGTTCTCTTCACTGCTGGCATCCTGATGACATTAATCATCGGGAATATCATGATTACCTTCTACACTCATCTAGCTCTTTTCAAGACTATTTAGCTTAAGAAATCTATCCTTGACTTCAGCTGATTTCTTTAACATTAAATCAAATATAAAATAATCACTTGATTCTTCTAATTGTCCATTGTTTCTTCATTATTCTTTTAGGCCAACTTCTAACTTCTGTAAGCGACAAGAACCACTCAACAGTTTATATTGAGGTTACAGACAAGACTTAATAAGCAGACAATGCCTCATACAGAAAAACACTCCAGCTATATCTGGCCAGAAGTTTTGTCCAGTTAAGTGACAGCCTATGAAATGTGCCACAATAAATGAAGTTGCAGTTTTAAAAAAATCTAAAAATCCAAAGAGTTACATGCTATGAAGGCATCACACAAAGCTATGAACCTAGCTGCAAAATCAAGGCTAGACAAAGAATATTTTTTGAGTGTAAATAACAGTTTTGGTTATTTACTCTATCTGAGCATGTAGTTTTCTTGTTACATTTAAGACTATTCAAATTAATTTTTCCTTCTGTTGTTTTATAACAGTGGCTATCTCCATGTCAGCATAAGTTTATTTTGAGTAAGATTTCAAGTCTCACTAGGGAAGAAGTGTCACTTAGACTCAATGGATTTTAAGATTCTTTCCAACCTCAAATATCACAGTTTACCTGAACAAGCTTTACATGGTGTCGATCAGTGTATCTTTTACATATTTAGGTTAGGTAATAAGTGCCTAAAGGTAATGATAGATATTTTTGTTGTTCAGTCACTAAGTTGCATACAGCTTTTGCAAACCTATGGACTGAGGCCAGGCTTCCCCTGTCCTTCATTATCTCTCAGGGTTTCCCCAAACTCATATCCATTGAGTCAGTGATGCTATCAAACAGTCTCATCCTCTGGTATCCCCTTCTCCTTCTGCCCTCAGTCTTTCCCAACATCAGGGTCTTCTCCAAGGAGTCAACTCTTCACATCAAATGGCCAAATTATTGGAGCTTTAGCTCCAGAATCAGTCCTTCCAATGAATAGTCAGAGTTGATTTCCTTTAGGATTGACTGGTTTGACCTCCCTTTCAGTCCAAGGGACTCTCAAGAATCCTCCAGCTCCACAAATAGGAAGCATCAATTCTTCAGCACTCAGCCTTCTTTACGGTCCAACTCTCACATCCATACATGACTACTGGAAAAACCATAGCTTTGACTAGATGGACTTTTGTTGGCAAAGTAATGTCTCCACTTTTTAATATGCTGTCTAGATTTGTTATAGATAAATATTTAAATCCAAGCAAATTATGACTCACAATTTCTCTAACTTAAATACTGACTGAAAATGTATAGGCTTTGAGCATAGTTATTTTATAAATACTATTGCATTTTCACTGGTTATACTGACAATATCATATTGAAAATGCAACAATGTGATGTCTTGAAAAAGTGGCTCTATGATATTCTTTATATTATTTCTATTCAGTACATTTTGGAAAAGTGCACCTGACTTAAAATATGCTTGCCTCCTGATATGTGTCCACTTGAAGTTCTCACACTCCCTCTGAGACTTCCTTTCTGCCTAGAACCAGAATATGCCCTCCCTGCCAACAATTTTGGGAAGAAAAAAATTTAAGAGAATTTTCCAGTCTATACAGTAAGGAACCATTTTCCATTTTTTATGTGTATAAATAGATTACTAATTCTTTTCAGGTTTTTCTTGTTTTTACAATTGCTTAAGCATGGATTTTGCTGTCTGCACATCTTTAAGAGGTCATCTTTTAAACTACACAAACAATATGGTTTTCTTTACCTGCTCCAGCTGCCAGCAAGCATAACCATGATACAAGACGACTGAAGAACAAGGAGGCCCCTGGCGCTCTGGTTTCAGCAAGAACCAACACTGCATATAATCTCTAGAATTGGACTAAAATTCCATGTTGTGCAGCTCCAGAAATTCTCTATAGAAAGGACTGAGTGGTGAAAATGTTTTTGGAAGTGGATGTTAATTGGTTTGTCTTGAAGCTGCTTTCAAGAGCATGCACACTGAATTTACTCTGGTTGCTTAGATTGTGCATTTATTAGAGGTGACTTGGAGGAGATTGTGCATGGAAATTTATGATGGGGTCAAACCCTTCTCCCCAAGTGCTACACCTTGGCAATGCCACTGCTAAAGCTCTCAAAAGTACAGCTACTCAAAGTCAGTGTTTATTTAATAAATGAGAGTCAGGTCAAGTCCGTTGGCCACCCACATGGTTCTGCAATTTCATATTTCCCTGTGAAATGACTTGGAGGTTCAAGCTGGATCCTACCCTGACTTTGACGCCAGACAATAATACTTCCTGCTCAAACCTCTTACTGAGTACAGAGCAGAGTTGCTTTGTGGAAAGTTCACACATGTGATGGAGAGAGTGATTCTGTATTTTGTTTTGATAGATGATCACTTTCTATGACCCTGCCTTTTCAGTGAGTCATCTTTAGAGACATCATTTCCTTCTAATGCAGTTTTTCTCATGATTTCTTCTTAGTCCTATGGATACAAATTGCATATGGTGAAATTTTTGCCTGAACATTTTAAAAGCTTAGCTTGTTGCTAGTTTCTGCTTGCTCCTCGTGGGCCTAGTTTTCTCTGTAAATATATTTTTATTTGGATTTGATTACATTAGAATCTGCTTCTCTGTAAGGGAAAGGAGTTAGTCGACTGTGAACTAAACTTGTTTTGATAGCTGGTAACTTTGAACTAAAGGGACATTACTGTTATCAAAACAGCAACTAGCTTTTCTTGGAAGTAGAAACTGACGTGGTCTTTTTTCCCAGATTTTTTGCCTGAGGTCGTATCCCTTAACTACAGACACACTCTCTGTGCTTTACTAAGTCTCCTCTCTTTCAAATCTCATAGACCAACTATAGAAAGATCTAGCTCAGGCGGAGTCCTCAAAAGGAAACAGTCTAGGGCATCAAAAGACCATAAATTCAACCAGGGTCATGATATTTGGAAACAAACCTAAGTCCTAATCTTGGAAGGAAAATATCTGAATTTCAGATCCAGTCCAATTTTGAGGCTCTTTGCTTTTCAGATAGGGTGGAGAGATAGGGCTAGCCCATACACTTTCAACTCAAAGCATATGGAAGAACATTAAGTTCTTTTAGTTTTACTAGGAGAAAAATGTCTGCAAAAGTATTTTAACTGAGTTATAGCAAACATAAAAACCCAGTTAAGTTTTTCCTATGAAGCTTTTGGCATGCCTACATTCTAAATTTTTTTGTAATGTTGTCAGAATTAGAAATTGAAATTGGGTCAGACATTAATAATAGCCAATCAAACTCTGATAAAAATGTAGCCTCATTAACCTTAACAACTTGCATTTAAAAAAAAAAGTGGATGAGGGCACTGCAGAATGGAGCCACTATATCATCAGCAGCAGTGCAGATGTTTTATTTATGATGTGGCCCTGTGCTTTAGAGTACAGTGATATTATTCACAGTCAAATTCTAGACACACTAACAATTAAATCACTGTGCTTGCTTATCATAGTTTAATAAAAAGAGAACGGCTTGTGAAGATCACAATGCTGAACCTGAAATGTTGACAAGATGTATTTATCTTCTATTCCTCTTGCCCATCTTCCCATATAGCATTAAAGAAATACAAAGTGTATCAAGTCAAAAATGATAAGGCCTGTAGAAGACCTCAGTGGAGGAGGAAACATTTTAAATAAATTTTAGAAGATAAGAAATATAGAAGGGTGATTAGTGAGGTAGCTGAACACAGGAGCTATAACTGAAAGCACAATTATCTGCACTTTCAGTTAGGATACCCCCAAAAAATCAAGTTGATTTACTCTGTGGGGGAAAAAAAACAGTATGTAAGTACCAGAGTTGACAGAAGGACAAGTAGAGTGAGGCTCAGAGCTGAGAACAGGGACAATGAAAGTCTATAAGAAAAAAATAAAATAAAATTGTCTATGTGAAGCTGTGAAGCTCACTCACTCGTGTCTGACTCTTTGTGACCCCATGGACTGCAGCCTACCATGCTCCTCTATCCATGGGATTCTCCAGGCAAGAATACTGGAGTGGGTTGCCATTTCCTTCTCCAGGAGATCTTCCCAACCCAGGGATAGAACCTGGGTCTCCCGCATTGTAGGCAGACGCTTTACCATCTGAACCATGACTAGATAGATTCCACTTTCCCAACAATTCTCAGGAGACCAAGTTCTATATCCTGCACTTTAGTTAATCAGTTCAGTGGCTCAGTCGTGTCCGACTATTTGCAACCCAATGGACTGCAGCACACCGGGCTTCCTGGCCATCACCAACTGCTGAAGCTTGCTCAAACTCATGTCCATCGAGTCGGTGATGCCATCCAACCACCTCATCCTCTGTCGCTCTCTTCTCCTGCCTTCAGTGTTTCCAAGAATCAGGGTTTTTTCCAATGAGTCAGTTATTCACATCAGGTAGCCAGAGTATTGGAGTTTCAGCCTCAGCATCAGTCCTTCCAATGAACATTCAGGACTGTTTTCCCTTAGGATGAACTGGTTGGATCTCCTTGCAGTCTAAGAGACTCTCAAGAGTCTTCTCCAACACCACAGTGCAAAAGCATCAATTCTTCAGTGCTCAGCTTTTATATAGCCCAACTCTCACATCCATACATGACTAGAGGAAAAACTATAGCTTTGACTAGACGGACCTTTGTCAGTAAAGTAATGTCTCTGCTTTTTAATATGCTATCTCGGTTGGTCATAGATTTTCTTCCAAGGAGCAAGCATCTTTTAATTTCATGGCTGCAGTCACCATCTGCACTGATTTTGGAGCCCAAGAAAATAAAGTTTCTCACTGTTTCCTTGTTTCTCCATCTATTTGCTATGAAGTGATGGGACCGCTTAGTTTTCTGAATGTTGAGCTTTAAGCCAGCTTTCTCACACTCCTCTTTCACGTTCATCAGTGTGGATCTTTAGTTCTTCTTCATTTTCTGCCATTAGGGTGGTGTCATCTACGTAACTGAGGTTATTGATTTTTCTCCCAGCAATCTTGATTCCAGCTTGTGCTTCTTCCAGCCTGGCATTTTGCATGATATATCCTGCATATAAGTTAAATAATCAGGGTGAAAATATACAACCTTGATGTACTCCTTTCCCTATTTGGAACCAGTCTGTTTTTTCATGTCCAGTTCTAACTGTTGCTTCCTGACCAGCATACATATTTCTCAGGAGGCAGGTAAGGTGGTCTGGTATTCCCATGTCTGGAATAATTTTCCACAGTTTGTTGTGATCCACACAGTCAAAGGCTTTGGTGTGGTCAACAAAGCAGAAGTAGATGTTTTTCTGGAACTCTCTTGCTTTTTCAGTGATCCAGCAGATGTTGGCAATTTGATCTCTGGTTCCTCTGCCTTTTCTAAATCCAGCTTGAATATCAGGAAGTTCAGAGTTCGTGTACTGTTGAAGCCTGGCTTGGAGAATTTTGAGCATTACTTTGCTAGCATGTGAGATGAGTGCAATTGTGTGGTAGTTTGAACATTCCTTGGCATTGCCTTTCTTTGGGATTGGAATGAAAACTGACCTTTTCCAGTCCTGTGGCCACTGCTGAGTTTTCCAAATTTGCTGATCTATTGAATATAGCACTTTCACAGCATCATCTTCTAGGATATGAAAGAGTTCAACTGTAATTCCATTACCTCCACTAGCTTTGTTCTTAGTGATGCTTTCTAAGGCCCACTAGACTTCACATTCCAGGATGTCTGGCTCTAGTTGAGTGATCATACCATCATGGTAATCTGGGTCATGAAGATCTTTTTGTATAATTCTGTGTATTCTTGCCACCTCTTCTAAATAATGTCTGCTTCTGTTAAGTCCATACCATTTCTATCCTTTATGGTGCCCATCTTTGCATGAAATGTTCCCTTGGTATCTCTGATTTTCTTGAAGAGATCTCTTTCCCATTCTCTTGCTTTCCTCTGTTTCTTTGCATTGATCAAAGGAAGGCTTTCTTATCTCTTCTTGCTATTCTTTGGAACTCTGCATTCAAATAGGCATATCTTTCCTTTTTTCCCTTGCCTTTCATTTCTCTTCTTTTTGCAGCTACTTGTAAGGCCTCCTTAGACAACCATTTTGCCTTTATGCATTTCTTTTTCTTGAGGATGGTCTTGATCCCTGTCTCCTGCACAATGTCACAAACCTCTGTCCATAGATCTTCAGGCATTCTCTGATCTAATCCCTTGAATCTATTTCTCACTTCTACTGTATAATCATAAGGGATTTGATTAGGTCATACCTGAATGGTCTAGTGGTCTTCCCTACTTTCTTCAATTTAATTCTGAGTTTGGCAATAAGGAGTTCATGATCTGAGCCACAGTCAGCTCCTGGCCTTGTTTTCGCTGACTGTATAGAGCTTCTCCATCTTTGGCTTCAAATGGTATAATCAGTCTGATTTTGGTGTTGACCATCTGGTGATGTCCATGTGTACAGTCTTCTTGTGTGATGTTGGAAGGGGGTGTTTTCTTAGAAAGGCTTTATCTATCCTGGGACTCTCACAAGATTTCAGTGTGCTAAGAGACAGGAAACGACTGTATGTCCTTGGGTCACTTCCCGAGATGCATTGTTCCTGAACACATATCAGTGCTCTCATTACCAAGAAGTAAACAGAGAAAATCATGGCATCCAGTCCTATCACTTCATGGCAAATATATAGGGGGAAAAAGACAGACTTCATTTTCTTGAGCTCCAAAATCACTGTTGACAGTGACTGCAGCCATGAAATTAAGACGCTTGCTCCTTGGAAGAAAAGCTATGACAAACATAGACAGTGTATTAAATAGCAAAGACATCACTTTCCAGAAAAGGTCCATATAGTCAAAGCTATGCTTTTTCCCATAGTCATGCATGGATGTGAGAGTTGGACCATAAAGAAGGCTGAGCACTGAGGGAACTGATGCTTTGAACTGTGGTGCTGGAGAAGACTCTTGAGAGTTCTTTGGACAGCAAGGAGATCAAATCAGTCAACTTAAAGGAAATCAACCCTAACTATTCATTGGAAGGACTGATGCTGAAGCTGAAGCTCCAATACTTTGGCCACCTGATGCAAAGAGCTGACTCACTGGAAAAGACCCTGATGCTTGGAAAGACTGAGGGCAGGAGGAGAAGGGGGTGACAGAGGATGAGATGCTTGGAGTACAAGCCAACTAAGGGAGATATTGAAGGACAGGGAAGCCTGATGTGCTGCAGTGCATGAGGTCACAAAGTCAGACATAACTGAACAATAGCAGCAACAAAACAGAGGAAATATTTGTCTCCATAAGGTTTTGTTAGTGGCTAAGGGGCCCTGCTTTCCACTGACTCCTACACACTGAGGGATTCCTGAAAACGGAAGCTAAAACATACCCACATCTACACTTTTAGTTGCCCATTATCCATATGTTCCCTTTTTCTTCTTACCTTTCCCTCAAAATCTTACCAGTCTGTATAATTCAAATACCCTCTTACATCCTAGACCTTACTGAATTGATCCAATCCAAAGTCTGTTAAACTACCGAATTGCTTCAAGTCTAGGATTTCCCTATTGTCTTAAGCAGGCAGAACTTAATAAAGCTTCTTATCCCACTGGAAGTACATATTTATTTTTCTAAGGGAATGGAAGTAGGGTCAACCTGAATATACTCTATCAGGTTGTATTAGTCGTCAACAAACTTTTACTGGAGATGTGATAGTGTGAGAAGAAACTCCAAGAGAAAACTTATTAGCCTCCATCTGTACTTCTTTTGGAACCCCCAGTATAGCATAAATTCTACTCACCCTTGATGAACAAGGTCAGTCACTCCAGAATATACCCTGAACAATTTTCCTCAATTCCAGTGACATGAAACAGGCAACTTGGAAAACAGCTACTGGATATAGCTGAGGTATTATTTGTCTTACCATGAAGAGGGTATTCGTGACAATTCTATTTGTCACCAGATCCACTTATCATCTATGCCCTGCTCTTACCAGTGCTATATAGGGTCCTCTGACTCTCCAGGAGTTACTTTCAGCTCAGGGTCTGTATCCGATAGGTTCTGAAAATATCTGGGTACTTCCTGATCATGAGTACATAATTATTCAGTGAAGAGTTACAGGCTTTTTTTTTTTTTTGAGAAAGACCAGAATGAAAATTCATACCATGTACTTGTGGTGATACTAAAGCATCCTTCCATAAGTATAGGTTTATTCTTGGAGCTCTTGGTCTGGGAACTGACTTTGATCTGGGAATTGCATTCTCAGGATTAGCAGCACTCTAGGCATCCTAAAGTTGAGTTGCCCAAGTTACCACCAGTAATATCTGAGAGCAAAGCCCTTTTCATTCCCTATTATGGTAGCTGCGTCCACTTTTCCTCTAATTGCTAAGACACCTTAGGTGTCTTCTGTACCCTAGAATCTTTCCACTCCACTGATATCAGGAAGCAGAATTTCAGTTGCAGAGTTTCCTCCACCATCTGAAACACTGCAGGACTTTTCAGAAAATTGGCACCCCTTCACCAGTATATTTATCAAGACTTGGTAAAGAGAATATCTGTTTTTAATTTATTTTTTATTGAAGGGTAATTGCTTTAAAGAATTTTGTTGTTTTCTGTCAAACTTCAACATGAATCAGCCATAGGTATATTGAACCCTCTTAGCAAACATGATCATGATGAGTGACTGTATTAGAAAGGATAACCTTATTCCAGTAATTCTATCACTTAGAACCTTTGGATCTTTTCCTATACATTATGCCAAGGAATTTTTGGCCTCTCAACTTTATTTAACATAACCCACCTCTTGATCCAGGTTTTAGCCATTCAGCCAAGAATGCATTCTGATTGAACCCAATTGCTAAATTCAACCTGATTTAATGTTATTCCTTTCTTGGTACCTCAGAATCTTCCCACACATCCCTCACAAAATGCTGTTAAAAGGAATTTCCTGATCTAACAATTCTTTTGAGGTTAAAATCTCCTCCTTTTAGTTTAACATTGAATTTGACCTCCATTTACATCACATTCCCAAATTCTGGTAATAAGTTTGCAAACATTAAGGTCCAAAAAGACTTCAGAAGAAATGGCTTCCTTTGCAAGATTTTTCTCCCTAAAAAATGACTCCATCTTCAAATCAAGGGTGAAACAAGCTTATCAGACATGGATGATGAGACAGCTATAGCCAGCATGGAAAACCAGTGGGAGTTAGGGTTTGGGGACCACCATGTCCTTCACTTCTTTCCGTATCATCCAATATATTCTATTCATAGTCTTTCATTTCTTCTTAATAAAAATTCACTATCACATGGGAAATCTGGCATTGCCGTGAACTCAAAGAAATGAATTTGATAATCTGCATTTTCAAATTTTACATTTGATTACAACACTGCAGGTTAAAAAATTATTTTAACATGGTGGCAAATTTCCCAAGTTTTTGTTCATATCTTGAACAAACAACTTTGAACCTTAACCTATTCCTCTCTGTCTTTACTCATATCCATTAAAAACAAACATCCTTCCCTGAATCCTTGAATTTACATGACTTTAATTCTGTTTTATTATGGCACCAATATGAAAATTACAAAGATTTGCTTTTAATAGACATTTTATTAATGATAACCATAGACAAAATGATAAATATTTTTATAAATGATAAAACAATTAATGGTAATTAATTGCTTTGCCATTGAATGCCATAAGTTACCAGACATCAAGTGGGCATTAACTGGGTTTTTATCACCTTCAACCCAAACTGAATCAAAGATAAGATTCAGATTGCCCTCAGGCCTTGAGGCCAATAACTTTCCTTTTCTGGTACCAATTTCTATAGATACTGGTAAAGAATATAAATAGCATATAAATAGGCATATCTTGGTTGTAAATACCTGAAACTGACTTTGGCTAATTGGTTCCAAAATCAGATTAATTTTTAGACTAATAGTAGTTTGGAGAACCAAAAGATTGCTGGAGAATCAGGCTCAGAAAATCCAGGAAGCAAGAGAGACTTAGCAGCCAAGGACAAAACCGAGGTTGAAATTCAGAAAGTCTGGTTAGGATGCCACAACTGGCACCACAAACAATGGACACCGTCCATGAAGTGACTAGGCTCTACCTTGACTAAGCCTAGCTTATAAGTCCAGATCTTGTCCGGTCAGGAGGATAAAGGAGACATATTTCTTTAGGACTCGTAAGCCCCACACAATGAAGTCCCTTCAAATAGAAATGATATTTTGACTAGTGGATATCCCTGAATAACTAATATTTACTACATTCTTATAAAAGTTAATACTCATAATGTGTAAATAGTTATTCTAATACGGTTCTTTTCCTACAACCTCCTTTACTATTTCTATTGGGTAATTAACCAAGTTTAAAATTTGATAATAAAATAGTATTTAATACATACACACTGCTTGTGTCACTTTAAATTTTAAACATATTAAAAACTGAGAATATGTCAAAACTAGAGTTTATAGAAGATGCTAAATATTCACTACTTCCATTTGATAAAGACTCAAACTTCATTACTTTCAAGCAATGGCAACTATTTTCTAAGTCCTTTAAGTAACTGTGTCTTATCCTCAGATTTAGTTGGTTTGAAATAAGTAAAGAAAAAAAAGTGCCCATACCTTGTATTTATTTGTAACATTATAGAAACAAATCTCTCATCACATTTTTTATACATACTTGTATATTTGTCTGTCTTTCCTCTAGCCTACTTATGAGCTATATCTGAAAGAATTATTTCATAACTGTATCTATAGTTGGCATATAGTGAAAGAAAGTGAAAGTGAAGTCATTCAGTTACGTCTGACTCTTTGTGGCCCCATGGACTGTAGCCCACCAGACTCCTCCATCCATGGAATTTTCCAGGCGAGTAGTTGGCATGTAGGAGACAATCAATACATATTTGCTGAATTTGAATGATTGATAACTATTCTCCTTTGGGAATACCAGGCCACCTGACCTGCCTCTTGAGAAATCTGTATGCAGGTCAGGAAGCAACAGTTAGAACTGGACATGGAACAACAGACTGGTTCCAAATAGGAAAAGGAGTACGTCAAGGCTGTATATTGTCACCCTGCTTATTTAACTTATATGCAGAGTACATCATGAGAAACGCTGGACTGGAAGAAACACAAGCTGGAATCAAGATTGCCAGGAGAAATATCAATAACCTCAGATATGCAGATGACACCACCCTTATGGCAGAAAGTGAAGAGGAGCTAAAGGGCCTCTTGATGAAGGTGAAAGAGGAGAGTGAAAAAGTTGGCTTAAAGCTCAACGTTCAGAAAATGAAGATCATGGCATCTGGTCCCATCTCTTCATGGGAAATAGATGGGGAAACAGTGGAAACAGTGTCAGACTTTATTTTGGGGGATCCAAAATCACTGCAGATGGTGGCTGGAGCCATGAAATTAAAAGATGCTTACTCCTGGGAAGAAAAGTTATGACCAACCTAGATAGCATATTCAAAAGCAGAGACGTTACTTTGCCGACTAAGGTCCGTCTAGTCAAGGCTATGGTTTTCCCAGTGGTCATGTATGGATGTGAGAGTTGGACTGTGAAGAAGGCGGAGCACCGAAGAATTGATGCTTTTGAAGTGTGGTGTTGGAGAAGACTCTTGAGAGTCCCTTGGACTGCAAGGAGATCCAACTCGTCCATTCTGAAGGAGATCAGCCCTGGGATTTCTTTGGAAGGAATGATGCTAAAGCTGAAACTCCAGTACTTTGGCCACCTCATGCAAAGAGTTGACTTGTTGGAGAAGACTCTAATGCTGGGAGGGATTGGGGGCAGGAGGAGAAGGGGACGACAGAGGATGAGATGGCTGGATGGCATCACCGACTCCGATGTACGTGAGTCTGAGTGAACTCCGAGAGATGGTGATGAACAGGGAGGCCTGGCGTGCTGCGATTCATGGGGTCGCAAAGAGTCGGACACGACTGAGCAACTGAACTGAACTGAACTGATTCTCCTTTGGAATATAGTTGGATAGAACATGTCTCTAGTGAAGATACAATTTTGGGGTGAAAAGAGATATTGTTTCTGGAAAAATCGGAGAGAAATTCATTATTTATTTTTTTCAAGGATTGCTCATAAAATACAACTCACTATCTCAAATATTACATTCTTCTAACACAAGGCTGATGAATCATAAGTACAGATTGCCCAAAGCAACTCAACAATATCAAAAGTGGAAACTTTTTAAAGATATAATTGACATATAATATTAGTTTCAGGTGTATAGCATCATGAGTCAATATTTGTATATATTGCAAAAGAATCACCACAATATGTCTAGCTAACACCCATCATCATATACAGCTAAAAGAATTTTTCTTGCAGTGAGAACTTTTAAGTTCTATTCCCTTAAGCTTTCAAACATGCAAAATAATATTGCTAACTATGATCACCATGCTGTACATTACATCCCCATGACTTATTTATTTTATAATGGAAGGTTTGTATCTTTAGATGCCCTTGACTTGTTTTGCCTACCCTTTACCACCCCTGGCAACCACCAATCTGTTCTCTGTATCTATAAGCTCAATTTTGTATTGTTTTGGTTTGGTTTTGGTTTTTAGGTTTCACATATAAGTGAGACCATATGGTATTTCTCTTTCTCTGCCCAACATATTTCATTTAGCATAATGACCTCAAGTTCCATTTGTGTTGTCCCAAATGGTGAGATTTCTTTCTTTTTACATGTGAATAAAATTACTCTGTATACAGAGAGTTTGCACCATGTTTTCTTCACTCATTCATCAATCAATGGACCTTTAGGTTGTTTATGTATTCTGGCTATTATAAATAATGCTACAATGAACATGGAGGAATGTATATATCTGTGAGATACTATTTTTAATTTTTTTAGGTTAAATACCCAAAGTAGAATTGCTGGATCATATGGTAAATTCATTTTTAATTTTTGAGAAACCTCCATACTCTTTCTCACCAACAGTGCACAAAGTTCCCTTTTCTCCACATCCTCACTTACCCTTGGTATTTCCTATCTTTTGGGTAATAGCCATTGTAATAGGCTAAGTGTGAGGTGATAACTCATTATAGATTTGATTTGCATTTCCCTAATGATTAGTGATGCTGAGTACCTTTTAATGTCATTTTGACCATCTGTATGTTTCCTTTGGAAAAATGTCTACTCAGGTTCTCTGCCCACTTTTAAATCATACTGTTTGGTGGTTTTTGTGTTTTATTTTGTTTTTTTTTATTGTTATTTTGTGGGGAGGGGTTTGTTTGCATATGTGTGTTTTGTTTGTTTTGCGATTGAAGTGAAACTTTAACACTAAAAATCTAGCCTTGATTTTTAAAAAATAGGCCAGTGATTTAATTTTCCTGTGAATTCTGTTTTCCTCATGCCTGCAAGCGAAATAGGGATTAAAATCACTTGATATACCCATATTGTTACCAAAATTAATTTCAACTGTTTCTTTCACTCTTCCAATGTAGCTATTATGAAATTTAAAATTACACGCGTGGTTCTCATTATATTTCTATTGGAAATCACTGCTCTGGAAGATCAAACATGGTGTTTTGCACAATACAATACTTCCAAATACAATACTTTGAAAGAAAGAATGTTAGTCTAGATGCTTATTAACTTCAGTTACATACACCTTCAATGTCTGTAGCTACATACTTTTCTGATGATCAAGTTTTCTTCTTGTACATATTTACTTATGCATGTCTGTATGTATATTAAGCATGCACAACACATGTTCATGAGTTAACTCCATCCTTGTCAGTCTATACATATGTAATAATGTAGGATAATGCTAAGTGTTAGTTATATATGCTCTAAAGACATATTGGTATTGTCTGCCACTCAATAGATCTTAGGGAGTTATTTTGTTTTTCTAATTATACTTAAGTTCCCTTATCTGTAAAATGGGCAAAATGATTTTTCCTCCACCCTAGGGTTGTTAGAATTAAATGAAATTATTCTCAACACAGTGGTTGAAAGCAAACACTTAATGAATTATAGCTAAGCAACTACAAAACACAATGTATTCTAATATTGAAGTCTATTGTTCTAATCATGGGTTGTTTCAAAGCAGAAATATTTGGAGGATAAGCATTACATGAACTAAGAATAACTAAAGTATTTTATAATGTAGAAATTATTCTCATTTATTTGTATCTTGAAATCATCTCTTTGAGTAAGTTACAACAAGAAATTGTATTCTTTCAATTTTATTGAGACAAAAATAAAACAGGACATAGAGTTACTCATGGTCAGCTTATCAATCTGCATTTCCTGATGATATATCACATGATTTTGCCACTATATTTTAAAGTCTTTTTTCCACAGATCAAATGTGCACCCTCTCATGTTTGGAAAACTTTCCCTGCTTGAATCAAAGTCTTTCTAATATTCCAAGATATATTTTCATTTTTATATGCCATACTTTCTTTTGACCAAGTCATACCCTAGACAGGAAAATATTTCACTCTTGACTTTCTGGCAGTCTTGACAGCTTTCTGGGGTCATAAGACCTTGGCAGATTTAACCCAATAGTTAGAGGTATTCAAGCAATGTTTTCTTAGGTTAAGGCAATAGAAATAAAAGCAAAAATAAAAAATGGACATAGTCAAACATAAGCTTTTGCATAGCAAAGGAAATTATAAGGAAAATAAGAAGACAACCTGTGGACTGAGAGAAAATATTTGCAAACAATGTGACAGATAAAGATTTGATTTTAAAAATATATAAATAACCCAAAACAAAAAAAAATGGACAGAAATCTAAATAGAAATTCCTCCAAAGAATTATTCTTTATATATATATATAATTATATATAATAAATACATATAATAATACAAAGAATACATATAATAATGGTCAATAAGAACATGACAAGATACTCAGCATCACTAATTATTAGCTACTTGCAAACCAAAATCACAATGCAGAGTAAGTCATGTCAGTCATGTACCTCATGTCAGTAAGAATGGCCATCATCAAAACTCTACAAATAATAAATGCTGGAGAAGGTATGGAAAAAGGGACCCCCCACTTCCATTGGTGGGAATGTAAATTGGTACAGCCACCATGGAGAACAGTTTGGAGGTTTGTTAAAACTAAAAGTAGAGTGACCACATGACTTAGAAATCCCACACCTGGGCATATATCCAGAGGAAACCATTCTTCAAAAAGATACATGCAGGGCAATGTTCAGACCAGCACTATTTAGAAGAGCAAAGACAAGTAAGCAACCTAAATGCCTATCCACAGTTGAATGGATAAAGAAGATGCATATGGCATACACACACACGTGCATGCACGCACAATGGAATACTACTCAGCCATAAAAAGGAGTGAAAGAATGCCATTTGCAGCAACATGTATGGGCCTAGAGATTATCATACTAAGTGAAGTCAGAGAAAGAAAATATCATATGATATTATTATTTGTGAAATCTTTTTAAAAATTAAAGAAATGAATTTATTTACATAACAGAAAGAGACTCATAGACTTTGAAAACAAATTTATGGTTACCAAAGGGGAAAGATGAAGGCAGAAATAAATTAGGAATTTGGGAATAACATATGCACACTGCTATGTATAAAATAAATAAACAAGGAGGAACTATATAGCACTAGGAACTATATCAATATTTTGTAATAACCTATATGGGAAAAGAATCTAAAAAGAATATATATATAAATATATGTATAACTAAATCACTTTGCTGTATACCAGAAGCTAGCACAACATTATAAATTAGCTATACTTCAATTAAAAAAAAATTTGAGGGCATTCATTTAGAATATGGTCAGAAAGACATCTTACAAATTCAAAGCTTCACTAAGGCAGAAATATTACCTGAACTTTAAGGCAGGCATTTTACAAAACAGCGTGAGTTTAAAGGGTAGAAACAACACACAACTTATCTTTCCTCTTTGATGTGTAATTGGAGAAAGCAAACTCTGAGAAAACTTATGTAAAGAGAGGATGCCAAAAACTCAACCTTTGTGCACTGGTGCTGAATCAAATCTCAGAAATAGAGTTTTGGGTGAAGTTGAAAATAGCTTTGTTGCTTTGCCAGTCAAAGTAACAGCAGGCTCATACTCTCAAAACTGTGTATCCCAAACTGGGGAGGATTTGGTGAGGAGTTATATAGTAATAGGCTTCCCTGATGGCTCGGCAGGTAAAGAATCTGCCTGCAATGCAGGAGGCACAGGAGACTCAGGTTCAATCCCTGGGTTGGGAAGGTCCCCTGGAGGAGGAAATGGCAACCCAACCCAGTATCCTTGCCTGGAGAATCCCATTTTATAGCAATGGTGCAAGGGTAGGGTTGCTGATAAGGATCAGTGTGTGTGCTGGGCCTGCACATCCTCTGTCACCCCCCTTCTCCTCCTGCCTTCAATCTTTCCCAGCATCAGGTCCTTTTCCAATGAGTCAGTTCTTCGCATCAGGTGGCCAAAATATTGGAGCTTCAGCATCAGTCCTTCCAGTGAATATTCAGGACTGATTTCCTTTAAGATGGACTGGTTTAATCAAGAGGTTAACATCATCCATTTGTTGGGGGTTTTAGTTCTGCAGAAGAGACCCTCTCCCAAGGCTACACAAGTGTTTCTTGACTGCTCCTCCCTTTTCTCTGCATCCACTCCCTTCTCTGATTAGCACTATTTGAACCTGCCCCTTGGAAATCTGAGAAGGTCATGGAGGCTGAAGCTTACTTCCTACAAACAAGAAATGGGGACACAGAAAGGCTTCTAAGCCCAGGAGCCCCACAGGGTCCTGCTCAGTTTCAAAAGGAAAGTGTTTTAACAAAAGGCCCAGGAAATATACCAAATAAATATATAAATACAAATGGGCTCTAGTAGTTGTGTTTCAGTAATGTATTGAATGTTCAGTATGTAATGTACTAATAATCCATGACATGGAAATTATGCCGTAGTCTCGAAAGCTCTTCTACCTCCAGGTAGAAGAAAGCATTTCTACCTCCAGCTTCTGCTTCACTGACACCATTCTCTTCTTTCCATTACTACTGATTCAATTTTGGAAACCCATCATTCCTTCCCTGGATTGTATAATTCAAAACGCTTGTATCAAATTCTACTCAGGGCTCAAGGATGGCACCATGGGAGGTACAGATAAGAGTAGATGGCTATTGCCTCAAAAGAATTCAGAGTCAATAGGGAGATACACAGAATCAACTACTAATGATATAAAGTGAGATTGTAATCGGGTCTAAAGTAAAATTATAACCAAAGTATGGAGACCTGTACCAGAGGCACAGGATAAAAATCTCTGGAACTGACCAAGCCCCACAGCAACTGTTGCCGTGGACCTCCAGATCTAAACCAGCCAGTTCCCTGACCCAATAGTAAGCAAAATGCTAAACCTACTACCCACCCTATAGCACCCTAACCAGTCATCTAATACGACCATTCTAGTAGGAATTTCCTGTCTTGAGGTTATAACAATTGGCTACCAGCTCCCTTGAGCCAACCCTCCCCCATTCTAACAGTGCCTCCCACTCTAATACACTTATATTTTCTTTTTATTCTGCCTCATGTCTCAAAATTATTTTCCACCCTGCACAGAGAGCACAACAACAAGGGCTATAGAAGAACGTAGAGAAAAGGACTGTTCTGCTTGGGGAGATTTGGGAAAACTTCTCACAGGTTTGAGTTGGGCCTTAACTAGTCTGAACTCAGCCTTAACAGCTACGATAGCCTCCAAACTAGTACCTTCACTTGCCAGCCTCTATCACCTTGCCAAATTTCCCATTCCACTGCTACAGAAATAACTTTCTTAAATCAAAATCAATGTATGCTGCCTTACCTTCTTAAAAGCTTTCTATCACTGTCTACAGCCTACAGCTGAAAAACTAAGGGGAAGCACTTGAGTGTAGAGTTGGGTTTCCACCTACCATGTTGGTTTCCTCTGGAGTGAATCGTTGCTTATAGCTCCAGACTGCATCCATCACTGGAAATCAGCCTCAAGCTGCAGGCAACTGGCTCCCCCAAGGATACACCACTTCCAGGAGATTCTCAGCTGCTAATAATTGATTGATGCCAAGATACAAAGGTCAGTCCCAATTACTTCAATTAAGCCCATTAATAAAAGAGCTACCCAGCTCCAAAGGCTCTCCGTAGACACAACCAGGTCCTCGGTGCAGAGGCATCACAGATTAGTTCTCATTCTTTCTTTTCTTTTTATTTCTAAAGAGCTACCCTATAAATCTTCTGCATGCAACTTTCCATCTCAAAACATGTTTCCAAGGAATTTAATTTAAGAAATGCCACAAAGAACCAAGACCAAAGGAAAAAAACGCTTCCTGGACTGTAAGCTGTGAAGTAGGCCTGTCTGTGCCCAAATCCTTTCTAAATCACTCTGTTCAGAATAAATTACTTCTTTCTGTACACTTTGTGTGTCCTCTAGCTCAGCATTTCTTTATACTGCTTAAGTTGCTGTGAGTTAATATATTTGCCTTCCTTTAGGCCAAAGCCTATTATTTATTTCCTCCTTACCTAGTAACATGAGGGTATAAGGTACTTCATCTCTAATCAAAAATTTAGGGATTCAATAAGTAAACATCATACATAGCTTTACACACATTTCTGAAATTGCTAGAAGTAAACTTCATACCAGTTTCCCTGTGCTTAGCCTTTATCACTCACTTCTGGGTATCTCTCTGACACCTTGGCCAAAGAACGAGGTGGTGCTGGTTGTTGAGTTGCTAAGTCACGCCCAACTTTTTGCGACCCATGAACTGTAACCCGCTAGGCTCCTCTGTCCATGGAATTTCCCAGGCGAGAATATTGGAGTGGGTTGCTATCTCTTTCTCTAGGGGATCTTCTCAACCCAGGAACTGAACCCACGTTTCCAGCATTGGCAGGTGGATAGTCTACTGCTGAGTCACCAGGGAAACCCAAGAACTGGGTATCTTCCCTTTATTTTCTCCGATATTAAAGTTGCTTTTAAGATAAGGCCTGGCTTTTTTATTAAAGGTTTACAAGGCCTTTCAAGACCTGAAAAATGCTTTTCTTGGCTTCACACTCTTCATCTCAAAATCTAGCCTCGTAGGACTATTCGCCATGTGCTGAAGACCTATACTTTCCTGCCTCAGTAAACAAGCTCACACTGGTTACTCTGTCAGGAATCCACTCCTGAAATGTTAGAAATCCTTCATGAAGAACTTGGCTCAAATGCTGCCTCTCCTCATGAAGCTAATCCTGGTGATACCAAGGAGAATTAATAATTTCTCATTTCCTCTGTCACATTCAACAAATAGTAAGTTTCTCACCAAGCACAGCATTACCTGTGCTACAGAATATTGCCTATGTTTATATGGTGCATAATAAAACTCAAATTTCTGATTAGTAAATACAGTGATGGCTGTGCTTTTTCTTGGCCTCTGCTTCCTCCTTCTGTAATGTCGTGTCTACATTTCTATTAGGGCTCTTATCATGAAGCTTAGTCATTGCTTAATTTATGACCCATCTTCTTCATTAAACTGTCAGCACCTGAGGCAGGATCCTCTCTCTCTGGTTTTAAAGTGTTTGGCCCATAGCAAAGGCTCATAATTTCTTGGTAAATATCTGTCAGCCCCACCAAACTGTGAGGCCACGTAATGTGCCTGCTTTCCTCATGGCCGTATCCCAAGAATCTCACATAATGCTCAGAACATGGCAGTCGAGTCACACGTGTTTGTCTAAGGGATGAGTAAATCATAGCTTTTTGTCAATTTTCTGTGTTTTAGATATTGTTCACATTTAATTCTCTTTTCTACTTGGAAAACTACTTACATGCAAGAATTGTGACTCCTTTAAATTTCCTGTTATGAATATATCATAGGCTTTTAATACAGAAGTATTCAGTTAAAGAGTGTTGGTTTTCTACACAAAACAAACCAATGTCCAAGGATTATAGTATAAATTTTAAAAGAATTAAATTCTGATAAGATTTTCAAACTTAGCAAGCTAATAATTTGAGGCAGAGAAAAAGAAGATTTTAATATTATCACTTAGGGACTTCCTGATGGTTAAGACATCACCTTCGAATGCAGGGGTGGGGGGGGCGTACACGTTCAGTCTCTGGTAGGGGAGCTAAGATCCCATATACCTCATGGCCAAAAAACCAAAACATAAAACAGAGGCAATACATTCAATTTATTTGAGTTGAAGATAACAATTTCAATAAAGGTAGGTAACAAATTCAATAAAGACTTTCAAATTGTTCATATAAAAATTCTTTAAAAAATAGTATCAGTTAGTCTTATATGAAACATTTACTGGGTAACTAAAATGATTTTCTGAAATAAAAGGGTTTATTACTGCTGATTAATAGAGTTTCACAATCAGACCAAACTAAATTGGCAAGAAGGGAGAGGAGAATCATACAATTCATGGTATAATGAAAATCATATTTTTTTCTCTAATTACTTGGTTGTTTTTCATGACTTAAGAACTGATTTCTCAGAAAATTGCAAATAAGAGATGACTTTTTCTATTCTAGTGGTCTTTTTTCTCTCTACTATTGAAAACCCTCTTCCTGTGAGACAACCCAAGCATACATCATCTAAGACTTTTTTCAGACTATGCAAATATCTGTGGTTGTGTCTACACAGCATCAAAAGAATGAAATAAGCAAGTGAAAAAAAATCAGTTAATTTAGAAAAGTCTTTCAAGTTCAAAGCAGAGATAATAGCCCATTGACAATATTTAATAAAATTTTTTGATAGTATGAGGAATCAATCGTTATTAGCTTTCACATTTTGAAAAGCAAGATCCAAGGTAGTATCCTTTAGCTGTGCAAGGAATGTTGTTCATATTACACAGCATCTACTAAAACAAAGAGGAAAACTCAGTGACCACAAAACACTGCAAAGAGTGCACATTCTCTTGGGCTCTGCTCAGTTCTTTAATGCTCTGTGTATATGTCTGCTGGGGCTTCCCTAGTGGCTCAGAGGTAAAGAATGCGCCCAACAATGCAGAAAACATGGGTTCCATCCCTGGGTTGGGAAGATCCCCTGGAGAAGGAAATGGCAACCCACTCCAGTAACCTTGCCTAGAGGCTCCTGTGGAGAGGGAAGCCTAGCAAGCTACAGTGCATAGGGTCTTAAAGAGTCAGATGCGATTTAGCCAGTAAACAACAATATACCTCTACTAGTATTATCATACATTTAGTAAAGGTTTGTCTCTGAAGAACATCATGAAGTTCTTCAGGTTCCTTGAAGACATGAACTGTCTTCTACATTTGTATCTTCTATATCACTATCTTAAGTGCCTATTCTATAAGAATAATTGTTAATTTAATAAATTAATTAAATAATGGTTTGTTCTATAGTTTATACAAATATGGTGATACATTTGGATCATGAGGATAGATCTTGATTAGTAACTTAAACCATGTTAGTTCTGCCAAAGCACACACAGCTAAATACTACTAAGCTGTTACTGTTAAAATATTATCATTATGTTGTAAGATTGCTTAAACATAAGGCGAAGAGTTTTAAATATATGGCAGTCAAGTGAAGACCCAGTATGCAGCTCTTAACCCAAAATGTCCTCTAAGCCCCAGAAGCTATAATCAGCCTTTATGAAGAGTCCTCATTATCAAGTGAGGCAGTTTTAAGACTGCTGCTGCTGCTAAGTCGCTTCAGTCGTGTCTGACTCTGTGCAACCCCATAGATGGCAGCCCACCAGGCTCCCCCGTCCCTGGGATTCTCCAGGCAAGAACACTGGAGTGGGTTGCCATTTCCTTCTCCAATGCATAAAAGTGAAAGTAAAGTCAGTTACATTTCTAGCTCTGATACAGGGTATACTAGAATAAGTGACCCCTTGTAAGTCAGAACTGTAATATGACTCTGACCTTTAAAGTCTATCAAAGAGATCCTATAAATAAGAACCAGATAATTATGAATCTTTTAATTTATTTTGTGATGTTTGTGACTACTTTCAATATGAACTCTCCCTCTTGTTTTTATACTCGGTAGGCCTTCTAGTATTGGAGAAGGAAACGGCAGCCCACTCCAGTGTTCTTGCCTGGAGAATCCCAGGGACGGGGGAGCCTGGTGGGCTGCCATCTGCGGGGTTGCACAGAGTCAGACACGACTGAAGCGACTTAGCAGCAGCAGGCCATCTAGTGAAGGCCAAGGACCAGGACAGAAGTGGTGAGTAGATAGGTCTAAGGGCACAGAACTGGTATGGTTTACAGAATAATCTATGGACCCTCTAAGCAACCTATGTGTATACATTATTTAATTCACAAAACAGGTCTATGACATAGGGTACTATTATTGTTCTCATTTTACAGATGAGAAAATTGAAGGACACAATTCAAGGAACTTGGCCAAGGTGACACAAACCATAAGTAGCAAAGCCTGGATCCAAGTGCTGACAGGCTGGCTTTCTGATCTCTTTTTCTGTCTTCTGGGGCTTAGCAGAATGTCTGAACGTAACTGGTGCTCAGTGGATGGAAGGAAGAAATAATGGATAGATGGATAAAGGATGGGTAGATGTTTTGATGATGTGTGGAAGCTAGAAAGTCCTGTAAATAATGTTCTCTATCAAGTCAGAAAAAACATGATTTTGGATTTCCTGAAATAGTATTTTGATTCACAAAATTATAAGTCATTCAGAGGCAGGGAAGGAGTCAATATCAAGGAGTAAGATAGTAGGAATATCAAGGAGTATCAAGGAGTAAGATAGTAGGAATCAGGGTTGGAATTAGTAGACTGTAGAATACAAAATTCACAAAGTGCCCTACAAGGAGATACAGATATAAAGTTCAGCTTTGCGAATGTTATAATCAAAATATAGACAAAAGAATCAGGGAAAAGTTTAAGTAACCAGTTTTTGTTTCCTTTTGTTGTTTAAACTAGAAAGAGAAAAGCTTCTAAGAATTTAGTTTGTTTAGAAATTTCTTTTTAGGATCACTTTTTTTTTTTTCACTTTTATTCATAAAGGATTGACAGGGCAAGGAAATAGGTGTCTGATGTCAATCCACATCACCTAACTAGCTTAAAAGCTGGTTTGAATGTCTTTAAACCAAAAAATTCAAATAATTTAAAAATTGGCAAAACTCATCTGGCCATTTGAAAATAGGTATGTTTTTCTGTATATTGATTTTTATATATTTTATTATGCTTATAAAGTCAATGGTTATAAAGTTCATTTGATAATATTCATAAGCTCACATGGTCATTTGTGTAAAAAAATAATTTATGTTAATTTTTTGTTTCCTTACTATTCATAAGTGATCTGGCTTTGTGAATTCTTCTAATCCACGCTCAATTACTATGTTTGAAGTCTTGCTGTGTAGACACATTATGGTATGTGGGTTTTTCACACTGGAGGAAAATTATACAAGTGGAAGACTGTAACCAAGATTTGAACAGTTATATGACCCAAACCAAATGCTAGAGAACTGTATAAATTTCCAGAGTGGAAGCAAAAGATAAATGCCAGATTCCAACCACGCATGGTTGTGAAAATTTTCAAAGGAAAATTCCAAGAAGCCAAAATTCTACTGTTCCCTTTGTAGTTGTTTGAAAATAAAGCAACCAGCTGGGATCCCTTTATTTGCACATCTGAAAGTATGCAGCAGTGTGGCAAATGGTTTTCTGAAATGAATAAATAAGGTCCTTTTGGAATTGTTGATTTATAGACTTTGAAGACTTCTTAGGAGGATATCATCCTATTTCAAGTGAAATTACACTTTAGCCATTTTAGAGGAAAGAAATCCTGTTTTAAAAGAAATCCAAAGAGGTATAAAATACTCTTTAGAGAACATCAGAAATGTTTCCAAAATGATAACTGTGACTTCTTGAGTGTCAACTTTCAGATGTCATGTTAAGCATTTGCACACTTGTTCAATGATATCTCAAGGATGATACTGTCACCATTTTACAGACTAGAATATGAATCTTAGAGGATCTAAGCAATTTGCCAGCTCAAACCTGCCAATTATTAGGGGCCAGAGTTCCAAACCAGTTAAATCTGGTTTCACAGTTAAAGCTTTCCCTCCACATTACCACTGACCTTCACTCATTAGATAGACCTCAAATTCATCATACTGCACTTTAGATTACCTTCTACTATCATCAAAATGACAGAATATATTTTGTGTATTGTCACATCTACATTATATGCTAATTTAACCTCATTTAAACATAATGTTCCTTCTGATGTGTTTGCAAAATGAGAGAACAACTTAATCTTAGTGATGGTTTCTAACTAATGTAAAATGAGCTTGAAAGTTGTAACTAAGCAGAAAAAGATAAAAATCTTTCATATTTACTCTTAGAGCTTCATTTTAATCTATTTGATTTTGTATTATATGAGTGTTTTTGGTGAACTGGATAATTCACTCACCCATGTGATCTTTGTGGTGTGTTAGAACAGGAAGAGAATATGCCCTCCACATGCACACACGCACACATACACCATTGGTGTTGGGTTTTACTGTATGAATTGGTTTAGCCAGTGGAATGTAAGAGACCATGACTATAGTACAAGCCATGTGTCTGGTTTGACTCCGTTGTACTCTTGTGATCTGCCATGAGAAGAAAAGGCCCAAAGTAATCTCTGATCCAAGAAGAATATGAAGATGTAGGACTAAGCTATTGAATTTGTGGGCTTTTACACAGCATCCTTGTGGCAATGGCTACCTAATGTGTTCATGATGTAATCTAGCTGGTTGCATTGCTCAGGGACACTGGTACCACTGGACAAGCCACAAGTAGTCCCATTTACAAAAGGACCTGTAGAATAAAATTTTGAAAGGATGGGAAACTGATTTTCTTACTCCTGAGAACTCAAGAGAAAGAGAAATGAAGGCTTGCACATAAGGGCATGGCACGTGCTAACTTAGAAAGCCCCAAGAAGGCCAGGATATCTTGATGCAGGAGTGAGTTGTCAGGAGACAGCGGTCACAACAGAATCACTGAAGTAAGACAGTTCAGTTCAGTCGCTCAGTCGTGTCCGACTCTTTGCGACCCCATGAATCACAGCACGCCAGGCCTCCCTGTTCATCACCAACTCCCGGAGTTCACTCAGACTCACGTCCATCGACTCTGTGATGCCATCCAGCCATCTCATCCTCGGTCGTCCCCTTCTCCTCCTGCCCCCAATCCCTCCCAGCATCAGAGTCTTTTCCAATGAGTCAACTCTTCACATGAGGTGGCCAAAGTACTGGAGCTTCAGCTTCAGCATCATTCCTTCCAAAGAAATCCCAGGGTTGATCTCCTTCAGAATAGACTGGTTGGATCTCCTTGCAGTCCAAGGGACTCTCAAGAGTCTTCTCCAACACCACAGTTCAAAAGCATCAATTCTTCGGTGCTCAGCCTTCTTCACAGTCCAACTTTCACATCCATACATGACCATAGGAAAAACCATAGCCTTGCCTGGACGGACCTTAGTTGGCAAAGTAATATCTCTTCTTTTGAATATACTATCTAGGTTGGTCATAACTTTTCTTCCAAGGAGTAAGCATCTTTTAACTTCATGGCTGCAGTCACCATCTGCATTGATTTTGGAGCCCCCAAAATAAAGTCTGACACTGTTTCCACTGTTTCCCCATCCATTTCCCATGAAGTGATGGGACCGGATGCCATGATCTTTGTTTTCTGAATGTTGAGTTTTAAGCCAACTTTTCACTCTCCTCTTTCACTTTCATCAAGAGGCTTTTTAGCTCTTCACTTTCTGCCATAAGGGTGATGTCACCTGCATATCTGAGGTTATTGATATTTCTCCCGGCAATCTTGATTCCAGATTGTGCTTCTTCCAGCCCAGCGTTTCTCATGATGTACTCTGCATAGAAGTTAAATAAGCAGAGTGACAATATACAGCCTTGACATACTCCTTTCCCTATTTGGAACCAGTCTGTTGTTCCATGTCCAGTTCTAACTGTTGCTTCTTGACCTGCATACAGATTTCTCAAGAGGCAGGTTAGGTGGTCTGGTATTCCCATCTCTTTCAGAATTTTCCACAGTTTATTGTGATCCACACAGTCAAAGGCTTTGGCATAGTCAATAAAGCAGAAATAGATGTTTTTCTGGAACTCTCTTGCTTTTTCCATGATCCAGCGGATGTTGGCAGTTTGATCTCTGGTTCCTCTGCCTTTCTAATACCAGCTTGAACATCAGGGAGTTCATGGTTCATGTATTGCTGAAGCCTGGCTTGGAGAATTTTGAGCATTACTGTACTAGCATGTGAGATGAGTGCAATTGTGCAGTAGTTTGAGCATTTTTTGGCATTGTCTTTCTTTGAAACTGGAATGAAAACTGACCTTTTCCAGTCCTGTGGCCACTGCTGAGTTTTCCAAAATTGCTGGCATATTGAATGCAGCACTTTCACAGCATCATCTTTCAGGATTTGAAACAGCTCCACTGGAATTCCATCACCTCCACTAGCTTTGTTCGTAGTGATGCTTTTCTAAGGCCCACTTGACTTCACATTCCAAGATGTCTGGCTCTAGATGAGTGATCACATCATCATGATTATCTGGGTCATGAAGGTCTTTTTGTACAGTTCTTCTGTGTATTCTTGCCACCTCTACTTAATATCTTCTGCTTCTGTTAGGTCCATACCATTTCTGTCCTTTATCGAGCCCATCTTTGCAAGAAATGTCCCCTTGGTGTCTCTGATTTTCTTGATGAGATCTCTAGTCTTTCCCATTCTGTTGTTTTCCTCTATTTCTTTGCATTGATCGCTGAAGAAGGTTTTCTTATCCCTTCTTGCTGTTCTTTGGAACTCTGCATTCAGATGCTTATATCTTTCCTTTTCTCCTTTGCTTTTTGCCTCTCTTCTTTTCACAGCTATTTGTAAGGCCTCCCCAGACAGCCATTTTGCTTTTTGCATTTCTTTTCCATGGGGATGGTCTTGATCCCTGTCTCCCGTACAATGTCATGAACCTCATTCCATAGTTCATCAGGCACTCTATCAGATCTAGGCCCTTAAATCTATTTCTCATTTCCACTGTGTAATCATAAGGGATTTTATTTAGGTCATACCTGAATGGTCTGGCTGTTTTCCCTACTTTCTTCAATTTAATTCTGAATTTGGTAATAAGGAGTTCATGATCTGAGCCACAGTCCGCTCGTGGTCTTGTTTTTGTTGACTGTATAGAGCTTCTCCATCTTTGGCTGCAAAGAATATAATCAATCTGATTTCGGTGTTGACCATCTGGTGATGTCCATGTGTAGAGTCTTCTCTCGTGTTGTTGTATAAAAAGGCAAAATGATAGGATACCAAAAAAGGAACTCCCCAGGTCCCCATGCCCAAGGTAAAAGAAACCCAAGTAAGGTGGTAGGTGTTTCAAGAGGGCATCAGAGGGCAGACACACTGAAACCATACTCACAGAAAACTAGTCATTCTAATCACACTAGGACCACAGTCTTGTCTAACTCAATGAAACCAAGCCATGCCTGCGGGCAACCCAAGACGGGCGGGTCATGGTGGAGAGGGCTGACAGAACTGGTCCACTGGAGAAGGGAATGGCAAGCCACTTCAGTATTCTTGCCTTGAGAACCCCATGAACAGAACAGTATAAAAAGAAGTAAGACAAGAAACCCCTAAGTGCTGCATAGGAGAAGAGCTGGAACAGCCACAAGTTATGATAGGAAAGGACTGTACAAGCTACAGTTGGAATCCCACAGTAATTTAACCAAAGATAAAAGTGTCACACTGGTTACAGCACAGTCCTCAGGCGTTAGTTGCTTGGTTGCTGTGGCCTACAGAAAGGAGAAATACAGACAGAAGATGAAAGACACATCAAGATACAGAGGATAGCAACAGCATTCTTTTTCAGCCTAAAGGAACATTAGAGATCCACATGCTAATTTCACAGGTGGGTAAAATAAATCCAAGGAAATCAGGCAAGCTGTCCAGATATTTTCAGGATCCTGACAGATAGACTGAACCAACTAAGCTGATTATTCAGTCCAGTTCTCCTATTACTTACTCCTCATGAGTAAGTAGGTATTTCAAGAACCTCACAATTGTTTGTATTATGTAACTTAAAGTTTGTGTTCAGTTAGAGATAGCATTCAGTCAGAGATCATGTTAGTGAATTCAATTTCCATGGTATTAATGAAATTTCATGGTATCAGTGAAATTCAGGAAGACCAAGTGGGGTGAAAATATCAGTCATCTTCAAAATTATTACCTACATTACTAAATCTTCATTTTCAATTGTTTCTTAAAACTGTTATTTTAAATAGTAAATATTTTAGATTATTTTATAAATAAGGATATATATGTACCTATTGTGAAGCTAATGGGATTCCTTCCCAACCCCTCTGCTATTCTAAATTTTGTGTTTTTCAAGCCTTTTTACACTTTTATTGCACATGCATATGTGAACCAATACTTAACAGTGCTTACCTTTGAACTTCACAGAAGTGATATACTGTACACAATCTTCTAAAACTCCTTTTCATGTATGTTAATAAATGGTTATAGGTGGCACAGTGGTAAAGAATCTGCCAGTGCAGGAGATGCAAGAGATGTGGGTTCGATCCTTGGGTAGAGAAGATCCCCTGGAGAAGAAAATGGCAACCTACTTCAGTATTCTTGCATGGAGAATCCCATGGACAGAGGAGGCTGGAAGGCTACAATCCATTGGGTCACAAAGAGTTGGACACAACTAAATGACTGAACAAATGTATTTAACCATTTTCATATTCTATGTGTAGCTGTGGTTCTTTTATTTTTAACCACTGTATACAACTGTATCTTGTGAAGGAAAGTGAAAGTGTTAGTTGCTCAGTGGTGTCCAACTCTTTGTGATCCTATGGACTGTAACCCACCAGGCTCCTCTGTCTATGGAAGGCAGGAATACTGGAGTGGGTTGCCATTTCCTTCTCCAGAGAATCTTCCTGAACCAGGGATTGAAGCTGGGTCTCCTTTATTCTCCCATCTATGAATAGTTGTGTTTAGTTATGTTCTGTCTAGTCATACTCCTGTACACTTCTCTTGGTGAACATAAATGAGAGTTTCTCAGATTTATACAAATAGAAAGTTGCAGAACATGCAAAAAGCATATTCCACGTGGTTGCACCAATACAGTCTCCAGCAGTATGTAAGAATTCAAAACACGTGACATCATTTGACTTACTAAACTTTTAGCAATGTGTGGGTGTTGTATCTCATGTGGATTTTATTTGCACTCTCCTGATTTTTAATCAGATTGGACATATTTTCATAAGTTTTTTATTTTCCTATGTTTTATGTTTTTCCTTTGTTGAAAGGTCTGTTGATATCTTTTGATCATTTGACTATTGGGAATTATTTTAATTTTTAGTGATTTGTAGCATTTCTCTAGTCTTGAGGCAAATTCACTGTTATATTTCTTAAAAATATGTTCTTTAGGTTTTGATTTGCTTTCACTCTTTTCATGATGTAGTTTGATAAAAAGTTATTAATTTTAAAGTGATTAAATTTCTCAACCTTTTCTCCATTTTTAGAGATTTTTGCATCTTATTTAAAAATCCCTCCATATCTTGGACTCATGACAGTCAACTTTGTTATCCTCTAAACATTAGAAATTTGCCTTTCTTATGTTAAATTTTTTAATCCATTTGGAAGTGATTTTGTGTAAACTGTGCAGTCATTTCCTCTGCATAGATAACCAAATGCTTCAGCGCCATATACTGAGTATGCATAACTTTCCCCAGTGATCTGTAAAGACATTTCTATCAAATAGCAAATTACCATAAATTTATGGGTCTATCTCTTATCTCTATACACTGTTCCAGTGCTCAATGTTCCTATCGCTGTATTAAAACCAAACTCTTAATTATTATTACTTTTAAAATGCCTCATTTTCTGGTGAGAAAATTATCATTATTTTTGCTTTTCATCAGAAATGGCTTGGCTGACTTGTGACCCTGCTCTTCCATATATTTTCCAATAAATATATGAAGTGTTTTAAATTTTTTAAATATTTTTATTGAATTGCATTGTAACTGAAGATAAATTTTCAGAAAATCAACACTTTGGTGACATTGGTCTTTGTATTCATTGACATGGTTTCACTCTTCCTTTGAGTTAGATCTCTTTAATGTTTGTCATAAAAATATATAACTGTCTCCACAAAAGCCTGAAGTGTCCATTTGGGGGTTTATTCCTGGATCTATATTTAGTTCTATGGTGAATGATACACTTCTATAAATTACATTTCCTATTTGTTACAAATGTAGCTTGCTTTTGTACATAGAAATTACTGCATGATACTAGCATTTTAAACTTCTTTAAGAATTCTAATAGCTTGTCTACAGATATATTGGGGTTTTTCAAGTTGACAGTACCATGATCTGGAAGTGAAAGTTTTGTACCTATCTTCCAGTATCTATATACTTTATGCTTTTTCCTTTATTTTTTATTTGTTTACCAAATGGCAAAGTTCATGGTATATCCAGATTTACCATGCAGGCTTCCCACATCTTGAGAGACCATTCTGGGGACTTAGTATCAAAAGAATCAGGTTTAGGCAGAAGGGTGAACTGATTTTGCATTCTATTCTCAGCATATAAATCTGCATGGAAGCTGAATGGCCTAAGTAATTGTCTAGCCAGAGACCTCCCCATGGGACCTGGATCTCATCCAGATGTTCGCAATTAAAAGAATGTGAGTTAGAAAAGCTGCAAAGCTCTATGGTGATCATTCTCAGCCATGCCTTCACTTAAGTCTTATGCTGCTGCTGCTGCTAAGTCGCTTCAGTCATGTCCGACTCTGTGGGGACCCCATAGACAGCAGCCCACCAGGCTCCCCCGTCCCTGGGACGCTCAAGGCAAGAACACTGGAGTGGGTTGCCATTTCCTTCTCCAATGCATGAGAGTGAAAAGTGAAAGTGAAGTAGCTCAGTTGTGTCTGATTCTCAGCGACCCCATGGACTGCAGCCCACCAGGCTCCCTCCATCCATGGGATTTTCCAAGCAAGAGTACTGGAGTGGGGTGCCATTGCCTTCTCCCGAAGTCTTATGCAGATCTTAAAAATGTTAATACCAGGGCACTATCTCAGAAGAATTAAATCAGAATCTCTGGTAGTGGGACCTAGGGATTAGTATTTTGTTTTTGTTTAAGCTAAAGACAAACAAAAGCAGTTCACCCATTTCTCTCACCTCCCACTTTTGGCAGTTACCAATCTGTTCCGTATATGAGCTTGATTTTCACTTTGTATAGATCTAGGTATCATTTTTATAGCTGAATAATATTTCATCATGTATATGTAATCTATCACAACATTTTTATCCACTCATCCATCAGTGGATACTTAGGTTGCTTCTGTATCTTGACTATTGTAAATAATACTTCAGTGAACATGGGGGTACATGTATCTTTTGAGTTAGTGCTTTTATTTTCTTTTGATAAACACCCAGAACTGGAATTGCTGGGTAGTTCTAGTTTTAATTTGTTTAAAGAAACTCCCCACTATTTTCCATAGTGGCTTTACCAATTTACATTCCCATCAATAAGGCTCAAGGGTTCCCTTTTCTCTATATCCTGGTCCATGCTTGTTCTTTCTTATCTTTTTGATAATAGCTGTTCTTGTAAATGTAAGGTGATATCTCACTGTTGTTTTTTTATTTTATTTGCATTTTCCTGAAGATTAATGATGATTATCTTTTCGTGTTTGTGTTGGCTATCACTGTATCTTCTTTGGAAAAGTGTCTGTTCAAAATTTCTGCCCATGTTTAATCAGATTGTTTACTTTTGGTTCTGTTATTGAGTTGTCTGAGTTCTTTATACATACTGGATACTAGCCCCTTATCAGTTGTATCATGTGCAAATATTTTCTCCCATTTAGTCAGTAGCCTTTTCATTTTGCTAATGGTTTTCTTGCCATGCAGGAGCTTTATAGTTTGATGTAGTCCCACTTGTATGTTTTTGCTGTTGTTGCTCTTGGCTTTGGGATAAGATTCAAAATCATTCCCAAGACTTAGGCTAAGGAGCTTAGTAATTTTTCTTCTAAGAGTTTTACAGTTTCAGGTCATACCCTCAAGTCTTTAATTCACTTTGAGTTAATTTTTATGTATGCTTTCAGTTCAGTTCAGTTGTTCAGTCCAGTCCGACCTTTTGCAACCCCATGGACTGTAGGATGCCAGGCCTCACTGTCCATCACCAACTCCTGGAATTTATTCAAACTCATGTCCATTGAGTCGGTGATGCCATCCAACCATCTATCCTCTGTCACCCCCTTCTCCTCCCACCTTCAATCTTTCCCAGCATCAGGATCTTTTCAAATAAGTCAGTTCTTCACATCAGGTGGCCAAAGTATTGGAGCTTCAGCATCAGTCCTTCCAACGAATATTGAGGACTGATTTTCTTTAAGATTGACTGTTGGGATCTTCCTGCAATCCAAGGGACTCTCAAGAGTCTTCTCCAACACCACAATTCAAAAGCGTCAGTTCTTTGGTGCTCAGCTTTCTTTACAGTCCAACTCTCACATCCATACATGACTACTGGAAAAACCATAACTTTGACTAGACAGACATTTGTTGGCAAAGTAATGTCTGCTTTTTAATATGCTGTCTAGGTTGGTCATAACTTTTCTTCCAAGGAGCAAGTGTCTTTTAATTTCATGGCTGCAGTCACCATCTGCAGTGATTTTGGAGCCAAAAATAAATAAATAAATAAAATATCTCACTGTTTCCATTCCCCCCCTTCCCCCATCTATTTGCCATGAAGTGATGGGACCAAATGCCATGATCTTAGTTTTCTGAATGTAGAGTTTTAAGCCAAATTTCTCACACTCCTCTTTCACTTTCATCAAGAGGCTCTTTAGTTCCTCTTTGCTTTTTGCCATAAGGGTGGTGTCATCTGCATATCTGAGGTTATTGATATTTCTCCCGGCAATCTTGATTCCAGCTTGTTCTTCATCCAACCCAGCATTTCTCATGATGTACTCTATACATAAGTTAAATAAGCAGGGTGACAATATACAGCCTTGACGTACTCCTTTTCCTATTTGGAACCAGTCTGTTGTTTCATGTCCAGTTCTAACTGTTAGCTTCCTGACCTGCATACAGATTTCTCAAGAGGCAGGTCAGGTGGTCTGGTAGTCCCATCTCTCAGAATTTTCCACAGTTTATTGTGATCCACACAGTCAAAGGCTTTGGCATAGTCAATAAAGCAGAAATAGATGTTTTTCTGGAACTCTCTTGCTTTTTCCATGATCCAGCAGATGTTGACAATTTGATCTCTGATTCCTCTGCCTTTTCTAAAACCAGCTTGAACATCAGGGAGTTCACAGTTCATGTATTGCTGAAGCCTGGCTTGGAGAATTTTGAGCATTACTGTACTAGCATGTGAGATGAGTGCAATTGTGCGGTAGTTTGAGCATTCTTTGGCATTGCCTTTCTTTGTGTATGTCTGATTTGGAGAAATGTCTCTTCAGGTCCCTTTCCCTCTTTTTGATTAGGTGGTTTGCTTTTCTGGTATTGAGTTGTATAAACTGCTTGCATATTTTGGAACTTAATTCTTTATCAGTTGTTTCTCTTGCTATTATTATCTCCCATTCTGAGAGTTATCTTTTCACCTTGTTTGCAGTTTCCTTTGCTGTGCAAAAGTTTTTAAGTTTAATTAGGCCCCGCTTGTTTATTTTTGTTTTTATTTCCATTACTATAGGAGGTGAGTCATAGAAGATCTTTCTTTGATTTATGTCATCAAGTGTTCGCCTATGTTCTCCTCTAAGAGTTTAATAGTTTCTGGTCTTACATTTAGGTCCTTAATTGATTTTATCTTTGTGTATGGCTTTAGGTAGTGATCTAACTTCATTCTTTGCATGCAGCTGTCCAGTTTTCCCAGCACCACTTATTGAAAAGGCTTTTGCCCATTGTATATTCTTGCCTTCTTTGCCAAAAATAAGGTACCCATAGGTGCATGGGTATATCTCTAGATTCTCTAGTTTGTTCCATTGGTCTGTATTTCTGTTTTTGTGCCAGTACCATACTGTCTTGATGATTGTAGTTTTGTAGTATAATCTGAAGTCAGGAAGGTTGATTCCTCCACCTCCATTCTTCTTTCTCAAGACTGCTTTGGCTATTCAGGGTCTTTTGTGTTTCCATATGAATTGTGAAAATTTTGTTCTAGTTCTTTGAAAAAAAAAACCATTGGTAATTTGATAGGGATTGTGTTGAACCTGTAGATTGCACTGGATTTTAACTTTTAAGCCAGTTGAGTACTTCTGTTTAGTGTGATTTTTAATATATTTGAAATGTTTTATCAACATCTTTGTGTACTGTCACAACTTTTTCTATGCTTTCTCCTTACTCTTGTCTTTTTGGAATAGTTATTTTTGCTTGTTTTCCTGTTTTGTTTTTTTTCCTTCTACTGTTTGGAAGTTATATATTCTGTTTCTAGAATATTGAATTATTACCACGTAAAAGTTTAATATGTCAATCTACCACATGAATACTACAAGAATCTTATATAATTTTGACTATAATAAAACTAATGCCAATCTATTGACTAATTTTGCCCATATTTCCATTATTTTTTATTTTAATCAGAAAAAATGGACATTTTTATCATTTTATAAAATATTTGTTTATTCCTTTGTTCCTTTGTGCATCTATATTTTCTATTTAAAATCACTTTTCTTTAAAAAAAAAAAATGTTGTAAAAACCATTTCCCTGAGTTCACAATTCTTAGCTGAAGTTTATTTTTCTTAACACTTTGAAGATATTATCCCACAGTCTTCTGATTTTAATATTGCTCTTGAGAGATCTTATATCTGAATAAATGTTCTTCAGAGGTGATTATTTTTCTCTCTGGCTGTTAGAAATAGTACCTTTAGTTGAGGATATAACTTTTTTATTTACAAGTTAAAATATTATAAAATTTTAGAGATTCATCAAATAGACATGAATGACACTTAAGCATTTACTATTGGGGAATGTTGTGCGTGTAGAAGGATCATTAAATGATATGATGACAGTCATTCAGACTGTTTCCCTCCTCCCCAAATGCCCTTTATCTTTTATTGTTCTAAAATTCTACTTAGGTTAAAGTTGTGTTTTTCATAAAATTGTATGTGGTTTAATCTTTATTTTTGCTCAGATACTTTTAAAGTCATTCTCCAGAAAGGCCTTTCCTCATTGTTTCATCTGGAGTAATTATTCACTGATTACTCATTCTAATTTAGTTGGCCATTCATCACCATATACCATAATTTAATTCTTTGAACTGTACTCACCACTATCTGATATTTTCTGTTTGCTGTCTTTTCACAGTAAAACATAAGACCTGTGAGGACCAGACTTTGTCACTCATCACTGCAGCCCTACAGTTTAGAAAAGTATCTGGTACACAAGAAGTTTTCAATATATTTGCTAAATTTCTGAATGATTTCATTCAGAAATCATTCAGAAAAACATGTAACATGTATATACTCTCAAAAGATATAATACTTATTATCTACTACGCTTAGTGAGTGAAGTGAAAGTCGCTCAGTCATGTCTGACACTTTGTGATCCTATGCACTGTAGCCTGCCAGGCTCCTCTGTCCCTGTGCATGGAATTCTTCAGGCAGGGATCCTGGAGTGGATGGCATTTCTCTTCTCCAGGGGATCTTCCCAACCCAGTGATTGAACCTAGGGTCTCCTGCATTGCAAGCAGATACTTTACCATTTGAACCACTAGGGAAGCCCTGATACCTGTTAATAGTTCATTTACCAAAATGAATGAACCCTTTAATTATTGTCTAAGATATGTTTTAGCAGCCAGAAGATGAGAAATATAGGGAGGAAGATATTAAAAATATCACTGAAAGATCTGGCTTCCATGATTGCTCAGCGGTAAAGAATTTGCCTGCAATGCTGGAGCCACAGGAAATGCAGGTTCAATCCCTGAGTTGGGGAAGATATCTTGGAGGAGGAATTGACAACCTACTCCAAGTATTCTTGCCTGGAAAATGTCCCGAGGACAGAAAAGTGTGGTGGGCTACAGCCCAGGGTGTCTCAAAGTGTCAGACACAACTGAGCAACTGAGAACGAACTATGATCTATTGGAAGATCACAAAATCGGAAATACTAAAAACAAACTTGCCCAGATTCTCTCATTATGCTTTAATCTTTGGGAGGGAAAAGCCATTCTGAGAACAAGTTGTTAAAAAACTAGAAATTCACATCTTTCAGTATTATGTTAATATAAAATTCCTTCTCCTATTTTCTTGCTTTATTATAGGGCTCTAGTTTTTTAAACACTTATTTAATATTTAATTTTTATTTAATAATTAGTAAACTAAATTGTTACAACTCAGTGGTGAGAAGTATGGCAAATGAGGAGTGGAAGTGAACCAGTGTTAGAAACGACTAGTCTAGTTTGGGAGTAGCAAATAAATAGCTCTTACTACAACTGATACCCATGAAATCATAACTAATCAATTGTGCACTCAGGCATGATTAATGGAGGAGAAGGGGATGACAGAGAATGAGGTGGTTGGATGGAATCACCAACTCAATGGACACGAGTTTGAGTAAATTCTGGGAGTTGGTGATGGACAGGGAAGCCTGGTGTGCTGCAGTCCTTGGGGTTGCAAAGAGTCAGACAAAACTGAGTGACTGAACTCAACTGCAATGAAAGTGACCAGTAAGCTATGACGCTAATTCTGATAACCCATCATGGCAGTGCACATTGGGAGTCAGAAAGATCAGGTAGCAAATCAGATCTATCTGATCACTGTCAAAATCAGCCAAGAAGGTGATTACTGAATACAGGAAGAGCAATTTTGTCCCTCCAAGCTCTCTTGAGCTGTTGAGCCACTCCCCAGGGACTCATTAAGCCAGCAGAGGGATTTGAAAGAGAAATGGATTCCACACATTCTTCCATTTCCTTATGGTTATTGGGATCCTGTTTACCCTTCAGACTGGGAGGCGTTGGCAAACATCTGTTACATTCATGTTTTAAGAACTTCTACTCTTTTTAATAATAATGATTCAAACAGCTAGAATTCCTTCCTTTCAATAAAAGACACATTCATTTTTGGTCTCTTTTTCCTTTATTAATTGTCTCATTATTTGATGAGAAGTGTCATTAGTGGGTTGAAAAAGACATCATCCATCTTGCAGCTGTTTGCCTAATCTCTGTTCTCAGTGATGTTTGTTGACCAAGAAACATCAACCAAGAGGGCTGTCCAACAGAGCATAAAACTTATCCACCGAACTCTGAATAATTGAACTCATTTTGGGAAAAGATCTTTTTTAATGTGATAAACCTACAGTTAAAATGTTTCTGTTTTATTGAGATATAATTGACATTCAGCACTGTGTAAGGTGTTCAGCATAATGATTAGACTTTATATATTGTTAGATAATTACCACAATAAATTTAGTTAACATCATCATCTCATATATTAGATACCAAAAAAAAGTTTTTCTTTCCGTATGCTGAGAACTGTTAGGACCTTCTCTTAGCACTGCTATATGGTATATTAGAAGGATATTAAGTATAATAATCACATTATACCCCTAGTGAAGTGAAAGTTGCTCAGTTGTGTATGACTCTTTGCAACTCTGTGGACTATACTGTTAGACCTCATGGTCTCCTGCCAGGGATCCGTCGCCCAAAAGAATCTCCAAGACTCGGACTCGATGCAATCAGCAAGAGGATTTATTAGGCCCAGCGCACCGGGGTTCGATCACCACCAGGGAAGAACGAACCCCGAACATTCGTTACAAAGCAGTTTTTAAGCACAAAAGCCACAAACAGGTACAGCTAGGGTGGAGCGACCTGACTGGTGTACAGGTCTTGACATTTTCAGGGATAGGTTCATTTGTTATTAGGGTGACACGGCTGGTCGAGCTGCATTTTACTGTTAACTTGTTTTCCTGGAAAATAATTTCCTGGAATGGTTTTTGAGGTAAAACATCCCCCGGAAAGCCTCCCAGAGGCTGCATGCCTGAGATATGAGCCTCCTACACATTCTTGAGATAGAGGTTTGTCTTAAGATTAACAGGTGGGCCTGTTTTCCTAAGGCTCTAGTGAAACTTTAACCTTTATTTTTATCCACCTTTCCTCTCAATACAATGCATGGAATTCTTTAGGCCAAAATACTGGAGTGGGTAGACTTTCCCTTCTCTAGGGGATCTTCCCAAACCAGGGATCAAACTCAGGTCTCCCACACTGCAGGCTGATTCTTTACCAACTGAGCTACCAGGGAAGACCTATATCCCTCCTAATACTTATCTTATAAGTACTTATCTTGTAACTGGAAGTTTGTAGCTTTTGACCACCTTTGCTCAATTCTCGCCTCCTCCCAATTCCCACTTCAACTATCCACAAATCGGATTTTTTTTTTCAATCAGTTTGAGATTTAAAATTTTTTTTAGATTCCACCTGTGAGATCAAACAGTGTGCCTTTCCCTCTCTGACTTATTTTACTTATCATAATGCCCTCAAGGTCAAACCATGTTTCTGCAAATGGCAAGGTCTTCTTTTCATGACTTAATAATATTCTATCACACATATAAGCATATTCACATACACCACAAATTCTTCATCCATTCATCCATCATCAGGCCCTTAGGTTGCTTCCATGTCTTGGCTATTATAAATAACACTGCTATGAACATAGGGATGTAGATATCTCTTCAACAAAGTTTTCATTTCCTTTAGATATATATTCAGAAGTAGAATTGCTGGAACATATGAAAGTTTCTATTTTGAACTTTTTAAAGAATATCCATGCTGCTTTTCATAGTGACTGCCCAATTTACAGTCTTGCTGAGAATACACAAGTCTTCCCTTTTCTCTGTTTCCTCACTTACACTTGTTATCCCTTGTCTTTTTAATGCTGAGCATTCTAATAGACAAGAGATGATATCTCACTGTAGCTTTTGATTTACCTTTCCTTTTTGATTAGTGATGTTGAGTACCTTTTCATGTACCTTCTTGCCATCTGAATTTATCCTCTTTGTAAAGATGTCTGTTCAGGTCTTTTGCCCATTTTTTTTTAATTTGACTTTTTATTTTTGCTTAGTTCTCTGAGTTCGTAATATTTTGGCTATTAACTCCTTATCAGATAAATGATTTGCAAATGTTTTTCCATAGTGTAGGGTGTCTTTTCATTTTGTTTATGTTTTTGCATTTTATTTTTCTATATAGAAAAAGCTTTTAGTTTGTAATCACAGCTGTTCGTTTTCCATTTTGTTGCTTCTGCTTTAGGTAGCAAATTAAAATATATATATATCATTACTAAGACCCATATGAAGAACTTTTTGCCATGTGTTTTCTTCTAGGGGTTTATGATTTCTGGTTTTACATTTAAATCTTTGTTTCCATGCATGCTAAGGCACTACTATTTCAAATTAATTTTGTGAGTGTTAAGGATCTAGACATTATTTGAGGAGAGAAAAAGATGGTAGAGGAGTAGGTGGATGTGGAGTACATCTCTCTCCACGGATACATCAGGAATACACCCTTCAGACACAGAAGTGCATCCAGAACACCAGCTGAGAGTGGACAGGAGTACCTGACCACTGACAAATAATATGTAGAACCACGCAGAACTCAGTAGGATGAAGGAACTAGGGGAAAAACAGGAGTGTTAATAGTACTGGGCCTGCCGTCAGCAGGTGGTGGAACTGAAACAGGTATCCCATCCCCACGTTGGGGCAGTTGTCTGAGTCAAAGGAGAAACACTTAAGGCTGAGAGTGAAACAGCTGATCTGTGGCAGCCTAAATGGAATGAGAATCGGACAATCCTTGCTGCAGCCATACATGCCCCAGACAGGAATGCCGTGTCCTGGAAGGCACAGCGGCTGAGAGCTGGAGTTTAGGGATTGTGGAGCAATCCCAAGGCGAGGGCTGCTGTTGACTGTGGAGAGACAGAGCAAGAGGATGTGGGGTGTGGGGCAGGAGATGGTGGTGGGAAATGCCTACGGAGGAAAGCCGGCAGCCATGCAAGCAAGGCGATACTACTGAGTCACACATAGAGGGTGGAGCCATCAGCATAACCTCCCTCTCCCTGCAAGCCAGCATCCACAGCTGAATAATAGAGAGACTGGCCCATCAAATGCCTGATGTGCTGAACCACAGGGTAGGACCCCACCCCGGGCGCCCCTTTAAGTGCCTGACATGCCTATATACACAGCAGAACCCCAGCCAGGGGGGTCCTCCAGGTGCCTGACGTACCAAACAACAGAGAAGGACCCCAGGCAAGGGAGCCCTCTAAGTGCCTGAACAGGCAGAGCTGCAGAGAAAGGCTGGCCAAAGAGGCCTTTTGATCGCCAGCTACAAGAGGCTCGAAAATAGACTGATAGGGCCGTAACTCCTTAGTGGAGGCAGTCTGTGTCCCTGCACACTTGGTGCCACCAGGGTCCCCACAAGCCAAGCAGCTGTGCCAACTTCATGCTCAACTTTCACTGGGTAGATCTGCCACAGGCAAGAAAAAAAAAAAGCCTTGCATCTGTGTGCATAGGGTTGCTTTGGTCTTGTCCAGCTCTTTTCGACCCTGTAGACTGTGGCCTGCCAGGCTTCTCTGTCAGAAAGGGAGTTCTCCAGGCAAGAATACTGGAGCATATTGGCCAATACTGGTTACCATTCTCTTCTAGAGCACTATATTTCCTGATGCCCTAGCTCCCAGCACCCCTGAGTACCTGGTGCTGCCAGAACCCCTGTGACCCAAGCAGCTGCACCACCTCCACACCTGACCCTCACAGGGGAAGACCCAAGCCCTCCAAGGCAGCCTCAGGAGCTAAACTCCAGTGGACAACCCACATGTGGTGGTGGAAATAAAACCACAATTGAAACCCAGGGGCTATGTGGCTAAAGAAGACTCAAAACCTTCCCACCAGCTGTGCAAGCTGCAGATTAAATCCACACAATCAACTAAGCAGACTCTATGTCTATGGAATATATAAAAGGCCATTGAGAGCTCCCCCAAAAGAAAATGCACTAGCTCTGATAGCTGTGGACATTGGAGGCAAGAACACACAGGAGTAGAACCAGATTAGAATCTGAGCTGTCCCCATAGCAGGTCCAGAGATCAGCAGAGTTGGAAGGCATCTTAGGGAGGTAAGGTGAACTGTGACTCCCAGTGAGGGAAAGGACTCTGATAGCAGTGACTCAAGAAAAACATTTATTACTCATTTTTTGACATGTTCTGTAGATTCTTTTAGATTCTTTTTTCTTTTTTCCCCTCTGTAGTAGTTGTTGGTTTTATTGACACTGAGAAATACAATTAAGCTTTTGAGATTCTTTTTTTCTCAGTCACATTTTTTGTCATAAACCTCTGCCTCTATGTTGGGCTTTTGGGGTTCTGTGGAGTTTTTTCTTTTCTTTTCCTTCCTCTTTTTTTAATTGTAATTTTTAATTTTTTAAACCTATTAGTATTTTTCTACATTTAGATCTTTGTTGGCTTTTCTTACTGTTCTTTTCCACTTGTAGTTAATCTTTAACATATATAAATCCTCTTTATCTACCTCTATTTAACTTTGCATATCTATTCTTTCTTTCCTTTCTCTCCTTTCCTCTCAACATTTGTTAGTTTTATTTTCATTGCTTTATTCCCCAATTGGCACCTTGCTTTAGTTTTGTTTTCCTGTTTGTGCCTTAATTAATTTTGTTCTGGTAGATATAATTTTTGGTTTCCTTTGTTTGTCAGGTCAATATATTGTACTTTATTTTTGTTGGGCTGTTTCGGTTTTGCTTATGGGTGTATATGTGTATATTTAGTCACACTTTCTATTGATAAAAAACCTCTGCCTGTACATTGGGTTTTTGCAGTTCTGCAGAGTTTTCCTTATTTTCCCTTTTTTTTCTTTCTTCTGTATTTTTTCCTTTTCTCTTTTTTAAAATTTTAATTTTTAATTTTTTAACCCATTATATGTTTTCTACATTTATTCCTTCATTTGCCTTTCCTACTGTTCTATTCCCCTTGCAGTTAATCTTTAATGTATATAAACCTTCATCTACCTCTATTTAACTTTGCATATCTATTCTTTCTTTTCTTTCTCTCCGTTCCTCTCAGCATATTTGTTACTTTTGTTTTCATTGCTTTATTCCCCACTTGGCACCTTGCTTTCATTTTGTTTTCCAGTTTGCGCTTAAGTTAGTTTTGTTATTAACTGATAAATATAATTTTTTATCTCCTTTGTTCGCCAGATCATTCTACCATACTTTATTTTTGTTGGACTGTTTTCACTTTGCTCATGGATGTGTATAATATGTGTGTGTGCGTGCGTGTGTGTGTGTGCGTGTGTGTGTTTCATTGTTTTAATGATTACTTGCCTGATTTTGTAACTGCCATTTGCCTGGGATTCATCTTTGGTTTCTCGTTCTTTGAGATCTGTTTTAATCTCACCTAATGCCATAACAAACCACAAGATTCTTATGGAATCTTAAAAAAAAGAGAGAGAGAGTCAAGCCCTGAGCCTTTGGAGTTGGAGCAGTGACTCCAAGACCCTAAGCTACCAGGGAGCTAACACTGCTGCTGCTAAGTCGCTTCAGTCGTGTTGGACTCTATTCGACCCCATAGACGGCAGCCCCCTAGATTCCCCCCGTCGCTGGGATTCTCCAGGCAAGAGTACTGGAGTGGGTTGCCATTTCCTTCTCCAATGCGTGAAAGTGAAAAGTGAAAATGAAGTCGTTCAGTCGTGTCTGACTCTTAGCGACCCCATGGACTGCACCCTACCAGGCTCCTTCGTCCATGGGATTTTCCAGGCAAGAGTACTGGAGTGGGGTGCCATAACACCAGGGAGTATCAAATGGTGAGAACTCACACGAAAGAAACCACTTGAATACAAGACCTGGCATCACCTAACCACCAGTAGCACCCTGTGCAGGACACCTCATCTAAACAACAAGCAAAACAAAAATACAAACCCAGTCGTCAGCAGACAGGATTACCACCTCACTTAGCCTTGGCCAACAGAGGAAAAACAAACAAGCAACCAAAAACTCAGCACAAATCTCATGCTATACAAAGCTCACACAAACCACTGGACCAACCCTTGGAGGGAAGAAACCAAAAGGAAGAAGGAATTAATCTTATTCAAGGAAAGAATTCAACTTTCCTTGAAGCCTGGGAAAAAGAGACCTCAAACACAATATCTTAAAAAAAAAAAAATTAAAACGCAGAGAAATACTGCACAAATAAAGGAACAAACTAGAAGCACAGAAGTCCAAATAAATGAAGAAGAAATAGGCAAACTACCTGAAAAAGAATTCAGAATAATGATAGTAAAGATGACCAAAAATCTTGAAAACAAAATGGAGAAAATGCAAGAATCAGCTAACAAAGAGCTAGATGAATAATAAACATACAGAGAAAACACAATTACTTAAATTAAAAATACTCTATAAGGAATCAACAGCAGAATATCTGAAGCAGAATGAGTCAGTGAAGTGGAAGATAAAATGGTGGAAATGACTTCTGAAGAGCAGAATAAAGTAAAAGAATGAAAAGAGCTGTCTCTGAGGACCATATCAAATGCACCAACATTCGAATTATAGGGGTTCCAGAAGAAGAAGAGAAAAAGAAATGGTATGAGAAAATTTTTGAAGAGATTATAGTTGAAAATTTCCCCAACATGGAGAAGGAAATAGTCAATCCAAGTCCAAGAGGCACAAAGAGTCCCAAACAGGATAAACCCAAGGAGAAACATGACAAGACACATACTAATCAAACTAATAAAGACTAAACACAAAGAATATTAAAAGCAGCAAGGGAGAAGCAACATGTAACATACAAAGGAAACCCCATACGTTTATTAGCTGATCTTTCAGCAGAAACTCTGCAGGCCAGAAGGGAATGGCAGGATATATTTAAAATACTTAGAGGGAAAAATCCACAACCAAGATTACTGTGCCCATCAAGGATCTCATTCAAAACTGATGGAGAAATAAAAAGCTTTTCAGACAAGCAAAAGTTAAGAGAATTTAATACTCCCAATCCAGCTTTACAACAAATGTTAAAGGGACTTATAGGCAAGAAATACAGCAAAAGAAAAAATATCTACAAAATCAACCCCAAACAATTAAGAAAGTGGCAATAGGAACATATATTCTAATAATTACTTTAAGCGTAAATGGATTAAATGCTCCAACCAAAAGACACAGACTGACTGAATGGATACAAAAATAAGACCCATATATGTGCTGGCTGTAAGAAACCCACTTCAGAGCTCAAGACACATATAGACTGAAAGTGAGAGAATGGAAAAATATATACTATGCAAATGAGAAGCAAAAGAAAGCTAGAGTAGCAATCCTCATATCAGACAAAATAGACCTTAAAGAAGATTACAAAAATAAGGAAGGACACTGCATAATGATCAAGGGATCGATCCAAGAGGAAGACATAATAATTGTAAATATCTATGCACCCAACATAGGAGCACCTCAATACATAAGACAAACACTAACAGACATAAAAGCAGAAATTGACAGTAACACAATAATAGTTGGAGATTTTAACATCCCACAAGCACCAATGGACAGATCATCAAAACAGAAAATAAGCAAACATAAATCTTAAATGATACATTAGATGAGATGAATCTCGTTGATATCTTCAGGACATTACATCCAAATGCAGAAGAATACACCTTCTTCTCAGGTGCATATAGAACATTCTCCAGAAGAGACCACATCTTGGGTCATGAATCAAACCTCAGTAAATTGAAGAAAATTGAAATTGTATCAAGCATCTTCTCTGACCAAATGCCATGAGACTAGATATCAATTACAAGGAAAAAAAAAGTGTAAGAAACAAAAACACATGGGGACTAAACAACAAGTTTCTAAATAACCAACAAGTTACTGAAAAATCAAAACGGATATCAAAAATTTTCTAGAAACAAATGACAATGAAAACATGACCACTCAAAACCTATGGGATGCAGTGAAAGCAGTTCTTAAGAGCAAAGTTTATAGCAATACATTCCTACCTCAAGAAACAAGAAAAACATTGAATAGACAACCTAACTTTACACATAAAACAACTGGAAAAGAAAAACAACAAAAATACCGAAATTAGTAGAAGGAAAGAAGTCATAAAGATCAGAGCAGAAAGAAATGAAAAAGAAATGAAAGAAACAATAACAAAGAGTAATAAAACTAAAAGCTGGCTCTTTCTTCGGAGAAGTAAACAAAATTGACAATCCTTTAGCCAGACTCATCAAGAAAAAAAGAATAATTAGAAATGAAAAAGGAAAAGTTACATAAGACAATGAAGAAATACAAAGGATTATAGGAGACTATTATAAACAACTATATGGCAATAAAATGGATAATCTGGAAGAAATGGACAGATTCTTAGAAGAGTTCAATCTTCCAAGACTAAACCAGGAAGAAATAGAAATTATGAACAATCCTGTTACAAGCACTGAAACTGAAGCTGTGATCAAAAATCTCCAAAAGCAAAAGCCCAGGACCAGATGGCTCCACAGGATAATTCTATCAAATATTTAGGTAAGAGCTAATGCTTATCCTTCTAAAATTCTCAGAAACTTGCAGAGGAAGGAACACTTCCAAATTCATTCTATGAGGCCACCATCACTCTGATATCAAAACCAAACAAGTTCAGTTCAGTTCAGTCACTCATTAGTGTCCAACTCTTTGCAACCCATGAATCGCAGCACGCCAGGCCTCCCTGTCCATCACCAACTCCTAGAGTACATTCAGATTCACATCCATCGAGTCAGTGATGCCATCCAGCCATCTCATCCTCGGTCATCCCCTTCTCCTCCTGCCCCCAATCCCTCCCAGCATCAGGGTCTTTTCCAATGAGTCAACTCTTCGCATGAGGTGGACAAAGTACTGAAGTTTCAGCTTTAGCATCATTCCTTCCAAAGAAATCCCAGGGTTGATCTCCTTCAGAATGGACTGGTTGGATCTCCTTGCAGTCCAAGGGACTCTCAAGAGTCTTCTCCAACACCACAGTTCAAAAGCATCAATTCTTCAGCACTCAGCCTTCTTCACAGTCCAACTCTCACATCCATACATGACCACAGGAAAAACCATAGCCTTGACTAAATGGACCTTAGTCAGCAAAGTAATGTCTCTGCTTTTCAATATGCTATCTAAGTTGGTCAAAACTTTTCTTCCCAGGAGTAAGCATCTTCTAATTTCACGGCTGCAGTCACCATCTGCAGTGATTTTGGGGCCCAAAAAATAAAGTCTGACACTGTTTCCACTGTTTCTCCATCCATTTCCCATGAAGTGATGGGACCGGATGCAATGATCTTCGTTTTCTGAATGTAGAGTTTTAAGCCAATTTTTTTCATTCCCCTCTCTCACTTTCATCAAGAGGCTTTTTAGTTCCTCCTCACTTTCTGCCATAAGTGTGGTGTCATCTGCATATCTGAGGTTATTGATATTTCTCTCGGCAATCTTGATTCCAGCTTGTGTTTCTTCCAGTCCAGCGTTTCTCATGATGTACTCTGCATAGAAGTTAAATAAGCAGGGTGACAATTTACAGCCTTGACGTACTCCTTTCCTATTTGGAACCAGTCTGTTGTTCCATGTCCAGTTCTAACTGTTGCTTCCTGACCTGCATACAGATTTCTCAAGAGGCAGGTTAGGTGGTCTGGTATTCCCATCTCTTTCAGAATTTTCTACAGTTTCTTGTGATCCACACAGTCAAAGGCTTTGGCATAGTCAATACAGCAGAAGTAGATGTTTTTCTGGAACTCTCTTGCTTTTTCCATGATCCAGCGGATGTTGGCAATTTGATCTCTGGTTCCTCTGCCTTTTCTAAAACCAGCTTGAACATCAGGGAGTTCACGGTTCACATATTGCTGAAGCCTGGCTTGGAGAATTTTGAGCATTACTTTACTAGCATGTGAGATGAGTGCAATTGTGCGGTAGTTTGAGCATTCTTTGGCATTGCCTTTCTTTCTTTGGGATTGGAATGAAAACTGACCTTTTCCAGTCCTGTGGCCACTGCTGAGTTTTCCAAATTTGCTGGCCTATTGACTGCAACACTTTCATAGCATCATCTTTCAGGATTTTAAATAGCTCTACTGAAATTCCATCACCTCCACTAGCTTTGTTCATAGTGATGCTTTCTAAGGCCCACTTGACTTCACATTGCAGGATGTCTGGCTCTAGATGAGTGATCACACCATCATGATTATCCGGGTAGTGAAGATCTTTTTGTATAGTTCTTCTGTGTAACAAACCCAAAAAAGAAAACTACAGACAGATAGCACTGATGAACATAGACGCAAAATACCTCAACAAAATTTTAGCAAACAGAAATCAGCAGTACGTCAAAAAGTTCATACACATAATCAAGTTTAGTTTATTTATATTGAAAAGCAGAGACATTACTTTGCTGACTAAGGTCCATTTAGTCAAGGCTATGGTTTTTACTGTGGTCATGTATGGATGTGAGAGTTGGACTGTGAAGAAGGCTGAGCACCGAAGAATTGATGCTTTTGAACTATGATGTCAGAGAAGACTCTTGAGAGTCCCTTGGACTGCAAGGAGATCCAACCAGTCCATTCTGAAGGAGATCAACCCTGGGATTTCTTTGGAAGGAATGATGCTGAAGCTGAAACTCCAGTATTTGGCCACCTCATGTGAAGAGTTGACTCATTGGAAAAGACCCTGATGCTGGGAGGGGTTGGGGGCAGGAGGAGAAGGGGGATGACAGAGGATGAGATGGTTGGATGACATCACTGACTCGATGGACGTGAATCTGAGTGAACTCTGGGAGTTGGTGATGGACAGGGAGGCCTGGTGGGCTGTGATTCATCAGGTTGCAAAGAGTTGGACATGACTGAGCAACTGAACTGAACTGATGGCTGATTCATTTTGAGGTTTGACAGAAAACAGCAAAATTCTGTAAAGCAATTATGCGTCAATAAAAAATTTTAAAAGATATGTGTCTAGTTCATTTAATATATTTTAAAGCAATATTTATCAAAATACAAGAAGAATTCAGCACATAATAAGATATCAAAATTGTGTTTTAAAGGATCATCATAACATTAAGATGATATTTGTATGAGTTCACAAATTCTAGAATGATATTTACACCTTGCTGACTGTGATGGTTCTCCTCTCATCCTCTGTGAACATAGCCCCTGACTTTTCATTTTCCCTCATTGCAGAGCAATTACACATCAACAGCCAAGGTCCCTTAAAGCCCATTTAACTATCATGACTTGTCATCCATTTTAGCACTATTTACCCTTCACCTCTAAAATATCCTAACAGTCCATCCTATCACCATTACTCTGATATCCTATTGTTCCCATTCACTGGTATTTCTTCCTAATATTACACAGAGCTGCAACAGGCCAACAAAATGCCTTCACAGCAACATAACTCCATTCCTATGCTTCAGAGTCTTCAGTGTGAATGTACATCCTTTTCTCTGAGTTCTGTGGATGTTAGACTTGCAAAACTCAGAGAACACTCTGTTAGTAACATATGTGGTATTTTCTATCTTTAGGAAAATGTGATACACAAAAGGTCAAGAAATATAAGAAAAGGGGGATTGTAAGGATGTTGGGTAATGCAGATAAAGTGGTAATCTTTGCTACGTACTCACATACTACCAGTGCAATTTGGTGTTTAAAATTAGCAGGGATTATAGAAGAAGCTTGATAGTGCTGTTGACTTAAAATTCATCTATAAAAAGATATTCTACTTAGTGATATTTTTCTCCTTGTGCAGTAATAATCATTTTGAGAGAGATCGTTTTTCTTCTCCTGAGTTGACCTGCAAATGTTTGGTTTGGTAGGCCACTGAAGCCATAAAGTGCACTCCTCTTAGTGGGTTTTAGTTAATGGGGATTGAATCTTTGAGCAAGAAAATGATAAAATTCAACCTTAGTGAGCAGATCAGAAAATACAAAGAGTTGATATTGTGCAGAGCACAACTAAAGCTTTGTTATCTTTGACCATGAAAGACCATGATTAAGTAAACCTCAACCACCACGCAGTGTCCTACTCAAATAGTTCATTTTCAGTCCTCATTGTTACCAGCAAATTCCTCTTCAAACAGCCCCACATTCTAACTTTGACCAGTTGGATCTTAAGAACATTTTTATATTTCCAAATGGGAAAGAATATAAATTCTACTTTTGTTACTCAGCTTTTTAAGTGAGAGTAAAAGTACCTAAAGTAGTTGTTTCACTAAACTCAAATCCACCACTTCACTGGAAAAAACAGAATTTGACTTGCAAGAACTACAAAGCAAAAGAAGCTATACTTAGAACATGTATAAAAATACCTCAGATAAAAATTACTTCTGGTCAACCATAAATGACGATCTTTCTTTACATGAGCTACTTAAACCATAGCCAACAAAATGCATAGGAGTCTTTTCTAGATACCCCAGAGATAACTGACAGCAAAAGGAAGTAATAGACTTTAAACGCAAATGTCAGAACCATATAGATCTTCTTTCTTCCTGACATGGCCTGAGATATGGTCAGGCTTCAAAACGTGGAGCTTTGAGAAATTTGGATGTGATTCTTGCAGGAGGAAATCAATCAAATTAGGAAAAGGACAAGATATCACTTAAGTATCAGATAGGTGAAAGTTCTCTGGCTCTAGTGGAAGACACACTCAGAGGGGCTGAGGGCAGACAAATGCATTTATGGTACTATAGAGTACCATAGTGCACAACTGGTGGCGTATAGATAGGGCTAGAGCCGTGGAAATGGTGAGAGGTGATTAGATTTGGGTTACCTTGAGGAGAGAGGACTGAGGGGATGTTGGTCAATAGGCTGTGGGTTGTGAGAAAGAGATCAGAGTCGAGGACAATGGTTAGGTCTGAGAAGTATCTAGGTGATTGGCAGTGACATTCATTGAGTAGGATAGTTCTGATAAGAGGAGTGGTTTGTAGGGACTCAATTCTGAATATGTTAAGGTTTGAGATGACTTTAAGAAATGTAAGCAGGAATGCTGATTTAACAATTTGATTTATGAATCTGAATCTCAGGGAAAGGTAAGGTTTGTTGTTGATGTTCAGTCACTAAGTTGTGTCCAACTCTTGGTGACCCAATGGACTGCAGCACTCCAGGCTTCCCTGTCCTTCACTACCTCCAGGAGTTTGCTCAAATTCATGTTCATTGAGTAGGTGATGCCATCCATCCATCTTATCCTCTATTGTCCCCTTCTCCTCCTGCCCTCATTCTTTCCTAGCATCAGGGTCTTTCCCACCGAGTCAGTTCTTTACATCAGGTGGCCGAAGAATTGGAGCTTCAACTTCTGCATCAGTCCTTCCAGTGAATATTCAGAGTTAATTTCCTTTAGGATTGATTGGTTTGATCTCCTTGCTGTCCAAGGGACTCTCAAGAGTCTTCTCCAGCACCACAGTTCAAAAGCATCAATTCTTTGGCACACAGCCTTCTTTCTGGTCCAGTTCTCACATCCATACATGGAACTTTGTTGGCAAAGTGATGTCTCTGCTTCTTAATATACTGTCTAAATTTGTCAGAGCTTTCCTTCCAAGAAACAAGCATCTTTTAATTTCATGGTTGCAGCCACCATCTGCAGTGACTTTGGAGCCCAAGAAAGATAAAATTAGAGATGTGAATTTAAGAATGGTGCTGGTTGAGTTCTCCAGGAAGCAGATTCTTAGATTTAGTGTGTACAAGGTTATCATGAATGGTTTCCAATCAACTTCTGTAGAAGGGAAAAAGAAGAGAAAAGTCTTAGGCAGAAAAAGAGGTTGAACTAAAATTTAAGATCATCAGAAGAGTCCTGAGAATTGAATGATCCTCCAGACTCCGCAGTCCTGGATTCTATAATCAGAAAGACCAAAATATGCCTCCTAGTAGGTCCTTCAGTTTTCTAAATTCATGGCAAACAAATAATCCTTGTATCCTTTTCTGGTATCCCTGAGCAGAGAAAGTTTAAAAGTGAGGGAAATCTTCTTGTCACGTGTAGTTTTAAAAAGTAAAATTTCAAAATATTTTCTATTTTTATAATTCATGTATAATAGAAATGGGTATCATTTATAAAGAAATCACAGGGGAAAAGTTTGACAAAAGCAAAACATTGACATCCTAGCAGCACTCAGTTCTGTAAAACATCAGTGTCCCTCGTTTTGCCTTTCTTAACACCTAGAATGAAAGAATTTGTCTACAGCCACAATAATCCCCATCTCAGCCTACCCAGGTACTCCTGCGAAAGATGTTACTGAGTTTCCTTTTTCCATTTCCATCATTCTCTTTGAACACCTACATCTCATTTGGATTGCTTTCCAGATTCACTAATCTTCTTGCCAGACAATATCTAGACTTGTTGCCCCAATAATGTATCATACCAATCACAATAAAACCAAACCTAGCATTAGGTCGAACATTAATGCAAAACTATCATTCCCCTTTTGGGGATCAGAGAGTCAATTTTAAGCCTGTCCTACAAGGTTTCAAACCACAATCATGGGGGAATGGTTCTCCTAACTTACCATGTCCACCGTTAATGGAGTGCTGCAGCAGCTAAAGCCATGGCTTGAGTACTCAGTAATAAACACAAGAGGCCAGTTTATCTAACAGGATTTCAATATTATTCCACAAGTTTTAAGAGGAGGACTTAAGAAAAACACAATGTCAAAAACAGACCACGAGGATTCCATCCATGCTTGTGGATTTCTGCAGCAGCACGAATGAGATGGAAGATACTTTTAAAATGGAATTTACAATACTTAGTTAAAATAAAATTCTAAAATAATGATAGGATTTGGGCCTGATTATAAAAATAAACTTTAAAAAATAATAACACATTCATATACATTCCCTTTGAATAATAAACAGAACTCCTAGATTATTAGAAGCCAGATAAATTTTAAGAGATCTGTTTTTATATTAATTTTATTCATTGTCTCTTCTCATACATGTTTCTTTTCTGACTTTGTATTTTATGGTAATGCTCTCCCATGGAACTGGTAATTCTGGTTCAAAACCTAGGTGTCCTCCTAGGCTGTTATCCCTTCCCCCTCATCCTATTGTTTAACTTGAACCTGCCTGTGATACCTGGGCTCCAAAGATGCCTACAAACACGACTACCCCTCCAGCCACATTCATACCACTTCTTCCTTGAATCTGGACTGAGCCCTCATTGCTTTGACCGAGAGAAAGCAGAGGCAATGACATTACATAAGCTCCAAGGGCAATCATTAAGAATGCCTGGCAATTCCTCCTTTTATGAGATTTTTGGGATCCTTAGCAATCATGGAAGAAGTCCAGCTTCCTGCTGGAGAGACACATAGAAGGCATGGAGAGCAAAGATCCTGAGATGAACTCTAGCCCAGATGTTAGGTGAGCCTCCAGATGACTCAAGCATCTGTCTAAATACAGCCTCACAAGAAACCCCAAGCAAAACTAGCTGAAGAACTGCCGGCTTGAGTCTCATCCATCAACACACAGAACCAGCAGAGACAATAGATAGTTTTAATATCCAACATGAGCAAAAATGTGACTAGTAGTCACTTTCTTATACTATGAAAGAGAGGAAAGAATCTGTGGTATTTTCATGGATAGTAGCTTGATACTGTCTTTCAGAATTTTTAAATAAATATAACTTTGAGCACTCACAGGATGCTAGGAGTTTAAAGATGCATTCTTTCCTTTTGGGGGAGCAATCAGATCTTACTTACCATGAGATCTACTCTCAACAAATTTAAAGTGTATAATACAGTGTTGTCAACTGTAAGTACAGTGTTGCACAGTGTATCTCTAGAACTTATTCATCTTGCTTAACTTTTGCCCACTGATTAACAACTCTCCATTTCTCCTTACCCCCTGCCTCTGGTACCAACCACTCCATTCCTTCATTGTTTGAATTTCCTTGTTTTAGACATCTCATGTTAAGTGTAATTATACAGAATATTTCCTTCTGTGGCTGGCTTAGCAGAATGTCCTCAGGTTTCATCCATTTTGTCAGATATTGCAGACTTTTTTTCTTTTCAGGGCTGAACAATATTCCTTTATATGTATATAGTACATTATCTTTATTCATCCACCAATGGACATTTTGTTTGTTTCACGTCTTGGCTATCATAAATGATGCTGTAATGAACATGGGAGTGCTAATATCTCTTTGAGATTCTGAATCCAATTCTTTTGAAAAAAATTACAGACAGAAAAACTCTGACCTACAAGTGGCCACTCTCTCACTTAATGGAGAAACTATCTTAAGTACATCCAAAATTTCATCCTAGCTACCAACTGTTTCCTAAGAGAGGCTGTGAATTCAATTTTAGTTTTAATATCAGTAGGTTTTACAGATTTAGATAGGTAAAACTTCAACAAACAGTTCAAAATATGGTGTTCTTAAGTTACAGACCCCTTTTAATATTCATGCCATGTACATTAAATACTCAAAGTCAGAATTATTTATTATAATTATGCCAGTATAAACCCAGTAAACTTTATCACTACTCTAGCTATGGTATGATGTTGATTTTTCTATTCTGGGCAAAATAAGCTGATGTCATTTACATCTTTTGGTTACTTTCATTTCATATAATTTGTATTTATCATATTGGCACTTCCATGTTACCAAAAGTCATTATAAATAACACTGAAGCATTTGTGATCATGTTTTATGGTTTATTAATTCAAGATTAAAATAGGGTGTATCTTTGTGTTACTTTATAATATTGCTTGTTACATTGGAGACTAGCATAACAAAAGTATGTGGTACAATTATGCAGCCTAAACAAGTATGTCTTCCAAAATACTATATAGTGTATAAAATTATATCTGATACATATAAAAAGTGAGTCATTTCTAGAGGGGAAAGGGGCCTTTTCCACATCTTTCCCTGATTGGAGACCAAAAGTGGCTTGCACTGCTCTAAGCCCCGCCTATCATGAAGGAAACTATGATAATAAGCTCGTTCCTTACTAAGATGTTAAGGTGTTTTACATTCTATAATATCTAGGTCTTTTATAAAAAGCCAAGGAAAAAAATTCTTAACCAATGAAACAGTGATCCTAGAACATGGAAATCGTCTCGTATTTCTCAAACACTCAAATTATACCCTGCAAAGGGCTGCCTCTTATAGGGAAGGCTGGCTCTGCTGGGGATCTGCTGTTTCTTCCAGAGACTGAGATTTTACAGTGTCTTTGGAATATCTAAATAGGCAAATATTCAATTGATATATTTACAGAACTGAACTGATGCCTGTGGTTGAGATTATTGTGGGAGAGCAAATGACTACTCATGTCAACTACTAAGAAACTAAAACAGGCTATACTAATACAATCTTGATTCTGAAAGCCATGAAAAAAATGCTAATATTACCGACTGCTTTCAGGGAATTTCTGTTTCAAGTTGATACTATCTCACAATGCTGGATTTGCTGTGAGGAAACATCCTTTTCTTAGAATGAATGGGAATAATTATCCCAAAGGTAGGGTACAGTTTTTAATCTCTTTTTTAATCTATTTTTTATACTCATTTAGGACTCAATGGATAAATGTTTATTTTTGTCACTGGCAATATTTGTCCCCCTTTTCCCCACACAATTAGTTTCAAGCCTTGGTTTGTTTGTTTTCATTAAGTAACAATCATCCAGATAGAGTGAGCTTGCATCTCTTTTTTGGATAACAGTTCGTATTCAACATGTGGCTGCATTGGGTTCTATTTTTCTAGGTTAGGGCATAAAATTGTTCCTAACTTGGTTTCTCGATTATAAGCTCAAACTTTGCCATCCAAATCAGATTTTCCATTTTTTAAGTATGAATTAAAACCATTACATGAGAGATAGAACTTTAAGTTCTGGGTTGAACATAACCCAAGATGTGGGAGAATCCTAGTTTTTTAATAAACTTCTACATGAATGTATCTATTCTATAGGGCAAAAGGAAAGCAGAAGAATCCTTAGAGTGTTACTTTTCAGAGATGTACAACGAACCACTCACACAGCCAAGTCCAGTGGCCGTGGATGTCCCTCATCCGATCTTAAGTGTTGGGAAGGACCTGTGTTGGCATGCAGTCCAACATTTTCACATTACCAGGGAACCAAGGCAGCTCAGAAGAACTGGCAAAGCCAAGGGCAGAACTCAGGCCTGCCTGTCAATTTCCTTTGGTATACTTTCCTGTGCTGGTTATTATCTCCTTTTTATGGGTTTTCTAAACTCCAGTCACTGATGCAGCAGATTTTTGTCTAAATCCTACATAAGAATTATATATTATTTAAAATTATTATTTCTTCTCTCTTCTATTAATAACCTCCTGGCAAAATAAAACCTTTTCCAATTACTATCGAGTTTTCATTGGATCTCCTCCAAGTTTTCCAAGTCTGTCTTAGCTTTTTTTTTCCTAATGTAAAGCTTGTTATGAGACTAATATGTACCAACTCAAAGATGAGTTTTTCAAGGAACATATCAGAAATCATGGGAAAATAAAGTATAACTATATTTAAAACAGAGCAATAAACTCTCTCCAATAACACATCCCCTAAGTGGGCATGTAGCTAATATTACTGTTGTTTTCTAAAATCCAAGCAGATTAGATGGAATTCAGTACTTTGAAAGCCATCCACACCCTTTCCAATTTTGGCATCCTAAATTTAAAATCTAAAATATTTCAATTCTTGAAAAGAGAAGTAATATTTTATTTCCCAAAGAATATACCTAGCTAAAATATTTTGCTGGAAATTATTTTCCTGCTGGTAAATCGTGAGGTCTGTATTTATCACACTTAAATCTGAGCCACCAATCTTGACACCTGTTCCTTCTTGCACAGAAAACCTGGGTTTGTCAGCCACATCAAATTGTACCAGACAGCCCAGCCTTAACAGTAAGTGATCAGCAACCTGGTTCAAAATTTGAGCTGGGCCGATCAGAATCTTCTTTCAGGAATCTGATGCTATAGTGTCTAAGGCAGGCAGTTGTTGTACCTGAGCTGAAAGATTACAAAGTGACCCAGAGCCACTATGGGTCATTTGAAGCTGAACTTGAATTTACAAAGTCAGTAATCAGCAAAATGAGGTTAAATGGTTCAGATGAACAGAGAGAAGTCACTAGCAAAACTTCATGAGAAAGATCAGCCGTTAGCCATTTCTAGTGACTTTCAAATTTCATTTGGCACGATGCTGTGTTATGAAGATACTCATGTCTGTAGCCATGCTCAAGTATGTGAATGTCTTCCAGTCTCTATAGTGTTATAGACAGCCTATTTCTTGAACTAGTCTATGTGTGCCTCAGTTCCTTGTAACAAAAAGATACTAAACAAAACACTAAAACAAAGCTAATGTTTTGTTATCCCTTATATTAAAATAGAAGAAAATGTGAGTAAGTTTAGACTATCTTGACTATGTTATTAAAATATTTACCTTGGTTCAGAATTGAGAGATTAGAGCAATTTGATTATCCTGTAAATGTTATGAACAGGAAGTTTATAAATAGGAAACATTTGCTATCAAAAGCACATTAGAAACATGATCTTTGAGTCAAAAGATGATAAAAACTAGAAAAGTTTTAAACTATACACGTTATTTTTATATCTAAGGACACAAAGCACACGTGTTTCACTTGTTTTTCAGATGTGTGGGTCTCAATGGCTATGTAATCCATCTGTTTCTGATTTACTTACACTTAACTCATCGAAATGCTGTTTTATAAAAATTAGTTGTTGTCCAAGAAGCCCTTTGAGTCTCCTCTATGAGCATATTTAGCCTTTCTTAGAAACAGTTCTATTTGCCAAGAGCAAGTGAGCTCGTACATCAAAACATTCAAATTTGGATAGAAAACAAAAATAAAAAGATCAGGTTAGTTTCTTTGGGGAAAAGGGCAGGACACATAACTTTCAGACACTAGTCTTAATAAAATTGTTAACTGAATCTTTTTGTGTTTCCTTAGATTCTCAGGAGAGAAATTCATTTGGGTAAGTCTGAAAGAATAGTTTTAAATAGGGCTTCCCTTCACAGGAACTGTGAGATGAGTTAAAGCTCATATTCTTCAGTGAGAATAACTTTCATATTTTGTTCAGTGGCCTTCTTGGTGAAAACATAAATGCCAATAAAATAATGTCAGTGATTTTGCCTGCCTTATTTATGTGAAGCACTTAGAGAAATTGGTAGTTTCTGAAGTTTTAAATAGTTCATTCTACACACTCATTCAACACATGTATTAAGCAGGTATTATTCTATGAACTAAGGAAGAAGCATCAGTAGGCAAAACAGACAAAAACCCCAGCCATTGGGAATTATATGCTCAGGACATCAGACAATAAAACGTAATAAGTAAATTCTACAGTATATTAAAAGGTACTGAATATGTACATTTAAATGTAATTTTAAATCAGACCTCATTTTAAGTTGACCTCATGAAGAGAAATAAAGGTAAAGGAGAGCAGAATGTACAGATACTTGGGGAGGAGCATTCAAGGAAGAAATAGTGCTAAAACTCTGAAGCAAGAATGAGCCTGGTGTGTTGAAGAACCACTGTTACTGATACAGAAAAACTGAGAATCTTGGTAGATGAGTTATGAGAGATAACTTAGGTGTTTCTAAGTCAGTACTTTTCAGACTTTAATGAGCATGTGAACCACCTGCTCACAAGACTCAGATTTAGTAGGTCCAACATGGGACTTGAGAGTCAACAGTTCTAATAGGTTTCCCAGGTGATGCTGATGCTGCTAACCATAGACCATTTTTTGAGTTGCAGGGCTGTAGTCCATGGAAAAGTGTTGGCTCTCACTGAGAGAGGAATGAAAAACTGCTGAAGGGTTATTGGTAGAGGAGTGATGGGAAATGATGTAGAACACAAAATAAAATTCTCAGCTTTGTTTACAGATTACCTTCTCACCCACCAGCCTGGTGCTGCTGTAGTGGGAAGCTCACAGCTGGGAAAAGGAATAAGGTTGGCTTCTTTTCTCTTTACTCAGATAGACCCTCCTTGTCTATTACTTCCCTAAGGAAAACTGATGTTAAAGCAGTAGCATTGAAGGGGTTAACGGCACCAGGGTAACTGGCCCCCTCCTTATGTGGGTTAGTGATTGAGCCAGAATTTGTCGATTTACATCCTTGCACAGCCCCACTGAGGAGCACCGAAGTGTTTGCACTTCTCTCACCTACTTGTTTGATGCTATGCCTCTAGGTAGAGAGAAAAGAGAGGTTTTACTTTATTGACAGTTTTCAGCTGGCACTGGTATCCTTTAGGATTATCAAGTGTTTAGAGCTGATTATCTCTGAACTTGATGGATTGAGCTGATTCTTTTCTTGGACGTCCATAAAAATTCCCCCACCCCCAGCCACTTAAGATCTCCCAAACACAGTTTCCTTGGCTTGCGAGAATATTTCTCTCCACCATTTGCTTGTATCCTATCCCTCAGCCCAGAAGCAGTCTTTGGTGGGGTTACCTTGTCCTTCCAGAATATTTTCTTGAGCAGGATAAAAGGTGATCCTGCAGTCTCAATATCACACAGTCCTCATCTGCTCAGTGGAAACACGCATCCTTTGTCTTACTGCAAACATTGAGGCCCATCTTCTTTCCTCTCTAAACTGAGCAGCCAGCTAGTTGTAGTCTCTCCTGTAGATCTCTCATGAGAAGTGTGGCATTAGCCCACTGAGACCCCCAAACTGAGGATTATGCATTGAGCTCTCTCAAGCCTTTCATTTAAACCTTTCTCAAACCTGACTTAAGATGGGGGAAAAAAAACACATGTACACTGCTCCTCTGTAGAGCCAACAGTAATTGTCTCAATAGAAATGCTCCTGTCTCTAGCTGCAAGACTCCCGGTGGAGTTTATAAAAGCTGGTTTTGAGATACTGCTATTGCATGTGTAATATTACATTATTACTAAAAGTATGTCTTTGTTTAGTAGTTTGGGATAATCAGAATTTAAAAATAATGCCTAATCTTCAGAGAAAACCATCCTCAACTGATTTTAATTATTTCTTGATGATTCTGTTTGTCTTTTTGATTTGAAGTTAATGATCATATTGTTGTATTATGGGATTGTGTATTAAATGGATATGTTTAATTTAATTATCCCCCATGAGGAATCAAAAATGCTTCATTGTATACTTACCACTGTATTTAGTTCTACTGAAAAATTCCAATTTGTTTCACATTAAGACAGACTTCGTCTCTTTGGATAAGCACTTTGTAAATTCCAAAGTGGCAATTGTATTTGCAAAAGAAATACAAGAAAACAGGCAAAAAGAAAAAAGTCAGGTATAGAGACAAAGTAAGGTAAAGACCAATATGGGTAGTGAATTGGGAATGCTACTAACCAAATGGAATATGTTATGCCTTGATAACTAGATTATTTGCAGTTTCTCTGTTTTGAAGTTACCATTTAGGTTTGGCTATCAATCATGCTGTACTCACCTACCTACTCTATCTAGGTTTTAATTCCTTCTCACTTCACCACCAAAACATACTTGCCTGCAACCAATTCATGTAAACTCTGATCTCTACTGGATAATCTGACATGCATGAGTATGAAAGGCCAATTTTACTGTGAATGTGTGTGTATGATCAATACAGGACTTCCCTGGTGGCTTAGAGGGTAAAGCGTCGCCTGCAATGTGGGAGACCCGGGTTCAGTCCCTGAGTCGGGAAGATCTCCTGGAGAAGGAATTGGCAACCCACTCCAGTACCCTTGCCTGGAAAATCCTGTGATTGGAGGAGCCTGGGAGGCTGCAGTCCATGGGGGTCACAAAGAGTCCGACATGACTGAGCGATTTCACTTCACTATGATCAATACATATTTAATTTGGAGCCCTTTCTCATCCCTACCCACTCCAGAGAAATCTATTCTTCAAATGATGAGATCTCACACTTATTTTTTAAATGAATTAGTTTATTTGGCTGTGCTGGATCTTATTTGTGGCATGCAGGATCTTTGATATTTGTTGCAATTTGTGGAATCTTTTAGCTGCCATGCCAGATCTTTAGTTGCGGCTTGTGGGATCTTTAGTCTCGAGATCTTACAGTTATACTCAAGTCACAATATATTTGATCACTTCAGTCATGTCCGACTCTGTGCAACCCCATAGACGGCAGCCCACCAGGCTCCTCCTTCCATGGGATTTTCCAGGCAAGAGTACTGAAGTGGGTTGCCATTGCCTTCTCCGGAGTTAGTATATATGCTATATTAATTCAAAAAATCTCAGCAATAAATTAATTCTCATATGTGAATATTTAATGTAGATTAACAACCGACTTTGTTCCACATGGTCGTTACTCCAGGTCCTAGTCTGATGGAACTCCCTTTTAATGTATACTTCCATGATTGCAGAAGTACTGGCTCTGCTCAGAAAAATGCATCACTTCCACTCATATTTTATTGGCAAAGTGAGTTACATGGCAGCAACTAACCCAGCAGTGCAGAATGCAGAGTGTTACCATAGGTACGGGTACCAAATGGTTTAAACAGTAAGACAGCTTTTCTTGCTGAAAATTGAGTACAGGGGACCACCTTCAAAAGGAATTATTTTAGCAACTAACTAGAGATGACACTTGAGCTACAGCCTATACCAATATACTTCCTGATACCTACCATGAGTTGGAGTCTCGGAGGGAGGTTCCAGTAAAGGGCACCGGTTTCCCCTTTGGATTCTGAGTCAACTTAGAGATGGACAAGAGTCAGCAACTGAAACCGAAGTGTCACCATTATTAATAATGAAACTAGATAAAAGATGGGGTTCCCAGTGGCTCAGTGGTAAAGAATCCACCTGCTACAGCAGAAGAAGCAGGTTCAATCAATGGGTCTGGAAGATCCTGTGGAGGAGAAAATGGCAACCTACTCCAGTATTTTTGCCTGGGAAATCCCATGGACAGAGGAGCCTGGAGGGTTACAGTTCATGGGGGTCTCAAAAAGTCAATCATGACTTAGAGACTAAACAACAACAGGAAAAGGTAGAATATACAGCTCAGCAAGAGAACCCAAGTGGGCTCACACTCTTCTTCCCCTCCAATCAAACCTTAGGACACACCCCCCACCCAAGAGAAACTCAGAGTCCATCTTTGTGACTATCTTTACCAAAATCTCTGCTTCCCACCAGCCCAGAAAGAGGAGAAAAACCATAATGCCCACGCTCAAATTCTGTGTTATTTTCACTCTGTCTAAATAAGAAGTAGGGACTAATGATAAATACTTAGAAGTAAAGTAGCTCACTCCATGTCTTTGAAAAGTAGAAACAAGAAGGACTCCATGAACACTGAGCTCTTTTCATATGAAAGAAAAAGTCAGGATAGAGAAGAGGTGATTCCTCTCAACTTGTATTACTAGTCTTGATTTTATTTTCTCCTCCATAACATTGTAGACTCTCCTTATAAAATGAGTGTCTTGTTGTAAGATTCCATAATCAAAGCCAGAAATATACTTGTTAGATGCTTTACTTATTTTGTGAAAAACAAAAATAATGACTTCAAAATCTTATATTTGTATTGAGTGAAGGTAGCTACCTTAACTCACAGAAGAATCCAATATAGGCTTCTATTATCTGTCAAACAGAATTATTCATTTCATAATTTAGTGAAACTCCACCTTTAAAAGTAAAATAAATATTATTGAAAAGAATTAAAGCTTTTTGATGATGTTATATATAATTAAAAGCAGTTCCCAACAAATCTGGTGGCCTTGAATAATATAGAACTGAAGGTATGCTGAGGAAAAAATGAGCAAAAATAGTACATTACTGACCCACTCCAAAGATAAGAAGAAAGAAACACACAGTCACAATTTCCAACTCAGAAAGGAAACAAAAGTATTTTTATCCAAGATATGAGGGATGACATAGAATGCAATAAAATAGATTTATGATGAGACATATTAAAATGGAAGTATTTGAATTATCAAACTGAAACCAACACACTTTAATATTTCACTTTATGAAAAGGAAAATATTTCAGTGCAAAAAAACCAGGGCTTATATATTCCAAGTCTGTGCTGATAGCTGACCATATTGAGACCTCAAATAAAGTTTACCTTTGTCTCTTCAGTAAAGAACTTTTTTAAGTCACATGCTAATTCATAACTTAAAACTAATACCCACCACTCAAACCATCAAACCAGCTAGTCCTAAAGGAAATTCAGTCCTGAATATTCATTGGAAGGACTGATGCTGAAGCTGAAACTCCAATACTTTGGCTACCTGCTGCAAAGAACTGACTCATTTGAAAAGACCCTGATGCTGGGAAAGATTGAAGGCAGGAGGAAAAGGGGACAACAGAGAATGAGAAGAGGACGACAGAGAACGAGATGGTTGGATGGCATCACTGGCTCGATGGACATGAGTTTGAGCAAGTTTTGGGAGTTGGTGATGGACAGGGAAGCCTGGAGTGCTGGAATCCATGGGGTAGCAAAGAGTTGGACATGACTAAGTGACTAAACTGAATATCCACCAGAATAATTAAAATTAAAATGACTGACAATACCAAGTGTTATTGAGAATATGAAACCCCTGCATTGCTGACAGAATGCAAAGTGGTAGAACCACTTTAGAAAACAGTTTGGTAATGTCTCACCTACCACACTGTATATTTTATATACCTGTCATACAACCCAGAAATTCCACCAGTGAGATTAAAAAAAAAAAAAAAAACTTGTCTACAAAAATATTTGTATTATAAATGACATTATTTGTGTCTGACAAATCAGTTGTGTCTGACTTCTTTGTGACCCCCATGGGTTGTAGGCCCCAGGCTCCTCTGTCCATGGGTTTATCCAGGCAAGAATACTGGAGCGGGTTGGCATTTCTTACTCCAGAGGATCTTCCCCACCCAGGGATCAAACTCACATCTCTTTTGTCTCCTGTATTAACAAGCAGATTCTTTACCACTAGTGCCACCTGGGAAGCCCCTAACTCTGTACTGTAATAGTTCATCAGCCTCTACACTTAATGAGTGAGCTTTCTTGTGTATAAATTATTCGTCACTAGCGCTGGGAGAAAACGTCACTAATAAAATCAAATGTAAAACAATGTAGTCTACAGTAGAAATACTTTTTTTAAGTCGTGAAACTAATTGCTAACTTAGATGAGCATATTAACCATACTAAAAAGGTAAATCATATTTCCAAGTATATACAATATAAGAAGCATCTAGTGAAAATCATAAAGAATAATGAAGCATAGGAACAGGACCAAAAGGTGGAGAATGACTGGATATATAGATTTCTTTGAGAAAAGCTGAAGGATTATATAAACATACTGGAACATATAAATATAGCAGAACACATCACTTGAACCTAAGAATTACAATTCTGTATTGCTGAAATTTGCATTTCTCCAAACTTTGCACATTCATCCCCCATACTACCAACAGGAAACTTAACTAATGTATTTTTGCAAACATAAAATATTTAAAAATGAATTATAGAATGGAAATATTTTTAAAACAAAACACATAAAACTAAGGGATTTCTTTTTCTAGAAGGTATCTTATTTTTATTGAAGTATAATTGACCTGCAATTATTATATTAGCTTCAAGTGTACAACATGCTGATTCAATATTTTTATGCAATACAAAATTATCACTATGATAAATCTAGTTATCATTTGTCACCGTATAGTTATTACAATGTTATCGACTATTTTCTCTATGCTATACATCACATCCCCATGACATTATATAACTGAAAGTTTGAATCTCTTAATTTCCTGTTCTTATGTCACCTATCTTTTACCCTTTTCCCTCTGGAAACCACTAGTTCTATGTAACCTTGAGTTTGATTGTGTGTGTGTGTTCGCTTTTATTTTTTAGATTCCACATATAAATGAAATCATGTATTTCTTTCTCTGACTTATTTTGCCTAGCATAATACCCTCAAGTTCCATCCATGTTGTTACAAATGGCAAGATCTTATTCTTTTTTGTGGCTGAGTTATATTCTATTGTCTGTGAGTATCTATGTATTTATACATACCACATCTTCTTTATCCATTCATCTATCAATGGACACTAACATTGCTTCCATATCTTGGCTATTGTAAATAATGCTGCAAAATGAACATTGGGGTGCATATACCTTTTCAAATTAGTATTTTCATTTTCTCCAGTTAAATACCCAGAAGTAGAATTGCTGAATTGTATGGTAATTCTATTTTTAATTTTTAAGCAACTGACATACTGTTTTTCATAATTCTGTACCAATTTACATTCCCGCAAACAGTACACAATGGTTCTTTTTCCACATATTCCCACCTACACTTGTTATTTTTTGTCTTTCTGATACTGAGGTGACATCTCATTGTGATTTTGAGTTGAATTTCCCTAGTGATTAGTGTCATTGAGCATCTTTTTATGTGTCTTTTGGCCATCTGTATGGGTATTTTTTTAATAACCAGAGTGACTAATAATAAAATTTGTGTGTATATGTTTGTATCATATTCATCTTGGAAATACCATGATCAACATCCCCCCCTTGAGAGTTTATACAACCAGGATCTCCTTTAAAGTTTTTTCCCATCATTTTTCCTCTTAATCCTTAAAGCCCACTACCTAAATCTAAACACTACTTTTTAAAAATATTTTTAAATATCAGTAAATAACCCACCAAAAAAAAAAAAAAACCTTCACATCAATGGACATGATAAGAAAAAATGTACTCAAGGTGTTATTTCCATGAAATATTCCAGACCACATATTCGGAGCTTGGAGAAACCAACCCCAGTGCCTTGGAATATGCATGAGATTTTTCATTCCTGTTTGTTCTTTCTTAAAAACGGATATTAATCGTTATTAACTTTATCTTTTAAATTACCAGAAGCAAGCTAAGTAATGAACATAGGAGCCCAGTAGCTGGTAGGACTCTGAAAGTGCACCCTGTTGATTTCTATGATTTCATTATAATTTATTTACTGATGATAGCAACATTTGACTCTCTAGCATCATACACAGATGCCCAGCAATCTACAGTACACATCTTTTTGTTGTCTCGTAGGTAACTCAAATTTGCCATGTCCCAAACCAAAGTAATCATCCCCTCACTTTCACTCCCCGGTATTTGCTCTCTGGCTTCACTGTCTACTCAGTTGCCCAAACCAAAAATCTGAGCATCATTTCCCAAACTACCTTCTCCCTCATATCCAAAGACTAGGGTAGCTTGTACTTATCTCCAAAAACTGTCCTCTTTTCTCTACTTCTCTATGCAGATCATCCCTTTAAAAAAAAAATAATTTATTTATTTTAATTGGAGGCTAATTACTATACAATATTGTGGGGATTTTGCCACACATGGACATGAATCTGCCATGGTGCACATGTGTCCCCCCCATCCTGAACCCCCTCCCACTTCCTTCCCCACGCCATCCCTTGAACCTAAACACAGTGCTCTGGGGTTGTCCCAGAGCACTGGCTTTGAGTCCCCTGCTTCATGCATCGAACTTGCACTGGTCACTTATTTTACATATGGTAATATATATGTTTCAACATTATTCTCTGAAATCATCTCACGCTTGCCTTCTCCCACAGAGTCCAAAAGTCTGTTCTTTCCATCTGTGTCTCTTTTGCTGTCTTGCATTATAGAGTTGTCATTGCCATCTTTCTAATTTCCATATATATGAGTTAATATACTGTCTTTCTAATTTCCATATATATATGAGTTAATATACTTTGAACAATAGGCTCCAGTGCATCCCTTTCTGTCCAGATGACTACTTTGGAATTCTAATGACTTCTGCCTCTACTTCCCTCCCACCAACCCACTCTTCACATTGTAACTGAAGTATTTTGGTAAAGACTTAAGTGTAAGCATCTTCCTTCCTCCAGGAAATCTTCCCAGAATCCTCATATCTGGGTAAGGGTACATGCCCTCTTCTGTGCACCTATGGCATTCTGTACTTTCCTGATTATTATACTAATCATACTATATTTAATGGATTGGATTTTTGCATACTCCACTAGACAATGAGTTGCATGGGACAAAGACTCAGATACTTTTACTACCTTTTGTATTCCTAATGATTAGTACAAAGCTTTACGCATAGCAGCTTCACATTAAATGTTTGGCAAATAAATGAAGAACAAATGAATAATTTCCATTGATGGGGACTGATGAATAAATAAGTTAAGAGGCAATAAAAATCAGAACATACTTCAAAGACACCATAGACTTGGAATATGAAACGCATTCAGGATTAAGAGGAATGTTTTCTCACAGATAAAGCTGGAAATGGCCCACTTTCATACCACAGATTAACTGGGGTGAGGCATATTCCCCTGGTATCCAACAGTAGCATTTGATCTGTTTAATAGACCGTAGACTGAGGCTATAACCTCAATTATTCTGGATAATTCTCCCATCAGTAAACCCACTGGTCTTTAAGAGCCAAGCTCTTCTCTCTGCTCTGGCTCACAAGTGTCAACATTGACATGTCTACCAGTAAGTTTTCACTATGTTCCAGGTAAGATTAGGTTTCATTAGGATTTATTCTTCTCAGAACTCAGTAGTACTTCCTCACTTAGAACTCACTCCCTTATTTACTGGGTTCACCTTTCACCCTATCTTTGGAACTGAGTTTGTGACAATATTCTGATATCTTGGGTGGAAAGTCCATCTGTATCTTTTTACCCCATAGTACATTTCCCCTTGGCTTCCCAGCTGGCGCTAGTGATAAAGAACCTGCCTGCCAATGCAAGAGATGTAAGAGGCGTGGGTTTGATCCCTGGGTCAGGAAGATCCCTGGAGGAGGGCATGGCAAGCCGCTCCAATATTCTTACCTGGAGAATCCCAGGGACAGAGGAGCCTGATGGGCTGGAGCTGCAAAGAATCAGACACAACTGAGTGACTAAGCATGCATGTGCATATTTCCTCTTACTTAGCAAAGTAATACAAAGAAGTCCAGAAAATGCAAGTCTATGCTACAGGGAAAAATCTTCTTATAAATAACTCTTCAGTCTAATTAACCCCAATGTGTTACTTCTATATACAGAGAATCCAAAATAAAGGCATTAGATTCAGAGACGAGCAGTTTTTCTACAGGATACCTATGTTTCAGGGGGAAAAAAGTCACCACTTACGTATATGTAAAAATAGATTAATTACATGTACAAATCAAAGTTCCCGAAATCTTCCTAAAGTTCCTCCAGACTTAAAAACAAGAAAAAACCTTTGACACAATCCCATCTTTTAGAAGCAGCCAAGTGTCATACAATAACTAAGTCTACTCTAAACCTAGCAGAAGAAATTTGAACTTTGGAGTCAGGAGAAACAATATACAGATCCCAACTCCAACTTACCAATTTGAGATCCTGAGCAAGTTTTATGGATTCCAGTGTCTTTGTATTTTAAATGGAGATGATAAAATGTTTCACATTATAAAAGAGATGCTTGATTAATGTAACATTTGAAATTTTCTCAACATATATTACAACACCACTCACTCACACCGCCACCATTCATCACTATCTTTCATACCCCCTTGATGGCCTCATCAGCACCACTCACCCTGTAATCCTGTGGGTTATCAAGCATCTCTACCAGACTTTGTCCTCCTCCTTCCTCTGCAGTGTTGGTTGAGCCAATAAATTGGCCAATGAACAGCACAAGAAGTGCCTAAATGTTACCACTCTCAAAACATTATTAATGTCCTTCTGATTAAAAGATATGCTTTGGGTAGTTAGATATAAACTACTGGTATTTTACTTTCTATTTCAGTTTGTTAAAAAGGGATGAAGATGAACAGATTTGGGTATCTTGATGCAGAATTATTCACAAACAAATGTTGTTATATTGGCTTGTCTTTTGCATATAGAACAAATATGAACTATCTTCTCACTTTTTCTGTTTTTATACTGATGAGAAAATTGAGCCACAATCTACTCTATTTTGCTTCCTTACTAGTCATAATACAAGTAACATTTAAGAGAAAAAAATCAATACAATTTCCCTACTTCACCAGAGAGAACAAATTTTTACAAGATTATGAAGAGTTTCTTTTGTCTTTAATCAAAGTAAATAGAAGAAGTAGTGGACATTTCAGCTCAAAATAACAAGTCAACCTATAATGATTTGAAAATGATCTTGCTTTTATGGCTTTAGCAGGTTGTTCTGACAGCCTTGAATTCACCAGATAATTATGCAATTCTTCATGTCTTTTTAGCTATATGGACACTGCACTAATATATCCAAGATAAATGTGAAGGCCTTTTAAAACTCAATTAAAAGAAAAAACCACAACCTCTAAAGAAAAGGCCTTTAGAATATAAAATCCCTCATTTATCTGACAGGATAATAGTAAGGGTGTTTTTATTTTCAGCAATTCACAAGTATAAATATATTAGCAGATATATAAATATAGCAAATATATAAATATTTCTTACACAGACTATCTTCATTATAAACACAACTTTGTAATTATCACAGTCACCCTTTGCATCTTGTTTATACTTAACACCATTAAAAGAACCCATTTCAGTGCTGTTGGCCACTAGAAAGTCTGTGACCTAAGCAAAACTTCAGTTCACTCCAAGAACAGGATGGCTCTGCTCTAAGACTTTTGGCAAAGACCAGGACTTTAATGACCTTAAACAAGCAGAGCGAGCAGTCACATTGCCTGAGAACTCCAGAGCTTTTGAACAGTTTATTCTTGTTGAGGCAAGCTCAGGGAAAAGCCTTGGCAGCAAGCTGAACATGGGGGCAAAGGGTTTCAAGAGGTTATTTTTCTGCATGTAACTCTTTATGGCTGGGTAGAAAAAGGAGAGTGTTTATAGAGAGCTTTGCCTAGGAATACTGTCAGATCTCTTTCTCTGGATGTGTTGCAAAGGAAAGAGTCCTCAGCTGGCATTTAGTTTCCCTAATTTGTACCTAAGTCCTTATAAGAACATGAAGAGCAAGTGGATGTGTGTTGGGGGTAGGGTATAACTTCTGGCTAAATCTCTCTCTTTCTCCTTGAGGAAAGCTGGTGATCTGTTTTTCTTTTTCCTTGGATTCTTTTCAGAAGTTAGAAGTGAGGGCAGAGAGAGAATCACTGCCTACCCCTAACCCCCAAAACTGAAATCTTGGTAACATCATTGACTTCTCTGTCTCTGGTGTCTCCATTACCCACCCCCAAGAAATCCCTAAATGTGAAGTTATCTTCTCGCATGTGAAAGTATCTTTTCCATTCCCATCACTCTCGTCCAAAGCACCACCATTTTTATGCAAGTACTTTCAAGAGCTGGTCTCTGAACTCTAGTTCCATCCCCTTTAAGTCATCCTCCAATCTGCAGCAAAATAATGTAAAAATATAGTTATTCATGGCCTTTTCCTGTGTTAAACCCTTCAGTGCTTTTTCCATTATATTTAGCTTGTTCATGTGCATCAATAGAGAATACAAATCCTTCTGCTAATTGCCCCTGCCTAACTCTCATTTCTCATCATTTTCCCTCTCATATTCTAAAGTCAAGCATGTTGCATTTCCAACAGTTTTTTGAAGATGATACATTCTCATTGGTCTATGACACTTCACTTTGTATGTGGTATTCTCCCTCCATCTTTCTCCATCCGTTCCTACTCTCGCCACATACTCTCTGGTTAATTTCCTTTATTTCTTCAGATCTTAGCGCAAATGTCATTTCCTCAGGAATATCTATACTAATTCCCAATTGGTGATGGACAGGGAAGCCTGGTGTGCTGCAGTCCATAGGGTCACAAAGAACTGGACACGACTGAGCAACTGAACTGACTGAAGTACGATCCCTGTGATTTTACACACTTTTGTAACACTCATGACAATTTATTGCATTTACTTGTAAGTATCAGTCAGCCCCATAATATTATAGCTCCTTTAAGTTAGATTACAAGGTCTGCTTTGTTCAAAACTCTTTCCTCTGAGTAAAGCACGTACTCTGGCACAGAAGGCATTCCATGCATTTCTCAATAGTAACGGATAAATCTTTCAGTTGGATGGTAAATGGAACATCGAGGGAAAATACACTAAGAGAGCTGCTAGAGGGCTTCCCTGCTGGCTTAGTGGTGAAGAATCTGTCTGCCTATGCAGGAGACATGGGTTTGATCCCTAATCCAGAAAGATCCCACGTGCTGTGGAGCAACTAAGCCTGTGTGCCACAACTACTGAGCCTGTGCTCCAGAACCCAGGAGCCACAACTAGTGAGCCCACATGCCACAGATACCGAAGCCCTCGCAGCCTAGAGCTTGTGCTCCACAACAGAGAAGCCACCGCCATGAGAAACCCACCCACTGTAACTAAGGAGTAGGCCCTGCTCGCTGCAACTAGAGAAAACCCCACGCAGCAGCAAAGACCCAGCACAGCCAAAAATAAATGCATTTATTTTTTTAAAGAGAGATATACTAGAATGATTAGTTGGAGCCGAATCATAAAGAACCATTAATGCCATATTAAAAAATGTAGGTCTTGACTGGAAATAGTGGAGACTCACTGGAGAATGTGACAGATTTGAAGCACTCTTCCTAGAAGAATCTCAAAAAGCTTATGTGTGCTTAACAAAGTGATATTCATCAAAGTTCTTCTAAGAGTGCTATTTATATATCCATTACAGACTCCCAAGTTATAAAGTTAAAATGTGGCTTCAGGACAAAAATTCAGTTAAAATTGACTATGTTTGTTCTGAAGATAAAACTGATTTTGTGAGCAAGCAAAATGGCAGTTTTGATCAGGACTCCTCAGTTGTGTAGATGTGTGTGAGTATTGTGAGTTGTATTTAAATTTTGTTTCCCATTTTCTAGCCTGCAAACACCTAAATGTGCTTGTATATGTGTACTGTTAGAGATAAACTAAACTTGCTCTCTTTCTAGTCCTAACTCCAACCTCTTTTCAATGTGCAGCTTATGTCCCACCCATAAGAATTCCATGGAATCCTATCAATTATACTTCATGCCTGCTATAGCCCTCTCTGTCTTCATAGACCCAGTTTAATTAAGCTTAATTAATTAAGGTCTCTACTCTGAGACCTTCCTGAACTTCTCCTCACAAAATGAATGCCTCCTTCTCTGTATTCTCAATGAAACATGTGTATCACTATTTTCAAATTACTTCATTTTTTTTCATGTGCCTCCACAATGCTTCCAATAATGCTCCCATTTTTATCTCGAGTTACTTTAGTAAAGGAGATATCAAAGAGTGTTGCTATTCAAAGTGTGCCACCCCCCAACCAGTATACTTGTGATCTTGGTAAAGACCACAAGCCAAACTTCTAATTCTGCATCATAAGATATTTCCCAGTTTATTTTTATCACAGCAGAGTTCTAAAAGTCCTGCCATAAAATATCTAATATGGTTAATACATAAAAGATATTCAGTACAGTCTGGCTTGATGGAGGGATAAAGCATAGACAATCAGAGAGAGGCATTTAATGTATTATCAGTATACAGATGTGGTTTTGGAATTTATCTCAGGGTACACCATAGATAACCTGAATAATAGATTAAGTTTACATGCCATGAAACATCACCGAGAGCCATAAAATGATAAAAGACCCTGATGCATACCTGGAGTTTTTGGCAGGGAATGTTGTAAAGTATTCTGCAAGTTGAAGACCTTTTTAAAAATCACTATACCTTGACATATTTTGGCTTAGAACTATTTCACTGCATTCAAATATTTGTTTTCATTCCTGCATATTTTCTTCTGCCTTTCCTTCCTGCATCAATTCATACATGGAAGTTAGTTAACTCAGAATGTCAGCTGGTAAAACTGTCTTCAGAGAAAAACGTGAACGTGTACTAAATTCAAGGACAAGAATCTGCAGGATTGTTGGGCTTATTGGGGCACCACACAGTACGGAACACACTATAGCTGCAACTCCAGCAGGACTTGGAACAAGGTAAAAACTACAGAAAGGTGGAAGAACAGAAGTCAACCTGTAAACCTTCCAGATTCTTCCTCTAGAAAAAAATAAGATTACTCCCAATTATTTTCAGTCCATGTGGCCAAGACAGTCTTACTAAAGCTCCAAAATGGTGTCTCACTCCTCATGGAAATCAGAAAAGCACTGAATCGGAGGCAGCTGAGGACATCTCAAAGGAAGAGACATGAACAAGCAAGGGGGCCTGTCACAGAAACAGAGATAAGGAAAGAAATGATGAGTTTGTTTTCTTTTTCTGTGAAAGTTTTAATTCCCACATTTCCATTACTTAATGTGTCATTATTTCACTTTTCAGCAGTTGGCAAACAAACAACATTTCACCATTTATTTTAAAATTGGTAGTCAACACACAATACATCAGAATTTTATATTCTCTCAAAGGAAAATTCTCAAAAGAATCAAATCTGGAGCTTTCCTAGAGATTTCCCTTGGGAAGTTGACCTTCAAGTTCTTAGATATCAGTTATATACTCTAACCAAAGGTTTAATTTCAGAGATTATGGGGACAGAGACTAAAAAGATCTGTCATGGACATTCCAGCCATAAATATGTGTAAAAACTGATGGGGAAGACTTTTCATTGCCTTTTAAAGGCCAAATTCCCAACCCAGAATTGAGGGTCATTATGATGTGGCCCGTTTCAATTTCTAGTCTTATTTCTACCATGTCTCTCTACTCTAGCCAAGTAGAACAAGTTGCGTTTTGTAGATACCCTTTAATTTACTGTTTTTGAGATTCTGCTTACAGCTCTTTTCACTTATAATTCCCTTGTTTCCCATATCTCTTGATCAAAATCTATCCCATGGCTAAGACCCAGAGCAAATGACACTTGCAATGAGGCTCCAAAATCCCCAATAACTGAAAATGCACTCTTTCAAATATTTCAGAGACACATGAGTTTCATTTAACAATGTATTTATTCATATGCATGTTGAATGTAACTTACTAGACTGAAAGTTTCCTGATAGTTGGAAATGAATCCATCTTTGTGTTCTTTTATTGCACCTGACATAGTGATTTGCACATATGGAATGACTGAAGTATTCAGTAAAATGATGAGATAATTATAATCGTTATTAGTCCTCAAGTTTTCTAAAACCCTAATTTGGTTGTCCCTTGAATAACATGAGTTTGAACTGCGTAAGTCCACTTATATGTAGTTTCCATTAATAGTACAGTAGTACATGATGTACAGTTAGTTTAATTCTCATACATGGACCTGTGTATAGTGAGAAACTCAGTACAGGGAAGGCAGACTATATTTTTTCAGTTATAATTTACCTGTTTATTTGTGTTGCAAGATCTTTTTATTATCTTTCAGATGACTTATGCATTCTTCTGTTTCATTATTTTATTTAGTCTTCTATTCAAGTATTTTATTGTTATTTCAGTTATTGAATTCTTCATTTCCTAATTGGATCTTTTTAAATATTTTCTAGTTCCTTATTAAATTCTCATCATGTTCATTTATTGTTTTCAAAACTCAGTTACTATCCTTATAAATAATGTTTCAGATTCTTCATCATTTATAAATATAAATTATTTATATTTCATTATTTCTTTCAGGAGCTTTCTCTTGCTCTTTCAATTAAGACCAATTCTTTCAGCTTTTCATTTTGTTCAGTTTTCTCTGCCTGTATGAATTTAGGTGAAAGTTACCTATTGAGGTCTTGAAGGTGTGTCCTTATGTTAGAGTCTTCATATACAGACTGCATGTGCACAGGTCCTTTGATGGGTGAGCTGGATTTGACATGAGTATATATCATATCTTTCTGCTGGGTATGCTGGAAGCTCTCATCTTAGTAGAAGACTGAGCAGGACATGGAGGGGCTAGAGCTAGAGCCAGATGTGAACAGGTGATCCTGCTCTGCTCAATGGTCATTACTGCCCTCTCAGGGGTAGGGTCTGATCGCAAGCTGTTTAAGCAAAAGCCCTGAAGATCAGATCCAACCTTGTTCTGGTGTCCCTTTAAATGTGTGTTTCCCCCTGCCCAGTGCTAAGATGTTTGCTTCAGAATGGAGTAGTGCTAAAGTAAGGCAACCCATGGGCTGTTGACTCATGCCAGCCACAAAATTCTGAGCTTTCTCAGATGTACTGCCTGTGTTCATGCAGATCAGGAAGATCCCCTGGAGAAGGGAATGGCAACACACTGCAGTGTTCTCTCCTGGAAAATTTCATGGACAGTGGAGCCTGGTGGGCTACAGTCCATGAGGTTGCAAAGAGTTGGACAATTGAGCAAATAACACTTTCTTTTCACTTTTTCATGTTCCTTCTATGCCTAATTTGTTGAAAGAGTTTTCTCAATCTACTGATGTGATCATATGATTTTTATCCTTCTTTCAATTAATGCTGTGCAATACATTGATTAATATGTGGTGTTGAACTGTCTTTGCATCCCACAAATAAGTTCAGCTTTACCATGGTGTATGATCTTTTTACTATGCTGATAAATGCAGTTTGCTAATATTTTGTTGTGGTAAAGGAAATGGCAACCCACTCCAGTATTATTGCCTGGAGAATCCCATGGACAATGGAGCCTGGTGGGCTACAGTCCACAGGGTCACAAAGAGTCAGACGTGACTGACGTGACTTAGCACAATATTTTGTTGAAAATTTTTACATCTATATTCACTGGGGACATTGGCTTGTAAATATCTTTTCCTATAGTGTCCTTATTTGGTTTTGGTATCAGCATAATTCTGGCTTTGTGATATTAGTTTGAAAGTATTTCCTCCTCTTATTTTTAGAGTTTAAGGAGAATTGGCATTAATTCTTTAAATGTTTGGTAGAATTCACCAATGAAACCATCTCTTTTAGGGCTTTGCTTTGCCTGGAATTTTATTATGCACTCTCCTTTCTAATTATTCATCTGTTATTATTTTCTATTCCTTCCTGATTTAATCTTGGTAGATTGTATATTTCTAATAATTTATCCATTTCTTCTATGCTATCCAATTTGATGGTGTATACATTTGCTCATATCAGCTTCTTGTGATCCTTTTGATTTCTGAGGTGTCAGCTTTAATATCTCCTCTTCCATTTGTAGTTTTATTTAGTTAAGTCCTCTCTCTTTTTCTTTTATAGCTAAGTTTGTCAACTGCATTTATAGTTTCATGAAACCGACTTTGCTTCATTGATTTATTTTCTATTGTCTTTCTAGACTCTGTTTCCGCTCTATTCTTTATTTCCTTCTTTCTGCTTTGTGCTTAGATTGTTCTTTTCTAATTCCATAACATGTAAAGTTAGTTCTTTAATGTCTTTCTTTTCATAATGTAGGCATTCCTCACTATAAATATTCCTCCTAAGATTGCTTTTGCTGCATCATATAAGCTTTCTTATGTTGTAGTTTTGTTTTTGTTTAAGATACTTCATGATTTAACTTTTTATTCTTTTTTAACCCATTGGTGGTTCAAGAGTGTGTTGTTTAATTTCCACATGTCTGTGATGTTTTAAAAATTTCTTCTTGTTATTAATTTGTTTAATACCACTATGGTCAGAAAAGATACTTGATATGATTCAACTTCTTTTATGCTTCTTTTTTTTTTTGACAGTAAGTACATGAAAGACATCTTTGACTATAGTGTTTTTCTTTACTTTATCCTTATTTGTAATTTTTCTTGTGTTAAAAATTTTCAATTTTAGTCCAGATGTAGAATAAAGGGAGTTATTCATCATGTTGCAAGATTTGCATAGTTATTTGTCTTTGAGTTATAATTGACATATAACTTTATTTTACTTTCAGGTGTAATTTTTAGGTATAATTTTAATTATAAAAGTCTAGTATATGTATATATTGTGAAAGGATCACCACAATAAAGTCTAGATAACATTTTCACCATACATAGTTACATTTTTCTTGGGATAAGGATTTTTAAGGTCTATTCTTTAGCAACTTTCAAATAGTAATACAGTATTATTAACTATAGTCACCGTGCTGTATATTGCATAACCATGACTGATTTATTTTATAACTGGAAGATTCTACCTGTGATTTCCTTTACCCATTTTCCCACACCCCACCCTCTACCTCTGGCAATCACCCATCTGCTCTTTGTATCAGTGAGCTCAGGGTTTTTGTGTTTTGTTTTTGTTTTTAGATTCCATATATAAGGGAGATTGATGGAGAAACAGTGGAAATAGTGTCAGACTTCAGCCCTGGGATTTCTTTGGAGGGGATGATGCTAAAGCTGAAACTCCAGTACTTTGGCCACCTCATGCGAAGAGTTGACTCATTGGAAAAGAGTCTGATGCTGGGAGAGATTGGGGGCAGGAGGAGAAGGGGACGACAGAGGATGAGTTGGCTGGATGGCATCACCGACTTGATGGACGTGAGTCTGAGTGAACTCTGGGAGTTGGTGGTGGACAGGGAGGCCTGGCGTGCTATGATTCACGGGCTCACAAAGAGTCGGACACGACTGAGCAACTGAACTGAACTGAACTGATAAGGGAGGACATTTGATATTTGTTCTTCTCTGCTTGACTTTATTTCATAGATAGTGCCCTCAGTGTGCACCTGTGTTGTCACAAATGGCAATTATGTCAGTCCTTTTATTGCTGAATAATATTCTATTATATATATGTATATGTATTTTGTGTATTTGTATGTGCGTGTGTGTGTGTGTGTATCCATTTATCTTAAGATTTTATTTTCTCAAATTTGTTAAGGCTTGCTTTTGACCAAACATATCTATTCTGGAGAATGTTACATGTGCACTTGAAAATAATGTGTATTCATATGCTGTTAGAATAACTTACATATTTCTCTTAGGTTCATTTGTTCTGTAGTGTTATTCAGAGACACTGTTTCTTTGGTGATTTACTCTCTGAATTCAACATCTCTCCAGGTTTGAAAGTGGATATTGAAGTCTCCTACTATTATTGTATTGGGGCCTATTTTTACACTCTGTTCAGTTGGTATTTGTTTTAAATATATAGACATTCCAATGGTGAGTTCATATGCATTTACAAGTATTAAGATCCCTAGGAGAGGGCAATGGCAACCCACTCCAGTATTCTTGGCTGGAGAATCCCATGAACAGAGGGGCCTGGCAGGCTATATAGTCCATGGGGTTGCAAGAGTCAGACATGACTTAGGAGCTAAAGCACCACCAAAGACCTATTGTAATTTTTAAATAAGTAATTGAAACCTATTATTGTCATTGTTTTCTGACTGGCTTTTAAATTCCTGTGTTTCCTTCTTCTTCTCTTACTGTTTTCCTTTATCGTTTCCTTTGTGGTATGCTTTAATACCTTTCTCTTTTATCTTTAGTGTATTTATTATATGTTTTCTTTGAGGTTTCCAGGAAGCTACATAAAACATCTTATATTTATAATGGCCTGTTTGAAGATGAAAGTAGCTTATCTTCAGTTGCATATAAAAACTACACTTTTACTTTTCCTCTCTCCACATTTTATGCTACTTTACATCATTTATATTGTGCATCAATTAACAAATTATTGTAGTTATTATTATTTTTAATACAATGGTGATTTAACTATTATACTAGAAATAAAAGCAATTTACACATCACCATAACAGTATTAGGGTTTTTTGAAGTAGGCTATGTATTTAATTTTACCAGTGAGATTTTTATTTTTATATGTTTTATGTTATTACTTTGTCTCCTTTCATTTTAAACTTGAAGTATTCTCTTTATTATTTGTTGTAAGTTCTGTTTAATGGTGATAGAATACCTTACTTTTATTTGTCTGGGAATGATTTTCTCTCTTTATTTCCCAAGGAGAGATTCGTGCCAGATATACTCTTGATTGGCAATTTTTTTTTCTTTCAGCATTTTGAATTTATTATACCATTCCCTCATGGCCTCACAAATTTCCTGCATAGATATTTGCTAATAGATTTATAGAGGTTTTCTTCTAATATTAAGAGTTGTTTTACTCTTTCATAATTCTCTTTGTCTTTAACTTTTAATACTTTGATTATAGGGCATCTCTGCATATTCTTCTTTGAACTGATCTTTCTTTGGGTCCTTTGAGCTTCCTATACCTTAATATCCAAGTTGTACCAAGACTTGGGAAGTTTTCAGCTCAGTTCAGTTCAGTCACTCAGTGGTGTCCGACTTCTTGTGACCCCATGAATCGCAGCACACCAGGCCTCCCTGTCCATCACCAACTCCCAGAGTTCACCAAAACTCATGTGCATTGAGTTGGTGATGTCATCCAGCCATCTCATCCTCTGTCGTCCCCTTCTTCTCCTGTCCCCAATCCTTCCCAGCATCAGGGTCTTTTCCAGTGAGTCAACTCTTTGCATGAGGTGGCCAAAGTATTGGAGTTTCAGTCTCAGCATCTATCCTTCCAGTGAACACCCGGGACCCATCTCCTTGAAGATGGACTGGTTGGATCTCCTTACATTCCACTCTCAAGGGACTTGCAAGAGTCTTCTCCCACACCACAGTTCAAAAGCATCAGTTCTTCACAGTCCTACTTTCTTCATGCTCAGTTTTCTTCACAGTGCAACTCTCACATCCATATATGACCACAGGAAAAATCATAGCCTAGACTAGATGGACCTTTGTTGGCAAAGTAGTCCCTGCTTTTTAATATGCTATCTAGGTTGCTCATAACTTTCCTTCCAAGGAGTAAGCATCTTTTAGTTTCATGGCTGCATTCACCATCTGCAGTTATTTTGGAGCCCCCAAAAGAAAGTCTGACACTGTTTCCACTGTTTCCCTATCTCCCATGAAGTGATGGGACCAGATGCAATGATCTTCGTTTTCTAAATATTGAGCTTTAAGCCAACTTTTTCACTCTCCTCTTTCACTTTCATCAAGAGGCTTTTAGGTCCTCTTCACTTTCTCCCATAAGGGTGGTGTCATCTGCATATCTGAGGTTATTGCTATTTCTCCCAGCAATGTTGATTCCAGCTTGTGCCTCTTCCAGTCCAGCGTTTCTCATGATGTATTCTGCATATAAGTTAAATAAGCAGAGTGACAATATACAGCCTTGACATACTCCTTTTCCTATTTGAAACCAGTCTATTGTTCCATGTCCAGTTCTAACTGTTGCTTCCTGACTGGCATACAGGTTTATCAAGGGGCAGGCCAGGTGGTCTGGTATTCCCATCCCTTTCAGAATTTTCCACAGTTTCTTGTGATCCACATAGTCAAAGGCTTTGGCATAGTCAATAAAGCAGAAATAGATGTTTTTCTGGAACTCTCTTGCTTTTTCCATGATCCAGCGGATGTTGGCAATTTGATCTCTGGTTCCTCTGCCTCTTCTAACCAGTTTGAACATCTGGAAGTTCACAGTTGACGTATTGCTGAAGCCTGGCTTGGAGAATTTTGAGCATTACTTTACTAGCGTGTGAGATGAATGCAATTGTCCTGTAGTTCAAGCATTCTTTGGCATTACCTTTCTTTGGGGTTGGAATGAAAACTGACCTTTTCCAGTCCTGCAGCCACTGCTGAGTTTTCCAAATTTGCTGGCATATTGAGTGAAGCACTTTCACAGCATCTTTCAGGATTTGAAATAGGTCAACTGGAATTCTTTCACTTCCACTAGCTTTGTTCGTAGTGATGCTTTCTAAGGCCCACTTGACTTCACATTCCAGGATGTCTGGCTCTAGATGAGTAATCACACCATCGTGGTTATCTGGGTCATGAAGATCTTTTTGTACAGTTCTTATGTATATTCTTGCCACCTCTTCTCAATATCTTCTGCTTCTGTTAGGTCCATATACCATTTCTGCCCTTTATCAAGCCCATCTTTGCATGAAATGTTCCCTTGGTATCTCTAATTTTCTTGAAGAGATCTCTAGTCTTTCCCATTCTGTTGTTTTCCTCTATTTCTTTGCACTGATCACTGAGGAAGGCTTCTTTATCTCTCCTTGCTAGTCTTTGGAACTCTGCATTCAAATGGGAATATCTTCCCTTTTCTCCTTTGCTTTTCACCTCTTCTCTTTTCACAGCTATTTGTAAGGCCTCTTCAGACAGCCATTTTGATTTTTGCATTTCTTTTCCATGGGGATGGTCTTGATCCCTGTCTCCTGTACGATGTCATGAACCTCTGTCCATAGTTCATCAAGTACTCAGCCTATAAGATCTAGTCCCTTAAATCTATTTCTCACTTCTACTGTATAATCATAAGAGATTTTATTTAGGTCATACCTGAATAATGGTCTAGTGGTTTTCCATACTTTCTTCAATTTAAGTCTGAATTTGGAAATAAGGAGTTCATAATCTAAGCCACAGTTAGCTCCTGGCCTTGTTTTTGCTGACTGTATAGAGCTTCTCCATCTTTGGCTGCAAAGAATATAATCAATCTGATTTCGGTGTTGACCATCTGACGATGTCCATGTGTAGAGTCTTCTTTTGTGTTGTTGGAAGAGGGTGTTTGCTATGACCAGTGTGTTGCCTTGGCAAAACTCTATTAGCCTTTGCCCTGCTTCATTCTGTACTCCAAGGCCAAATTTGCCTGTTACTCCAGGTGTTTCTTGACTTCCTACTTTTGCATTCCAGTCCCATATAATAAAAAGGACATCTTTTAGGTGTGTTAGTTATAAAAGGTCTTGTAGGTCTTCATAGAATCATTCCACTTCAGCTTCTTCAGTGTTACTGGTTGGGGCATAGGCTTGGATCACTGTGATATTGAATGTTTTGCCTTGGAAATGAACAGAAATCATTCTGTCGCTTTTGAGATTGCATCCACGTATTGCATTTCGGACTCTCTTGTTGACCATGATGGCTATTCCATTTCTTCTGAGGGATTCCTGCCCACAGTATTAGATATAACGTTCCTCTGAGTTAAATTCACCCATTCCAGTCCATTAATTTCGCTGATTCCTAGAATGTCGATGTTCACCCTTGCCATCTCCTGTTTGACCACCTCCAATTTGCCTTGATTCATGGATGTAACATTCTAGGTTCCTATGCAATGTTGCTCTTAAAGCATCAGACCTTGCTTCTATCACCAATCACATCCACAACTGGGTATTGTTTTTGCTTTGGCTCTATCTCTTCATTCTTTCTGGAGTTATTTCTCCACTGATCTCCAGTAGCATATTGGGCACCTACTGACCTAGGGAGTTACTCTTTCAGTATCCTATCATTTTGCCTTTTCATACTGTTCATGGGGTTTTCAAGGTAAGAATACTGAAGTAGTTTGCCATTCCCTTCTCCAGTGGACCACATTCTGTCAGACCTCTCCACCATGACCCATCCATCTTGGATGGCCCCACACGGCATGGTTTAGTTTCATTAAGTTAGACAAGCCTGTGGTCCATGTGATCAGATTGGCTAGTTTTCTGTGATTATGGTTTCAGTGTGTTTGCCCTCTGATGCTCTCTCGGCAACACTTACCATCTTACTTGGGTTTTGCTTACCTTGGACGTGGGGTATCTCTTCACAGCTTCCCCAGCAAAGCACACAGCTGCTGCTCCTTACCTTGGACGAGGTCGCCCCTCCTGACCTTGAATGTGGAGTAGCTCCTCTTGGCCCTCCTGCATCCGTGCAGCCACAGCTCCTTGGACGTGGGGTTGCTCTGCTTGATCGCTGCCCCCGACCTCTGAAAAATGCTAGTTTTCAGCTAGCATTTCTTAAAATAATATTCCTTCCCCTTTCTGTCTCTTTCTGGGATCCCACAATGTAAATACTCATTCACTTTATGCTCTCCTTTAATCACATAGACTTTCTTCACAGTTTCTTCTTATACTTGGTGTTTCTCTAATTTCACATGATCTACCTTCAAGTTTTCTGACCTTCTCTTCTACATAATAAAGTCTTTTGTTGAAGCTCTATTAGAATTTTCAGTTTTGCACTGTATTCTTTAGCTCTAATATTTCTGTTTTGTTCTTTTCATGATTTCTTCTTTATTAAACTGATTTTGTTCATGCATTGTTTTTATTATTTCATTTAGTTATCTGTGTTCTCACATTTCATTGAGTTTCTTTAATATTATTTTGAATTCATTGTGAGGCAAGTCAGATTTCAATTTCCTTCGGTTCAACTACTCAAGCTTTATTAGTTCCCTCTGGGGCATCATGTTTGCTTAACTTTTCATAATGCATGCTACCTTGCATTGGTGTCTGTGCAAATGAAGGAACAAATACCTCTTCCAATATTTTCATTATGGTTTTGGGAGATATGGACCTCCTTTAAGTTCTCCAGGCTGATGAGATTACCTCCAAAGTTGCAGCTGTGCTGAGCTGGAGCCAATTTCAAGGCTATCTCTCAGTCTGCTATGGGGTACTTCTTATCAAGTGTTTGGTTGGGTGTGGGTCCTGTCTGGTCCCTCAGTAGATGTGACCATCTCCAGAATCTTATTAAGTATGATTGCACTGGGACAAGGGTATGGCTTCAGAATACACACTTTGGTCCTTATGGGTTCTATTACCAAGTACACAGGTAGATATAGCTCCCACAAGATCCCTGGGAGTACTTTCACTGGGTTATTGGGTGGACCCCTGAGTAAGGAAGACTGGCACTGGACTGTGGCAGAGATGAGCTAGAACCAATCACTAGGGATGTTTTAGGTTCCATAGCCCAGATTAGGTCTGCAGATCTGGACCTGGAGGCATTAAGAGCATTTCTCCCACCATATCTCTTGGCCTCGACTGCACCAGGGTATCACAATTTGGATCCTAAAGTTCCCATAAGACACTTTTTGAATGAATGTCAAATTTTTGTTGTTCACAGGGAACATGAGAGGAAGATCTCTTATCTGACATCTTGCTGATGCCAGTTTCCTAAGTAGTCTTATAAAGCAGATAAATGCATGCAGAAAACATAATGTTGCTTCCTGAAACATCATGTCCTGTAACCACTCATAATGGTGGAAGTATAGGTTTTACGGTGGTATTGAACCAGATAAGTCTTCAGTGGGATTTAGTCCCAAGATTAAGCACTGAGTAAATGTTACACGAGTTGCCAAACTACTTGAAAATAATAGGACTCAAAAACACTTAAAGATGAAAATACATTAAGATTATTTTATAAGAGCTCCAGATTATTTTTGACAGAATATCAGCACCAAGATATGTTATAAACTGTCAAATACTACATATTAGCAACATATTACTCTTACCTATAGCTCAGCTATGACTTTATGCACAGATTGTGGTATACAAATTTTTACATTGTTTTCTATGCCTAATGATAATAAACATGAACATGATAATGATAATACTGCTAATTTGGGCTTTCTAATTCTGAAATTGGTCATTCTTGTCAACCCCTGTGCCTTTTCAAATCTGTAGTTAGCTGAACACTAATTCAAGATAGTATTAGTCCCTGATGTCTCCAATACCATACCCTTCCAACCTTTTAAAAAACTTAAAAGTAAAAATCAAGTTGTTGTTGTTCAGTTGCTAAGTCATGTTCCAATCTCTGTGACCCCGTGGACTGCAGTGTGCCAGGCTTCCCTGTCCTTCACTGTCTCCAGGAGTTTGCTCAAACTCATGTTCATTAAATAAGTAAAGCCATACAACTATCTCATCCTCTGTCACCCACTTCTCCTCCTGCCCTCAGTCTTTCCCAGCATCAGGGTCTTTTCCAATGACTTGGCTCTTCAGATCAGGTGGCCAAAGTATTGGAGCTTCAACATCAGTCCTTCCAAAGAATACTCAGGGTCAAATACTACATTACATGGCAAAATGTCAGTTAGCTTTACTACACCTTCAGTTCAGTTCAGTTAAGTCTCTCAGTCATGTCTGACTCTTTGTGACCCCATGAATCACAGCATGCCAGGCCTCCTGTCCATCACCAACTCCCAGAGTTCACCCAAACTCATGTCCATTGAGTCAGTGATGCCATCCAGCCATCTCATCCTCTGTCATCCCCTTCTCCTCCTGCTCCCAATCCCTCCCAACATCAAGGTCTTTTCCAAAGAGTCAGCTCTTTGCATGAGGTGTTCAAAGTACTGGAGTTTCAGCTTTAGCATCAGTCCTTCCAGTGAACACCAAGGACTGATCTCCTTTAGGATGGACTGGCTGAATCTCCTTGCAGTCCAAGGGACTCTCAAGAGTCTTCTCCAACACCAAAGTTCAAAACCATAAATTCTTCGGTGCTCAGCTTTCTTCACAGTCCAACTCTCACATCCATACACAACCACTGGAAAAACCATAGTCTTGACTAGACGGACCTTTGTTGGCAAAGTAATATCTCTGCTTTTTAAAGTGCTATCTAGGTTGGTCATAAGTTTCCTTCCAAGGAGTAAGCCTCTTTTAATTTCATGGCTGCAATCACCATCTGCAGTGATTTTGGAGCCCCCAAAAATAAAGTCTGAAACTGTTTCCACTGTTTCCCCATCTATTTCCCATGAAGTGATGGGGCCTAATAAAATGATTTATATGCTACCTCTCCCATTAGACTTCTAGATCAAAAAGAAGTGTCAGTTAATAATTTTTGCTCCCGCCAACTTATTAAAAGGGACATGGCACATCCAAGATGTTTTGATTGCTTGATGAATGAATTAATGAGTAGCTACATTAACCAGCTTATAAATATACAAATCATCTGTAAGTTTACAGAACATCATCTTTCTTTTATGTTCTTTATCCTTCAAGGCTTGTACTCACATGTCGTTTATGTATGATCTTGTGTATTTCTTTATATTTCCAATAGGCCTATCAGGACAATCAGTAAGAGAAGCCTAAAACAAATTTATTCCCATTAGTAAGTAGAACTCCAATGGGAAGTACATGTGCAATCACATATCCAGAAAGATACAAGCAAATCAGCATACTCTGGACCCAGGAAACAAGTTTTTCTAAAGTGTGTCTGACAAGTCAGAATGCCTAAGTAATTCCACTAGGGTTATCACAATGAACAGTAATATGAAGATGGCCCCAGAGGAAGATATATCAAAGTTGAGACCAGACTGCACAAATTAATGTTGGGAAAAGGTAAGAGCCAGGAAACAGATCAAAGAACTAGAGAGTAATTGGTTGCCTCCAAAAACAGATTTTTTTCCTAGATTCCACATATATGCATTAATATACAATCTTTGTTTTTTTCTTTCTGACTTACTTCACTCTAAATAATGGCTCTAGGTTCATCAGCCTCACTAGAACTGACTCAGATTCATTCTTTTTTGTGGCTGAGTAATATTCCATTGTATATAGGTACCAAATTATGTTGATAAATCTATTTGCAGGGAAAAATGGAGATGCAGATGTAGAGAACAGGCTTGTGGACACAGTTGGGGAAAGAGAGTGGGCCAAATGGAGAGAGTAACATCAAGATGTATACACTGCTGCTGCTGCTGCTAAGTGACTTCAGTCGTGTCCAACTCTGTGCAACCCCATAGACAGCAGCCCACCAGGCTCCCCTGTCCCTGGGATTCTCCAGGCAAGAACACTGGAGTGGGTTGCCATTGCCTTCTCCAATGCATGAAAGTGAAAAGTGAAATCGAAGTCGCTCAGTCATGTCCGACTCTTAGCAGCCCCATGGACTGCAGCCCACTAGGCTCCTCTGTCCATGGGATTTTCCAGGCAAGAATACTGGAGTGGGTTGCCATTGCCTTCTCTGGATGTATACACTACCATTTGTAAAATAGATAGCTAGGGGAGTTGCCAAGAAGGCGATGACACCCCACTCCAGTACTCTTGCCTGGAAAATTCTAGAGAAAGAGGAGCCTGGTGGAGTGTGGGGTCACAAAAATTGGGCACAACTGAGAACACACATATTTTGCTTTAGGTGTACCTGCTTACTTTTATTTTTTCTTTATTAAGTTTAATTATTCCTTTGTATTGAGGTATAGCTGATTTACTTTTTTCATTTTTTATTGGTATATAGTTTATTTATAATGTATTAGTTTCAGGTGTACAGCAAAATTGTACAGTTATATGTGTAGCCATTCTTTTTAGATTCTTTTCCCATATAGGTTACTACAGAATATTGAATAGAATTTCCTGTGCAATATGGAAGGTCTTTGTGGATTATCTGTTTCGTATATACTAGTATGTGTATGTTAATTCCAACCTCCTAATTTATCCCTCCCCAACTTTTCCCCTTTGATAACTGTAAGTTCGCTCTTGAAATCTGTGAGTCTGGTTACTTTTAAATATAGATGAAAGAATATGAGTAAGTATATGAACTTGAGAAAATCACTGAATCTCCGAGCCTGTTTTCTCATCTTTGATTTAATGAAGATAGCAAGATAGTTGGTCTAAGGATCAAATGAGTTGTTGTACATAAACCACCTCACAGAATGGCTGACTTATAAGTGCCACCAAATGATAACACCACAACACTCTCCATGCTTATTTGTCAACTGTTGGTGTAAGACAAAATAAAGCAGATTGCTAAGAAAATGCAGATGGCTGTCTTTTCACCTTGCTTATAGTTTCCTTTGTTGTGCAGAAGCTTTTAAGCTTAATTAGGTCCCATTTGTTCAGTTTTGCTTTTATTTCCAATATTGTGGGAGGTGGGTCATAGAGGATCCTCTGTGCTTTATGTCAGAGAGTGTTTTGCATATGCTCTCCTCTAGAGTTTTATAGTTTCTGGTCTGACGTTAGGTCTTTAATCCATTTTGAGTTTATTTTTGTGTATGGTGTTAGAAAGTGTTCTAGTTTCATTCTTTTACAAGTGGTTGACCAGTTTGCCCAGCACCACTTGTTAAAGAGATTGTCTTTAATCCATTGGATATTCTTGCCTCCTTTGTTGAAGATAAGATGTCCATAGGTGCATGGATTTATTGCTGGGCTTTCTATTTTGTTCCATTGATCTATATTTCTGTCTTTGTGCCAGCACCATACTTTTTGATGACTGTGGCTTTGTAGTAGAGCCTGAAGTCAGGCAGGTTGATTCCTCCAGTTCCACTCTTCTTTTTCGAGATTGCTTTGGCTATTTGAGGTTTTTTGAATTTCCATACAAATTGTGAAATTATTTGTGCTAGCTCAGCCTTATGACCCAGCAATCCCATTGCTGGGCATATACACTGAATTGAAAGAGACACGTGTACCCTAATGTTCATCGCAGCACTGTTTATAATAGCCAGGACATGGAAACAACCTAGATGTCCATCGGCAGATGAATGAATAAGAAAGCTGTGGTACATATACACAATGGAGTATTACTCAGTCATTAAAAAGAATACATTTGAATCAGTTCTAAGAGGTGGATGAAACTGGAATCTATTATACAGAGTGAAGTAAGCCAGAAAGAAAAACACCAATACAGTATACTAACGCATATATATGGAATTTAGAAAGATGGTAACGATAACCCTGTATGCGAGACAGCAAAGAGACACAAATGTATAGAACAGTCTTTTGAACTCTGTGGGAGAGGAGAGGGTGGGATGATTTAGGAGAATGGCATTGAAACATGTATAATATATATGAAACGAATCGACAGTCCAGGTTCAATGCATGATACTGGATGCTTGGGGCTGGTGCACTGAGACGACCCAGAGGGATGTTATGGGGAGGGAGGAGGGAGGGGGGTTTCAGGACAGGGAACACGTGTATACCTGTGGCAGATTCATGTTGACATCAACATGGCAAAACCAGTACAACACTGTAAAGTAATTAACCTCCAATTAAAATAAATAAATTTATATTTTAAATAAAAAAGAAGAAGAAGATGCAGATGCTATGATATGTTCTCCATAACTCATTGCCAGGAATTTTCAGCTGACATTTTCTCCTTTCATTTCCAGGCTGCTTGTTTCTGAAAGCTAAGTTGTTTGTTTTCTCTAGCTTTCTATCCCTAGAGGATTGCTTATCAGAAAAGGTTTGTAAGCTGAAATGTCCTTCATTTTTTCTCCTAAGAAAAATAGTTTTTACACATTTGTCCTTTCTCTAAAGATTCCTTCCTCTTTTTGCAAAGCAAAGGCTTGACCAGGTTTTATTAACCACTTCCCCTCAGCTCCTCCCTTCTCTGTGCATGGACTGAAAGGTGGACATCGGCAGATATCAGGATATCCTGACTTGTCCCTGCCCCTACCAACCAGAGCCAGCAGCAGTCTACTGCCTGAGGGAGAAAAGGGGAACTTGACTTTCTGTTAGTTAATTTATCTCTTGGAAACAAAATGGGTAGGGAGGAGAGGGTTCTTGAGGGCTTATCTAGAGTGTCCATTTTGAGCTATGCAGGACAAAAAACAACTGTTTTGATTTATACTAAAAAATTAATGTGTTAATTATTACTATCAGATACAACCAGAACATTTCACCTTTTTATCATCCTGATCAGATTAGAACTGCCAGTATAAATTTATTGCCCCAGCTTATCCTCCCTTCCTTCATGCCTCTAAACAACTTCTTTCCTCTGCCTATAATGTGCTTTTCCTCCTCCTTCAGCTGGATAAATCCTAGTACAGTTATTCACTCAACAAGCCTTTATTCAGGGAGATGCCTGGCTGGATGTGTGGGTGTGTGAATCTCCAGGACACAGAAGGTGATGATGAGTTACAGCTGAGAGTAGCAGACATCGCCTGGAGAGAACTGTCAGTTGTGAGAATGAGACCCAGGATGTTTCCTGGGAAACATCCTTATTCAGGCTTCTTGAAAGAGAGGTCAACACTTGATGTCTCTATTACTCATCTCCCTGCACCCCTGTGGTCAACTGATACTGACTTTGCGCATCAGCCAGACCGCCTCCTCCAGGCCAGCGCACTAGCCCTGGATTCTGTGTGTGTTGGCTGCTGAAAGCTCACAGCTGCTTCCATTTTCCAAAGAACTGCCCCACAACTGACAGGAGTCACTTTGCTCCCTGGGGTTTAAACTGACACCTTCAAGGAGAAGCCCACATCCTATGACTAATGCTACACAAAACCTTGGCCTCCTTTCAGTTCCATGTTTCCAGTCCTTTCTTTAAACTCTCTCATCTTCCTAGACTTACCTTCACCATTCCCCATCTACCCCAGGTATCACAGCTAAAGAACACATTCCTGAAAAGGAACTCAACCACCGAGGCTAAGTTTCCCCTTCTGTGTTCCTTGGCCCTTCTCTCCCATCTTCTCTCATTTCTCTATGTTGCAATTAGCTCATCATGGGTTTGTTTCTCTATTAACCTGGATGTGCCTTGATGGCAGGAGAGTGTGATTCACCTTGGAATCCCTAAGTCAGGAATACTTCATGGCTCATGCCATTTGTTTAATCAAAATCTGCCAATGGCACCAGCCCTAAGCCCCTCCCCAGCTGCCCTGAGACCCAGTCCCACATATCAGCAGGCCAGCAGCTTCCACAAAAGGCAGAGTCTGTCTGTCAGAAAACTGGGTTGGGGGCCAGACCTGGCTACCAGCATACTCACGGTAGCTGCCTCCTCCATAGCAAGGGCCTACACAGTCTTAACAGGGCGCCACTAGAGCACACAGCCCTAGTGATCAGGGGAATGTGCTTCAGTCCCCATAGGATGCTTCCTACAAAATGCTACTTCTCCAAGATCAGGAAATGTAACTCATCTTCCTAATACAGGTAAAAAAGAAAAATGAAAAGAAAAAAATTAGGCAAAATTGGGAGACACAGGAATATGTTTCAAAGGAAAGTGTTAACTGCTCAGTCATGTCCGACTCTTTGTGACCCCATGGACTGTAGCCCACCAGGCTACTCTGTAGGACTTTCCAGGCAAGATTACTGGAGTGGATTTCCATTTCCCCTTCCAAGGATCTTCCCAACCCAGGGATCAAGTCTGCATTTCATGCATTGGCAGGTAGATTCTTTACCACTGAACCACTTGGGAAGCCTGATATAGGATGAACAGCATAGGCAATATAATCAATAGTATTGTAGTAAGTTTGTGGGGTAACAAATGATAACTAGACTTATGGTAATCATTTTGTAATGTAAAAAAAAATGTCAATTCGTTGTTTTACACCTGAAACCAATATAATATTGTATGTCAATTATACATCAAAAAATTTGCTGGGTCAGGAATGAGGAAATAAGTGATTCTTTGTTAAAGTGCTGCATACGTATTTAGTAGCTTACTGTGGCCTAAAAGACATAGAGTCTCTATCATTAGATAAAGTACTTGACAACATCTTTAATTTTTTAATGTTTATGTGATGTTTTAATGAAAGAGCATGCTAAGGCAGTAAATTAATTTAATGAGAAAATGCATATGATCACAATGAAGATACTGGCTGACATAAAAACTCAGTGTCAGTTGAATAAATCACTGAACTGGAGGTGATTCCCCATAAAAGTCTTTCACAGAATTTTTTTCCAATTAAAATATCTGTGGGACTATTGGAAAATTATGTAGCCCCTTCCTATATCATCAAATAAGATACACTTCTTTCTTTCCCACAAATCTTTGCTTCCTGGGTAGCCATAGTCTACACTGTATGTAATTGAGACAATTTTAGAGAGAAATCATCACCAAAGATTCCGTCACATTTATACATTACCACCATCCCTGAATGGTATCTTATGCTCTCTAACTATAACTGTACTGAAGCAAATTTCTTATCTCACTACTGAACTCTTTGAAAGAAATTTCCATTCTCATAGAGTTGATAATCATTAATCATCACCCAAGACTCAAAAATGCCTTCTAAGCGTTTTGGAGCCAGAATTGTAGAGACTGAGACAGTGAGGAGATTTGCTGATACTGAACACCTTTCATGTTGTTGTGTAGTTGCTTCAGTTCAGTTCAGTTCAGTTCACTCACTCAGTTGTGCCCGACTCTTTGCAACCCCATGAATCACAGCATGCCAGGCCTCCTTGTCCATCAACAACTCCCAGAGTTCACTCAAACTCATGTCCATGAAGTCCGTGATGCCATCCAGCCATCTCATCCTCTGCCATCCCCTTCTCCTCCTGCCCCCAATCCCTCCCAGCATCAGAGTCTTTTCCAATGAGTCAACTCTTCGCATGAGGTGGCCAGAGTATTGGAGGTTCAACTTTAGCATCAGTCCTTCCAAAGAAATCCCAGGGTTGATCGCCTTTAGAATGGACTGGTTGGATCTCCTTGCATTCCAAGGGACTCTCAAGAGTCTTCTCCAACACCACACTTCAAAAGCATCAATTCTTCAGTGCTCAGCTTTCTTCACAGTCCAACTGTCACATCCATACATGACCACTGGAAAAACCATAGCCTTGACTAGACGGACCTTTGTTGGCAAAGTAATATCTCTGCTTTTCAATATGCTATCTAGGTTGCTCGTAACTTTCCTTCCAAGGAGTAAGCGTCTTTTAATTTCATGGCTGCAATCATCATCTACAGTGATTTTGGAGCTCCAAAAAATAAAGTCTGACACTGTTTCCACTGTTTCCCCTTCTATTTCTCAGGAAGTGATGAGACCGGATGCCATGATCTTCATTTTCTGAATGTTGAGCTTTAAGCCAACTTTTTCACTCTCCTCTTTCACTTTCATCAAGAGGCTTTTGAGTTTCTCTTCACTTTCTGCCATAAGGGTAATGTCATCTGCATATCTGAGGTTATTGATATTAGTCATGTCCAATTCTGCGACCTCATGGACTGTAGCTCCACCAGGCTCCTTTGTCCAGGGCATTTCTCAGGCAAGAATACTGGAGTAGATTGCCATCTCCTTCTCCAGGGAATCTTCCCAACCCAGGGATTGAACCTCTGTCGCCTGCATTGGCACGCAGATTCTTTTCCACTGAGCAACCAGGGAAGCCTACCTTTCACTTTAAAGATCCACAAAATAGAAACAACTAAATGCAGACTTTCTCTGACCCAAGCAGTTCACAGAGCTAGGTTGACAAGAGGTTCCCTCTACCATTTCAACATTTCACATCCACTAGTTTTTGACAAATATTTTTTAATTCTGACTTTCATCTGAGCCACCTGAACATACCCTTATATTTTAACCTTCATTCAGAGAATATCATGTTTCTCTTCCTCTCATTTCTCAAAGTAGTTCAGTTTTATTACTTTGGACCATCCAAGTCCTTAAACAAGGGCTTAGTTTTACTTTCCTACAAAGGCCATTGTCAAAAAAAAAGAGTTCTTGTGTTCTCCAGATGCCTTATTTCCTTTGGTTTTATGTATCCATCATCTCTTCTTTCTCCAGTGCCCCAAGGCCAAATCTTTTGTAACAGATATTCATTCTAATTTTTAACTAATCATTAATTCAAACATGAGTTATTCTCTCTTTCTCTTGACTGGCAACAATGATAATAAGCAAAACAAGGCAACCTGAAGGCATTACACTCCCTTTACCAAGAGTCACATAAATCCTGCTCTAATGGACAGGAAGGGAGCAGTCCTTCTCACCATGTGGAAATTTAAGCCAGCAATCAACTCAGTCTCTCGGCAAGTTGCATGGCTATTAAACTTGATAGATCTAACCTTAAAGGCTTTTCAAATCCTTCAGATCTCTGATTGTAATTATGTTAACATGTAAACAGATCACTAGGAAATTGGAGATTTAATAGTTTTACTGAAGGTTTTAATTTTTAAAATGCTTATTCCATACTTTAATTACATTCAGATGCCATGGTGGATTTCTAGTGTACTCAGACATGTCTGAAACAACAAACACAAAAATATTCAGTTACATCGACACTCATGATGGTACATGAATAATTGAAACATTTTTCAAGTAGTACCGAACAAATTCACTTTTCCCTCTCCCTGTCGTTGGGGCTTCTCTGGTAGCTCAGAAGGTAAAGAATCCTCCTTTAATGCAGGAGACCCAGGTTTGATCCTGGGTTGGGAAGACCCTCTGGAGAAGGGGAATGCCTACCAGCTCCAGTATTCTTTCCTAGAGAATCCCATGGTCAGAGGAGCCTGGTGGGCTGTGGTCTATTGGGTCGCAAAGAATCAGATATGACTGAGTGACTAACACTTTCTCTCTGTCATTAACTATGTCATGTAAAATTAGAATATGACTTTTTTGAAATCTGTGATCTGAATTACCCAAGTAATAACTTCAATTTTCATTTTTGAAATCTGACCAAAAAATGAAGGTGTTTTCTCAAGTTTTCAAATAGTCATTAAATACACATTCTACTGGCTTCCCTTGTGGCTCAGCTGGTAAAGAATCTGCCTGCAATGTGCAAGACCTGGGTTTGATCCCTGGGTGGGGGAGATCCCCTGGAGAAGGGAAAGGCTACCCACTCCAGTATTCTGGCATGAAGAATTCCATGGACTGCACGGAGTCACAAACAGTCGACAGGACTGAACAACTTTCACTTCATTCTACTGGCTTTTTTTCAGGATGCTTCTGGAATATCCAAATTATTTATGTAATTATTCATTTTGGTGGACATTTTGTGAACCTGTATTCTCAGTTATTCAACAACATTCACCAGCCACTGGTAAGGTTATATATAAGTGCCAGTTCTAGAGATAGAAGGATGAGTAAAAGAAGAAATTCTCTTGTTCTCATGCAGTTTATAGTAGAGAGTGGGAGACAAAAATAATAAATATATGATGACACAAATTAATGTATACTAATCAACTGTGATGTTTCCTGAAAGAAAAGGCATATGTCTTCTTTAAGATATAAAACAGAGGAACCTGACTAAATTGGGGGTTTTTCTAACATGGCATTTGTTCTGAATTCTAAAAGACGCATGAGTATTTAACGGACAGTGAGTTGGGACTTCCCCGGTCATCCAGTGGGTAAGACACTGAGCTCACAACGCAGGGGGCCTGGGTTCAATCCCTGGTCAGGGAACTAGATCCCACATGCCACAAAGAAGCTCCAGTGCAGCCAAATAAGTAAGAACAAATAAATATTTTAAAAAGGAACTGTGGGTGAAGGGAGAGGCAAAAGCAGGGAGCAGGTCAGAAAATAAAAAATTTTAAAGGCCTGACAGAGACCACTGTGGCTATAGAACAAAGAGAAAGAAGAGTGGAATGTGCTTAGCAAAAACTGAAATGTAAAGACCTTAAAGCCATGTCAATATTTGTAAAAGATCTGGCTAGCTGCAGTGTAGAAAATGTGTTGGGTTGCAGGGTAAGATTTGGGATTTGGGTCTGTCAATGTGTGAGATGATGGTGACCTTGGCCTCATTAGCAAGACTTGAAAATACTGATGACTCAAAAATATGGATGGGGATGTCTCCAGATGGTGACAAGACCTTTCCTATCATGGGCAAAGTGGAAGCAAAGTCCAGCACTTGCTGCTTTGTGTTAAGGTTCTGAACGAACCAAAAGCTGCTATGCTAGCTGGGCACCCATTTCGGCAGCCAGCTGCTCAGTACTGCCGTTGCGTACAAGGGGTCATGAAGTTGCTGGAGAAGTTCCTGTTTCAGGTGCCCAAGGAATATGCATACAGCCCAAGAAGTGTTAGTCTGGGGCTAGGCAGAATGAAGGAAGCCTCATTTGGCCCCCTGTAACAATGATTATGGGCTTCTCTGGTGGCTCAGACAGTAAAGAATCAGCCTGCAATGCGAGAGAACCAGGTTTGATTCCTGGATCAGGAAGATCCCCTAAGAAGGGGATCTACCTACTCCAGTATTCTTTCCTGGAGAATCCCATGGATAGAGGAGCCTGGTGGGCTACAGCCCATGAGGTCTCAAAGAATCAGACATGACTGAGAGACGAATGGTTATAGGAGGTGGACCCAAATATGTATCTTTGCATTTTATCTAATTTTAGTATTTAAAGTCATCCAAGGCCACTCCAGTACTCTTGCCTGGAAAATCCCATGGACGGAAGAGCCTGGCAGGCCGCAGTCCATGGGGTCGCTAAGGGTCAGACACAACTGAGCGACTTCTTTCACTTTTCACTTTCATGCATTGGAGAAGGAAATGACAACCCGCTCCAGTGTTCTTGCCTGGAGAATCCCAGGGATGGTGGAGCCTGGTGGGCTGCCATCTCTGGGGTTGCTCAGGGTTGGACACAACTGAAGCAACTTAGCAGCAGCAGAGCAGTAAGGCTGATGTGGGGTAACTGTTCTATAATATGTGTGTGAAAATTATGAATTCATCACTAATTTGAAATACTTGATGTAGAAAAGGTCAACTGGATGCAAAATTGATTTGTATTAATACAAGAATATTTAACATGGTGTTCATCAATGTAAGGAAAAGTTATAATAACAGGTAAAATATAACATCAGGTTTTTTAAATTTTTAGATGATTCCAAGAAAATTTTTTGTATGTTAACTGATTTTGCAAACTGTTTTTCAATACTGATATTATTGTAGAGATAATCACTGAAATAGGAATTATCTATTTAAAATATCTAAATGGTCTATATAACCTATCTAAAATTTAAACAGAAGAAAGCTCAATTTTCTCCAAAATTTGTGATGTTTTATCAAAATCTCATAGTCATGTGTTCCTTAAAAATTTGTAATTATTTCTATAATTGTATTTCAGTCAGGTCAGTCACTTAGTCATGTCTGACTCTTTGTAACCCCGTGGACTGTAGCATGCCAGGCTTTCCTGTCCATGACCAACTCCCAGAGCTTGCTCAAACTCATGTCCATCGAGCTGGTGATGCCATCCAACTATCTCATCCTCTGTGGTCCCCTTCCCTCCTGTCTTCAATCTTTCCCAGCATCAGGGTATTTTCCAATAAGTCAGTTCTTCACATTAAGTGGCCAAAGTGTTGGAGTTTCAGCTTCAGCATCACTCCTTCCAGTGAATATTCAGGATTGAGTTCCTCTCAGTACAGTTCAGTCGCTCAGTCGTGTCTGACTCTTTGCGACTCCGTGAATCACAGCATGCCAGGCCTCCCTGTCCATCACCAACTCCCAGAGTTCACTCAGACTCACGTCCATCGAGTCAGTGGCCATTCAGCCATCTCATCCTCTGTCATCCCCTTCTCCTCCTGCCCCCAATCCCTCCCAGAATCAGAGTCTTTTCCAGTGAGACAACTCTTCCCATGAGGTGGCCAAAGTACTGGAGTTTCAGCTTCAGCATCATTCCTTCCAAAGAGCACCCAGGGCTGATCTCCTTCAGAATGGACTGGTTGGATCTCCTTGCAGTCCACGGGACTCTCAAGAGTCTTTTCCAACACCACAGTTCAAAAGCATCAATTCTTCGGCGCTCTGCCTTCCTCACAGTCCAACTCTCACATCCATACATGACCACAGGAAAAACCATAGCCTTGACTAGACAGACCTTAGACGGCAAAGTAATGTCTCTGCTTTTGAATATGCTGTCTAGGTTGGTAATAACTTTCCTTCAAAGGAGTAAGCGTCTTTTAATTTCATGGTTGCAGTCACCATCTGCAGTGATTTTGGAGCCCAAAAAAATGAAGTCTGACACTGTTTCCACTGTTTCTCCATCTATTTCCCATGAAGTGATGGGTCCAGATGCCCTGATCTTCATTTTCCTTTAGGAACACTAATTATATGTCACCAAACACTATATAGAGGCCTTAAATCTCTTTCAGCTTACTTCAGTGTGCTCTATCATTTTATGCACTTCCAAAAGTTTGTTTAGATCCCTTAATGGAAGATGGTAAGGTAAAACAAACAAACAAAAACCAGTTTTTATTCCTGGAACCATATAGTTTGAAAATACGTATATTTGTCTTTTGCTACTTCCATCTTCGCTCACCCAGCGTTTGTTGATTTCCTTCCAAAAAGAGTTTAAATCCCACAGCTTAAACTCCAAAAGAGAATTAGGCTTTGATCTTCCTTCACATTTCTGATCAAATTATATTTTAGTGATTGAGAAAAGTGTATGAAATCCCATTGGCAGCTACAATCAGAATTGGAAGTCAGAAATATATAACACGAATGCAATGTAAATACAAAAGTGTCATGATGGCTACAAAGGAATTTTTAAGGGAAAATGCTTTATAAATGTGAGTCTAAAAAGAAATATCAACAGATTATTCAGATGCTTTTACTAACATTTTGTGAATGAATAAATAATAGTTTTCAATATAAATATTGGAGTTTATGTCAAGTATACAAGCTCAAGAAAATTCATCACTCTTACAGAAGTTCAGGTAGGAAATAGCTGGAGATCTGAATTCTAAAATAATATAAATGAAGAGCCAGTTGTGTCCTTAATAGGACACAACTCATTAGTAGCAAATACTTCACTTCAATAACAGACAGATTCCACAAAAGTACTCCAGTGCATTTAAAGTGAGCCAATTTAATCACACCACACTGGTTGCCCAGTAAGAAAGATCAAGAACGTGCCTGAAATGAAATCAACCTCTCCTGGAACTTTGGTCAAAGTGACATAAGCCCAGGAATTTGGCTGTGGCAACAATGATGTTGAAAAGAATGATACGCTTTCAATGTGAAGAGAAACATTTGGCCATTGGATGGTACCCTAGAAACTATATAAAATGTTTGTGGCTAATTGTTCCCAGAACAAAATGGAAAATCAGTTGGACCAAAATGTTCATGATTTTCCTCTTCGCCAAAGTTCAAGTATATATTAGTTCTCTACTAAACATTGCCAATTAGTCACAAGCTGGATCTTCTGGGTAGTGCTGTAAATAGTTTTGGAAAGGTAATACAGCCAGAGTGCCAAACATAATGAGTATAACCAGAGCAGGCAAGGCTTGGCTCTGGTGCTTCTGAGGTGGTTGAAAGAAGTGCTGTTCTAATTTTATTATTGGAAATTGTGCTTTTCTAATTTGATAATTCAAGCAACCTTGAGCAAGATTTCTCTTTCCCTGGCTTGATCAATGTTCATATAGATCACCAATCAGTTTGTTTAGCAGTTGAGATAAATCTCTCCTATAAAGAATTCTTGGAGAAGGAAATGGCAGCCCACTCCAATATTTTTGCCTAGAGAATCCCATGGAAAGAGGAGCCTGGCAGGCCACAGTCAATGGAATCACAAGAGTCAGACACGATTTAGTGACTAAACCACCACCACGACCACCATAAAGAATTCTATTCCAAGACCCAAAATAAATGAGCCACAGATCCAATTTATTTCTTTTCACATATTTGGGCTGTTAACAACAATCTCTAATTTTCCTCAAGTCTTTGATTACTTATCACATTTAGAGTATGTTGGCCACAATCCTAGAGATATGGCAAGTTTTATGTTAGTACCTAACTTCAATGAAGAATATGATGTGTATAAGATCCTAAAAGATGAGGAAAATTCTGATGTGCAGAAATGTAGAGGAAAGTTGTTCTTAAAGGAAGCTTTGAAACTTATGAACACAAATGGTGAAAAGAGAACCAGTGGTCTTGCTTGGTTCTGTTGGATCAGAGGACTTTGTCTTTGCAAAGAAACAATTAAAAAGTGAAGATGTAAAAGGAGGATAAAGCTATTTTGAACCAAGTTCTGAAATCACCAGGCTAAGGAATTCATTCTTTAGGCTTTGAGAGATAGTTTTTACATAAAAGTTAACGATTAAATCATATTAAAAAGGTTGATTTGGCAGAGATATGTAGGATAGATAAAAAGGTAAACTAAAAGCAAGAATTTAAGTCAGACTGTGTTCTTAAAGAATCCTAACGTGAAACAATGAAAGTCTAAATTAGAATAGTATAAACACTAGAGAACTAACATTGGTTGCAGAAGAGATTTGAAGTAAGAAAATCAATAGGATGTAGCAACTGATTGCATAAGATGAAGACATAAAGAATAAAGCATGATAGGTATTCAGCATAAGAAGCTGGGAAATTGCGGAAACCATTAATACAAGAAAGAAAATCAAGGGATCTGGTTTGGGAGATATTAACAAGGTGATGACTCTTCTAGAGACTCTAAGTTGAAGGTGTCAGTGCTCTATGAAGGTGCTTAGTAGGTAGCTAGATATTTATACCTGTAGCTCAGAAAAAGGATTCTGCTACATTATGGTGATGATTGCTATTTTGAAGTGGAAGGGATCCCTCAAGGATACAACCTTGACAAACATTTATTTGGATCAGGAAAAAGTAGAGCTATGGAACATTACAGAGACACTGTGATCAGGAAAGATGCAGAATTCATTGTAGCAACACCTATAAATTCAAAAGGTAATGGACTGAACAGTGAGGCAAAGCTTAGGTGCAGAGTACATCATGAGAAACGCTGGACTGGAAGAAACATAAGCTGGAATCAAGATTGCCGGGAGAAATATCAATAACCTCAGATATGCAGATGACACCACCCTTATGGCAGAAAGTGAAGAGGAGCTAAAAAGCCTCTTGATGAAAGTGAAAGAGGAGAGTGAAAAAGTTGGCTTAAAGCTCAACATTCAGAAAACGAAGATCATGGCATCTGGTCCCATCACTTCACAGGAAATAGATGGGGAAACAGTGGAAACAGTGTCAGACTGTATTTTTTGGGCTCCAAAATCACTGCAGATGGTGACTGCAGCCATGAAATTAAAAGACACTTACTCCTTGGAAGGAAAGTTACGAGCAACCTAGATAGCATATTCAAAAGCAGAGATATTACTTTGCCGACTAAGGTCCATCTAGTCAAGGGTATGGTTTTTCCAGTGGTCATGTATGGATGTGAGAGTTGGACTGTGAAGAAGGCTGAGCACTGAAGAATTGGATGCTTTTGAACTGTGGTGCTGGAGAAGACTCCTGACAGTCCCTTGGACTGCAAGGAGATCCAACCAGTCCATTCTGAAGGAGATCAGCCCTGGGAATTCTTTGATGGGAAAGATGCTAAAGCAGAAACTCCAGTACTTTGGCCACCTCATGCAAAGAGTTGACTCATTGGAAAAGACTCTGACTCTTGGAGGGATTGGGGGCAGGAGGAGAAGGGGACGACCAAGGATGAGATGGCTGGATGGCATCACGGACTCGATGGACGTGAGTCTGAGTGAACTCTGGGAGTTGGTGATGGACAGGAGGCCTGGCGTGCTGCGTTTCATGGGGATGCAAAGAGTCTGACACGACGGAGTGACTGAACTGGACTAAAGCTTAGGTGTGTACCAGAGAGTAATGAAAAATCCCAGGTATAGACTTCTCCTTCCAGAAGTTTGGAAAAGGAAAAAAATTAGGATAGGGCAAGGTTTGAGACGGCAAGTGAATGAAAAAGTTTTGGAGTGAATTTTTGGAGAAAGAGAAAGAAATAAGGATTGAGAGATATTCTATCACATATCCCAAAAAGAGCTGAGAATGTCCAAAATTGACATTCATGCATAGGTCCATCACCTTGTAAGCAGGTACTTCCCTCCATCACTCTGTAAGCCCTGTCATTTTGTATAACTCCTTGTCTCAATGAAAGGCAAGCCAAAAACCTAGTAGTCATTATTGGCATTTCTCCCTCGTTCATTTCACATAGCTAACTCCTTATTGTCACATATATCTCTTAGATAGCTCTCAGATTCATCTATTTCTCTTTTTCATCACATCCCAGTCTCTACGATCATAATTTTTCTTCTAGACCATCTCAGTATTGTCTTAAATAGTTTCCCTATGTTCATTTCTATCCATCTCTAGTTTATTCTATATACATCAGTCAGAGTAAATATGAAATGCAACTCTAACTGTGTCACTCAGATGCTTAAGATACCTAAATAGATTTAGCTTTAAAATAAATTCTAAAATTAAAAAAATTAATTTCATCTACAAAGTCCTGAGTAGTGTATCTTCTTGCCTGTCTCTTCAGCCGCATCCCATTCTCCTCTCCCCAACACCCTGTGTGCTCCAGCTACCTGGGCCTGTCTTCTGTTATTCATATTGATCGTTCTTTTTCTTGCCATATGGCCTTTGCACATCTTCTCACTGTGTAGAATGCCCCCATTTTGCCTAGTTGTTGCCTCTCCATCCTCAATTTAATTATCATTCCCTCAGGAAATGTCACTGATCTTTCCAAGTCAAACATAACTTTTATAGTACCAGAAGCCTCTTCCTTCTGGCCCTTATTGATTATTCATTCTTTCAACAAATCTCTACAGAGTGCCTAATATTACCAAGTGCAATTCTGAGGACTTGGGACTTAACAGTGAACAAAACAGAGTCCCTGTCCTCCTAGAGCTTTTATTCTGATAGGAGATAGAAATTAATAAATTGGCAAAATGCTATGTAAGAAGAGATAATGCTAAAAAAAAGCTATGAAAAAATAATAATAGGGTCAAAGGATGGAAAATGATAGGAGCACTTTTGAGTAGAGTGGTCAAGGAATACTAACTGATAAGAAACAGTTGAGACAACTCTGAGGGAAGTGTCTAGATAGTACTTTAAGCTATGGGACTGTGTTATATCGCCTGTTAAATAGATGCTGATGAAGGTACAGAGAAGAGGCCCCTATGAATAAAAACTAAGGCCCTCCTCTGCTTAGAAATGGAGAACATGAATCTTGAGCAGCAAGTGAAACTGACAAACAGAAGGGTAGGAGAAACAAAGTCATATTCCAGGAGCAAGAATTAATAAGACAGTATAATCGACTGTTTCAAATAATTCTTATGTAATGCAAACTCCATAAGGGCAGGAATTTATTATCTCTTTGTTTACTTTTCTAGCCCCAGTCTTGAAATGGAGGTGGCACATGGAATTTTGCTCAATAACATTTGTGAAATGGTAAACTGTCAATAGGATGAAACTGAGATAAGGCCATTGGATTTAGCAACCTGGAGGTCAGGTCATGCATGATCAGGTCAAGTGCAGTTTAGGTAGTGTAGTAGGGTCAAAAGTCTAAATGGAATGAGTCTGAGACACCTTGGGAGGGAAGAAAGCAGAGAAATTGTCTTTATGATCTTCAATGTGTTTTTCCTTCCTTAATTACACAAAGTCTTGTCATGTATTCACAGTGCCTGGCACATAATAGGCATTAGATTATATTGACATTTTTATATGAATCAAATACAAAACCCAGAAACAGGGACAGAAAAGAGACAATTCTGCACTTACATAAGCATGAAATACTCAGAACATATGGGAAAGTGAAACTGAAAAAGAAAGAAAAGTAAAATATGGTATAAGCAAATAACTTAGCAGACATGGTAGATAATTATGTATATGAAGAAATACATAACAGAGGACATATGAGAATTATGAAGTTAATAACATGAAAAAATGTAAATGAGAAGCTGGTTATTAGAGAAAACATAAATTATGTTTTGAATCACTGAGTTTAATGGATGCCATAAGATGTGATTTTAAAAAGAGCATGGGACCAGTTGAAGAGAGACCTGGATACTATGCCCAGCTCTGTCATTAATTTGCTGTTTGACTTTAGGACAAACATTGTGCCAGACCTGAAGTTTCATCTTCTATAACATATGGTGAGGCAGAGTGGAATCTGCTTCTTGTTGCTGCAAGTATCTTTGATTCTATGTGTATGTAAGATGACCTACTCTCAGGCAAAGTTAGTGCTAGAGTGTAAATGTGGGTATAATTATCAGGAAGGTGATAGTTGGAGTTCAGAGACTGTTTGGATGGTGGAGAGAGCTCCATGTGTCATTCACCGGCTCCACATGGAGGCCCAGCCCCACCCAAGGCTTCCTTCCCACTGTTTTCTGACCTATTCACTTGGCTGGTGCTGACAGAGGAACCCATGGCCAGAGAGCAGCTGTTCTCAGGAGGGGTGGGGAGACCGCAGCCATGACCGAAGGAAGTGAGGGAATGGGGAATCGACACGACACCTAAAAAGGAAGTAACATCGGAAATGGTTCTCCCTCGAAAGATCTGAGCTATAGAGGGATTTTTAAACCTTAAGAAGAACTTAATAAGAATATTTAGCCTCATGGCAAAAATCATATTCAATCTGTTCCCCAAAAAAGATGAAAATATCTTTTCTGTATGTGTGTCATTGAGATACCCATAGGATTTTCTATTACAGAGAATTTGTGGAGCTTGGTTTCATGTATATTTCTGTGACTGAAAAGGATGTATATTGAAATTTGGTGAACACAGATAGAGACTGGAAAAAGTTTCAGGTTGTAGCAGCCTGGTTTTCTGTCAATAATTGAAACCTAGCTAGTACGTAAAGTGAGCAGTAAAATGACCAAAAGAAATGAGGACAATAACAAGGATAGAAAGGAAGGGAGGTGTAGAGAACACCCCTGGAATAACTAAGGATTGCCTGCGTTACATGACTTCTGACAGTGCATGTTCTCCAGTTCACTGTGCTCCATTAGTAATTATGTTTATGTATTGAAAATGGAAATAACCAGCTGATAGATAATTGTAACTATTCACTAAAGTATATTTTTATAAATTATATTTTTCATATATATATATAAATTATATATATATATATATATATATATACACACACACATATATATATAGCTTTAATGTTCCACATTCAGAGAAGCAGAACCAGTAGAAATAAAAGGAATAGAAAGCTTCTTTGGGAAATATGTCATGTAATTGATTTTTTTTTTTTTTTTAGAAAAACTATTGAGTATCTGCCCTGTGGGGGTGTGTGAAAGATGCTTGTGGGAATTAATGTAACAGACTCCATCCCAAAACATTACCTGCACATATACGTAACTGGAAACAGTCACTTGCAATGAGGTTACTGAACAAGATGAGCAGACAGGAGCTTTCCCTATTACAACTTTTATTATACTAAGTTAATAACTCACAGGGGATTCCCTGCTAGCTCAGCTGGTGAAGAATCCGCCAGCAATGTAGGAGTTCACTTCAGTTCAGTCACTCAGTCATGTCCGACTCTTTGTGACCCCATGAATTGCAGCACGCTAGGCCTCCCTGTCCATCACCAACTCCCAGAGTTCACTCAGACTCCATCGAGTCAGTGATGCCATCCAGCCGTCTCATCCTCTGTCGTTTCCTTCTCCTCCTGCCCCCAATCCCTCCCAGCATCAGAGTCTTTCCCAATGAGTCAACTCTTTGCATGAGGTGGCCAAAGTACTGGAGTTTCGGCAATGCAGGAGATCCCAGTCCAACTCCTGGGCTGGGAATATCCCCTGGAGAAGGGACAGGCTACCCACTTCAGTATTCTTGGGCTTCCCTGGTGGCTCAGTCAATAAATAATCTGCCTGCAATGGGGAGACCTGGGTTCAGTCCCTGGATTGGGAAGATCCCCTGGAGAAGAGAACAGCTACCCACTCCAGTGTTCTGGCCCAGAGAATTCCATGGACAGAGGAGCCTGGCAGGATACAGAGTGACTTTCACTATAAAAGGGGGCTTCCTAGGTGGCACTAGTGGTAAAGAACCTGCCTGCCAACAAGAGGTATAAGAGACTTGAGTTGGATCCTGGGCTGGAGATCCCTCTTGAGGAGGAAATGGCAACCCCTTCAGTATTCTTGCCTGGAGAATCTCTATGGACTAGGGAGCCTGGTGGGCTACAGTCCATGAGGTCGCAAAGAGTCAGACATGCCTGAGAAACTAAGCACAGTAGCTTATAACTACAAAAATAATAGTAAAATTATTAAAATTCAAATGATTATTAAAGACTAAAGAGAAATTTTGAAAAATACAGAAATGAGATTAGAGAGAGCCCTGAGAAACAATGTTATTCATGAAAAGTAAAGATATCAGGATAAAAGAGAGCATGGGAAGATTACAGTGCACCCCAACATCTCTCTTTATTCAGCAAACATTTATTAAGCATATATTAAGTTCTAACCTCTGGCTAGAGGCTGAAGTTGCAAAGATGAACAAGATACAAGTTCTACACCAAGGAAAATAAGATTTGGTACCCATACTGAGTACAGCCTCAAAAATATTGCTAAGATAGACTTGAGAAGCCCTAGAGAAAGGCAACCACTGTCAGTCTTTTTGGACACAGAAGAATAATTCAGATACCTATAGATTTAAGAACTGAAGATTGACTTCTGAGTAGAATTGGCAGAGTGAATCTGGGTCACAGAAACTCCTCCCAAGAGCTACTGAAAACTAAAACAAAGCTGTGAAAATCCACAAGCAGTTTCTAAACAGTGAGAAGGTCAGAGTCATAGTCTTTGGAGAGAGATGAAAAAGCTTCAGCTCCTTACCCAGCACCTATCACTTTGAAGAAACACTGGAGAGAGAAAGTGAGTTGACAAGATTGAGAAGTTTCACCCATCCCCTCTATCTGAAAGAAAACTAACGGTTTGAGTAGAGAGCAGCAGTGTTGGGAAGAAATATTGAAAAATTCTATTCTATTCTATTGAGAATAGAAATATCTATAAATCATTCTGGAATCTCAGCAAAGGCAGGAAGGGTACAATGCCTGGATTTCATTTTCCAGGGCGCTATATTAAACTGAGAGAATTTGTCAAAGCCAGTGAGAGTGGGTTATACCCCACCTTCAGGGAGTGGTCTAGAATATAAAACATTTGAAAGGATCCCAGGAGTGATCAGACAGGGACCTTCTCAGTGGGCTCACTCCACACCCCCAGAGATGTGATATGTACAGTCTCGATCCCTAGTGTGCCCCAGTGTACCTTGACTTCCTTGAGAGCAGAGATTTTGTCTCTACTTTTTGTTGTACTTGTATTCATTTAACCTGTTGAATATCACCCCTAGAGTCAAGAACAGTTACCTACACTACGTTGAAACAAATAGTTGGTCTGGAGAATTCCCATTCTTAAAATATGGTAGATTTTTTAAAGTGATGTATATTTTATGCACAGAAAAGAAATGAAATAAAAGAATAGGAATCGGAATAGGAATAAGGAAAAGACATAGAAATAAAGGAAAACACTGCAGAAAGAATGGAAACACTGCACCATGCAGAAAAATTACCCAAGGACTAGAAGAAACTTGCCCTTGAGAAGTTCAAGCTATAAATAAACTTAATGATAGGATGATAAGTTGAGCATTTAAAAGTACCATTTTGTATCAAGTAAATCAATTAGAACAGCAAAGAACAAGATATCCCATAAAAACTTAAATTACTGCCTTGGATAACAGGTGAAAGATGGTAATTGTGAATGTGGAGAAAAAAACACAAAATGATCAAAATTATTAGAGAAAAATGATAGACATAAAATGCCAAGAAAGATTATCTGGCAGTACAATTGATGTTTTTATGGTATAAAGCCCAGTTGCTAGATAAGATAAAAGATTCAATGATAAAACACATAGTTAGTTCTCTTAAAATTATATGCACCAGTTTAGAAGCCAAAGAAGAGAAAAAAAGTAATTTAAAATGTTAGAGAATTCAGTAAAAGCACAAAATTTAAATTGTTGGAACACCTATTTCAATCCTCTATTTCACTTTGAAGAAAATAGGAAATTATTTGTTTAGACATGTCCACCGCTTTCGCAACCCCCATGGACTGTAGCCCACCAAGGTCCTCTGTCCATGGGATTTCCCAGGTAAGAATATTGGAGTGGGTTACCATTTTCTTCTCCAAGGGATCTTCGTGACCCAGGGATCCAACCCATGTCTCCTGCATTGACAAGGAAGTTACCGCTATCCACCTGGGAAGCCCACTTATTTTTTAGGATGTCTCAAATTAGAACAAAAATTAGATGATAAAGATTGAAGACCAAGTATCTAAAACTACTGTCTCCATCAACAAAATGTAAATATCTAAAATTCAGTGACTAACCAATACATACTTAATCACAGGCTGGAACTACTGAATAGATCTGACCAATAGATTTTTTTAATAAAAACATTCAAAACCAGATCAAATTCTGTTAACGTCTTGAAAAATCAGATCACTGCCATCAAGTCTCTATCCCTCACCTCTTTCCCATATAGATGAGAAACATAGTCATTGCTGCTAACCTAAGCACATGTCCTTTCTCTTCATGAATGTTCAGGAATTGCTTTGTGCTTAAAATAAATGAACACAAAATAATATTATTAATCATCATTTTATTTCTTATAGCTCTTGAATACTAAACTGAGATTAATGGCTTTCTACAATACTATGTTGAATTTATATAGTGAAAGTGAAAGTCTCTCAGTCATGTCCGACTCTTTGCAAATCCATGGACTTCCCCAGGCCAGAAGACTGGAGTGGGTAGCCTTTCCTTTCTCCAAGGGACCTTCCCAACCCAGGGGTCAAACACAGGTCTCCCACATTGGAGGTGGATTCTTTACCAGCTGAGCCTCAAGGGAAGCCCAAGAATACTGGAGTGGGTAGCCTATCCCTTCTCCAGGGGATCCTCCTGACCTTGAAATCAAACTGGAATCTCCTGAATTGTAGGCAGATTCTTTACCACCTGAGCTATCAGGGAAGTCGTATAGTACCAGTTATTAAAAAGTTGCTTAAGTGTATTTTGAGATCCAGGAAAAATACAGTTGCTATATTTGAAGATCTCAGTCTCCCGTCCTTCAAATATCAAACTAACAGTTTCCTTCTAAGCTTTCACAGACCGAACTGAACTTTTACTCAAGAAACCAGCCATAGCCTATTTCATCAGCAGTGGTCTCCTTTGGCTCCCTTTTCTGAGATTTTGCCATCTGATTCCAACAGCTGTTTGTCCTTTATGAGACTTTCCTTCCCACACAGCTCAGCTGGCTCCCAGCTGGCTCCCAACCTTCTGCCCCGGCTTTGAATCTTTCTCTTGGCTCTCCACTGGATCCAAAGTCTGCACCTGTGTCTTTGGACCTTGGGATCTCACAGGAACTGAAGGGGAACATTTTATTTTTAATAAATACATCTTAAATTATTTTCCTGCTTCTTTTATTCCATTGCATGGGAAAAACTAACAAAGCCATGTCAAGAGAAATATGTTTTAATACCTTAAAATGACTCAATACTTAGGTAGAACTAATAATTAGATCATTTAGACAAACGTTTCTTTTCCAAACTTTCTAAAGGGCAAAGAGATTAAGAAGAAATGCTTCTCTTTTCTTTTATGGCTAGCCAGAGCATCATTCATGCTTACAACTGCATGTTGGTTTTTCCAGACCAATTTATGTATTGTATGTATATAATACATATATCACCTAGTAGTGAGCATGGCTTGTGTCCACATAGAAGGTAATTAATTAGAGGAGTAAGCTTAGACAGGAATGGCAGAGCCAAAGGCAATAAAATGTAGTGATAGGAGAAATGCTGAAACAGACACCTCAAGAAATATCTTCTATTGGCTGTCAAAATTAGTTGAAAGTCCCATCAACCACTTCCTAAATTTTCCTAGTTTTTGATGATTCTATCAAAACAGCAAATATGAATATACAATTTTTAATTTTACTGATTTGAGAAACTCAAGACTGGTGAACTGATTTTGAACCAAATTTTATCAGGCATAAGAACTACCTGGAAGGATTTTTTTTTCTTTCTTACACTTCTATTGAGATATAACTGACAAACATTGGCTTGTTTAAAGTGTGCAATTATGCTCATGTATGTATAAATTTACACATATGAATGCATGTACATATATGTATATACTTTACATATATGTGTCTATGCTGTGTTGTGCTTTGTCTGACTCCGTGAACTCAGCACAGCATAGACATATATACACACACACACACATATATATAGTGTGTATATATGTGTGTGTGTGTGTGTGTGTGTGTGTATGTGTCAACCCACTATAGCATTCGTGCCTAGAAAATTCCATGGACAGAGGAGTCTGGTGGGCTGCAGTCCATGTGGTTGTAAAGAGTTGAACACAACTGAGAACTCACACTTATTTTACATTCCTATCAGTGATGTATGAAATTTCTACTCTTCCACCTCCTTTCTAGTACTTTACATGATCAATCTTAATACTAGACATCTGTAATAGATATGTAGTGGTACTTCATAGTGTTTTTATTTTGCATTTACCTAATGGTAATTCTGGAGAAGGAAATGGCAATCCACTCCAGCACTCTTGCCTGGAAAATCCCATGGACAGAGGAGCCTGATAGGCTACAGTCCATGGGGTTGCAAAGAATCGGACGTGACTGAGCAACTTCACTTTCTTTCTTTAATGATAACTGACATTTAGTATTTTAATATGTTTATTTGCCATCAATAGATCTTCTTTGGTAGAGTGTACTTTCAAATGTTTTGCTCATTTTAAAATATTTTTGAGTTTTGCACGTTTTTTTCACATGTATTAAATATAAATCTTTTATCAGATGTGTAATTTGCAAAAATTTCTCCCAGTGTGTGCCTGTCTTGTCCTTTGAGTCTCTTAAATAGTGTCTTTCTAAGAGCTTCATTCTTCATTTTGTTGAAGTTCAACTTACCAATTTTTTTTCATGGAACCTGTCTTTGGAGTTGTGTTTAGGAAATCTTTCACTTAATATAATGTTTTCTTCTAGAAATTTTAAAATTTTAGCTTTTATACTTTGAACTGTTCTCCATTTTGAGTTAATTTTTGTACATGGTATAAGGTAGACATTGAAGTATTTGGACTGTTTGTAAAAGAATAGCCCGATCGTTAGTCAACACTTATTGAAGAAACTATCCATTCATTGAATTGTCTTTGCATCTTTGTCAAAACTTAATTAACTATGCATATGTGTGTCTGTTTTTTGACTCATCTTTTTATCCTGATGCCAGTGCCACACTGTTTTGATTGCTATGGTTTTATAAAAATTATTGAAGATAGGAAGTGTAGTCCTTCAACCTTGCTTCTCCTTTTAAAGTTGCTTTTGGTATTCCAGATTGTTTGCATTTTCATATGAACAGAATAAACATGCACATTTCTATTTTAAAATAAAGTCCTTATGGGATTTTGATAGAGATCACACTGAATTTATTGATTAAACAAAAAAGATATCTGAAAAATATTAAGTCTTCCAAACCATGAACACGATAAAGGTGGCTATCCAAAAGTTTGTCTGGTTTTTCTGAAAGATCTTATGGAAAACCCAAATGAACTTTCAGCCAACCTAGTATCGCTCCATTTTTAAGTTTTCTAAAATTTTTCTCTCAGCAACACTTTATAGTTTTCATTGTCAAGACCTTAATTTACAAATATTGATTCTGAGCATATAGAAATTAAATTAAATTAAATTAAAATTTGTATATTAATCTTGTATCCTGCAAACTTGCTAAACTTGCTTACTAACACTAGTGTCTTTTGTAGATTGTATAGAATTTTTGGTTTTTATTTTGTCTGCAAATAAAGACAGGTTTACAACTACTTTTTCAACCTTAGCACCTATTATTTTTTGTTTTAGTATGTCAGCTAAAACTCAGTACAATGTTGAGTATAAATGGTGAGAGTAAATGTTCTCACCTTTTTCCTGATCTTATGAAGAAAGAATTCAATCTTTCACTGTTAGGAATCATGTTACCAGTAAGTTTCTCATAGATGTGCAGAGCAAGTTGAAGATATTTCTTTCTCGTCCCATTTGATGAGAATTTTTATTCAAGAAAAGACCTTGTATTTGTCAAATGTCTTTTTGCATCTAGTAAGAGACTATATTGTTCTTTTTTGTCTGATTATTTGATAAATTAGATTGGTTTTCAAATTTTAAACTAACCATACATTCTTGGGATAAACTGTATGTGGCCTCGATGTAGCATCAGTGCAACAAGTTGTTGAATTTGATTCAAATATTCTTAACATTTGTTTTATCCATGAGGGATGTTGGTATGCAATTTTTTCTTTGTAATGTCTTTGTCTAGTTTCAGTGTCAGAATAATGCTAAAATTGTGGAACGTATTGGGAAACTTTCTCTTTTAAAAAGCTTCTGGAAGGATATTTACACTCCTGGTATTATTTCTTCCTTACGTGTCTGACAGGACCCATAGTGAAGCCATCTGGGTCAGGAGTTTCCTGTGTGGGAAGTATTTTACCTTCAAATTCAACTCTGCTGCTATTTTTCAGTCACTAAATCCTACCTGATTATTTTGCAACCCCGTGGACTAAATTCAGTCACTTTACTCATCTGAGGACTATTCAAGTTATCTATTTCTTCTTGAGTAAACTTTTGTAGTTTTTGTCTTTCCAGATATTTACTCATTTCCTGTAATTTGTTAAATTCATTAACATACTTTTAGATAATACTCCTTTATAACACTTTTAACATTGATAAATTCTGTGGTGATGTCACTTCTCTCATCTTGATACTGGTAATTTGTATCTTTAATTTTCCTGATGATCCTCGTAAAAATTTAATTTTCCTCATCTCATACAATCAGCCTCTGATCCCTGGGTCAGGAAGATTTCCTGGTGAAGGGAATGGCAACCCACTCCAGTATTCTTGCCTGGAGAATCCCATGGACAGAGGAGCCTGGCAGGCTATAGTCTATGGTGTCCAAAGAGTCGGACATGACTGAGTAACACACACACAGGTTTTAATTTTTTTCATTCTTTTATTTTTGCTCTGGTCTTTATTACTTATATTTCATAGCATAAACAGTACTTAAATCAGTTTTATTTTCTTCTATTCTTCTATTTTCTTAAAATTAAACCTGAAATCATTGATTTGTGTTCTTTATTCTTTCTAAGATAGGTAGAGAGTACCATAAATTTCCCATTTAGTAAAGGTATGACGCACTGCATTTTCATTTTCATTCAGTTAATAACACTTTGTAGTTTCCACTGTCTTTTCATTGACACACACTTTTTGAAAACTGTTTTAAATTTCCAAATATTCAAAGATTTTTAAAATTATTTATATCTAATTGTGGTCTGACAACATATGCTGTTATGACTTTAATCCTTTTAACCTACTGAATCTTGACTTATGACTCTTAAAAAGAAGGTTTACACTGTTTTTTTTGTTTTTTTTTTTGGCATGGAGTGCTCTATAAGTGTCAGTTAGGTTGACCTGCTTGATAATATCATTAAGACTTCTGTATTCTTACAGATTTCCTTTGTCTCTTTATTCCATGAAAATAAAGGAGAAGAATCAAATCCCTGAATGAAATTGTGAATTTGCCTATGTCTCCTTGCTATTCTGTCAACTATGGCTTTCTATATTTTGAAATTCTGTTATTAGGCACATAAATATTTAGGATTATTATGCCCTCCTGAGGAATTTACTCTCTTTATCATTGTTATATAGTGATCTTATCCCTGGTATTATTTTTATGCTCTGAGTCTTCTTTGTCTGACATTAATATAGCTACTCCAGCTTTCTTTTTATTAGTGTTAACAGGATAAACATTTTTCCATTTTTCCCTTTTAGTCTACTTTGATCATGATATTTAAAGAAATCATGATAGACTGTATATAATTGAGTTTTGCTTTTTATCCATTTTTTTGCTTTTAATTGGGGTTTTTAGGCCATTTACTTTTACTGAAATTATTGAAGTTCAGTTCAGTTCAGCCGCTTAATCATATCCAACCTATAGACTGAGCACACCAGGCTTCCCTATCCATCACCATCTCCCAGAGCTACTCAAACTCATGTCCATCACATCAGTGATGCATCCAACCATCTTATCCTCTGTCATTCCCTTTGATCAAGTTTAAATATATCCTTTCACTATTCGTTTTCTTATTGTCCCATCTGTTGTTAATTTTTCCTATTTTTCACTTCTTTTAGGATTGATTGAGGATTTTCTTTTAATGATTTTATTGAATCTCTCTTTGTACCAAGTAGCTATATTCTTTGTAATTTCAGTGGTTGCTTTAGAATTTATGATATAAATTTTTAACTTATCACCGTGTACCTTCAAGGGATATTATACTAATTTACATATAACATAAGAACCTTATAATAGCATTCTTTCACTGTTCCCCTTTTGACCTCTGTGCTTGTTGTCACACATTTTATTACTATATCTTTTTTTCATAAAATTTTATTTTTTTAATTTTATTTTTACTTTATTCTACTTTACAATACTGTATTAGTTTTGCCATACGTTGACATGAATCAGCCACAGGTGTACATGAGCTCCCAATCCTGAAACCCCCTCCCACCTCTCATCCCATATCATCTCTCTGGACCATCCTCGTGCACCAACCCCAAGCATCCTGTATCCTTATGAGTGGCACAATACACTAATATAATTTATTCAAACAACCGATTATCCTTAAAGGGATATAAATATTTAAAAGTAACTTTATATAATTTACTCTCATTGCTACCATTTTCAGAGCTCTTTTCTTTGAGTGAGTCCAGCTTGTGATTCATTCAAATCTTAGTTTTTGACTCTTAAAAATGTTTTTTTGTTGTTGTTGGAGCTCTCTTTGGTACAAATTACTTAATTATTTACAAAGTACTAAAATATTTTCTTCCAAAGTCATGTTGCAGCTATTTTCTTCAGCATGGCTTCCCCAAAACAAAGATGTTATTTTCAAAGTGTCTTATTTCCAAATGTTTTCTTCTCAAATAGCCCTACTTTAGATTTCCTTATAAAATTCATGGAGAAATCATACTTATAAAATTAGAGGGGAAACTCTTAAATAGGAAGTTCACAAGCCTATTTCTCTCCCAAATGTCACAAGACCACAACAAATGGGAAATGTTTCAGTGATTCATTGTGAAATGCCCTAAGGAATCAAAGCAGTAAGCAGTGATGTTATGCATTCCCCTGCTTAGCTCCAGGTTAACTCCCATCTTTCTTCTGAGTCTGTATTTTGCCAATAATTTTGAAGTGAAGTTCTTATTTCAGATTACAGGTTTCCTCCCTCAGCAAACTTTGCTGTGTCTGTGCTGTATCATCAGTAATTAATATTAAAATCCTGATTGTATAGTATTTAGTCAATTAAAAATAGTATATGTCATGGTAACTGAAAATGTAGACTATATATCTTTAGGGTAGAGAAGTAAGGGTCCTAAGGGACCCAGAGGGAAGAGTTGTCCTCCAGAGCAATAAAATTAGGATGCAACAATGTTTCATGTGACTGAAAATAAGGAGAATCAGAATGTGGGTATTAAGTCAAGGTGACCAAAAAAACAAACTGGTTTCAAATGTGAACTGATAAAAAGGTACAAAATCAAAAGTTTCAAAATACAGGTATTCATTTGTGATAAATCTGCTTTTTATGTAGTTAGTGGAATATGCTTCTTGATGAGAATATGCTGAGATTTATTCATTTAAATACGACTAATAATGCTCCTGAGTAATACAAGAGAAGTCAGTCAGAACCAAGTCAGAGTTCATATAGCCAGCTAATGCCAGGTTGCAACCAATTCGAACATTAAACATATGCTTTCTTCGGCATCTTTCTATGTCCCAAGGGACACAAAAATTATAGTTGAGCTTAGTAGATTAAAAAAACAAAGGTCTTATGCATATTGTTGTTGTTCAGTTACCCAGTTACATCCAACTCTTTGCAACCCTATGGTCTATAGCATGCCAGGCCTCCCTGTCTCTCACCATCTCCTGAAGTTTGCCCAAGTTCACGTCCATTGAGTTGGTGATGCCATCCAGCCATCTCATCCTCTGATGCCCTCTTCTCCTTCTGCCCTCTATCTTTCCCAGCATCAGGGACTTTTCCAATGAGTCAGCTGTTCGCATCAGATAACCAAAATACTGGAGTTTCAGCTTTAGTATCAGTCCTTTCAATAACTATTCAGGGTTGCTTTCCCTTAAGACTGACTGATTTGATCGCCTTACTGTCCAAGAGAATTTCAGGAGCCTTCTCCAGCACAACTCAGAGGCATCAGTTCTTTGACATTCTGTCTTCTTTACAGTCCAGCTCTCACATCGGTACATGACCACTGGGAAAACCATACAGACCTTTGTCAGCAAAGCAATGTTTCTGCCTTTCAACACACTGTCTAGGTTTGTCATAGTTTTCCTGCCAAGAGCCAGTCATCTTCTGATTTCAAGGCTGCAGTCATCATCCACAGTGATTTTAGAGCCCAGGAAGAGGAAATCTGTCTTTACTTCCACCTTTTCCCCTCCTATTTGCCAGGAAAATATAGCAGGAGTTAAATGTTTGTCAAAAACTTTAATCAATGTTAGGCAATTTTAGTGTAATATAAATTTTCATCAATATCATATCAGAAGATTTATGGGGAAAAAGAAGTGATAGAGATTTTTTCCAATTGAAAGCACTAAAGTAAATTTCCTGAAGGATATTGAAATGTGGGGTGATTTCAACATGTGTCTATTAGATGAGGCAGTAGGAGAAAGGCAGATGCCTACCATTCATAGCCAACATTGTGTCATGTGGCTCCAAAATGAGAACAGGAAGAACAGTTTCCAGGAATGGGAAAATCACAGTTGGAATCCTTTGAGACATTATAAAGTTAATAAAGCTCAAATGATTAATTACAGTTGAACAGTAGTAGATTATGAATTTAAGATGAAAAGATTGAGCCTCTACTCTAAAGAAGCTTCAGTTCAGTTCAGTTGCTCAGTTCTGTCCGACTGTTTGTGACCCCATGAATCGCAGCACGCCAGGCCTCCCTGTCCATCACCAACTCCCAGAGTTCACTCAGACTCCATCGAGTCAGTGATGCCATCCAGTCATCTCATCCTCTGTTGTCCCCTTCTCCTCCTGCCCCCGATCCCTCCCAGCATCAGAGTCTTTTCCAATGAGTCAGCTCTTCACATGAGGTGGCCAAAGTATTGGAGTTTCAGCTTTAGCATCATTCCTTCCAAAGAACACCCAAGACTGATCTCCTTTAGAATGGACTGGTTAGATCTCCTTGCAGTCCAAGGGACTCTCAAGCGTCTTCTCCAACACCACAGTTCAAAAGCATCAATTCTTCGACGCTCAGCTTTCTTCACAGTCCAGCTCTCACATCCATACACGACTACTGGAAAAATCATAACCTTGACTAGACGGACCTTTGTTGGCTAAGTAATGTCTTTGCTTTTGAATATGCTATCTAGGTTGGTCATAAGTTTCCTTCCAAGAAGTAAGCACCTTTTAATTTCATGGCTGCAGTCATCATCTGCAGTGATTTGGGAGCCCCCAAAAATAAAGTCTGACACTGTTTCCACTGTTTCCCCATCTATTTGCCATGAAGTGATGGGACCAGATGCCATGATCTTCGTTTTCTAAATGTTGAGCTTTAAGCCAACTTTTTCACTCTCCACTTTCACTTTCATCAAAAGGCTTTTGAGTTCCTCTTCACTTTCTGCCATAAGGGTGGTATCATCTGCCTATCTGAGGTTATCGATATTTTTCCTGGCAATCTTGATTCCAGCATGCTTCTTCCAACCCAGCGTTTCTCATGATGTACTCTGCATAGAAGTTAAATAAGCAAGGTGACAATATATAGCTTTTGATGTACTACTTTTCCTATTTGAAACTAGTCTGTTGCTTCCTGATCTGCATACAGGTTTCTCAAGAGACAGGTCAGGTGGTCTGGTATTCCCACGTCTGAAGAATTTTCTACAGTTTGGTCTAGACTAAATGCTATTCTGGCTCTTGTTAACAAACTTTAAAAGGAAGACTCACGAGGACCAGATTATTTCTAAGTAGGCTAAGTATATACGTATGTATGCTAAGTCACTTCAGTCATGTCTGACTCTTTGTGACTCCATGGACTGTAACCTGCCAGGCACCTCTGTCCATAGGACTCTCCAGGCAAGAATACTGGAGTAGGTTGCCATGCCCTCCTCTGAGGATCTACCTGACCTAGGGATAGAACCCATGTCTCTTAAATATCTCCTGCATTAGCAGGCATTTTTTTTTTTTTACCACTAGTGCCACTTGGGAAGCACCAGGTGTTTAGAGCAAAGTTTAGGATATATGTAAGAATACAAAAGTATCTAGCACCCACAAAGATATTAATAAAAGTCATAGTATGAATAAAATCAGAGATTATCATGTTTATTCTTAATTTTTTAATGAAATTGCTGTTTTTGATAATTACCATTCATATGAATTTTATGTTGTACTGACCTCATCTTAAAATGTGTTTAAAGTCTTAAACTTTCTGAAATTAGTGGTAGTTTTTTTTTAATAATTCTCATCTCTCCCTTTTCTTTATTGCGTCTTTCATTGCTCTACAGTTCTTTTGTCCAAAAATTCCTCTTTAGAGGTATCCATTACTTTGCAAGTGTTTTTAAAAATTTTGTTTCTATCAATAACATTGCCTGTCTTACTAACTTCATACAGTAACTTCTTATTATTTAGCTGTCTAAATCACAGAATGATATAGTAGAAGCTATAACAATCTCATGCTCACATCAAACACAAATTCCGTTCTTAAAGCAACTGACCCACCACAGTGGTTCCCAAACTGGACTGCACACTGGTATCACTTGGAGAACCTCTTACAACATGCAGATATTGAGACTCTACTCCAGATCAATTAAATCTGAATATTTTGGAATAATTGTGTCATATTTTTTTAAAGTTCCAAGACAATGTCCAATTCTGATTAAAATTCCTGAGCCCTAATTCTCTAGTTCTCAATTCAAGATAATAGAAGTGAATAATACCTGTTCACTTATCTCATAAGCATCAAAAGATAGAATATATGTCATGCCTCAAAACATTTAAAAGCATTTCTCATGACTAGTTTCTTAAAAAGAGAAAACCTTTGGGAATAAGTCATTCCTCTATTTGACAAAAGACATGAATTTTCCTCTTGTCTCCTAAAAACATTCAAGTATGTCTAAGAATAGCCAAAGCAGTGAATAATCCTAGAGAGGTGGCAGAAAATTGATAGACTGGACACGCAGTAAGCAGATTGGACAGCAGAGATCCAGTTGAGAATCTGAGAAAAAACTCTGGATATTTTTTCAGAAAAAATACATGGACACACACAACAAACCTTGGCCTATGCTTCTGGGGTGTTCACATATGCCCTGAAGCCCAGCTACAGTGCAGAGCAAAAACTTTACCCAGGATTCCAAAGTTGTGATAGCAAATCTTGTTTTGATCTTTTTGCTTCCTGAAGGCCTGAACACCTAAAGCAAATATTAAGACTTCAGGGAATTTTTCACACTTCTTTTATGGTTATTGGAATGTCGTTCAAACTAAGCTATTCATAGAATGCCTCTTTCTCTGGTAAACAAGCTCATTCCTGATGAAAAGAATTAATAAAGCATTCCGTCTCATCAGCCAGAAGGAACAAGAAATGACCTACAGAACACAGCGCTTTGCTTCTAGGGATTCCTTCAAGCTCTAGTCTTGCAGTCTGTGCTGTTTTAAGTATGAGCTCTAGTCAGTGAGGAGAGAGAGTAATTCATCATGCAGAAGCTTGCCCTCTGCCTTCTCTAGTCATAAAGCACACCATGCAGGCAGTTCTTTCAGAAGAAGCTACTAACAGTAGCTCATTCCCTCTCCCCAAGACTAGCAGCAATGTGAACTATGTGTTGGCAGACCTATAGGCTTTTATGACAAGCTGTTCATGTACCACAATAACTACTGCTCTTTACTCATGGTTAAAACTTGTCATATGCTCCTTAGTTAGATTTTTCTATCATGTCGATGCATGCCACACCACCAGTCTTAACGTCTTTTCAATTTTGTGTTTAGTGCAATAGAAGACACTGTATGACTTTTATCTCACCTAATAAAATGTTCTTATTTTCAACCAACTTTTTGAATTTAACTCTTGCTTATGTCTAATTAAGTATTTTCTTTCTAAAAAGTCTCCTTCAAAAGAGTAAAAGCTGTATCAACACCTAATAACATAAAGTTAGTAATGTTGAGCATCTGGTATTCAAGGCCAGAAGGATCTAGCAGTATGTTGGCAAATGTTTAACTAGCAGCTTTCTGGATGAACCATCTCTAGCCCTGACTTGTAGCACTTGACAATTTCCGTGGTGTAAATACTCCCTCCATCATGGCTGAGTTTAAGCCACCAAAATGATGTCAGCTGTTTAATAAAATTTTCAAAAATTCAACGGCTTTCTCAAGCCAATACCAGCCAACTCTAGCACATCATTGTATTAATCGAATCCAATGTCCTACCTCATCTTCCCATATTTGCTTGAAGAATTTTTTCATTTTTCCCCCTGGAGAATTCCATGAAATTCTTTTGCCTATTCTGCTTTGCCCATTCCACTTATGCAACTAGAAATTCTACTTGTCTCATTATCAAGACACTGTTTTATGCTTCCAGGTGAATTGAAATCCTCTCTGTTCTGATGTCACCTTACATTTTATGTTGCATTTCATTATCCATTTGCATTAATTTTATTGGTACAAATCTTATTTTCCCTAAATGCTGTGTACACTTTGACAGCAGGATCCATGTCTAATTAATCTGCAAAGTTCTTGAAATACCTAGAAAAGTGTCTTGTTCATAATAGATGCAACACATATCTTTGTGGTTTTTTAAATTTACTGTGTATTCTATTTTATTTTTTTAGTCTTATTTTGTATTAGGATATAGCCAATTAACAATGCTGTGGCAGTTTCAGGTTAACAGCCATACATATACATGTATCCATTCTCCCCCTAACCCCCTCCCATCCAGGCTGACACATAACATTAGATAGAGCTCCATGTGCTATACAATAGATCATTGTTGATTATCCATTTTGAATACAGCAGTGTGTATTCCCAAACTCCCTAACTATCCCTTCCTCCTAGCAAACATAAGTTTGTTTTCTAAGTCTGTCTCTTTCTGTTTCATAAGTTCATTTCTATTATTTCTTTTTAGGTTCCACATATAAAGGAAACAATATGATATTTCTCCTTTTCTGTCTAACTTAATGACATTCTCTGGGTCTATTCATGTCGCTGTGAATGGCACTATTTCATTCTCTTTAATGGCTGAGCAATATCCCACCGTATATCTGTAACATATCTTCTTTATCTAGTCCTCTGTCAATGGACATTTAGGTTGCTTCCGTGTCTTAGCCATTGTAAGCAGTGCTGCAATGAACACTGGGGTACATGTATCCTTTTGGATCATGTTTTTTTCCAGATATATGCGCAGGAGTGGTATTGCAGGGTCATATGGTAGCTCTATTTTTAATTTTTTAAGGAACCTCCATACTTTTCTCATGGTGACTGTACCAATTTACATTCCCACCAAGAGTGTAGGAGGGTTCCCTTATCTCCACACCCTCTTAAGCATTTGTTGTTGGTGGATTTTTTTGATGATAATCATTGTGACCTGTGTGAGGTGATATCCTACTGTAGTTTTCATTTGCATTTCTCTAAAAACAAGAGATGTTGAACATCTTTTCATGTGCCTATTGGCCATCTGTATGTCCTCTTTGGAGAAATGTCAGTTCAGGTCTTCTGCCCATTTTTGAGTGAGCTGTTGGTTCTAAGGCTGTTAAGTATCATGAGCTGTTTGTAAATTTTGGAGACTAATCTGTATGCAGGTCAGGAAGCAACAGTTAGAACTGGACATGGAACAATAGACTGGTCCCAAATAGGAAAAGGTGTACGTCAAGGCTGTATATTGTCACCCTGCTTATTTAACTTCTATGCAGAGTACATCATGAGAAACGCTGGACTGGAGGAAACACAAGCTGGAATCAAGATTGCCGGGAGAGATATCAATAACCTCAGATATGCAGATGATACTACCCTTATGGCAGAAAGTGAAAAGGAACTTAAAAGCCTCTTGATGAAAGTACAACAGGAGAGTGAAAAAAGTTGGCTTAAAGCTCAACATTCAGAAAACGAAGATCATGGCATCTGGTCCCATCACTTCATGGGAAATAGATGGAGAAACAGTGGAAACAGTGTCAGACTTTATTTTGGGGGCTCCAAAATCACTGCAGATGGTGACTGCAGCCATGAAATTAAAAGATGCTTACTCCTTGGAAGAAAAGTTATGACCAACCTAGATAGTATATTGAAAAGCAGAGACATTGCTTTGCTGACTAAGGTCCATCTAGTCAAGGCTATGGTTTTTCCAGTAGTTATGTGTGGATGTGAGAGTTGGACTGTGAAGAAGGCTAAGCGCCAAAGAATTGATGCTTTTGAACTGTGGTGTTGGAGAAGTCTCTTGAGAATCCCTTGGACTGCAAGGAGATCCAACCAGTCCATTCTGAAGGAGATCAGCCCAGGATTTCTTTGGAAAGAATGATGCTAAAGCTGAAACTCCAGTACTTTGGCCACCTCATGAGAAGAGTTGACTTTGGAAAAGTCTTTGGAAAAGACTTTGATGCTGGGAGGAACTGGGGGCAGGAGGAGAAGGGGACGACAGAGGATGAGATGGTTGGATGGCATCACTGACTCAATGGACGTGAGTCTGAGTGAACTCCGGGGAGTTGGTGATGGACAGGGAGGCCTGGCGTGCTGTGATTCCTGTGGTTGCAAAGAGTCAGACGTGACTGAGCAACTGAACTGAACTGAATCCCTTATTGGTCACATCATTTGCAAATATTTTCTCCCAGTCCATCGGTTGTCTTTTAATTTTGTTTAGTGTTTCCTTTGCTGAGTTTAGGTAGGTTCTATTTGTTAATTTTTGTTTTTATTTCCATTATTCTGGGAGATAGATTAAAAAAACACATATTTTTAAATAAGCATAAGTATGCAAACTTTTCCTGGAGGAGGGCATGACACCCATTCTAGTATTCTTGCCTGGAGAATCCTGATGAACAGAGGAGCCTGGTGGGCTACAGTCCATGGGGTCACAAAGAGTCAAATATGACTGAGCAATTAAGCAGAACACATGCAAAATTTTAACCACTGTAACACATGGTAAAAAATATAACATTGCCAATTTTGAACATTAAATATAGCTAAAATTTTGAAGTTTAATTATATAGGATAAATTGAATTCTAATGAATCCTGAGGAAGATAAAACTGAAACTGTGTTGTTATACCATTTGACTAACTAGAAAAATAATAAAACCTACTCAAATAATTTTTGAAATATAAAACTTTGGTATAAAAAATAATATCAGTGTGAAATACCAAAATAAAAGTAGTCAGCACAAAATACAATAAATATACTAAGGAACTCAAAAATGAGACTTTGTCTTTTCATTTCATTCAATATTATATATAAAATAATATTTAAGTAAATGATGCATAAATATTTGTATAAATTATATATTTCTTGAAAATTCCTATTTCAACAATTAAAATGCCTAATACATTTGGAGAAAGGTTATATAATTTTGTCAAAAGTTCAAATTAAATTTAACTGAATTTTAGAAAGCAACTTATGTAGAAAAGTTTTGCATTTTTAGTAATAGGTTATCAGTACATAGGTTAATCAAGTCTCTTGCTTCTGTTCTTTTGATTTCTTCTGTCTTACCTTCAACAAAGTTTATCTTTCACTTTTGAAAAATCAACTTTGTTGAAATCAAAGATTAAAACTCTTACCAAGATCCAGTCAAATTAATTTTGCTCCTTTACTTTGAATCTTATTATAACAACAGTTTAGACTAATGGCATTAGCTAAAACAGAAAATAATTTTTCACCATAACAACCATTGAAATGTTGAGAAGAGAAAACAAAGCAAACAAAAACCTTGGAAACAAATAATTTTATCCAGAAGAAATTTTGATTTGGCCAATGATTAAAATATTACATTATTATATTATATATTAATTCAAAATATTAATATTTTGAACCTAGACAGTCTATATTAAGCCCTATAATGCTGCCTTTCAATAAAAGGTTAAATTCCAAGGCAATGATCCTAATGTAGTTAAAAGACTTAAAGTTGGAGCATTTCAGAAGAGATGATTTACAATGTTTGAAATGTCTTTGTGAAAAATATTTTGTGTACACTTCAGGCATTTCCAAGAATTCTCTTTTGCATAGCTTATTTGAGGAAAATTTCAGCAATCTAGTAGATATTTGGGCCTCTGAATTATTTATTAGTTTGCATTTATCTGGAATGAAAAATTTTACAGTTTTAATGTGTTTATTGTGCTACATTTACTCTTCCTCTTTTGAATTTACCATCTTTGAAATTCAGTAGCCTTTTTAAAAGAAATGTTGTTTCTAGTTTTTTGAGATATAATTGGCATATAGTATTATATAATTCTCAGGTATACAATGCAATGATTTAATATATGTATATACTACAAAATGATTACCCCAGTAAGTCTGATTAACATCCATCACTTCATAAGATCTACTGTCTTAGCAACTTTTTAAAATAAGTGAATGATGTATATCTTTATTTTGTTACTTATCTGGATATTGCCATGTGTGTGAAAGTCACTCAATCATGTCCAACTCTTTGCAGTCCCGTGGACTGTAGCCTGCTAGGCTCCTCTGTCCATAAAATTCTCCAGGCAAGAATATACTGGAGTGTGTTTCCATTCCTTTCTCTAGGGCATCTTCCTGACCCAGGGATCGAACCCAGGTCTCCTGCATTGCAGGCAGATTCTTTACCATCTGAACTACTAGGGAAAACTACACTTTGCCATACCATCAACCAAACAGGCCATCCATAATAATATTTGTGTCTTTGATATTTTATTGATTTGCAGTCATATAAAAATCAGCTTTGTGCATGCTAAGTCACTTTAGTCACGTCTGACTCGTTGCGACGCTATGGACTATAGCGGTATTTTAAATTTCATTAGATAAATGTATCAAAGTAGGAAGACAGAACATGTTTTACTTTACAGTTTGTTTGGTTTGATTTATTGCTTCTTACTATTTAAACATTCAGAGACTGGAGCTCCCCTTGTGATTTTGCCCTGGGCCCCACCCACATTGGGTTTGGGCCTGTTACTATGGAGGCTGAGGGAATTGAAGAGTGTCTTGAGTCTGCATACAAAAGGAACAACAGCTAGTCTATCAAGTATTCTGATATTTTGATCAAGCCTGGGCCTGGCGTGCTGCGATTCATGGGGTCGCAAAGAGTTGGACACAACTGAGTGACTTAACTGAACTGAGCTTTATATCTGAAACAAGAAATAGAAATTGCATAAAGTCAAGTTAGAAATTTCCCAGAAACTATGCTAAACATTGTTCCATCATTGGAAAAGACCACCCCGCCAGACTGCTAAGTTAAGTGGAGGGATTCGGAAAATGCAGAGTCAGCAGGCCATGGCAGGGAGAAGATCCTGGCCACTGGATCTTCTTATTCTGACTACTAGAACATGAAATCAATGGACTCTGAGCTCCCACTCTGGAGAAAAATGTAGTGGCCCTCTCCAGTGGGGCTGCATCCTCCTTCCTAGTACAATGTTCTACTACTCTGATTTTGAAAAGGTCCAGACAACATAACTGTGTCTGTCCTGTAGTTCCCATCTCTGATTAGCAATGAACCAAGACCCCTCAGAGAAGGCAATGGCACCCAACTCTAGTACTCTTGCCTGGAAAATCCCATGGATGGAGGAGCCTGGTAGGCTGCAGTCCATGGGGTCGCAAAGAGCTTGGACATGACTGAGCGACTTCACTTTCACCTTTCACTTTCATACACTGGAGAAGGAAATGGCAACCCACTCCAGTGTTCTTATCTGGAGAATCCCAGGGATGGAGGAGCCTGGTGGGCTGCCATCTATGGGGTCACACAGAGTCAGACACGACTGAAGCGACTTAGCAGCAGCAGCAGCAAGACCCCTCAAGAGTATGTCTACAGAAAGCTACAGACAAAACATGGAGGCTACCTGCCTACACTGGGCTTCCCTTGTGGCTCAGCTGGTAAAGGATCTTCTGTGATGCAGGAGATGGGTGCGATCCCTAGGTTTTGAAGATCCCTTAGAGAAGGGAAAGGCTACCCACTCCATTATTCTGGCCTGGAGAATTCCATGGACTCTGTAGTCCATTGGGTCACAAAGAGTTGGACACGACTGAGTGACTTTCACTTTCACCTGCCTAGATTAATGATATCACCTTCAAGTATTCAAGTTGGTACTGAAAATCAGCTGAGTAAAGATGAAACCTTAGGGAACACAGAAAGTAACCTAGGTTCTACTTCAAGTTTCTAGTTTCTATATTAACTAGCTGTGTAACATTAGATGATTTCATTTTACACTCCTGTACTTTTATTTTTTATATTTATATATTGTGAAATGATCACCAAAGTAAGTCTAGTTAACATCTGTCACAATACATAGTTAGGGAATTTTTTTTCTTGTGATAAGAACTTTTAAAATCTACCTTCTTTCACAGGCAACATAGTATTGTCACTGTAAGGCAAGTGCAGAGTAAAAGAGAGCAAGCCAGGCAGTCAGGTAAAAAAGAAATTTATTAGAGGGAAATGTGAGAGTGACTGGCCCTTAAGGAGAACAAGTGTCCTCCCTTTCTGACAGGGGTCTCTCTTGTACCCTGCCAATGAAAAGTTCTCTGAGTTCAGTTCAGTTCACTCAGTTGTGTCCGACTCTTTGTGACCCCAGGAGATGCAGCATGCCAGGCCTCCCTGTCCAACACCAACTCCCGGAGCCCACCCAAACTCATGTCCATTGAGATGGTGATGCCATCCAACCATCTCATCCTCTGTCATCCCCTTCTCCTCCTGTTCTCAATCTTTCCCAGCATCAGGGTCTTTTCAAATGAGTCAACTCTTCCCATGAGGTGGCCAAAGTACTGGAGTTTCAGCTTCAGCATCATTCCTTCCAAAGAAATCCCAGGGCTGATCTCCTTCAGAATGGACTGGTTGGATCTCCTTGCAGTCCAAGGGACTCTCAAGAGTCTTTTCCAACACCACAGTTCAAAAGCATCAATTCTTCGGCGCTCTGCCTTCCTCACAGTCCAACTCTCACATCCATACATGACCACAGGAAAAACCATAGCCTTGACTAGACAGACCTTAGACGGCAAAGTAATGTCTCTGCTTTTGAATATGCTGTCTAGGTTGGTCATAACTTTCCTTCAAAGGAGTAAGCGTCTTTTAATTTCATGGTTGCAGTCACCATCTGCAGTGATTTTGGAGCCCCCAAAATGAAGTCTAACACTGTTTCCACTGTTTCCCCGTCTATTTGCCATGAAGTGATGGGACCAGATGCCATGATCTTCGTTTTCTGAATGTTGAGCTTTAAGCCAACTTTTCACTCTCCTCTTTCACTTTCATCAAGAGGCTTTTGAGTTCTTCTTCACTTTCTGCCATAAGGGTGGTGTCATCTGCATATCTGAGGTTATTGATATTTCTCCCAGCAATCTTGATTCCAGCTTGTGTTTCTTCCAGCCCAGCATTTCTCATGATGTACTCTGCATAGAAGTTAAATAAGCAGGGTGACAATATACAGCCTTGACGTACTCCTTTTCCTATTTGGAACCAGTCTGTTGTTCCATGTCCAGTTCTAACTGTTGCTTCCTGACCTGCATACAGGTTTTTCAAGTTCTCTGAAGAGATGATTAATTTTTAGCTTGTAGTTGAGTCCTGCCATCACATAGCTGGAGGTCTGGAATCTGGTGGTCTCGTAGCCTTGAGAAGGTAGGCACCAGTGAGAAAATAGAATGTTGTTTGGGCAATTTGGTCAGTCTCAAGGATCACTGTGATCTTATTCTTTGTTTGTGGGTCAACATAATGAGCCATTTATACTATGAGCCCCTATCTAGGCCCTATCAGTCACAATGCTGCAAATTACATCCCCAAGACTTTATTATTTTATAACTGGAAGTTTGTACCTTCATACTTCCTTTACTCATTTCACCCATACGACACCGCCTTGCTTCTTTTGCCTGATTGCTAAGTCACTTCAGTCATGTCCAGCTCTTTGCCACCCCATGGACTGTAGCCTGTCAGGATACATGCAAGAATACTGGAGTGGGTTGCCATGCCCTCCTCCAGGGCATCTTCCCAACTCAAGGATCTAACCCACATCTCATATTCTCCTACATTGGCAGGTGGGTTCTTCATCACAAGCATTAGAAACCACCAATTTCTCCTCTGTGCCTATGAGCTTGTTGACTGTTGGGGTCTTTGTTTTTTGTTTTTTAACCCAGATATTGAGATTGTATATTTTTATTTCTTTATCAAACTTTTTTTCCCTGGTGGCTCAGACAGTAAAGCATCTGCCTACAATGTGGGGGACCCAGGTTCAATCCCTGGGTCAGGAAGATCCCCTGGAGAAGGAAATGACAACCCACTCCAGTATTCTTGCCTGGAGAATCCCATGGATAGAAGAGCCTGGTGGGCTGCAGTTCATGGGGTTGCAAAGAGTTGGACACGACTGAGCAGAAACTTTATCAGATTTTTTTCACTTATCATAATGCCCTCAAGGTCCATTCACGTTGTCATGATAGGATTGTCCTTCTTTGATATTCCAAATATCAAATGGAATATTTGATAATATTCTATTACATGTATATGTATATGTGTACACACACCCCACATTTTTTTTTTAATCTGTTCATCCCTCTATGGACACAAGTTGCTTCCATGGCTTGGCTATTGTAAATAAAGCTACAATGAACATGGAGGGAGGTGTTATAGATATCTTTTCAAGTTAGCGTTTTTATTTTTCAGAAAAATACTCAAAAGTAGAGCTGCTGGATCATATGATCCTCCTGTTTTTTTTTATTTTTTGAGGTGCTTCCATACTGTTTTCCTTAGTGGCTGTATCAATTCACATTTCCACCAATACAGCTCAAGAGTTTCCTTATTCCACATCCTCCCCAGCTCTCGTTACCTCTTGTCTCTTTGATGCTAGCCATTTTCACAGTTGTGTGCTGCTATCTAATTATGGTTTTGATTTGCATTTCCCTGATGATTGGTGATTCATGTACAGTTACATCTGTGTGCAAAAATGTCCCCTCAGACACTGTTCATTTTTAACTGGATTGTGGAGGCAGAGAATTGCTTTGTTTTGCTATTAAGTCCTATAAGTTCTTAATATATTTTGGATATCAACCACTTACCAGACAAATGCTTTGCAAATATTTTCTCCCATTAAGTAGATTGTCTTTTCATTTTGTTGATGATTTGCTTTGCTGTGAAGAAATACTTTGGTTTGATGTAGTCTCAGTTGTTCATTTTTGTTTTTGTTACTTTTGCTTTTGATGCCAGTCCCCCCAAAAAAATTTATATATATATATATATATGTATATATATATATATATGTATATATATATATATATATTCATCAAAAATTACAGCTTATGATTCCAACAAGCTTACTGCTTATGTTTTCTTCTAAAAGTTTTATGGTTTCAGGCCTTAAATTCAAACCTTTAATCCACTTTCAGTTAATTAAGTTACCAGTATCATTCTTCTGTATATGGTTGTCCAGTTTCTCTACTTGTGGAATAACCCACCCTTTCTCCATTGTATATTCTTGCCTCCTTTATCACAAGTTAATCAGCAATATATTCATGTGTTTCTTTCTGAGCTCTCTATTGTTTCATTTATCTTTTTATGCAAATACCATAATGTTTTGGTTACCGTAGCTTTGTAATTCAGTCGGAAATCAGGGAATGTGATACCTCCAGCCTTGTTCTTTCTCAAGATTGCTTTGGCTATAGAGGATCTTTTGTATTTCCATACAAGTTTTTGGGTTGTCCTATTTTTATGAAAAATGCCATTGGAATTTTGGTAGAGATTTTTATTGATTCTATCAGTAGATTGCTTTGGTTAGTATAGGCATTTGAACAATATGAATCATCACAATTCATAAGCATGAAACATATTTCCATTTATGTATTCTTTAATTTCCATCATTAATGTCTTACAGTTTTCAATATGGAGATCATTTTTACCTCCTTGATTAAATTCATTTCTATTGTGCTATTCTCTTGTTGCAATTAAAAATGTTTTTTTTTCTTAATTTCTCTCTCTGGTAGTTTGTTATTAGTGTATAGAAATGTGACAGATTTCTGGGTATTGAGATTGTATCCTGTAACTTTGCTGAATTCATTTAGAAGTTCTAACAGTTTTTGATAAATTCTTATCTATCAAATAGATAATTATCAGGCATTATATTATCATGATACAATAATATCAGATATTATCTGACATACTATCATGACATGATAATAATATCAGATATTATCTGACATGATAATATCTTGTCATCTAAAAATAATGACAGTTTTACTTATTCCTTTCCAATTTGGATGTCTTTTTTTCTTTTTCTTGCCTAGTTGCTCTGGCTAGGACTTTCAATAGTATGTTGGATAAAAGTGATGAGAGTGGACATTTTTGTCTTGTTCTGGAACAGTTCTTCACCATTGAGTATGATGTTATCTGTAGGATTATCATATCTGACTTTTACTGTGTTGAAGTACACTCAGTCAATACTCACTTTGTTGAGAGTTTTTATTATAGATAGATGTTCAACTTTGTCAAAACCTTTTTTCTTCATCTACTGAAATGATCTTAAATTTTTGCTTTCATTTTGGTAATGTAGTGTATCACATTGACTGATTTGGAGATGTTGAACCATTCTTACATCCCTGGGGTAAATGTCACTTGATCATATTTTATGATCTTCTTAATGTATTGTTGAATTCAGTTTGGTAGTATTTTATAGAGGATTTTTGCATCTATGTTCATCAGGGATATTGGTCTGTAATTTCTTTTGGTTGTGGAGGCCTATCTGATTTTGATATAAAGGCAACGCTGGCCTGGTAAGGTGAGTTTGGAAGTGTTTCTTCTTTTCAGTTTTTGGAAGAGTTAGAGATGGATTGATATTTATTCTTCACTGAGTGTTTGGTGGAACTCGCCAGTGATGCCATCTGTTTCTGGACTTTTGTTTCTGGGAATATTAATTGAAGTATGGTTAATTTACAATGCTGTGTTAGTTCTGGTGTACAGAAAAGAGATTCATTTATACATATTTTATATATATTTCTTTTCAGATTCTTTTTTTATAAAAGTTGTTACACAATATTGAGTATAGTTCCCTGTGCTATACATTAGGTCCTTGTTGCTTATCTATTTTATATATAGTAGTATATATGTGTTATTCCCAGATTCCTAATTTATTCCTCCCCCTTTTTCCCTTTGATAACTATAATTTTGCTTTCTGTTTCTTATTTAAAATAAGTTTATCTCAATTTTTTAAGATTCCACGTATAGAGTGATACCATATTTTTCTCTCTCTGATTGACTTCACTCAATATGATCATCTCTAGATCCACTCATGTTGCTGCTAACGGCAATATTTCATTCTTTTTATGGCTGAGTAATACTCCATTTGTGTGTGTTTGTGTGCATGTGTGTGTGTATATATTACATCTTTATCCATTCATCCACTGATGGACACTTTCGGTTTTGTCTGTATGTTCAATTCAGTTCAGTCGCTCAGTTGTGTCTGACTCTTTGCGACCCCATGAATTGCAGCATGCCAGGCTTCCCTGTCCATCTCCAACTCCCGGAGTTCACTCAGACTCATGTCCATCAAGACAGCGATGCCATTCAGCCAGCTCTGTTGTCCCCTTCTCCTCTTGCCCCCAATCCCTCCCAGCATCAGTCTTTTTCCAATGAGTCAATACTTCATATGAGGTGACCAAAGTACTGGAGCTTCAGCTTCAGCATCATTCCTTCCAAAGAAATCCCAGGGTTGATCTCCTTCAGAATGGACTGGTTGGATCCCCTTACAGTCCAAGGGACTCTCAAGAGTCTTCTCCAACACCACAGTCCAAAAGTATCAATTGTTCACCACTCAGCGTTCTTCATGGTCCAACTTTCACATCCATACATGACCACTGGAAAAACCATAACCTTGACTAGACGGACCTTAGTTGGCAAAGTAATTTCTCTGCTTTTGAATATGCTATCTAGGTTGGTCATAACTTTCCTTCCAAGGAGCAAGCGCCTTTTAATTTCATGGCTGCAGTCACCATCTGCAGTGATTTTGGAGCCCCAAAAAGAAAGTTTGACACTGTTTTCACTGTTTCCCTGTCTATTTACCATGAAGTGATGGGACCGGATGCCATGATCTTCACTTTCTGAATGTTGAGCTTTAAGCCAGCTTTTCACTCTCCTCTTTCACCTTCATCAAGAGGCCCTTTAGCTCCTCTTCACTTTTGCCATAAGGGTGGTGTCATCTGCATATCTGAGGTTATTGATATTTCTCCCTGCAGTCTTGATTCCAGCTTGTGTTTCCTCCAGTCCAGCGTTTCTCATGATGTACTCTGCATAGAAGTTAAATAAGCAGGGTGATAATATACAGCCTTGATGTACTCCTTTTCCTATTTGGAACCAGTCTGTTGTTCCATGTCCAGTTCTAACTGTTGCTTCCTGACCTGCATACAGATTTCTCAAGAGGCAGGCCAGGTGGTCTGGTATTCCCATCTCTTTCAGAATTTTCCACAGTTTATTGTGATCCACACAGTCAAAGGCTTTGGTATAGTCAATAAAGCAGAAATAGATGTTTTTCTGGAATTCTCTTGCTTTTTCCATGATCCAGCGGATGTTGGCAATTTGATCTCTGGTTCCTCTGCCTTTTCTAAAACCAGCTTGAACATCAGGAAGTTCACAGTTCACATATTGCTGAAGCCTAGCTTGGAGAATTTTGAGCATTATTTTACTAGCATGTGAGATGAGTGCAATTGCGTGGTAGTTGGAGCATTCTTTGGCATTGCCTTTCTTTGGGATTGGAATGAAAACTGACCTTTTCCAGTCCTGTGGCCACTGCTGAGTTTTCCAAATTTGCTAGTATATTGAGTGCAGCACTTGCACAGCATCATCTTTCAGGATTTGAAATAGCTCAACTGGAATTCTTTCACCTCCACTAGCTTTGTTTGTAGTGATGCTTTCTAAGGCCCACTTGACTTCACATTCCAAGATGTCTGGCTCTAGATTAGTGATCACACCGTTGTGATTATCTTGGTTTTGAAGATCTTTCTTGTATAGTTCTTCTGTGTATTCTTGCCACCTCTTCTTAATATCTTCTGCTTCTGGTAGGTCCACACCATTTCTGTCCTTTTGGAGCCCATCTTTGCATGAAATGTTCCCTTGGTACCTCTAATTTTCTTGAAGAGATCGCTAGTCTTTCCCATTCTGTTGTTTTCCTCTATTTCTTTGCATTGATCACTGAAGAAGGCTTTCTTATCTCTTCTTGCTATTCTCTGGAACTCTGCATTCAGATGCTTATGTCTTTCTTTTTCTCCCTTGCTTTTCACCTCTTCTCTTTTCACAGCTATTTGTAAGGCCTCCCCCAGACAGCCATTTTGCTTTTTTGCATTTCTTTTCCATGGGGATGGTCTTGATCCCTGTCTCCTGTACAATGTCACAAACATCCATCCATAGTTCATCAGGCACTCTATCTATCACATCTAGGCCCTTAAATCTATTTCTCACTTCTTAGGTCATACCTGAATGGTCTAGCAGTTTTCCCTACTTTCTTCAATGTAAGTCTGATTTTGGTAATAAGAAGTTCATGATCTGAGCCCCAGTCAGCTCCTGGTCTTGTTTTTGTTGGCTGTATAGAGCTTCTTCATCTTTGGCTGCAAAGAATATAATCAATCTGATTTCGGTGTTGAGCATCTGGTGATGTCCATGTGTAGAATCTTCTCTTGTCCATATCTTGGCTATTGTAAATAATGCTAAATGAACACTGAGGTGCATATATCTTTTAAAGAAGTCTTTTCGTTTTCTTCAGGTAGATACCCAACAGTGGAATTGCTGAATCATGTAGTAGCTATGTTTTTAATTTTTCGAGGAAACTCCATACTGTTTTCAGTGGTGGCTGCACCAATTTACATTCCCATTGTTGATCTGAAACAAACTGATTGCCAGATATTTATCCAGGAAAGAAGGGTTTACTGGGAATCAGCAGAGAATTGTAATTCAGGGTCTGCAGTCATGGCCAGCTACATGCACATCCCCACATGCCAAAGGAAGCAGAGAATTTTTATAGAGAAAAATAGGATGTTGAGAGAGTTATACTAAATAAAGAGTTCATGGCTTATCGTTGGCTGAGTCCTTGTCAGGAGAAGAGAAGTGCCAGTTTAAAAGTAGTGGTGGCTAATGTGAGGTAGCCCTCACTTCTTGGGGAGAAGCTCTGATTTTGAGTTTCTTCTAGATTGTGGGTTATTGCATCAGGAGTTGGGTTTATGGCTGTGTCCTAGTCTTGCCTAGCCACTGTATGTGGTTTCCTTCTCCAACTGCCCAGTGTGAAGGGGTTCCGTGACAATTCTTAGGTTCCTTCAGAAGATACTGTTCCATATATAGCTATAGATTCAGTCTGTCTGTGAGAGGATGTAAGTTCAGGATTTTTCTACATTTCCATCTTGAATCAGAATTAGAAACTTTCACGGATACAACACAGTAGTGTTAACTATCGCCATATTGTACATTACACCCCCAGAACTTATTTCTTATACATAGAAGATTATACCTTTTGACTACCATCATCAAATTCTGCTACCTCCTTCAACCACACATCTGAGCTCTGTTTTATGATATAGATTTTAGATTTCACATATAAATAAGATCATACAGTACTTGCTTTTCTGTCTGACTTTTTGACTAGGCATAATTGCCTCAAGGACCACCTGTATAGCAGGACTTCCTTCTTTTTATGAATAGATGTATATCACATTTTCTTTAACCATTCATCCATTGATGAACACTTAGGATTGTATGTCTTGGGTACTATAAATAATGGTGCAGTGAACTTAGAGGTGCAGATATTTGGACAGAGATTTTCTTTCCTCCAAATATATTCTCAGAAATGAAATTGCTGTATCATATTGTAGTTCTATTTTTAATTTTTTAGGAACCTCCATTTTATCCTCCATAGTAGCTATACCAATTTACAGTCACACCAACAATGAACAAATTTCCTTTTTCTTCACATGCTCAGCATTTGTTATCCTTGTCTTTTGATGACAGCCATTTAACAGATGTTAAGTGGTGTCTCTCATGAAGCCTTCTCTTTTATACCTAAATTCTAGATTATCTACAGTATTTTATCATTGGAATTTTTCACAGAGTAACATAATTAGCTCTGTACTCCTGGCATGGGAAATCATGAAAGGCTGGAGCAGACATTTTCTGAAATGTACACAGACAATTATAATACCCAGACTGACTGAAGGGTAAAAGAAATTGAGGCAAAAAAGTAGAGAAGAGCAGTTATAAATAATCATGTCACAGAGAAAGTAACTTTGATTCTTGACAGTCTCCAGTTCCTAATGCCAATCCCTTGTGAAACAGATGGTCTTTCTTGAGTCTGATGAGGTCTTTCTCTTGCATAAATCTTTGCCTCTCCCCTCAATTTAAAAAAAAAAAAATGTTTAAGCCAATCTGAACAAATTTCTGTGATTTACAAGAAGTTCAGTGTGGCAACTATATCAAAATTATACATACATACATACATACATATATATATATATATAAAACATAATCAAAGTTCTAAAATAATTTTCAAAAATTAATTTCCAAAGAACATTAGAAATAGATCTTAATGTAATTAGAGAAACTGTAATTACCGCTTAACAAAATCCTCATTTTTGAGGTACTTTACCTCTATCTTTATCTCCAAAAGGCTAACAAAATAAAGTAATAAAATTTGAAAGACGAAATCCTTAGTGAGAACTTGACCTTACCAGTTAAGAAAATGACACATTTCCTCCCTCAATTATTTTTTCTAATGATGGTTCTGTTTTCAATATGATATTTAAGGAAAGGACGTAACTTAGTGACTCAATTCTAAGTGACTAAAGTCCAAGTTAGATGAGAATTGGACACATGACAAAGTGACCCAAACAAGTAGAAAGCCATGGGAAAGAAACAGAAAGAATGAGCTTAGAGAGCTAGCAGTAATAGAATGGAAGCATAAGTAGGTGGATATGTGATCATAAGGAGGGAACAGATAATTCTTAGGGAATATTCAAAGCTCGGGGGACAAATTAGAATGAATATTTTTCTGGAAAAGAAGATCAAAAACACAGATGGTAGACAAGATGGTCTTGTTTCTTTGAGAAATGGACTCTGGTTTAATATATAGAATCCTCTGAGACTTGGGGGGGTGGAAATTAGTAGAATGGGAAATACACAGGCAGGGATTATAAGTAAAATGTCTGCCACCTGTTAGATACATGATGCAGCTTGACAAGATTCCATGGGACTTTTTTCAGACATCAAGTAAAGACATTCTGTTTGAACTGTTTCATGGGAGCTACCATAAGCAGCCACACAAGGAGAAAGCATTCTTCATAGTAGCTGAAATTCATTTTTGGTAATTTAAGTACTTTTTCTGAAAAATCCATAGTTTTTCACATACATGTGCTGTGTTCTTAGTTGCTCAGTTGCATCTGATTCTCTGCAACCCCATAGAGTGTAGCCAGACTTCTCTGTTGACGGGATTCTCCAGGTAGGAATACTACAGTGGGCTGCCATACCCTCCTCCAGGGGATCTTCCCAACCCAAGGACCAAACCCAGGTCTCCCACATTTCAGGTAGATTCTTTACCATCTGAGCCACCAGGGAAGCCCTTTCACATATGTATTCTATGGAAAATTAATACCTTAAAAATAATTTTAGTTCAGCTCAGTTCAGTCGCTCAGTCACGTCTGACTCTTTGCAACCCCATGAACCACAACATGCCAGGCATCCCTGTCCATCACCAACTCCCGAAGTCCACCCAAACCCATGTTCATTGAGTCGGTGATGCCATCCAGCCATCTCATCCTCTGTCAATCCCTTTTCCTCCCACCCTCAATCTTTCCCAGCATCAGGGTCTTTTCAAAAGAGTCAGCTCTTCTCATCAGGTGGCCAAAGTATTGGAGTTTCAGCTTCAACATCAGTCCTTCCAATGAACACCCAGGACTGATTTCTTTTAGGATGGACTGGGTGAATCTCCTTGCAATCCAAGGGACTCTCAAGAGTCTTCGCCAACACCACAGTTCAGAAACATCAATTTTTAGGAGCTCAGCTTTCTTTATAGTCCAACTCTCACATCCATACATGACCACTGAAAAAACTACAGCTTTGACTAGACAGACCTTTGTTGGCAAAGTAATGTCTCTGCTTTTTAATATGCTGTCTAGATTGGTCATAACTTTCCTTCCAAGGAGTAAGTGTCTTTTAATTTCATGGCTACAATCACCATCTGCAGTGATTTTGGAGCCCCCAAAAATAAAGTCAGCCACTGGTTGTTTCCACTGTTTCCACATCTATTAGCCATGAAGTGATGGGACCAGATGCCATGATCTTCGTTTTCTGAATGTTGAGCTTTAACCCAACTTTTTCACTCTCCTCTTTCACTTTCATCAAGAGGCTTTTGAGTTCGTTTTCACTTTCTGCCATAAGGGTGGTGTCATCTGCATATCTGACGTTATTGACATTTCTCCTGGCAATCTTGATTCCAGCTTTTACTTCTTCCAGCCCAGCATTTTTCATAATGTATTCTGCATATAAGTTAAATAAGCAGGGTGACAATATACAGCCTTGACGTACTCCTTTTCCTATTTAGAACCAGTCTCTTCTTGCATGTCCAGTTCTAACTGTTGCTTCCTGACCTGCATACAGGTTTCTCAAGAGGCAGGTCAATAAAGCACAAATAAAGTAATAAAGCAGAAATGGATGTTTTTCTGGAACTCTCTTGCTTTTTCTTTTCTTTTTTTTTTTTAGTTTTTTTTTTTTTTTACTTTAGTTTGCTTTACAATACTGTATTGGTTTTGCCATACATTGATATGAATCCGCCACAGGTGTACATGAGTTCCCAATCCTGAACCCCCTCCCACCTCCCACCCCATATCATCTCTCTGGATCATCCCCATGCACCAGCCCCAAGCATCCTGTATCCTGAATCAAACATAGACTAGTGATTCATTTCTTACACGATAGTATACATGTTTCAATGCCATTCTCCCAAATCATCCCACCCTCTCCCTCTCCTACAGAGTCCAAAAGTCTGTTCTATACATCTGTGTCTCTTTTGCTGTCTCGCATACAAGGTTATCATTACCATCTTTCTAAATTCCATATATATGCATTAGTATACTGTATTGGTGTTTTTCTTTCTGACTTACTTCACTCAATATAATAAGCTCCAGTTTCATCCACCTCATTGGAACTGATTCAAATGTATTCTTTTTAATGGCTGAGTAATACTCCATTGTGTATATACACCACACCCTTCTTATCCATTGATCTGTTGATGGACATCTAGGTTGTTTCCGTGTCCTGGCTATTATAAACAGTGCTGCAATGAACATTGGAGTACACGTGTCTCTTTCAATTCTGGTTTCCTCAATGTGTATACCCAGCAGTGAGATTGCTGGGTCATAAGGCAGTTCCCAGGGATGGGGGAGCCTGGTGGGCTGCCGTCTCTGGGGTCGCATAGAGTCGGACATGAATGAAGCGACTTAGCAGCAGCAAGGCAGTTCTCTTTGCAATTTTTTAAGGAATCTCCACACTGTTCTCCATTGTGGCTGTACTAGTTTGCATTCCCACCAACAGTGTAAGAGGATTCCCTTTTCTCTACACCCTCTCCAGCATTTATTGCTTGTAGACTTTTGGATTTCAGCCATTCTGACTGGTGTGAAATGGTACCTCACTGTGGTTTTGATTTGCATTTCTCTGATAATCAGTGATGTTGAGCATCTTTTCATGTGTTTTTTAGCCATCTATATGTCTTCTTTGGAGAAATGCCTATTTAGTTCTTTGGCCCATTTTGTGATTGAGTTGTTTGTTTTTCTGGAGTTGAGCTGCATAAGTTGCTTGTATATTTTTGAGATTAGTTGTTTGTCCATTGTTTCATTTGCTATTATTTTCTCCCATTCAGAAGGCTGTCTTTTCACCTTGCTTATAGTTTCCTTTGTTGTGCAGAAGCTTTTAATTTTAATTAGATCCTATTTGTTTATTTTTGCTTTTATTTCCAGTATTCTGGGAGGTGGATCATAGAGGATCCTGCTGTGATTTATGTTGGAGAGTGTTTTGCCTATGTTCTCTAGGAGTTTTATAGTTTCTGGTCTTAACATTTAGATCTTTAATCCATTTTGAGTTTATTTTTGTGTATGGTGTTAGAAAGTGATCTAGTTTCATTCTTTTACAAGTGGTTGACCAGTTTTCCCAGCATCACTTGTTAAAGAGATTGTCTTTAATCCATTGTATATTCTTACTTCCTTTGTCAAAGATAAGGTGTCCATAGGTGTGTGGATTTATCTCTGGGCTTTCTATTTAGTTCCATTGATCTATATTTCTGTCTTTGTGCCAGTACCATACTGTCTTGATGACCGTGGCTTTATAGTAGAGCCTGAAGTCAGGCAGGTTGATTCCTCCAGTTCCATTCTTCTTTCACGAGATTGCTTTGGCTATTCGAGGTTTTTTGTATTTCCATACAAATTGTAAAATTATTTGTTCTAGTTCTGTGGAAAATACTGCTGGTAGCTTGATAGGGATTGCATTGAATCTGTAGATTGCTTTGGGTAGTATTTCACTATATTGATTCTTCCAATCCATGAACATGGTATATTTCTCCATCTATTAGTGTCCTCTTTGATTTCCTTCATCTGTGTTTTATAGTTTTCTATATATAGGTCTTTAGTTTCTTTAGGTAGATATATTCCTAAGTATTTTATTCTTTTCGTTGCAGTGGTGAATGGAATTGTTTCCTTAGTTTCTTTTTCTACTTTCTCATTATTAGTGTATAAGAATGCAAGGGATTTCTGTGTGTTGATTTTATATCCTGCAACTTCACTATATTCATTGATTAGCTCTAGTAATTTTCTGGTGGAGTCTTTAGGGTTTTCTATGTAGAGGATCATGTCATCTGCAAACAGTGAGAGTTTTACTTCTTGTTTTCCAATTTGGATTCCTTTTATTTCTTTTTCTGCTCTGATTGCTATGGCCAAAACTTCCAGAACTATGTTGAACAGCAGCGGTGAAAAGTGGGCACCCTTGTCTTGTTCCTGACTTTAGGGGAAATGCTTTCAATTTTTCACCACTGAGGATAATGTTTGCTGTGGGTTTGTCATATATAGCTTTTATTATGTTGAGGTATGTTCCTTCTATTCCTGCTTTCTGGAGAGTTTTTATCATAAATGGATATTGAATTTTGTCAAAGACCTTCTCTGCATCTATTGAGATAATCATATGGCTTTTATTTTTAAATTTTTGATGTGGTAAATTACATTGATTGATTTGCAGATACTGAAGAATCCTTGCACCCCTGGGATAAAGCATACTTGATCATAGTGTATGATCTTTAATGTGTTGTTGGATTCTGATTGCTAGGATTTTGTTAAGGATTTTTGCATCTATGTTCATCAGTGATATTGGCCTGTAGTTTTCTCTTTTTTGTGGCATCTTTGTCAGGTTTTGGTATTAGGGTGATGGTGGCCTCATAGAATGAGTTTGGAAGTTTACCTTCCTCTGCAATTTCCTGGAAGAGTTTGAGTAGGATAGGTATTAACTCTTCTCAAAATTTTTGGTAGAATTCAGCTGTGAAGCCATCTGGACCTGGGCTTTTGTTTGCTGACAGATTTCTGATTACAGTTTCAATTTCCATGCTTGTGATGGGTCTGTTAAGATTTTCTATTTTTTCCTGGTTCAGTTTTGGAAAGTTGTACTTTTCTAAAAATTTGTCCATTTCTTCCACTTTGTCCATTTTATTGGCATATAATTGCTGATAGTAGTCTCTTATGATCCTTTGTATTTCTGTGGTGTCTGTTGTGATCTCTCTATTTTCATTTCTAATTTTATTGATTTGATTTTTCTCCCTTTGTTTCTTGATGAGTCTGGCTAATGGTTTGTCAATTTTATTTATCCTTTCAAAGAACTAGCTTTTGGCTTTGTTGATTTTTGCTATGATCTCTTTTGTTTCTTTGCATTTATTTCTGCCCTAATTTTTAGGATTTCTTTCCTTCTACTAACTCTGGGGTTCTCCATTTCTTCCTTTTCTAGTTGCTTTAGGTATAGAGTTATATTATTTATTTGACTTTTTTCTTGTTTCTTGAGGTATGCCTGTATTGCTATGAACTTTCCTCTTAGCACTGTTTTTATAGTGTCCCACAGTTTTTGGGTTGTTGTGTTTTCATTTTCATTCATTTCTATGCATATTTTGATTTCTTTTTTTATTTCTTCTGTGATTTGTTGGTTATTCAGAAGCATATTATTCAGCCTCCATATGTTGGAATTTTTAATAGTTTTTCTCCTGTAATTGAGATCTAATCAGTGCATTATGGTCAGAAAAGATGCTTGGAATGATTTCAATTTTTTTGAATTTATCAAAGTTAAATTTATGGCCCAGGATGTGATCTATCCTGGAGAAGGTTCTGTGAGCACTTGAGAAAAAGGTGAAATTCATTGTTTTGGGGTGAAATGTCCTATAGATATCAGTTAGGTCTAACTGGTCTATTGTATCATTTAAAGTTTGTGTTTCTTTATTAATTTTCTGTTTAGTTGATCTGTCCATAGGTGTGAGTAAGGTATTAAAGTCTCCCACTATTATTGTGTTATTGTTAATTTCCCCTTTCATACTTGTTAGCATTTGTCTTACATATTGCGGTGTGCCTATGTTGGGTGCATATGTATTTATAATTGTTATATCTTCTTCTTGGATTGATCTTTTGATCATTATGTAGTGGCCTTCATTGTTTCTTTTTACACCTTTGTTTTAAAGTCTATTTTATTGGATATGAGTATTGCTACTCCTGCTTTCTTTTGGTCTCTATTTGTGTGGAATATCTTTTTCCAGCCCTTCACTTTCAGTCTTTATATGTCCCTTGTTTTGAGGTGGGTCTCTTGTAGGCAGCATATGTAGGGGTCTTATTTTTGTATCCATTCAGCCGTCTTTGCCTTTTGGTTGGGGCATTTAACCCATTTACATTTAAGATAATTATTGGTAAGTATGATCCCGTTGCCATTTACTTTATTGTTTTGGGTTCGGGTTTATATGCCCTTTTTGTTTCCTGTCTAGAGAATATCCTTTAGCATTTGTTGGAGAGCTGGTTTGGTGGTGCTGAATTCTCTCAGCTTTTGCTTGTCTGTAAAGCTTTTGATTTCTCCTTCACATTTGAATGAGATCCTTGCTGGGTACAGTAATCTGGCCTGTAGATTATTTTCTTTCATCACTTTAAGCATGTCTTGCCATTCCCTCCTGGCCTGAAGGTTTCTATTGAAAGATCTGCAGTTATCCTTATGGGAATCCCTTTGTGTGTTATTTGTTGTTTTTCCCTTGCTGCTTTTAATATTTGTACTTTGTGTTTGATCTTTGTTAATTTTATTAATATGTGTTTTGTGGTGTTTCGCCTTGGGTTTATCCTGTTTGGAACTCTCTGGGTTCCTTGGACTTGGGTGATTATTTCCTTCCCCATTTTAGAGAAGTTTTCAACTATTATCTCCTCAAATATTTTCTCATGGTCTTCCTTTTTGTCTTCTTCTTCTGGGACTCCTATAATTCGAATGATGGAGCTTTTCATATCGTCCTGGAGGTCTCTGAGGTTGTCCTCATTTCTTTTAATTTGGTTTTCTTTTTTTCCTCTCTGATTCATTTATTTCTACCAGTCTATCTTCTATTTCACTAATCCTATCTTCTGCCTCCGTTATTCTACTATTTGTTGCCTCCAGAGTGTTTCTGATTGCATTATTCATTATATAGTGACTCTTTTTATTTCTTCTAGATCTTTGTTAAACCTTTCTTGCATCTTCTCAATCTTGTCTCCAGGCAATTTATCTGTGATTCCATTTTGATTTCAAGATTTTGGATCATTTTCACTATCATTATTCAGAATTCTCTCTTAGGTAGATTCCCTATCTCTTCCTCTTTGGTTTGGTTTGGTGGGTATTTCTCCTGTTCCTTTACCTGCTGGGTATTCCTCTGTCTCTTCATCTCGGTTATATTGCTGCGTTTGGTGTGGCCTTTCTGTATTCTGAGAATTTGTGGAGTTCTCTTTATTATGGAGATTCCTCGCTGTAGGTCGGGTTGTATCAGTGGCTTGTCAAGGTTTCTCGGTTAGGGAAGCTTGTGTCAGAGTTCTGATGAGTGGAGCTGGATTTCTTATCTCTGGAGTGCAATGAAGTGTCCAGTAATGAGTTATGAGACATCAATGGTTTTGGAGTAACTTTGAGCTGCCTGTATATTGAAGCTCAGGAGTGTGTTCCTGTGTTGCTGGAGAATTTGCATGATATGTCTCGCTCTGGAACTTGTTGGCCCTTGAGTGGTGCTTGGTTTCAGTGTAGGTATGGAGGCATTTGATGAGCTCCTATCGATTAATTTTCCCTGGATTCAGGAGTTCTCTGATGTTCTCAAGATTTGGACTTAAGCCTCCTGCTTCTGGTTTTCAGTTTTAATTTTACAGTAGCCTCAAGACTTCTCCATCTATACAACACTGATGATAAAACATCTAGGTTAAAGATGAAAAGTTTCTCCACATTGAGGGACACCCAGAGAGGTTCACTGAGTTACATGGAGAAGAGAAGAGGGAGAGAGTAGTTAGAGGTGACTGGAATGAGATGAGGTGGGATCAAAAGAGGAGAGAGCAAGTTAGCCAGTAATCACTTCCTTTTGTGCGCTCCACAGTCTGGACTGCTCAGAGATGTTCACAGAGTTATACAGGGAAGAAAGGAGGGAGGAAGTAGACAGAGGTGGTCAGGAAGATAAAAGAGGGAGATGAAAAAGAGAGAGACAGATCCAGCCAATAACCAGTTCCCTAAGTGTTCTCCATCGTCTGGAACACAGAGAGATTCACAGAGTTGGGTAGAGAAGAGAAGGGGGAGGGAGGAGACAGAGACAACCTGGTGGAGAAAAAGGAAAGTCCAAAGGAGGAGAGAGTGGTCAAGCCAGTAATCTCGCTCTCAGGTAAAATTGGGTACTGAAGATTGGGTTTTTAAATGCGCAAAATTGACAACAAATACCAAAAAGCAAAGATTAAAAATTTAGAGTAGAGGTTGGATTTTCAAAAATACAATATTAAAGAAAAGAAGAAGAAGAAGAAAAAAAGTCACAAGAATTATTAAAAAAACAACAACAACCACAAAAATATATATATATATGGCATTTGCTTTAAAAATAGGGTCTTTTTTGGAAAAGTAATAGTAGGCTATACAAATTAAAATTAAAGGAGAAATAGAGGACTTAAAATTTTTAAGTTAAAAAAAGAAAAAGAAAAGATAAAACAATCAAACAACATCAACAACAACAAAAAAGAATGATCGTAAAAATATTAAAGCTGGAACTTTCTCTGGTGTTGTGGGCAGTGTGGGGTCACTTCCAAGGTGGTTCCCTCTGTTTAGCTTCTTCTGTTTGCTGGTCTCTTTGGTGTCTGATTTCTGCCCTGGCACAAGGAGGGTGGTGGTGGACACTTTTTTTTTTTTAAGGCTCACTTGTTCAGTCGCACTGTGGGGAGGGAAGGATGCTGCAAACAAATAACACTGGTGTGTGCTCATAGTGTCTCAGCCACGCTAGGCCTGCCCCTGCTCACGACACACACCCCTCAGGCTCTACGTTGCTCTGTCAGAACCGTCTGAGGCCAGCCCCAGGCTGCATGCACCTCCTTGGTCTAAGCCGCTCAGGCTCGGCTCTCAGGTAGCCCTCAGAGGCGCAGATTCTGTTGGGCCTGCATTTTGTGCCCTTCCCAGGCCGAGTAGGTCAGGAGTTTGGCGAATGCAGTCGCTGCAACTTACCGTCTTTCCAGTCCCTGCTGCTCAGTTTTCTGAGTGTACCACTGGCGCCCCTTCTCAGGTGGATGGTGACTGTCCAGAACCCCAAGAAGTCTTAGCAAAGAAGCCTACTTGCAGTTTGGTAGGTAACGTCCCTCTGGGGTTGCGATTGCCCCCTTCCAGCCCTTACGGCTCTGGCTGCCTCTCACCAAAGGGGGATGGTCTATAGTCGGCTATTTCTGTTCCGTCCTTTGTTCTGTTAGCAGTCCTGGCCGTGTCTTACGTTAGAGCTTTTCGTGTGGTAGCTATCCCACAGTCTGGTATGCTAGCCCAAGCGAGTTCGCTCTGGTTACACTCGGGGCATTCAGGCCCAATTCTTAAAAAGCACTGCAGCCCGCGCCTCCCTGCCCAACCCCCACTTGCTAGTGGCAGATGCAGGCGTCTGCACTGCTTCTCCACTGGGGGAGTTATCGTTGGGCTCATAACCTGTTGGTTTTAATTATTTATTTATTTTTCTTCCCTGTTATGTTGCCCTCTGTACTTCCAAGGCTCACCACAGACTCGGCAGCAAGAGTGTCTCCTGGTGTTTGGAAACTTCTCTCTTTTTAAGACTCCCTTCCTGGGACAGAACTCCCTTCCTGGCATGGAGCTCCCTCCCTACCTCCTTTGTCTCTTTTTTCGTCTATTTTTTCCTACCTGTTTTTTAAGACAATGATCTGCTTTTCTGGGTGCCTGATGTCCTCTACCAGCATTCAGAAGTTGTTTTGTGGAATTTACTTAGTGTTGAAATGTTCTTTTGATGAATTTGTGAGGGAGAAAATGGTCTCCCCGTCCTATTCCTCTGCCATCTTAGGACCTCTCCCTTGCTTTTTCAATGATCCAACAGATGTTGGTTATTTGATCTCTGGTTCCTCTGCCTTTTCTAAAACCAGCTTGAACATCTGGAAGTTCATGGTTCACATATTGCTGAAGCCTGGCTTGAAGGATTTTGACCATTACATCTTTTATACATCTAAGCAGTCTTAAGAGACCCTACCCATAACTTCTTACCATATCATGAAATTTATTCCAAATCTCACTCTTTACACTATTGGTTGCCATTCAGAATATATCCAGAGAAGTTAATTTAAAATCAGTATACTCTATGTGTGCTCATAAAGAATTCATTACCCACAGATTTTTTTTTCCTTAATATTATCACTAAATCTATTTATGGGAGCTTTCCCAGTGGCTCAGACAGTAAAGAATCTGCCTGCAATGCAGGAGCCCTGGGTTTGATCCCTGGATCAGGAAGATCCCTTGGAGAATGTAACAGCTAGGAGCCTGACAGAGTACAGTCCATGGGATCTCAGAGAGTCGGACATGACTGAGTAACTAACACTTTCACTTTTCACTTTTCATCTGTTTATATAGTTCAGTTCACTCACTCAGTCATGCCTGACTCTTTGCAACTCCATGAACCTCAGCACGCCAGGCCTCCGTGTCCATCACCAACTCCTGGAGTCCACCCAAACCCATGTCCATTGAGTCAGTGATGCCATCCAACCATCTCATCCTCTGTCGTCCCCTTCTCCTCCTGCCCTCAATCTTTCCCAGCAAGATCTTTTCAAGATCTTTTCATTGGGCACCTACTGACCTGGGGAGTTCATCTTTCAGTGTCCTATCTTCTTGCCTTTTCATACTGTTCATGGGGTTCTCGAGGCAAAAATACTGAAGTGGTTTGCCATTCCCTTCTCCAGTGGATCACATTCTGTCAGATCTCTCCACCATGACCCATCATCTTGGGTGGCCCCACATGGCATGGCTTAGTTTTGTATCTGATACAAATTAGTCAAGAACAGAAAACCTACATGTGCAGTTTTGTACTTCTTCTAATGAACTATGTCATTTCATGCATATACACCTTTGTTTATAAGGTTATTCTTATAGAATAATCTCTATCAATACCACCTTCATTTCCTTCTGTCTGGTAACAACACCTACTCAGATCACTTTTTTAGAAATTCTTTCCTGTCTTCTACAACTGAATGATCACTTGATGCCTCCTTGATTAATTGTAGCCTTTTCACACACATTTGCAGTAGGTTGGTTTTACATGTTTATTTCCATATGCACAGACCATATAAAATCATAAACTTTTAGAAGGCAGATATATTATTTACATTTGTTTATACTAAGTCTGTTAATACTAGCACAGTGCTTCATAGATGTTCCACAAATGCTACTGGGTGAATATATATATATATAAAACTTCATGATTTGTCAAACACATCATCACATTTTGACCTATAATACAGCTAACTAGGAAAGATACTTTTCATGTTGACAGTTAGAGAAATGAAGGTTGAAAGTGTTATCTCCTGTCCAAGGTCCCAGGTTAATATGAAGCATTTTGCAATTATCCCAATGCAAACTCCCTCCCTCCCTCTCTCTCATACACACACAAATTGTTTCTCATTGTTCTAAACCACCTCTCATTGGAGGGTTACATACTTTTTAAAATTGTATTTCTTTTCATTGCAAATGGTTTGGACACAGCTGGCTGTATATTATCTCCTACATACATTTGGATCTGTAAACATGCCCTTTAACCCTACATTTAAAGTAAGCCTTGCAGGTTCCAACCAGTCACATGTCCATGAATTAATCTCCATGTAACTTTGTATGCTAAATTATCTCATATATGTGAAGGATGTGTACTCCAACCCAAAATGCTTCATCTGCTCTGTTTTGACTTTTGGTTTATTTAGAATTTGCAACAGATGGTTTCTTTGTTTCCACTCTAACTTGAATTCCATGTACCATATAAGAGAAAAGAGATCCCAAGACATGGTTCTTAGATTTATTAACAGACCCAGCACAAAATGAACAGAGTTCATATTTCTGAATCAGAGCTTAAGCTTTGACCAAAGACTGTGTCTTAAGTAATGAAGATTTGTTTTAGAAAGTAATAAATAAGAAAAGAAATGTCTCAACATATGAAAACCATTTCATTGTATAAGTGGAAGTTAAACTGTGCTTCACCCAAATAAACGTATGCCATAGTGACCTTAACTGATTGTGGTGGGTACACAGAGAGAGGATCATTAGCAAATTATTTTGAAAGAAAAAAAGTTCTTTATGACAACTTTCTCCCTGGAACCTGGTGTAATTTGGGCCACGAGAATGAAGAGATAAAGAACAAATATTGGATTTGCTGATCCAAGTAATATACTATAGATTTGTGTTTAGAGGCAAATTCCCAACTAACAACCCAAGATTATCAGAAGTGTTTTGTTGTCTGAAATTTAAGGCTGAAAAGTATTTTAACCACAAACTAGAAAACTTAATATGAAAGGGTTCATTTGTTATTTTCTCCTTTTAAATGTTTTCTCTGCTTAAACCGCACCCTAAGACATGCAACTGATAATGGGAAAGAGAAAAAGTATAGACCAAAAAGAGTGGATAGGTATGCCTCAGATGAAGAATATCCAATTCAAAAATGTCTGTAGATGGGAAAGCATTCAAAACAGGTAAATTAGAGGCCTTGATTTACTTTCCAAGTGAATTTTATTTTTTACTCTTTTAAATACTTTAATTGGAGGAAACTTGCTTTACAATGTTTTATTAGTTTCTGCTATACAACAATGCAATTCAGCCATAATTATACATATATCACCTCTTTCTTGAGCCTCCCTCTCTCCCCCAACAAGTGAATTTTCTAAAGAATTAATCCTTAAATTACTAGTCCTCTCGTAGATTTAAACACAAAGTTCCGTTGACTTTGGTTTCTTGGTGTAGGAATATGCTCATTGAATAGCGTGAAATCCGTAGAGAATATGAGCAAAGAAGCAAGAATAACAGCAACAACTGAGAAATTTTATGGACATGAATTGCTAGTGCTCCCATACGTTTCTGTCATTTATCTACCCCAAGTATGAAAGCGTATTACAAGGAAAAGAATACCTACTCAAAAAATTTCTCATCTGTGGGCCTTCCCTGGTGATTCAGAGACTAAGAATCTGCATGCCAGATGGGTCCGATCCCTGGTGTGCGAAGATCCCGCATGCCATGGAGTGATAAGCCCATGCTCCCAGTACAGAAGCTCACATGCCTAGAGCCCGAGCTCTGTGACAGGAGACCCCCAGTGAGAAGCCCCTCTCACTGCCGCTAGAGAAAGCCCATGTGGAGCAACGAAGACCCAGCACAGCCAAAACCTGAAACAAATAAAAAGACTTCTCCGTTGAGACAGCGTAGATAATAAATCTAAAAACAAAATAAGAAAAATATTTGCACTTAAGAATTTCCTTAAATAAGTGGCACCCCAGATCCATGATCTTCCTGAGAGAAACCAAAATCCATGCTAGGATGCTTGGCCTTTAAAATAAAACAAAAACAACCAAAATCCACTTATTCCTAAAACGTTAGTTTCTTTTAAAAGTATATCCAAAAACAAAAAAAAAAAGAGTCTGATATAAATACTAAGGTGAAATAAAATTAGTAGTTTCTTTATCAGTTTCTCTCTTCCTTCCCTCCCCTCCAGTCTTAGAAACTATATTTCCAAATAAAGCCTAGACCACGTACTGTGTGCCCTTCATCTTTCTATCAGATTCTTCTGTGGTAACTCAACTTAATTACCAACTCTCATACATATAATCATAAAATTCTTCCCCAGACACTGATTTATCTTCATAACTACTGTATTTCCTTTATAATTGCTGAACATTCTTTTTACCTTTATCCAGAGATCAATAACCTATGACCAGTAGCATAAATTCCACCTTCTATGTCTTTGTACATGAAGTCTTACAGAAACTGAGGCTGGGCTGTTGGTTCATGGATTTTCTATGACTTATTTCACACAACAATGTCAGAGTTAAATAGTTTCAGCAAGGACTTTGTAGCCCACAAGGTCTAAAATATTTTCTATCTAGTCCTTCACAGGATAGTCTTGAGCCCTTAGAAATCAAACATCCTGAAAGAGTGGTCTAGACACTGGTCCTACTTCTGTACCTCTCATCAGTCTTCCACCCACTGTGGTTTCCATGACAACCCTTCAAAAATAACACTACATTAAAAACATCAACACCCTTCTTCTTGAGACTCTCCAGAACTAAATCCTCTTATTTCTGAACCTAAATTTTAAGCACCCTTTCATCTCTGGCTTCTCTTATTCTTCTCATTCATCAGTGCCATTATTTTTGGGTTTTGTGGGGGAGGGGCACGTGCCACAGGGCATGTAGGATCTTAGTTCCTGGACCAGGGATCAAACCCACACCCCCTGCATTGGAAGCACAGAGCCTTAACCACTGGTCAGCCAGGGAAGTTCATCAGTGTCATTATTCTATTTATTTATTTTTTTCTTTTGCTGTCTTTTTTCTGTCTATTCTAGTTCTGGTCAAGCTTATCTATTTTAATGACTTTGATTGTTGAGTCTATGTGGACAATTTCAAATTACTCTCAGCCCTGCTCTGCCTCTCAAGCTCAACTTTGGTTAAGTCAACAGGACACTGAACATCACATGGAAAATTCTAAACGTCAAACAGAACATTTTGTTCTCTTGTAATCCCTACTTCCTCTTAATGATATTACTGATTGCCTAGTTCTCAAGGCTAGAAATTTTGGAAATATCATGCTCTTTCATTCTGACCATCTAAATGCTTACTAAACACCATGACACTGATCTATTCTGCATTAACAACTGCTTTTACTCCTATTTCCCCTTTCCTTCCCACAGCCTTGCCTGCAGCTTTTCCTGGGGTGGTTGTGGAGTCTCCTTATGGTCTCATGCCTCCTCTAAAACAGTCTATATGTGCCTCCCATTCTAGTCTTCCTATAACACAGTTTAGTTCACAACCCTCTCCTGGTACTTTTTTTTGTTGCCTAATAAATGAAATCCCAAGTCTTTAACTGCATTAGTCAGAGTCCCAGCAGGAAACATATGACACAAACTGAGGAGAGTGCTAAAAAAATTTTACTAAGTGTAGAAGGAATGTAAGGAAACCAACCAAGTGTAATGTAGAAACTTAAACCTAGCAAGAATGGAAAACCTCGCTGTTTCTAATCCTGAAAAGGAAGGAGAAATTACCAGAACCTAGACTTCGTAACATGTACAAAGGGCTGCTTTACATGTGACCTTTTGTGGAGAGACTCAACTTGTAGGGAAGGAATCCAGAGAATAAATCCCTGACATCACTCTCCTCCCCCATGCTCATCACTCCCAGTGCTTCCTGTTGGCTGAACCCAAATAGAACCCAGAGACCAAAACAGAACAATCCATACACTGCAGCTTCCTGAGGCAAAGAAGAAGCAAAAGTAGAATGTGGATTTGGAGGGAAAATATCCAGCACATTATCTTAATATCAGATGGCATGCTGATCTAGCCATTTTATTTTATTCACCATCCATCCCCTTTATACTTTCTTTAATGAAGACAAACTATCTTCTCTAAATACTGAGGGTTTTTTCCCCCTCTGTGGCTTTTCTCCTTATGTTTCAAATTTTGAAATCAGATTCTATCATCTTCCCGTATCACCAGAAACTTAGATGCCATTAGATGTGAATTTCATTACAACCTAACAGCTCTGCTTCCAAACTTGCCCATCATTTTGGTATGTTGTATTGGTGGGGTCAGTTCTTCACCGCCTCCACATCTCTGCGGTGCCCTTGTTCTCTGATACTGGGCTAGACATGTGACCCATAGGGGGCAATAGAATACGGTAGAAGTGGCCATGCGCCACTGCCTGTGTGTCTTGTTTGTGCTCATGTGCCTCTACTGTGTCACTGTGAGAAGGACTTGCCTGGGCGTTCCTACTACCAGGAAGAAACCAAGACAAGCGTGGAGGAGAGCCAACACACAGACACGTGACTGGGCCAACTGAGCCACAGATGCAGGAGGGAGCCAGGCCAAAACCAGCTGAACCCTGCAGCTGCATTAAAAATATATTTTTTTTAATGCACTACAAGTTTTGAGGCTGTTTGCTAAACATCAAGTAATATAGTGAATATATGTTCTAACCACCTTTTCTACTGTCTTAGAAATGTCTCTGCTCCTCCCTGGTGTTAACCCATCCAGCTCTATCCTCAGTCCCATGTGTAACCATTTTTTTTTCAAGCCATTACACTAGAAAAAAAAATCATCTTTGTTTTCTATTGTCTTTAATGTCTCCTTCTCCACTGGTTATTTTCTCCTTAACCTTCAAACATAGCAACCTAACCCACACAAAACTTAAACTTCTGGACTGTGACAGGCAGAATTTCTAAGATGAACTCTAATGTCCCAAGCTTTTTGTATAATCTCCCATCTGTGTATGGAAGAGACCTATGACCTGTGGACCTAGGATCCATTTATGTTATACAGTTGACTTTAAGAAAGGAAGATTATCCTTGGTGGGCATGACCTAATCAGATGAGCTTTTAAAATTAAGGGAGCTCTTCCATGAAAAAGGGATTTGAAGAGAGAGAGATCTAATGTATGAATTCTCTATTACTGGCTCTGAAGATGGAGAAGACCACATAGCTAGGAGCTAAGAATGGCCCCTGCCTAATAGCCAACAAGACAAGAAGGACCTTAGCCCTTCAGCCACGAGGACTTCAGTTCTGACAACCTGAGTGACCTTAGAAGTAGATCCTTCTCCAGAACATCCAGAAAGAAATGCAACCCAGCCAATGCCCTGATTCGCAACTGAAAGAAATAGAGTAGAAAGCTCATTCAAGCTCCACCTTGCCTCCTGACTTTCAGAACTGTGAGATAATAAGTGTGGTGGTTAAAAACTAATACACTTCTCAACTTTCCAGGTTTAAAATGTAATCATGAAAACTGCTAACATTTTTACACCCAACGCTTAACTACAGGCCAGGTACAATTCTGTTTTACATACAAAATAGTACGTTATTTCTCATAACCATGACTGCTGCCATTTTCCAGATGTGAAATTTGAAGTTCAAAGTGGTTAATAACTTGCCCAAGGACACAGCTACCAAATGCAGAGCAGAGATTCAAATCTAGGCATTCCGGTTTTTAAATCTATACTCAAAACCCTTATATTCCACTCCTCTCCTTCCCTGCTTAACTGTTTACACATGTACCACCAGACTGAGAGAAATAAATGGCAGCCCACTCTGGTATTCTTGCCTGAAGAATCCCAGGGACAGAGGAACCTGGTGGGTTGCCGTCTATGGAGTCGTACAAAGTCAGACACAACTGAAGCGACTTAGCAGCATCAGCACCACCACCACCAGATTGCAGATTTTGCCTTCAAAACTCTACTGAAATTTATCTGGCAGAAACATAGGATCTCACTTTCAAATCAAAAATAATACTTCTCATCCATTATCTTAAGTTCCTCATGGTATTTAGCATTATTTATCACTTTCTCCTTTTTAAAACTGTAAATTTGTATTGTCTTCATGCCATGGAAATGCTTTGTGTCTGACGCCCATTCCTTTACTCACCTGGTAAGTGCTACTGTTACTCAAGTTTATCCCTCAGGAATTTCTTGAATGCCTCAACTTCTTTCCTGACCTTAGCTGCTGTTTTGTACCTGTGGTAGCTACCTAGTATGTCTTTCTCTCCAGAATTCAGGGCTCACTTTTCCAGGGAGCATTTTAGACAAACATAATTTGATGTCCCACCCAAAACACATGATATTCAAGATACCCAAAAGCCTCTTTTTATCTACCCAAACGTCACTCTCATCTGCACCATTTCATCTTGCATCATTCCCAGCCCCCTCCTTTTGAACCTGTGGATTTCCTGTCTTTTCATGACTCTTAGTTTTCTCTCAGAACCTGTTCTGATCTTACCTCCAAATGATGGCCCACTTCAAAACTTCCAACTTCCCCAGAATAATTTCTCCAAGATGTATCTTCAAGATCTTTAATTCTATTAGGTGGGTGTCTATAAAACATTCAGATAAACTAATTTCTTCAAAAATGATAACTAGCTACCATTCTCCAAGTTAGCTACACATTAAGAAAACAATAAATTCAGGCTTCCCATTAAACATCCCAAAGAAAGAAAAGGGATGCTAAGTTTTAATAAAGTAGCAATGTATTTGGGAAGACAAAGAATCTTTAGTATGTGGTTCTGAAATCAACCTCAGTGGTTCATTTGCAGCTTGCTTTATCCAACAGTCCAGCAAGACTAAGCAGTCTAGAGCTTGGAATTCAGCTTCAGATATGCCCGTGTGTGCTAAGTTGCCTCAGTCTTATCTGACTCTTTGCAACGCTATGGACTGTAGCCCGCCAGGCTCCTCTGTCCATGGGATTTCCCAGGCAAGAATAGTGGAGTGGGTTGCTGTAACTTCTCCTCGGGATCTTCTTGATCCATAGATTGGACCTGTGTCTCTTACATCTCCTGCTTTGGCAGGTGGGTTCTTTACCACTAGAGCCACCTGGGAAACCCTGGATATCCCCAGATCCCTGATCTCGTTTATCTTGTTACAGCCACTATGAAGAAGGCTAACTGAGATGAGTTAAACCCAAACTTATGTCTATTGCCACCTGGTAATAAAAGTTTGGAATCACTTTTTCCATTTGTAGTTCCAGGGACATCTCTGCCCTCTCAGAATTCTCTGTGTCTCGTATCAGGCCTAAAAGCATATATCTAATTTTTTAAATGAAATTACTTGAGATGTGATTCAAGTTATTTTCTCAGTGCTCAGATATGCCACTGTGATAAATGCAGTGAAGTCATTGCTTTTACTTCTGGCCTTCCCCAGTGCACCCACATGTCATTCTATACTGCCAAAAGAAGAGAATCCACATGCTCCCATACCAGCAAACTCTTGACAGCTCAGAATCCTTGGGCTGTGGCTGCATGTCTCAAGTGAATGCCGCTCCTCAAGATACATAATAAACTGAAACCAGTATTGGTGTGTGCTCTGCTAAGCCACCTCAGTCATATCTTTGCAACCCCATGGACTATAGCCTGCCAGGCTCCCTTGTCCAAGGGATTCTCCAGGCAAGAATACTGGAGTGGGCTGCTGTGCCCTCCTTCGGGGGTTCTTCTTAACCCAGGGTTCAAAGCCAGTTCTCTTACATGACCTGCACTGGCAGGTGGATTCTTTACCACTAGCACCACCTGAGAAGTCCCATATTGGCTCCTGCACTTTTAATATTACTACTACTAATAATAATATTGGTGAAAGTAGTATTAAAAGTGCAGGAGCCCAAATCAGTAATCCATGGACGTAAACTGGTGTAAGCTCATTCATTCTTTCAGAGCCTCAGGTAAGCACTTGGTATATAACAATGTATTGACCAGTGAATGTTTTTTAAACAATTATTAAAGATCATAACAGTGCAATATTGAGAAGTATAGAACAAAATGCAATTATCGGAGGACAATTCCTCTGCAATATCATATTGGCCTCTGCCACACATCACAATGTGAATTAAATGTTACCCAAATGCTTTCAAAGGACTCTAAATCACTACTTGACTCTAAGAAATTTCCAACTCTGTAGAAAGTAGGCTAAGACACTACAGGCTGAGGATTCTGATTGATAATCTGTCCACACTGAAAAATTATAATATTTAGGTACTTTTTCACTGTCTCTCACAAACATCTTTTGAAGTATAGTAAAAAAGGGAGAGAAGGAACAACTAAAATAAGTATATAAGACAAGCCAAGATATTGTAATGAGGTTGTCTTAAAATTCAGAAAACAATATATTTTCTTTATTGTAATCAAAATGAAGTACTAGATTCTAGTCCTATGTCTATTATTTATTAGCCCAGTGATCTCATCCATAAAATAAGCCCCATCTATTAAAACAGATTGATAATAATAGTTCACAGTCTTGCTAGGAAAAAATGAGGTCATGGAAGTGAGAACATTTTAATCCTCTGTAAAGCACTCTATAAATGAATGGCATTATTATTATTATTGGTTAACCCAAAAGCAATATAATCTGTGTACCTGTCAAAAGTTAAGAACTACAGAACAGTCCTGTTGTACTACCCAAGAACAACACAAACTAGAGTGATTATGGCTGGGCAAGTTTGCTTTTTTACATCAGTGGAAAAGATTTTTAAAGTCAGATTTCCTTTACACTTCATCAAACTATAGCTGAATTGGATGGTAATGGAGTAGTTAATTCTAATCCACGCTTTATTTTTAAGTTACTGCCTAACTGAGATCAGTTGTAATAATATTCTTGAATGTACAGATAGGAAATTTTGGTTTCTGAGTTGATGTTGCCTGCCCACCTTGTTTGGAGAAGGCAATGGCACCCCACTCCAGTACTCTTGCCTGGAAAATCCCATGGACAGAGGAGCCTGGTGGGCTGCAGTCCATGGGGTCGCTAAGAGTCGGACATGGCTGAGCGACTTCACTTTCACTTTTCACTTTCATGCATTGGAGAAGGAAATGGCAACCCACTCCAGTGTTCTTGCCTGGAGAATCCCAGGGACGGGGGAGCCTGGTGGGCTGCAGTCTACGGGGTCGCACAGAGTCGGACATGACTGAAGTGGCGTAGCAGCAGCAGCACACCTTGTTTAAGCCTCCATTCCTGTCTCTCAGTCCCTTACTTGCCACATAAACATCTCCCACTTTAGAAGGGACTAAAATCAGAAGCACCTTCTACGTTCACAGCGTCAAGTCTAAAACCATCTGAGAAGCTCAATACTCATCTTTCACTTCCAATTTGACCTTCAGTCCTCCTGGGCACCCATTCTCAATTATGCTTCAGACTCTTTTCCCCATTTTTTGCCTAGATCACCTGTCCAGGTCAGTTCTGACCTCCGAATCCCTTCATAGCACATGCCAGTGGGCGACGGCCTTCCTTCCAGATGACAACAGACTCGGGAGTGAACCTGAGCAGGTCAGCCAAGCTACATGAATGGTGTTGCTAAGTGGTACTCATGGTTTTCATGAGAAAACTCATCTTATTCAGTCTCACCTACCCCAACTTCTGGGTTTCCCAGTTAGCTCAGTGGTTAAAAGAAGGAAAAAAAATCGACTTGCCAATGTAGGAGAGATGCAGTTCGTTTCTTGGGTCAGGAAGATCCCCTGGAGAAGGAAATGACAACCCACTCCAATATTGCCTGGGAAATCCCATGGATAGAGGAGCCTAGTGGGGCTATAGTCCAAGGAGTCGCAAAAAGTCAGACACGACTTAGCAACGACAACGACAACAACACCCCAACTTCTGCTTCCCTGTGCTTTTCCCAGGCCTCTGTATGCACTTGTTGCATACACACTATTACAGCCAAAGTACACAGGTGGCCACAGAATTTCCCTGTGTTGACGTGGGCTTTCTGCAAGCTTAACCCCAAGGCCAATGTCTATCTGCCAAAACACTGTAAAGCCTCCAAGCTAAGGGTGAGGTCATAACTCTCTTTTGTTTCCCTTATGAGATAAACCACATCAAGCCTTCCTGACCCGCCCTTTTGGCCTACACTTGTAAGTTACGTTCAGGCTTCTCTCTGCCAGAGGTATTGGTGTCAGATGCTGGCTTGGGGAGAGTGGATCCTGTAAGCTTGCCTCATCAGTAGGCTTTGAGGAATTACCCCAGGGAGCCAGATATTTACTTGCTGCTAGCTTGTTTTTCACAATTATCGTCCTCCTGAGAACATCCAGGATTTCAGCCTCAGAGATAAGACAGTTCTGTCTCTCACTGACCACTCAGTGCTGACATTCCTAGGGAAAGCAGAGGACAGTGTGGCCATCCCCTCCACCACCTACTAGTTACCTGAGGCGATGCTCACAAGTGATGCCTGAAAATCTAAAGGGAACTCTTCTGTTTTAATGACTATCTTTTATTGTGATTTATATTGTTAACTTATTGTTGTGGGCAATTCTGTCACAAGCTTTCTCTTTCCTGACTTCTTTACTGCCCTGCCTTGGGTTCACCATTGTTAAGTGTTGCTGCTGTCAGAACAGGGAACATCCCTGTGCTTTGAATGAATGGATGTGATCTCACCCCAGTTCACCTGTGATCTGTGTACCAAGTTCATAACATGGGGCCTGAGTACACTGAGGTCACTCAGAGGCACTTGGACGCAAAATATATACCTCGATGGCTCTTGTAGTTCCAAACTAACACAGTCCTCCCAGAGATTAAATGCTGCTTCAAATAGTACTGCATGTCCAGAGACTTTTGTTTTCTTTGGAAAGTAATTTGAAGAAGTTCTGGATATATTCCCTGCTTAATACACTGGCTTAGGGCAGAATCTGTTAGAGAGAGCCCCAAATAAATATTTAGATTTCTTAAAGAAATATGAGAAAGTCTGTAATGTTCACCAATTGATAAAAAGAAATGACAAGGACTCCTCAGTAATCTAGACTTAGCTTAATTCCCAGGTAAACGTTTACAGAGGTTCTAGAACTCCTTTGTATAACAATATTTATGGAATGTTTATCATGTGCTAGATATTGTTTTACATGTTTTACATGTATTACCTCATTTAATTCTCCAAAAATCCTCTTAAGTTACCATAACAATTTTAATGGATAGGTACTGCCATTGCTCCATTTTACAGATGAAAAAACTGAGAAATTGGGCTAAGTAAGGGGTCAACTTACATACTTAGCAAAAATGAAATCAGGATTTGAATTACAGAAAGGCTGAGTCAAGAGTTAGCCCACTTAACTAAGCCATACCTTTGCTCATTACATCTACTTTTCATACCAGTCCCTTTGCTAACAGTGGAGTACCAGATGGCATAGATTTTTCTTCCTTGAGGCGAAAGATAACCCACTGGATTCAGAAATATTAATAGTAAGGAAGCAAGATTATTTCCATAGTCCAATCAATGAATGCCATGGGTGCTAAAAAATAGGAGAAACCAATAGGTATGGTTTTATTTTTAGTAGAAATTTATAAACTCAAAATTTATCATAGCACCCAGTCATAATTGCTGTTTTCTTCATATGAAAAAAAATAACTTCTTTCATTTTACCCCAACAATGTTTAAATATCACAATTCCTATAGCGAAATATCTTTACTCTCAGCTTCAGATTGTTTCTATATTATTCACCAAGACTAAGATTACCAGCCTGGAGATCAAAGGAGGGCACAGTGTGTGCCTCTCACACAAGGTGAGAAGACCAGAGCTCAAGAACCCTCCTAAAACAGTCAGAGGGTATTGATTTCCACCAACAGGGCTTCCCTGATAGCTCAATTGGTAAAAAATCTGCCTGCAATGCAGGAAACCCCAATTCGATTCCTGGGTCAGGAAGATCATCTGGAAAAGGCTACCCACTCCAGTATTCTTGGGCTTCCCTTGTGGCTCAGCTGGTAAAGAATCTGCCTGCAATGCGGGAGACCTGGGTTCAATCCCTGGGTTGGGAAGGTCCCCTGGAGAAAGGAAAGGCTACCCAATTCCAGTATTCTGGCCTGGAGAATTCCATGGACTGTATAGTCCATAGGGTCACAAAGAGTCAGACATGGCTGAACAACTTTCTCTTCACTTTCCACCAATGAATATCCTCAGAGTTTCTTCACAAATAAAAGACTGTCTCCCAGGAGTGGTGAAGAGGATCCCAAGCAGTCTTCACTCTCTTACCACATTCAGTTTTTTAATTTAGTTCATTTTTTAACTTAGAGTATAGTTGATATACAATATTGTATTAGTTTCTGCTGTACAGCAGTGAGTCAGTTACACATATAGCCACTGTTTCTATTCCCAATATAGGTCATTGCAGTGTACTGACTAGAGTTCCCTGTACTATACAGTAGGTTTTTATTAGTTCTCTATTTTATATATAGTAATGTATATATTAGTCCCAGTCTCCGAGTTTATCCCTCCTACTTACCCTCGCTTTCCCGCCTGGTACCCATAAGTTTGTTTTTACATCTGACTCTCACTCCATTCTTGAAGAGATCCATCACATGTGAGAGAGGCAGGGAGAATGGGATGCTTTGTTTGGGTGAAAGTACTGTAGGAAATCCTAGGACAATCCTAGGAAAAGAATTATCATATTGTGATCTAAAGTTATTAGGAATTCTTTTTTAATTTTTTGTGGTATGCTGGTTATATGCCAGGCACTGGACATACCTAAGAATATGTAAACAAATCCCAAAGAGTATTTTTATTGTATATATTATATGTATTGAAATGTTCAGCTTCAGCTTCTTCAGCATTATTTGTCAGGGCATAGACTTGGATTACTGTGATACTGAATGGTTTGCCATGGAAATGAACAGAGATCATTCTGTCATTCTTGAGACTGCATCCAAGCCCTGCGTTTCACACTCTTTGTTGACTATGATGACTACTTCATTTCTTCTTAGGGATTCTTGCCCACAGTAGTAGATATAATCATCTGAGTTAAATCCCATTCCAGTCCATTTTAGTTTGCTAATTCCTAAAATGTCGATGTTCACACTTTCCATCTCCTGTTTGACCACTTCCAATTTGCCTTGATTCATGGACCTAACTTCCTATGTAGTATTTCTCTTTACAGCATCAGATTTTACTTCCATCACCAGTCACATCCACAACTGGGTGTTGTTTGTGTTCTGGCTCCATCTCTTCATTCTTTCTGGAATTAGTTCTCCATTGATCTCCAGTAGCATATTGGGCACCTACTGACCTGGGGAGTTCATCTTTCAGTGTCCTATCTTTTTGTCTTTTCATACTGTTCATGGGGTTCTCAGGCAAAAATACTGAAGTGGTTTGCCATTCCTTTCTCCAGTGGACCATTTGCAGAAATCTCCACCATGACCTATCCATCTTGGGTGGCCCTACACGGCATGGCTCATAGTTTCCTTGAGTTAGACAAAGCTGTGGTCCATGTGATTAGATTGGTTAGTTTTCTGTGATTGTGGTTTTCAGTCTGTCTGCCCTCTGGTGGAGAAGGATAAGAGGCTTATGGAAGCTTCCTAATGGGAGAGACTGAGGGTCTTGTTCTGATGGGTGGGGCCATGTTCAGTAAATTTTCAATCTGATTTTCTGTTGAAGGACAGGGCTGTGTTCACTCCCTGTTATCTGACCTGAGACCAAACACTATGGTAGAGGTAGTGAAGATAATGGTGGCCTCCTTCAAAAGGTCCCATACACGCACTGCTACACTCAGTGCCCCCAACCCTGCAGCAGGCCACCAGCAACCCACACCTCCACTGGAGACTCCTGGACACTCACAGGCAAGTCTGGGTCAGTCTCTTGTGGGGTCACTGCTCCTTTCTCCTGAGCCCTGGTGCACACAAGGTTCTGTTTGTACCCTCCCAGAGTCTGTTTCCCCAGTCCTATGTAAGTTTAGGTGGCTCTACAGTGGGTTAATGGTGATCTCCTCCAAGAGGGCTTATGCCATACCCAGGTCTACTGTACCCAGAGCCCCTGCCCCTGCAGCAGTCCACTGCTGACACATACCTCTTCAGGAGACACCCAGACACAGTTCTGTCTTGGTCTCTGTGGGGTCTCTGGGTCCTGGTGCGCATAAGGTATGTATGAGCCCTCTAAGCATCTCTGGTGGGTATGGGGTTTGATTCTAAATGCTATTTCCCACCTCCTACCATTTTTCTGGGGATTTTCCTTTGCCCTTGGACGTGGGGTATCTCCTCAAAGTCACTCCAGCACCACGCAGCTGCCACTCCAGCGCCTACCATCTTGCTGTGGCTTCTCTGCCCTTGGACGTGGGGTATCTCCTCAAAGTTGCTCCAACGCCACGCAACTGCTCCAGCACCACTTTTTCATTATAGGGGGCTGGAATGCAAAAGTAGGAAATCAAGAAATACCTGGAGTAATGGGCAAATTTGGCCTTGGAATACAGAATGAAGCAGGGCAAAGGCCAACAGTTTTGCCAAGAGAAAGCACTGTGATGGCAAATAGACTCTTCAACAACATGAGAAAAGACTACACATGGACATTCCCAGATGGTCAACACCAAAATCAGATTGATTATATTGTTTGCAGCCAAAGATGGAGAAGCTCTATACAGTCAGCAAAAACAAGACCGGGAGCTGATTATGGCTCAGATCATGAACTCCTTATTGCCAAATTCAGACTTAAATTGAAGAAAGTAGGGAAAACCACTAGGCCATTCAGGTATGCCCTAAATCAAATCCCTGACTATACACTAGGAGTGACAAATAGATTCAAGGGATTAGATCTGATAGAGTGCCTGAAGAACTATGAACAGAGATTTGTGACATTGTATAGGAGGCAGGGATCAAGACCATCCCCAAGATAAAGAAACGCAAAATGGCAAAATGGCAAAATGGTTGTCTGAGGAGGCCTTACAAATAGCTGTAAAAAGAAGAGAAGTGAAAGGCAAAGGAGAAAAGGAAAGATACACTCATTTGAATGCAGAGTTCCAAAGAGCATGGAGAGATAAGAAAGCCTTCCTCAATGATCAAAGAAATAGAGGAAAACAATAGAAAGGGGAAAAGTAGAGATCTCCAAGAAAATCAGAGATACCAAGGGAAGTTTTCATGCAAAGATGGGCACAATAAAGGACAGAAATTATATGGACCTAACAGAAGCAGAAGATATTAAAAAGAGGTGGCAAGAATCCAAAGATCTATACAAAAACGATCTTCACAATCCAAATAATCATGATGGTGTGATCACTCACCTAGAGCCAGACATTCTGGAATGCAAAGTCAAGTGGGCCTTAGTAAGCATCACTACAAACAAAGCTAGTGGAGGTGATGGAATCCCAGTTGAGCTATTTCAAAGATGATGCTGTGAAAGTGCTACACTCAATATGCCAGCAAATTTGGAAAAGGCAGCAGTGGCCACAGGACTAGAAAAGGTCAGGTTTCATTCCAGTCCCAAAGAAAGGCAATGCCAAAGAATGCTAGACTACTGCACAATTGTACTCATCTCACAAGGTAGCAAAGTAATGCTCAAGAATCTCCAAGCCAGGCTTCAGCATTACATGAACCATGAACTTCTAGATGTTAAAGATGGATTTAGAAAAGGCAGAGGAACCAGAGATCAAATTGCCAACATCTGTTGGATCATGGAAAAAGCAAGAGAGTTCCAGAAAAACATCTATGTCTGCTTTATTGACTATGCCAAAGCCTTTGACTGTGTGGATCACAACAAACTGTGGAGAATTCTTAAAGAGATGGGAATACCAGACCACCTGACCTGCCTCCTGAGAAATCTGTATGCAGGTCAAGAAGCAACAGTTATAACTGGTTAGACTGGTTCCAACAGTTAGAGCGGGAACATGGAACAGACTGGTTCGGAAAAGAAGTATGGAATTTAGAAGATAGTAATGATGACCCTATATGTGAGACAACAAAAGAGACACAGAGGTATAGAATGGACTTTTGGACTCTGAGGGAGAGGGAAAGGGTGGGATGGTTTGGGAGAATGGCATTAAAACATGTATACTTTCTTGTAAGAAACAAAGTGCCAGTCTATGTTCAATGCAGCATGCAGGATGCATGAGGCTGGTGCACAGGATGATTCAGGTAGATGATGTGGGGTGGGAGGTGGGAGGGGGCTTCGGCATTGGGAGATTGTGTTCACCTGTGGCTGATTCATGTCAATGTATGGCAAAACAAATACAGTATTGTAATTTTAAAAATAAATAAATAAATAAAAATTAAAAAAGAAAAAGAAGTACGTCAAGGCTGTATATTTTCACACTGCTCCTTTATTATATGCAGAGTACATCATGAGAACTGCTGGACTGGATGAAGCACAAGCTGGAATCAAGATTGCTTGGAGAAATATCAGTAACCTCAGATATGCAGATGATACCACCCTTATGGCAGAAAGTGAAGAGGAACTCAAAAGCCTCTTGATGAAAGTGAAAGAGGAGAGTGAAAAAGTTCGCTTAAAACTCAACTTGAGAACACTAAGATCATGGCATCTCGTTCCATCACTTCATGGGAAATAGATGGGGAAACAGTGGAAAGAATGACAGACTTTATTTTGGGGGCTCCAGAATCACTGCAGATGGTGATTGCAGCCATGAAATTAAGATGCTTGCTCCTTGGAAGAAAAGTTATGACAAATCTAGATAGCTTATTAAAAAGCAGAGACATTACTTTGCCAACAAAGGTCTGTCTAGTCAAAGCTATGGTTTTTCCAGTAGTCGGGTATGGATGTGAGAGTTGGACTATAAATAAAGCTAAGCACTAAAGAATTGATGCTTATGAACTGTGGTGTTGGAGAAGACTCTTGAGAGTCCCTTGGACTGCAAGGAGATCCAACCAGTCCATCCCAAAAGAAATCAGTCCTGAATATTCATTGGAAGGACTGATGCTGAAGCTGAAACTCCAGTACTTTGGCCACTTGATGTGAAAGGCTGACTCATTTGAAAAGACCCTGATGCTGGGAAAGAGTCAAGACAAGAGAAGAAGGAGATGATAGAGGATGAGATGGTTTGATGTCATAACTGACTCAATAGACATGAGTTTGAGTAAGCTTCAGGAGTTGGTGATGGACAGGGAGGACTGGTGTGCTGCAGTCTATGGGACTGCAAAGATGCAGACACAACTGAGCAGCTGAACTGATCTGATATGTATTGAATATTTTATTCAATTTTATTAATTGAATATATATATTGAATTGAATATATAATGTATATTATATATTTTTATTTTCATTGATGAAAAATATATTTTTTCATTTTGTTGATGGTTTCCTTCACTGTGCAAAAGATTATAGTTTGATGTAGTTCCACTCATTTGTTTTTGCTGTTCTTTTTTGTGTCAGATTAAAATCAATCAAAACCTACATCAAAGAGTTTACTGCTTCCTTTTCCTTTGAGAAATTTAAAGGTTTCAGGTTTTACACTCAAGTCTTTAATCCAGCTTGAGTTAATGTTTAGGTATGGCGTAGAATGGTCCAGTTTTATTCTTTTGTATATGGCTGTCCAGTTTTCCCAACATGACTTATTACTGTCTCCTTTGCCATAAATTAATTGACCATATATGGGTAGATTTATTTCTGGGCTCTCTATTCTGTTCCACTGATCTCTATGTCTGTGTTATGCCAGTCCTATACTGTTTGAATTACTATGTTGTTGTTCAGCCACTCAGTTGTGGCTGACTATTCACAACCTCATGGACTGCAGCATGCCAGGCTTCCCTGTCCTTCACCACCTACCAGAGCTAGCTCAAACTCATGTCCATTGAGTCAGTGATGCCATCGAACCATCTCATCCTCTGTCATCCCCTTCTCTTGCCTTCAGTCTTTCCCAGCATCAGGGTCTTTTCTAATGAGTTGGCTCTTAGAATTGCTGTCAGTTCAGTCACTCAGTCATGTCTAGCTCTTTGTGACCCCATGAATCGCAGCACAGCAGGCCTCCCTGTCCATCACTAACTCCCAGAGTTCACTCAAACTCATGTCCATCGAGTTGGTGATGCCATCCAGCTATCTCATCCTCTGTCATCCCCTTCTCCTTCTGCCCCCAATCCCTCCCAGCATCAGAGTCTTTTCCAGTGAGTCAACTCTTCTCATGAGGTAGCCAAAGGACTAAAGTTTCAGCTTTAGCATCATTCCTTCCAAAGAATACCCAGGGCTGATCTTTAGAATGGACTGGTTGGATATCCTTGCAGTCCAAGGGACTCTCAAGAGTCTTCTCCAACACCACAGCTCAAAAGCATCAATTCTTCGGCACTCAACTTTCTTCACAGTCCAACTCTCACATCCATACATGATCACTGGAAAAACCATAGCCTTGACTAGACAGACCTTAGTCAGCAAAGTAATGTCTCTGCTTTTGAATATGTTATCTAGGTTAGTCATAAGTTTCCTTCCAAGGAGTAAGCGTCTTTTAATTTCATGGCAGCAATCACCATCTGCAGTGATTTGGGAGCCCCCAAAAATAAAGTCTGACACTATTTCCACTGTTTCCCCATCTATTTGCCATGAAGTGATGGGACCAGATGCCATGATCTTCATTTTCTGAATGTTGAGCTTTAAGCCAGCTTTTTCACTCTCCTCTTTCACTTTCATCAGGAAGCTTTTTAGTTCCTCTTCACTTTCTGCCATAAAGGTGGTATCATCTGCATATCTAAAGTTATTGTAATATAGTTTAAAATCATAAAGCATGATGCCATGAATCTCCTTTCTCAAAATTGCTTCAGCTCATTGGGGTCTTATCTGGTTTCATTGTTGTTTTTTGGTCACTAAGTCATGTCTGACTCTTTGCAACCCAATGGACTGCAGCATGCGAGGCTTCCCTGTCCTTCACCATCTCCCAGAGTTTGCTCAAACTCATGTCCATTAAGTCAGTGATGCCATCCAACTGGGTGGTCCTCTGTCACCCCTTTCTCCTCTTGCTCTCATTCTTTCCCGGCATCAGGGTCTTTTCCAGTAGTTGGTTCTATGCATCAGGTGGCCAAAGTATTGGAGCTTCAGCTTCAGTACCACCTTTTCCAACGAATATTCAGGGTTGATTACCTTTAGGATTGACTGGTTTGATCTCCTTGCTGTCCAAATGCAGATTTTATATTTTTTTAAATTCTACTTCTCTGAAGTGTCATTAGGACTTTGATGGAGATTGCATTGAATCTGTAGATGGCTTTGAGTACACTGAACATTTTAACAACATTGATTCTTCCAATCTGTGAGAATGGAATATCTATTGACTTATATTTTGCTTAATTTCAATCATTAATGTCTTGTAGTTTTCAATATGCAAGTGTTTCACCACTTTGGTTAAAATATTTCTAGGTATTTTTTGAATGCTGTTATAAATGGGATCGTTTTCTTGATTTCTCTTTCTGAAGGTTTGTTAGCTTATGGAAACATGACAGATTTTTATGTATTGATCTTGTAGCCTGCCACTTTACTGAATTTATTTATTATTTCTAACAGTTTTTGATGGGGTCTTTAAGGTTTTCTATATGTAATTTCATTTCATCTGCAAATAGTAATAGTTTTATTATGTTTTTATAAATGAAATGAGATTGAAATAACAGATAAATTTGTATACAAAGTGGGTTAGGTACTATCCCATTCCTGCATGTTTTTAAAGCCATTTGCACTTCACATATCCTCTATCTTCTGTTGTTTATTATATTTCCCACTAAACTCTTAAGCAGGGGGCCTGTTTGTCTCTGAGCACTAGACTTTGCACAACATTCAGCATCTAGTGAGTGCTCAGTAAACATTTTGTAATGACATTTGTTTATGTCCCCCAAAATTCATATAATTGAATCATTGACTTCTAATGAAACGGTATTTGGAAGTAGGACCTTTGGGATGTAGTTTAGGTTTATATGAGGTCATGAGGATGGGATCCTCTGATAAGATTAGAATCTTTATAAGAAGATGAGACATTGGTTTCCTGCTACCCTCTCCCCTCTTCCTTCTCTCCACCATTTGAGGGTACAACAAGAAGAATGCTGTCTATAAGCCAGGAAAAGGGTCCTTACCAGGACTCTAACAGGCTGGTACCTTGAACTTGGATTTTCCATTCTCCAGAATTGTGAGAAATAACTGTTTTATGTTTAAGTCCCAGTCTATGGTATTTCGCTATAGCAGCCTCATCAGGCTGCATCTGTATTCACTTATTGTCAATGAATGAATAAACAGTAGCTTCTGAAGAGCTAGGTGAAAAATGGAGGTGAAGATAACTATGATTATTTCTAAATGATGGCCAAGAAAATGCTTCAATTCCTTGCTCCTGCCTTACTCTACCCTGAAAATAACACTATACTCATCCCTTGAAATACTGAATTGTAGAAAAGAAAGTGTCCAATCTAAATTTTAAAAGAAGATATTTGATCTTCAAAGTAGTCATTCATATGAAGAAGAAAATGGTGTTCGGTGTTTAGGACAAGATGTAATGAAATGGTAACATTTTCTACAAGTTCGTCAGTCTTTGTTTAGTCTAAGCCAAAACATTTTTCTGTTTTATTTTCAAATGGATACCTTTTGTTAACTAAACATTTTAAATAACATTTGAAAAATTACTTTGAGTCTGCTTATTCATGAGATCTGTTCCTCATGAACCAGCCTGATAGTTATTGCATCTAGGGACCTACTAACAAGAAACACACATCAAATGGACAGAGGAGAGTGAGCACATGGCTCTACTGTTTATTGTAGATGAAAAGCATCTGATTTGTTTGCTTTGATTAATCAGTATATTATAGCTTTCCATAGAGTTGTGCAGAGTGGTCATTCCCAATGTACAGGCAGTGATGAGAAAATATTCAAGTGACTTGGGGTCATATACTATGATGCCCAGTCAACATATATTTATTGCTTTAAATGTTTTTCTTTCTCTTAAGTTAACTAAAAACAGTTTTGGAAAAAAAAAAACTCCAGAGACACTTTCTGGCTCATCAGCACAAGGGCAGCCTAGGACCTACTGTCAGAAATGTCACAGGAAGTTTATATTCATTGTTCTGTAATTTGGATCAACTAACTAGAATAACACAGGGGACTTTTTCAAATAGGATAGAATGCCCAAAGCTATCTGTTGAGTAGAGAATTTTAGAATTCATGTTTATCACATTGAAAAGAGAATAATTTCCCTTTGGAGTTAAAATAACACAAATAAAGAGACCTTGTTTCCAAATTGAACTCAGATCCACTCATCTGACATACAGCAAAGCCCATCTACTGACACTGGGTGAAAAAAAGTACAGTGTTTATTGCAGTATGCCAAGCAAGAGGAATAGGCAGGTCACACTCAAAAGACCTGAACTCCTCAATGGCTTCCAGACATGGGTTTTCTAAGACATTGTAAGACAGAAGGTTGTAGGATGCATGATTAGCTCATGAAGAATTTTATGATTGGTTAGTGGTGAGGTAGCAGGGTGCTGTTTCAGGAATCTTGATCATCAATCTGATTCCTATCAGTCTAGGGCCTGCATGTTTGAGGTGAGCAGTTTTTATTTAGTTGGGATCTAATTCCCATATAAACAAGTTCAGAATGTATGTCAGACATTGTTATCTGTTTTCCTCAAGAAGAAATGGAGTCTTATAACCCTATCCACAGTTTGACTTGTTACTTTTTTATCTTTTCCTTGTTGGATTGCCTCTTTTTTTCCTATTTCTCCCTCTTATTAAATGATTAACTGGTTGAACTCGTCCTTTGGAACTCAAGAGAGGCCTAGGAGACTAAAGCTTTTTTCACTAATGAAGAGATAGGCAACAGAGAGGGGTTTGTTCTTGGGTGTCCCACAGGACCCTGCTTGGTTTCGCCTTCAGAGTACAAGAGGAAAAAACCCTCTTCCAGTGCCCTGCCCTTTCCTCCCCTGAAAGTAGGAAGATAGCTTGCTTGAAAAATAAATGAATGAATGAAGAACTAACCTGAAGCCAGAAACTTCTGGGGCCATAGGTAATGAAACACCTTATCTCTTTCTTAAATCAACCCAAGAAAACAGACTTAAGAAAGTAGTTAAATGAAGGGGACAGGACAATCCGTTGAGATAGAGCACAAAAGGAAAAACTATGTCAGACATGCTTTCTCTTTCATCATCATTTTGGTCCTTTTACCCTTGAAAAGAATTTTCTCCTCATCAGTGATTTTTACTCTGTGTCAGGAAGTACTGAAAGTAAGGTGAATAAACTATTGGTAAGATGATGATTATTTCCATTACTAACAATGGAAAGTCACAGAGAAAGAAGGCAATATAATGTCTTTTTATGAGCTTAAGTATATATGATGCAGCTATTCAGTATATCTATGTGATTTAACATTTAAATTTTTGAAGGCATTATGCCAGAGTAAAACACTGCCAGGCTATTATCCAACACCATGAAAAATGAAACAGACAGATTTCTATTTGAACTGTGGTGTTGTAGAAGACTCTTGAGTGTCCTTTGGACTACAAGGAGATCCAACCAGTCCATTCTAAAGATCAGTCCTGGGTGTTCTTTGGAAGGAATGATGCTAAAGCTGAAACTCCAGTACTTTGGCCACCTCATGTGAAGAGTTGACTCATTGGAAAAGACTCTGCTGCTGGGAGGGATTGGGGGGCAGGAGGAGAAGGGGATGACTGAGGATGAGATGGCTGGATGGCATCACCAACTCGATGGACGTGAGTTTGAGTGAACTCTGGGAGTTGGTGATGGACAGGGAGGCCTGGCATGCTGCAATTCATGGGGTCGCAAAGAGTCAGACACGACTGAGCAACTGAACTGAACTGAACTGAAACAAGATGTAACATAATGTATGTATATTTTCATAATAACAGGATGCTACGTGTAGTGGAATAATGCCTCTGACACTTTGCAAAGCCATAGGAGTGATTTATGTTCATGTTACCTTATACCTGGTACCTAGACCCTCAGTCAAACGTATCATCTGTTTAAAAAAGGGGGCACATAAGTGGGAAGAGTTCTCTCCTCCCTCTTCTTTTGATCTTCATTTAGTTTCATTCCACAAGTCAGCAGCCATTTAAGAATTCACTGTACTAAGAATGAGGGAGAGTTAAAATGGAAAGTGAAGGTTCAGTTTTCCCCAAAGAAGTTTAAAAATAATGGAATTTAAAAGGACAAATGTAAATGCAATATTTTTGCTTTCATCTACTAAGCAACTACAAAGACAACTGTACAGGTAGGTAGAGAAAGCAGCAAGCACCTGCAAAAGAACTACTGCAGAAAACCTTCCCAAGGTGGGGAGAAAAAGGCAGAGAGAAGAGATTAAGTTGACCCTTTTGAGTCTGGATTCAGTAAGGAACTGTGTAACTATATAAAATGGATGTCACAGGTTCTTGTATGTGTTAAGCACTCAATAAATAGTATAGACTATAAATGCCATGTTCTCAGCTTCTCAGTTACTCCTCTACACGACTCAGATAGCCTCACACTGCTATGATTGTTGACTCATACTGCCATCCACTGGAGCACTTGACTCGCCTTAACTCCCATACTAGTTTCAAGGTCTGCTCCGTGGTGCCATGCAAAGTCAGTCTATTTTTCACTACACGATAATAACTCCATTATGTTTTATTGTCAATCTTCCTACACTTCAGCAGAAGAATTTAGTCTCCTTTGTCCACTGATGTATCCTAGGCACATGGAACAGTGACCAGCAGTCACAGTTCTCAACCAAGGTAACTTGCTTGGTCAGTGAAGCAACCACCTTGATCAAACTCTCCTGTGAAGAGTACATCTCACAGTCAAATATACAGTGATGATGCATGTTGAATAACTTAATGTTTAAATAGTGAAGATTACAAGGATAAGATAAAAAGGAACCCATAAGTCACATCCTCCTTAGACCATGATTGTTAGATGCATTGTAAACAAACACTCTCTGCCCCTTCAGGATCCACAAATTGTTACTAGTCCTACTCTTTACAGCATGTAAAGTTAATTCACTTTCTTCATGCACATGATTAATCAATCATGAGGTAAGAACCTTAACTCTACTCCCAGAGCCTCAAAAAATTTATTCTTTAAGCTATTTAACAATAATGTTTTAAGCAAAAATTATCATGTACTCCTCTCTAATGGAAAGGCAGTTTGCCACCATCTGTCTTTAAGAGTGCTGATAAAAATTAACACCAGAAAATACCTATCCCACTCTATACATCACAGGTTCCTCCAGTGGGCAAAAACCTAAAGAAAAGAAATTTTTTACAGTATTATCCATCATTTTAAGGAATATCAGTACATGCTGGGCACATAAAGAATGTAACTTCACTCTGTTTGCTAGATGATGTTTTGGATTGGGGGTGTTCCTTATACAAATTAACCAAAAAGATTCTAAGGAAAGAAACTGATCATTAATTAGAACAAAAAGATATCATAAGAGAAGTATTTTCTCACAATGTTTTAATTCTAAATGTTCACTGTTTAATTTTTGCCAGGCTTGTAGACCATTAGTTTGTATTCCTCCATTGTTTAACATGGGTTTTCCCGGTGGCTCAGAGGGTGATGTATCCACCTATAATGCAGGAGACCCAGGTTTGATCCCTATATCGAGAGGATGCCCTGGAGAAGGAAATGGCAACCCACTCCAATATTCTTAACTGGGGAAATCCCATGGACAGAGAAGCCCTAGCAAGCTATAGTCTGTATAGAGTTGGACACCCTGGATGACTAACACTTTCACTTTCTTCACATATTGTTTAACATGTCACAAGTTTTTATTTCATACTCAGTGGCACATACAACTATTGATAACCTAATTACAATAAAAGTTCTGATATCTGTGCTGAGCCCTGAACTGAATCAACCTAATGCATTTATGTCTTTCAAACTTCCAGATCATTTAGACTCGTTATCCTTGGGCCTGCAGAGGTGCCTGAACATAATCAAGAATTAGAAAGACCATTATTTCCTGCTACAGGTATGACTGCTCTAAGAATGGAAATATCACTTTCTCTGAGTTCTTACAGATTCTGACTCCATGAATTCAACCTCTTTTTCCTTCTCACTACCTCTTTCTGAAGGGCTTCCCAGGTGGCACTAGTGGTAAAGAATCCACTTTTAAATGCAGGAGACACAAGAGACTTGGATTCATTCCCTAGGTTGGGAAGATCCCCCGGAGGAGGACATGGCAACCCACTCCAGTATTCTTGCCTGGGAAAGCCTATGGACAGAGGAGCCTGATGGGCTACAGTCCATGGGATTGCAAAGAGTCAGACACGACTGAGCTGACTGAGCACACACACCTCTTTCCTAATTCAAACCACCATCATCTCTCGCCTAGAACACTGCAACCACTTATAACATGTTCTCATTGTTTCTAGTCTTGTGCCTTCAAAACATTCTCTACATTGCAAGCAGAGAAATATTTCTAAGAGAAAACCTGACCCTCTCCCTTACTTAAATTCCTTCAAATGCTTCCTAGTCTAAGCCCCTCAAGTAGCTGGCATGGCCCTGGATGACTATGTCCCTGCTTGTTAGTCCCACTGCCTTTATGCTGGGGTCCATAGACTACCAGTTCCTAGAAAACCTGTGCTTCTTTTTGTCTCCAGATCACCATTCAAGTAATTCTCTCTACCTAGATCATCTTCTCCCTGCTTCAACCCAATTATCCCCCCTTAAGAGTTAATCCCTACTCTGCCTTTAGTTCTCAGCTGGGTCTTCATTTTTCTCCTGACCATCTCAGGTCTCAGTTCAATTGCCCACTTCTCCATTCTTAAGAATATCACAAACATCTATGATCACAGTGCATTTTATATTTTCAACGTTCACTTCTCTGTATCTTGCACTAGATCATGAGCTCCATGGAGGAAAATGTTATTTCTATTTCACCATGAAACCTGTAGAGGTTAGCAATGCACTTAATATTTGTTGAGAGAATCAATGACAGATGAAAAAATAGAAAACAAAGGAAATCCAATTTCACAGGACTCATAAAGTACCCTGCCATTCAAACTCAGGTCTGTTTGTCCCCAAACCTATGCTGCTTTTCACTGTACCATAGTACTGAAATCAATCATCAATCCATCCAGTGGGATGGGACTAGCTAGTAGGAGTAGATCAATCTTCAGGCTTTGAGAACAGGAAATCCACTGAGCAGATAAGGGAAAGGTAGCCTCTAGAGCAAGTGGTGGTATCTGAGTTTTCAGTCCATGGGAAAGATAAATGTCCTGACAAATGGCCAAAGCCAGAATGTTAAAGGGTCCCAAAAGTCTGAGGTCCTGGTTGGAGGTTATATTTGGAAATGTCTTGCATGCATGTGGGATGGTAGGACCTCCACTTCTAGCTTGGAGCCAGAATCCAAGCTACAGATCCAGCTATGGAGCCAGGCTGAGTTGCGGTGTCTCCTCTTTCATTTATAATTCTACTGATTCGACTACCTCCTTTTTCTCTATGTTAGCCTATCTAATTGTTTGTCAGTGTCTTTGGGGAGAGCAATGCATGGCTCCAATGTTAAAGGAGCCAGAATGACAGGTAATCCTTTGAAAGAGAAATGGGGAACAGAGGAACAAGGCAGAGACCCAGAGGTGAGAATTTATAAAGAAACTAAGGATTTGGTAACTAGAACAATACCTTTCCTTTCTTCTGTTTACAGTTAATATTTTCTCTACACTGTATCCTCATTGAATGTCAGATATGCTTGTATTAGAATACTTTTAATTTCATAATGAATGAGTGAGTGAGTGAGTGAGTGAGTGAAGTCGCTCAGTCATGTCCGACTCTTTGCGACCCCATTGACTGTAGCCTATCAGGCTCCTCAGTCCATGGGATTTTCCAGGCAAGAGTGCTGGAGTAGATTGCCATTTCTTTCTCCAGGGGATCTTCCCGACTCAGGAATCGAACCCAGGTCTCCTACATTGCAGGCAGACGCTTTACCGTTTGAGCCACCAGGGAAGCCCTTTAAAGCAATTGTCATCATTATGGATATTTCTGCTTATAGACTTTATATACTCTTAAGTCTTTAACAGCACATATGTACATATAAACATATACACACTGTCCATGTTAAAAATTTCAATAACCCTTCCACAACCACCCACTAGTCCCATCTTGTTAGTTGCTCAGTCATGTCCTACTCTTTATGATCCCATGGACTCTAGCCCGCCAGGCTCCTCTGTCCATGGGAATCTCCAGGCAAGAATACTGGAGTGGGTTGCCATTTCCTTCTCCAGGGATCTTCCCAACTCAGGGATTGAACCCAGGTCTTCCACACTGCAGGCAGATTCTCTACTATCTGAGGCACCAGGGCTCAGTCCCCTCTTAGGTAAACGCTACTCAAACAGAAATTTTTCCATGAGATATGATTCTTTTAATGTGCTGCTGAATTCAGTGTGCTAGTATTTTGTTGAGAATTTTTACATCTATATTCATCAGGGATATGGATTGGTCTATAAATTTCTTGTAGTATCTTTACCGGGGCTTATTATTTAGGGTAATGCTATCCTTGTAAAATAAGTTTGGGGATGTTCCCCTCTCTGATTTTTTTTTTTTTTTGATGATTTTAAGAGAGACTGGCATTAATTTATCTTCAAATAGTTGATAAAATTTATCAGCAAAGCCATGTTGTCCTGAGATTTTTTTGCTGGGAGATTTTTGATTAGTGATACAATCTTCTTACTAGTAATTGGTCTGTTCAGATTTTCTACGTCTACCTGATTCCATTTTGATAGGTTATATGTTTCTAAGAACTTATTCCTTTCTTATGGTTTATAGGCATACTAGCTGTTTATGATCCTTTTATCTCTTTGGGTATCATTTGCAATGTCTCCTCTTTAATTTATAGTTTTATTGATTTGACTACTTCCTTTTTTTTCTTTGTTAGTCTAGTAATTGTCAATATTATCTTTTCAGAGAACCAACTCATAATTCTGTTAATATTTTCTTTGTTTTCATGCTTTCTATTTCATTTATTTCTAGTTCTAATCTTTATCATTTTCTTCCTTCTGAATTTGGAGGGTTTTTTCTACTTACTTGAGGTGTAAAGTTCAGTTCAGTTCAGTCGCTCAGTCCTGTCCGACTCTTTGCAACCCCATGAACTGCAGCATGCCAGGCCTCCCTGTACATCACCATCTCCTGGAGTTGACCCAAACTCACGTCCATCGAGTCAGTGATGCCATCCAGCCATCTCATCCTTGGTTGTCCCATTCTCCTCCTGCCCCCAATCCCTCCCAGCATCAGAGTCTTTTCCAATGAGTCAACTCTTCTCATGAGGTGGCTAAAGTATTGGAGTTTCAGCTTTAGCATCAGTCCTTCCAAAGAACACCCAGGGCTGATCTCCTTTAGAACGGACTGGTTGGATCTCCTTACAGTCCAAGGGACTCTCAGGAGTCTTCTCCAACACCACAGTTCAAAAGCATCAATTCTTCAGCACTCAGCCTTCTTCACAGTCCAACTCTCACATCCATACATGACCACAGGAAAAACCATAGCCTTGACTAGACAGACCTTAGTCGGCAAAGTAATATCTCTGCTTTTGAATATGCTATCTAGGTTGGTCATAACTTTTCTTCCAAGGAGTAAGTGTCTTTTAATTTCATGGCTGCAGTCACCATCTGCAGTGACTGTTTCCACTGTTTCCCCCATCTATTTCCCATTAAATGATGGGATAGGATGCCATGATCTTCGTTTTCTGAATGTTGAGCTTTAAGCCGACTTTTTCACTCTCCTCTTTCACTTTCATCAAGAGGCTTTTGAGTTCCTCTTCACTTTCTGCCATAAGGGTGGTGTCATCTGCATATCTGAGGTTATTGATATTTCTCCCAGCAATCTTGATTCCTTCTTGTGCTTTTTCCAGCCCAGCGTTATTTCTAATTTCTTAAAGTATTAATTTAGACCTCTAAAATTCCCTCTTAGAACAGCTGTCTCTGCATTTCATAATTTTGGTAGATCTTGTTTCCAATTCCCTTGTCTCAAGATACCTTTTTCTGTCCACTTTTCTTTTTTTTTTTTTTGATCCACTGGTTTTTAGAAGAGTGCTATCTAATTTTCATGGATTTATGAACCTTCTAGCTTTCTTCCTGTTGTTGAATTCCAGTTTCACACCACTGTAAATGAGCTTCTCGGGTGAGATGACTCAGTAGTAAAGAATTTACCTGCCAAAGAAGGAGCTGCAAGAGATGGGTTTGATCCCCAAGTCAGGAAGATCCCCTGAAGGAGGAAATAGCAACTCATTCCAATGTTTGCTGGGATAATCCCCTTGGACAGAGGAACCTTGCGGACTATAGTTCATGGGGTAGCAAAGAGTCACACACAACTGAGCACACAAGCACACACCATTGTAAGTATACTCAATATAATATCAAATCCTTGATTCCTTACATTGATATCTGTGACTTTGAGCAAGCAGTCTCCTCTTCCAGACTTTACAGGCTTGCTTTAGCAGAGTCAGTTCTTTACCAGTCAGCTCAGCTTTGGATTCCAAAGGCCAGTAGGCACTGTCCTTGGAAAGGACACTGAGCTCACTATCACAGGCTCTGGTTTTGGAGTGAGGCCTCTGCCTGAGTTCTGACCTGGGCTGGGAGTGGCACTAGCTGAAAACAGCTGTAAAGGACTGGTGGCTTAGCTCCCTGCCTAAGCAAAGCTGTAGGATGGGTTCAACTGTTGTCCAGATTCTCTGGTCAGGCTTCACCAGTGGTCAGAACTGGGGACTACGCTCAGCAGCAGGCAGAGCTGTGCCCACATGAGGCAGCAGAAACATCCCCAAGGCCAGAAAGGCTCATGTTTCTGGACTCAAACCACAACTGCACACTGAAAGCACACTAATTTCCTGGCCTGATGGGACTACTGAGAGGATAACAGGCAGGAAGGCCAGGGGTCTCCAAATGGAGGAAATAGCCTGCAAGTGTCAGACATTTTCATCTCTCTTAAGCAGCAGGAGGAAACAAACTAGCGATATTTTTTCCTTCTCTATACAAATTTAAAAGGAGATTTCTCTTAAAATTCTGTGTTGCCATGACACCTGGTTTCACCAGAAGTTAACCAATGCCTTTTTCTTATGGAAATGTTTATCTTAAGCTATGCAAATGTACTATGCATTTACCCCAAACTCTGTCTTCAAGTCGGTTCTGCCTTTTGGCTCAGAACTTACTTGACAAACCAGTATGTTATTCTCAGATATTGCTAATCTATGTAAATGAAACTATTTGTATGGTGATCTGCCCTTCTTCAAGATTCAAGTTAATCATTTTATGGCCCAAGATGAACCATTTGGTGCCAAGATTATCCCAAAATGCATTTTATGGTTGAGGGGCCTGGTGCCATTCTGAGTTTTAAGACATTCCTTTCTTTCATTAACAGACTGCTGGTGACTATATAACATGCAGCTAAAGACTAGCAGGGGGCACTCTTTCTGCCCCCTTCTGATGCCTATGTCAGAAGCTTTCTCTATCTCCTTTATACTTTAATAAAACTTTATTACACAAAAGCTCTGAGCGATCAAGCCTCGTTTCTGGCCCCAGAATAAATTCTTCTCCTCCGGGGGCCAAGAATCCCAGCATCGTGATTCAACAACAACTTTTCACTACTCATTTGGTCCTGCAAATGGGGAGAACTACTAGCTTTACTCTCTGCTCAAGCACCACTGTGAGTGGGTCCATAGAATAGGGTACACGACTTCCTTGGTACTCTAATTAGGTTCCCTGTTCAGGCAGGCTGAGGGCCGGATTCAACCATGGGCAGAACTACAAATCAGTTTCTCTGCCTGGTAGAATCAGGTCTGATTCTGAAGGCCATGCTCCTAAGCTCTATGCCATACTGCCTCAGGCCATAATAAATATAAAATAAACATTCACTTGTGCAAATTCATATTTAAAATCAAGTATCGTGTCTTGAATGAAACTTTTATGAGAATGAAAAGTCATTCAACAAGAGAAAAAAATGACAAAGGCCATGGAACTGAGAAAGTACTGTAGAGGATAGATAATAAAAGGCAGATGGAGAGAGTGATGGGGAAGACGACTAGAAAGGCAGGTTCTACTTGGGTCACAGGGATCATGAGGGTCAGTATAAAAGGAATACATTGGCGGGAAATCACTATGGGCTGTGACTATAGCATGACATCAGCACGTCCTTAGGAAGAAGCAGTGGGGAATAGAGTAGAAAGAGATGTCAGTGTAGATAAGAGCTATTTTGCCATGATCCCAAAGAAAGGAAATTTAGAACTGAGCAAGATAAAGACATTAAGAGTAAAGATTCAGCCTGGGAGATGCTTAGAAATAAATTGAGGAATTCAGCTACTGGGGAGTTGTGAGAAATAGAAAGCAGTCTAAAATGATGGCAAGGGTTAGAATCTGACTGTCAGAGAGAATGTGAGGTTATAAACCAGGATGACCAAAAAGCAGAAAGGGATTAAAAGGAAGATAATGAGTTCAGTTTTGGAAACTTCTATTTAAAGTATGAATATACAAGTGGATTGCAGTGGTGAAGTCTAGGATAGTCACCAACACACCCTTTCTTATTACAGCAGGAGATAAACAGAAAATAAAAATAATCAAAATGCAAATATTTAATGCCTACTCTGTGTCAGTCCTCTGTTAGGTACTTATAGTCTATGATAAAAACTGGCACAAGCTGAAGTTCATGGTAATTGCTAAAGGTGACAATGAGAGCTAAGAGGAATGAACATTAATTGATTTCCATCATTCTTGATGTCTCCATAAAGACATTTGGAGAAAAGTACCAGAGAACAGAGAAGGGCTCAGTGTTACTTCATTCTCCAGGCTTCTCATGGTGTCAGAATGCCCTGACCCTGTCTCACTTCTGTTCAACTTTGTTATCAAAACCTAAGATAAAGGCATTGACAACAGCTTATCAAATATGGAACAAATATAAAATTCCTCAGTTTGGGAGGGTGGGTTGATAAAACCAGAATTCAGAAGTATCTCAAGTGACCGAAATAACAGAAGCCCAAGAGATATTGTTAAGTGTTTGGAAACTTGGTAATATTTCACTTGAAAAATAGACCTGAGGTTTTCATTGAACCCTAAATTTAATAAAAAATCAATGTGTAAACCTGGGCCACATTAATAAAAGTCAAGTTTCAAAATCTTGGCAGAAAAATAAATCCATCATACTTTTTACTGGTCAGGACACATCTGAGTAGTTGACTAAACTTTAGACATTAGATTTTTAAAGAGAAACTGGGAAACAAGCAAAATAAAGAGAATAGCAAGAAAAAGGAAGTGTGTGAAAAATTATATCATGTATAAAAAGAGCTAGAGAACAAAGGATATTCTCCCCAGAAAAGGCTCCAAGGGGAGAAGGGACTTAGTATTGTCTTCAAGGATTTTATGGATGGTGATGTGGAAGGGTAGGTGAGCGCTGGTCAAACTGACCCAGAAAGCAGAACTAGATGAAATCCGCTGGTACATTTTACTTTGTTTAAGAACAAACTTCCTAAAAAGTACAACTGTTGGATAAAATGGGCTACGGTGCAAATAACTTTACTGCATTCGTCATGCATGTATCTCTACTGTGGAGGGAAGTCAGGTACTGTGTGGGAGTTTGGTTATGACAACCTTGTGTGTAAGACAATGCCCTGCACCTTCCAGAAAATTACAGGAGTCATGACTTTCTGCAAGTGAAGGGTGTATTGAATTTGTACAATGAAGTGAAAGAAAACTGAGAGTTTAGAATCTTGGATTTGAGTCTTGATTTTGAAAATGTAAGCTGTGTTATTTTACAAGACTCCGTTTCCTCATGTAAAATGATATGAAGACAGTGCCTGCCTAACTTTATTCTTATGAGAGGATGAGATGAGGCAGTGTATGTGAAGCACCCTGCATTATTTTTGAAAGATGTGATAAATTGCTAGTTTTAATTTTAAATAACTGTCCAAAATTAGTCTCAAATCTCCTAATTGGGAAATTGAAACCATTCTGCCCTCATTAAACCTATATTCCAGAGAAAAATGGGTTTCTTCTGCTCTGTTCAAACCAAACATCTTTTAAAAAATCAAGTAAATAACATGATTTTAGGCAGTAATTAAAACCTTGTGTAAATGATTTTTTCCCATAAGTCATTCAGGACCCATTTCTGGATTTTTCCTACTGCTATACATCTTATCTCACTATAACTTACCAATTGCTACCCAAAAAGGAACAATAGTTGACTATCATTATGTGCACAAGAAGAGTTTATATGTAGAATCTATTTTTCTATTACCATAAGTACCACATTTTTCCATTTAGTCAGTTTTGGCATTGATGTTTTATAATGTGCTTATAAAGATCAGGTCTCAGACACAGTGCTGACGTGAAGTCATTCTGCTTTTTCTCTTTCCCTTAGAATTACCTTGCTTCTTTAATGTTTTCCAGACTGAAGTAGCTTTTCAAAAAAAAAAAAGGAGTAAGGGCTCCAACACTGGTTTGCTCATAGCAGATCCCATACTAAGACAAGCTGTCGGGCCAGCAATGGGTGCCAGGACTGTGATGCAAGATCTTTGCATATACTTTCTCCAGCAAATTCCAACTCCTTTTCTGCTGTTTCCACTGCACAAGTCTCTTGCCAAATATTTCTAATATACTGCTGTCTTGTTTATCTGTCAATTGGAGATAGCTATATTTTACCATCAGGGTCAATGGCTGACCAGAAACTCCAAAGTTAAACAAGCATTTAATTTTCTAGTTGAAAGATACAGAATTAAAACGCAATTTGAGAGTATAGTGTCAGCATCAACCAAATACCCAAATGCATTAATGCCCTTTCAAGTGGCAGTGGTAACCATTCATGTTTAGATTTAGTCCTATGCTTATAAATAGCAAGAGGAGTAAAATTATAATCAAAATACTAACTAAAATCAAGATACTAGTAGATAGTCTCTTTCCAGGAAGCACAGTTAGGTGTTGTGTTGTTTTGCTTTACTTCGCTGTGGACTTCATCACTTATCTTGGAATCAAAAAAAAAAAAAAAAAAAAGAGATAAATGTGAAACCATTATATTCTTCCAAATATCTAGCATCTATCTTGGAGAAGGAAATGGCAACCCACTCCAATGTTCTTGCCTGGAGAATCCCAGGGATGGGGGAGCCTGGGGGGCTGCCGTCTATGGGGTCGCACAGAGTCGGACACGACTGAAGCGACTTAGCAGCAGTAGCAGCAGCAGCAACTATCTAATTTTTTCCAGTCAGTGCAAGCTTTCAAAGTTTCTATCCTTTAGGGAATTAACTTGGTTTAATGGAATGATGAATTAGGAGTCTATATACCTGTATTCTCAGAGAAGGCAATGGCACCTCACTCCAGCACTCTTGCCTGGGAAATCCCATGGACGGAGGAGCCTGATGGGCTACAGTCCATGGGGTCGCTAAGAGTCGGACACGACTGAGCGACTTCACTTTCACTTTTCACTTTGATGCATTGGAGAAGGAAATGGTAACCCACTCCATTGTTCTTGCCTGGAGAATCTCAGGGACAGAGGAGCCTGGTGGGCTTCCGTATATGGGGTCGCACAGAGTCCGACACAACTGACGCGACTTAGCAGCAGCAGCAACGTACCTGTATTCTATTCCAAAGTCTGTTCAGTAGCTGTGTAAATGTGTGTAAGTACCTTGATCCCTCTACGACTAACTTTCTCATCTATATAATGAGGGAGTAGGTTACTTTATTTACAAACTCCCCACCAGCTTAAATGGTCTAGGGTTTTTCTCTTTGGGATTTCTTGATAACCTGCTGAAAATAAAAATTTAAGTGATTATTTCAAATTAATACCCGTTATCTAAATAAGCCAAATTTGAGAGCAAGGAGAAAAAATATTTTGCAGTTAGCACAGGTCAAAATGAAGCCAAATACAGAGAATTTAAACCATGTAGATATCAAATAAAATAAACAGTATCCAGTATTCAGCAAAAGCTTGTCTGTCTACCTAACTACTTAAGTGAATGTGATAAAATACAGAGTACATCTCTTCCTAGGAGAACTAGATTCACAACCGAAATCAGATTGATTATATTCTTTGCGGCCAAAGATGAAGAAGCTCTATACAGTCAACAAAAAAAAGACCAGGAGCTGACTGTGGCTCAGATCATGAACTCCTTATTACCAAATTCAGGCTTAAACTGAAGAAAGTAGGGAAAGCTGCTAGACCATTCAGGTATGACCTAAATCAAATTCCTTATGATTATACAATGGGAGTGAGAAATAGATTTAAGGGCCTAGATCTGATAGAGTGCCTGATGAACTATGGAATGAGGTTCGTGACATTGTACAGGAGACAGGGATCAAGACCACCCCCTTGGAAAAGAAATGCAAAAAAGCAAAATGGCTCTCTGGGGAGGCCTTGCAAATAGCTGTGAAAAGAAGAGAGGTGAAAAGCAAAGGAGAAAAGGAAAGATATAAGCATCTGAATGCAGAGTTCCAAAGAATAGCAAGATAAGAAAGCCTTCTTCAGTGATCAATGCAAAGAAAGAGAGGAAAACAACAGAATGGGAAAGACTAGAGATCTCTTCAAGAAAATTAGAGATACCAAGGGAACATTTCACGCAAAGATGGGCTCCAAAAGGACAGAAATGGTATGGACCTACCAGAAGCAGAAAATATTAAGAAGAGATGGCAAGAATACACAGAAGAACTGTACAAAAAAGATCTTCATGACCCAGATAATCACAATGGTGTGATCACTCATCTAGAGCCAGACATCCTGGAATATGAAGTCAAGTGGGTCTTAGAAAGCATCACTATGAACAAAGCTAGTGGAGGTGAAAGGATTCCAGTTGAGCTGTTTCAAATCCTGAAAGATGATGCTGTGCAAGTGCTGCACTCAATATGCTAGCAAATTTGGAAAACTCAGCAGTGGCCACAGGACTGGAAAAGGTCAGTTTTCATTCCAATCCCAAAGAAAGGCAATGCTAAAGAATTCTCAAACTACCACACAATTGCACTCATCTCACATGCTAGTAAAGTAATGCTCAAAATTCTCCAAGCCAGGCTTCAGCAATACGTGAACTGTGAACTTCCTGATGTTCAAGCTGGTTTTAGAAAAGGCAGAGGAACCAGAGATCAAATTGCCAACATCTGCTGGATCATTGAACAAGCAGGAGAGTTCCATAAAAACATCTATTTCTGCTTTATTGACTATGCCAAAGCCTTTGACTGTATGGCTCACAATAAACTGTGGAAAATTCTGAAAGAGATGGGAAGACCATACAACCTAACCTGCGTCTTGAGAAATCTGAATGCAGGTCAGGAAGCAACAGTTAGAACTGGACATGGAACAACAGACTGGTTCCAAATAGGAAAAGGAGTATGTCAAGGCTGTATATTGTCACCCTGCTTATTTAACTTATATGCAGAGTACATCATGAGAAACATTGGACTGCAAGAAACACAAACTGCAATCAAGATTGCCAGGAGAAGTATCAATAACCTCAGATATGCAGATGACACCACTCTTATGGCAGAAAGTGAAGAGGAGCTCAAAAGCCTCTTGATGAAAGTGAAAGAGGAGAGTGAAAAAGTTGGGTTAAAGCTCAACATTCAGAAAACGAAGATCATGGCATCTGGTCCCATCACTTCATGGGAAATAGATGGGGAAACAGTGTCTGACTTTATTTTGGGGGCTCCAAAATCACTGCAGATGGTGACTGCAGCCATGAAATTAAAAGAGGCTTACTCCTTGGAAGGAAACTTATGACCAACCTAGATAGTATATTCAAAAGCAGAGACATTATTTGCCGACTAAGGTCCATCTAGTCAAGGCTGTGGTTTTCCCTGTGGTCATGTATGGATGTGAGAGTTGGACTACGAAGAAGGCTGAGTGCTGAAGAATTGATGCTTTTGAACTGTGGTATTGGAGAAGACCCTTGAGAGTCCCTTGGACTGCAAGGAGATCCAACCAGTCCATTCTGAAGGAGATCAGCCCAGGATTTCTTTGGAAGGAATGAAGCTAAAGCTGAAACTCCAGTACTTTTGGCCACCTCATGAGAACAGTTAACTCATTGGAAAAGACTCTGATGCTGGGAGGGATTGGGAGCAGGAGGAGAAGGGGACGACAGAGGATGAGTTGGCTGGATGGCATCACTGACTCAACAGACGTGAGTCTGAGCGAACTCTGGGAGTTGGTGATGGACAGGGAGGCCTGGCGTGCTGCGATTCATGGGGTCGCAAAGAGTCAGACAAGACTGAGTGACTGAACTGAACTGACATGATACTTACATTAAATGATGCTATTAAAATAATCCTCCAAAATAGCTCTCTTTCATGCATATTATGAAGGAAGCATCTACCAAGATTTTCCCGACTCCATATCTTTTAAAATGTCAATTGTATCTTCATCTGAATAGCACTTTCTGTTTTATAAAGAGCTTTGCTACATATGAGGGCTTCCCTGGTGGCTCAGTGGTAAAGAATCTGCCTGCAGTGCAGGAGATGCAGGATGGATCCCTGGGTCAGGGAAGATCCCCTGGAGTCCATGGGGTCGCAAGAGTAGGACACTACTGGGCAATTAAACAGCCACAGCAACTTGCTACATATTACATCATTATTCCCAGTGACCATCCAATAAAGTAAGTTGTGTTATCAACCCCATTTGTCAGCTGAGGAATTTGAGATTCAGAGAAATTAAGAACGATAGGGTACAAATAGCAAACCTTTGAATATCTTGAGGTTTCAGGCTCTTCAGGAAGTATGCTGCTCCTTAATGCTCCCCCTTTCTTTCTTCCGAATATCCTCCATATAAAATCTTTCAACAATATCTATTGAGTGCCTAGGAATTGGGCATTGTTTAAGGTGATGAGTTGGTAAAAAGAAAATAATATATGAACCCAACCACATAACATTATGGTTTAATAGTTTCAATGAGCATCAGAAAACGTCTCCCTATTCCATTCTTGATTTGTGGGCAGTAACTATGCATCCTTTCTTCCTACCCACTCCCATCATACATAATTCAAGAATTTTAAGCAACTATTTTGCTAACAAAATTAACTAGCATATTTCATTGAAAACCTCCAAAATATTTAGTTTCTTTGTTATTTCAGCCTAGAAGATTGAGGCAATCAAATGGTTTGGACACCATCTAGCATCTTGATTTTGTGCCTCTATTCAATCTATAACTATGGATTGGTTGGTAGATCCATCAAACTGTTATCATTTCGCCAGTGCTGTTATCTATAATTATCTCATTCTGTTAAATAAATCAACAAATACTTATTGAGAATGTGGGATTAAGACAACAGGTGAAGTACAGATGTTTATTTAATGTTTACTTAAGTTGAAGCCCATGATGTTTCCCTTGCCTCTGAAAATAACTTCTTTGCTCTTTGTTCACTATGAATCAAATAATCAGTTCATTTTTAAGCTGTTGACTAATTTACACTATTTTGGTGAAGGGAAATAGTAGTGTTCAAAAAGTATTTATTCTACAAGATAGCACACATTTTTAAATGTTAGTGATTAAACAATAACTTCAAAGAGTTTGTAAGATTTCTGGCCTCATCATCTTTCTGTATATATGGAGCTAGTGTTTCAGATAGAATTATGCTTCTTGTTTACAGTGTGTAGACTCTTTGGAGAAAATCTAGCCCCTTGAAGAAACAAAACTAGAACAGGTTATTCTCTTAATACAACCAAATGGGCCAAAAATGACCTAATTTCTCCATAAGAGAGTCCAATAGTAATAACTTCCAAAAGATTTGCTTGCCAAAAAAAAGTTTTGGTTTTTAAAAACTTTTCTTAATATTATCTTCTCTGAATATATCTAAAATATAAATTGATTTATAGCCAGTAAGTGTAGAATTTGTAATCTAACTTCAAGGGCTGGAAATATTTTGAATAACAGTATTTTTGATAGATCTAAAATATTTTTCCCTCCAACAGTACACATCCATTTACTAAAATAGTCACATCAGCATAAGTTACTAGTCTAATGCTTGAGTTACTCAAGCCAGTAACAACAAAAGTCAATTTTATTCCAAATAGAACTGTTGTCACCATAAAGGAAGTTATGCATGTGAGTGATAAACCATGGTTCAGTCAATGCTACCTGCTCTTAGAGATACGACAATAGAAAGGGTTTGTTATTTTTATGTAAATTTGAATCTACTAATTATTTCCGAAATGAGAAATCACCATAATTTATGAGATGATTATCTTTTAACATCTTCAGAATAGGCTATGATATAAAAGTTCACTCTGATAATCGAGTTGTTGTACCAAAGAAATATTTACATCATCTTTTATATGCCTTTTACTCTTCACAGCAAAAACTTAAGACTTCTAAGCTAAGTATATTCAATTGAAATAAAAGGTAGAGTGGGAAAGAAAAAGGATGGCATCCTTAATTATTAATATATTTGATCCTAAAAAAAAAAAAAAGTCCAACCTAATACACCGTGTGATGGCCAGTTCTTCCAAATCCAAAAGCATTAGATCAGAATATGACCGTTTAGGCAGCCTGGTTCACGGAAAGACATTGTAACAGCCCTTCATCAGAAGAGTCCACTCCTGATTACTGATTATAAGCCAGCAACAAATAGGGAAAATGAGCAAATTTCAGTGTCTAGGCTCTATGAAGCCAACAGAATTTCAAGAGACTGTTACTAGGCCTGGTTCCCTCATCAGTCCTTACCTTAGTCAGTCAATGGCTTTGCCCAGCTCTAGCTATGACAGTTGGCACAGGTGGTTCTATTTGACACTTTTTTGGCCAATTTCTAAGTATAATTCCAAAATAAATAGACACTGAGAATGTGTTCACTTTTAAACTACTCAGAGATAGTATTTCAGCTAATCAATAATTTTTAGCACTCTCCAGAACCTTCCTTGTATTTTAGTTATGTAATCATTACCCCCATGTCATTATTCAGGTAGTGAAAGTGAGAAAGTTGTCCAAACTTTAACTTGAAGCTTATGAACAGAAATGTTCTCAAGGTAAGAATATGGAAGACATTCCCTGAATTACAGTAAACATACAGCTAGGTGTTTGGGAGTTTTAATTTTCAGAAAAAAAATTTAGAACATTCTAGAAGTCTTTATTTTCTCCTTTCATCTCTACTCCTTTTAAGTATGAGAGCCTGGCAAGGTAGGACACCTCATTTGTGCCCTCTGATGGTCTGTATCATATGCATCACCACAATTCCCAAATAAAAGTTTGTCTGAGATTTCAAAGCAAAAGTTTACACAACCCAGCCCTTCTTTTCTAACTTAGTGGAAAGAAAAAAATCTCTGTCAATGTTCAAAAACTTCCCCAGGTGAATGTTATGCCAGAATTAGTAAATGTTAATCATCTTGAGAGCAGGGGCTATGTCTTGTCTATCTGTATATCTCAGGGCCTTCTCTAATGCCTGCCCCCTTATAAGTACTCAGGAAATATTTACAATTGAATAGAGAGATAAACATTCAGTTTAGTCGCGCATCCTTGTCCAAGTCTTTGTGACCCCATGAATCGCAGCATGCCAGGCCTCCCTGTCCATCACCATCTCCCGGAGTTCACTCAGACTTGCGTCCATCGAGTCAGTGATGCCATCCAACCATCTCATCCTCTATAGTCCCCTTCTCTTCCTGCCCCCAATCCCTCCCAGCATCAGAGTCTTTTCCAATGAGTCAACTCTTTGCATGAGGTGGCCAAAGTACTGGAGTTTCAGCTTTAGCATCATTCCTTCCAAAGAAATCCCAGGGCTAATCTCCTTCACAATGTACTGGTTGGATCTCCTTACAGTCCAAGGGACTCTCAAGAGTCTTCTCCAACACCACAGTTCAAAAGCATCAATTCTTCAGCACTCAGCCTTCTTCACAGTCCAACTCTCACATCCATACATGACTACTGGAAAAACCATAGCCTTGACTAGACAGACCTTAGTTGGCAAAGTAATGTCTCTGCTTTTGAATATGCCATTTAGGTTGGTCATAACTTTTCTTCCAAGAAGTAAGCCTCTTAATTTCATGGCTGCAGTCATCATCTGCAATGATTTTGGAGCCCCAAAAATAAAGTCTGACACTGTTTCCACTGTTTCCCCATCTATTTGCCATGAAGTGATGGGACCTGATGCCATGATCTTCGTTTTCTGAATGTTGAGCTTTAAGACAACTTTTTCACTCTCCTCTTTCACTTTCATCAAGAGGCTTTTGAGTTCCTCTTCACTTTCTGCCATAAGGGTGGTTATTGATATTTCTCCTGGCAATCTTGATTCCAACTTGTGTTTCTTCGAGCCCAGCGTTTCTCATGATGTACTCTGCATATAAGTTAAATAAGCAGGGTGACAATATACAGCCTTGACATACTCCTTTTCCTATTTGGAACCAGTCTGTTGTTCCATGTCTAGTTCTAACTGTTGCTTCCTGACCTGCATACAGATTTCTCAAGAGGCAGGTCAGATGGTCTGGTATTCCTATCTCTTTCAGAATTTTCCACAGTTTATTGTGATCCACACAGTCAAAGGCTTTGGCATAGTCACTAAAACAGAAATAGATGTTTTTCTGGAACTCTCATACTTTTTCCATGATCCAGCAGATGTTGGCAATTTGATCTCTGGTTCCTCTGCCTTTTCTAAAACCAGCTTGAACATCAGAAAGTTCACGGTTCACGTATTGCTGAAGCCTGACTTGGAGAATTTCGAGCATCACTTTACTAGCATGTGAGATGAGTGCAATTGTGCGGTAGTTTGAGCATTTTTTGGCATTGCCTTTCTTCAGGATATAGAAGATTTGGGGGAGGAAAAATAGCCTTCTCTCACTGACTTAGTGAGATTAAAGGAAAGCTTAGAACACACATGTGAAGTCTACGTATGTGGAGGTCAGTCTCCTCAGAAAGGATGCCTTTTAGTGAAAAGAGAACAGTACTACTGTATTTTGAGTCAGAAAACTGAGTGTTCCCACCAGATTGCAATTTCCTATTATTGTAACCTTGTATAAATCATGTCAGCTCTCTGAGTCTTACTTTCATTACCTATAAAATAGGAAGGACGATAACACCCTGAGTACTTCACAGCTTCTCCTGGGTATCAGGTGAGATGCTGTGTGTGTGGAAGATGACACCACCGTCATGACATGTACAGCATAGTAATGTGTGTGCTCACCCTTTCTTCAGAAAAATAGCTGTGGGTCCCATGAGCTTCTCTTAAAATAATTTTATTTAGTTAGTTTTGGCTGGGCTCAGTCTTCACCACTGCACGAGCTTTTCTCTGTTGCAGGACATGGAGGCTACTCTTTGTGGGGGTGTGCAGGCCTCTCATTGCAGGGGCTTCTCGCTGTGGGGCATGGGCTCTAGAATGGATGGGCTTTAGTGGTTGCAGCTCCCAGGCTCTAGAGCACAGACTCAATAGTTGTGTCCCACAGGCTTAGTTGCTCTGTGGCATGTGTGGTCTCCCCAGATCAGAGATCAAAGCCACGTCTCCTGCATTAGCAGGTGGATTCTTTACCACTGAGCCCCCAGGGGAGCCACTGCTAGTTTCTTTCTTTCTTTTTTTTAAGTTGGAGGCTAATTACTTTACAATATTGTAGTGGTTTTTGCCATACTTTGATATGAATCAGCAATGGTTTTACATGTGTTCCCCATCCTGAACCCCCCTCCCACCTCCCTCCCCATCCCATCCCTCAGGGTCATCCCAGTGCACCAGCCCTGAGCATCCTGTCTCATGCATCAAACCTGGACTGGTGATCTATTTCATATATGATAATATACATGTTTCAATGCTATTCTCTCAGATCATCCCACCCTCGCCTTCTCCCACAGAGTCCAAAAGACTCTATACATCTGTGTCTCTTTTGCTGTCTTGCATATAGGGTTATCGTTTACCATCTTTCTAAATATCATATATATGTGTTAGTATACTGCATTGGTGTTTTTCTTTCTGGCTTATTTCACTCTGTATAATAGGCTCCAGTTTCATCCACCTCATTAGAACTGATTCAAATGTATTCTTTTTAATGGCTGAGTAATATTCTATTGTGCATATGTACCACAGCTTTCTTATCCATTTGTCTGCCCATGGACATCAAGGTTGCTTCCATGTCCTGGCTATTATAAATAGTGCTGCGATGAACATTGGGGTACACGTGTCTCTTTCAATTCTCGTTTCCTCAGTGTGTATGCCCAGCAGTGGGATTGCTGGGTCATATGGCAGTTCTATTTCCAGTTTTTAAATGAATCTCCACACTGTTCTCCATAGTGGCTATACTAGTTTGCATTCCCACCAACCTTTTCTCCACATCCTCTCCAGCATTTATTGTTTGTAGATTTTTAGATACAGCCATTCTGACTGGCATGAGATTGTTAGATTCTTAAATTATCAATTTAACTATTGTTATCATGGTATGCTAAACTAGTGCCAGATTAAAGTAGTAATTTTGTGAATTTTTATCACAGAGTTTAGAAGAAAAAATGGTTTACTGGAATTATAAAGATCAGTTCTTAAGAAATACTATTCTAACTCTATTTTCAAGGAAAAATTTTAATGTGACTTCCTATTTAAGTAGAAACCTGGCAAAACACTATGAGAAACTAATGTGATGCAGCCTAAATAAAAGAACATTTGACTGCCTTAGTATTTTTAGCCAAAGCACATTTTACACACAGAATCCCTGCTTGGAAGGATAACTTAGATCCTCACTGGGAACGCTGTTGGCAGATGGCCTTCCAACTGTCAGTTCACCTTGGTCGAGGTCATGCCTCCTTCCCAGGAGAGCCCACATCCAATTACTGATTGACGCAAAGCCCTTTACCCCACCTTACACAAGTCTAAAGAATCACCCCAGCTTCAGAGCTCCTCACTGTGTTATCTGAGGCCTCCATGGAGATGATTTCACTGGTCAGCTCCTCACTCAGCCTAGTCCTGCTTCCTTCCTTTCCATGTTATGACCCCAAGAGCACTCCCCAATAAACCTCCAGCATGCTAATTTCCTCCTCCCAATCTGTTGGGATTCTCATGGAGCCCAATCTACAGCAACTCTTATAATAAATGTAGTAACTTTTGCAAACAGAAATTACTGCATATTCCCTAGACTGCACAATAGAAGCTAAACTACAGTCTTTCCTTCTTTTTGTACAGCACTTCAACATCCACAAAGCATTTGTACCTTCCTGCTCTAGTGTGGCCCCTCAAACAACCCTTGGTAGAAGGCAGGGTTTATAGCATAACTCACATACTAAATATGAGGAATTGAAGACAGAGAAACTGAAAACCTTAACTGGGGTAACTTCGATATATAAGTAGGTAGGTGCATAGGCAGCTAGTCATTTCATTCAGTAAGTGATAAACTTGGATTCTAATCTTAATTTTTGGATTTCTCATCCAGGCCTTACTTGTCCATCCATTGTTTTTCCTCATGAAAACTTATATGTCTGCGGTTCTTATCCTGTGTTAACTGGCATTTAATGATTCAACCATGGACAATTTTAGGACACTTTAAAAATATCTCAAAACCCCTGTCAAATCTGCTGGCATCCTGAAGTATCAAGATCGTTGAGTTGGGAATAAGTGTTCTAAGGTTTGAGATAATTATTTTCCATGTTTTTTTATTGTTGGAAAAATCTTGAAATTGTTTTATTTCCTAAGCCTTACTCATGATAAAGTGCTTGTCACATATAGGGTGTGTTTCTAAAATGAAAAATGAAAACTAATATTAATTTTTCATTTTGTGAAAGATTAACCTGTGTTCTCAATCTTGTACATATGATTATTTGATTTCCAAATAATCTCATATTTGCTATCTTAATCATATAAGCAGCGTCCTAATCTGTATCTGACACACACACTTTTCTTTAGAGAAAATAATCAGTCTTTGTATTTCTTCAAATTCTCTTAAGAATCTAAACCAATTGGAGGTTCTGTTTGTTTGTTTGTTTAGGGGCTTTGTTTTTGTTTTTTAATGGTCTTTCTGGAGTATCCATTAGGAGGAGGTAGCCAACCAAATAACAGCTTTTAAAAAGTAAAAATTAATCTCAGTGGTACAACAATAAAATGACCTGGCCTAAAATTCTTCATTCAGTGATTAGAATCAAAAGTGAATTATCTTCTCCAGCAGATATTCTGTGGCAAGAACTATTTTAAAGATAGAGTTATCTTGTTTTTGTGAGATTCATCAGGGAATCTTTTTCCAGAACTATTTTTCAGACACAAAACTTTGACTTGTTTTTCAATTTCCAAAAGTCTCAATCTTTCTGAGTAATTCAATCCACAATGGAATATTGTGTATCCCTTTAAGAGAGGAAAAAAGTGGGACAACAAAGAGCCATGGTGGTGTGGATAAGTAAAGTCACTCATTGTCCTGTAACTAATTTAGTAAATGTAAGTTGGAGATATCCAGGGAGTGTGAGGACACCAGCTGGCTGGTGATACAAGAGAATGTGAGGTGTTTATAGAGACTGAAATGATGTGATCAGATTGAGATGTTCCACACCTTTTTCCAATAATGACACAATTAAAAGTCATTATAAAATTAAAACTGGTTTCCCAGGCAAAATCTAAATATCTTAGACTGAAAGTGTTCATTTTCTGACTGTTTTATGAGACCTAGGCAGGTAGCCTCCGTCTACATAAGACACGGTTTAAAAACAAAGTTCCATTCATCGTTTCAGTGCCTAAAAATTCATTTCCAAAGAAAATATCTCATTTTAAATGATGTCACTTGTCTTACATTTAGTCTGTTAGTTTATAATCATTTGCTGGAAGACCTTGATAGAGTTAATTTCTATAATCATCTGAGGCTAAGCAAGTTTTTATGTTAATGACAACATTCTTAAAATGACAATTCCCTAAAATCCAGGATATTCAGCAAGGTTAAGTAATTTTCCCTGTATCACAAAAAGCCAAAAGTGTTAAATGCAAACTTAGAAAAGCGTGGGTCTTTGCTCAGTGCATAAGGTCCTTGCTACTCAAAGCGCAGTCTGTGGACCAGAAGAAACTTGACTTGGGGAGCTTATTAGAAATGCAGAACCTCAGGCCCCAATGCAGACTCACTGAATCATAATCTGCATTCTACCAAACTCCCCAAATGATCTGTATGCACATTCAAGTCGTGAAGCCCTTCAGCAGGCCATTTGTTTCGTAATACCCATTACATATGACTCAATTAAGTGTTCACATAGTCCTTGTATCATAGATTGGTCTCCTGTAAAAGTCTGTTAAAATCATATTGTCAACATGACATCAGTTCAGTCCAGTCGCTCAGTTGTGTCCAACTCTTTGTGACCCCATGAATCGCAGCACGCCAGGCCTCCCTGTCCATCACCAACTCCCAGAGTTCACTCAGACTCACGTCCATCGCGTCAGTGATGCCATCCAGCCATCTCATCCTCTGTCGTCCTCTTCTCCTCCTGCCCCCAATCCCTCCCAGCATCAAAGTCTTTTCCAATACGAGGTGGCCAAAGTACTGGAGTTTCAGCTTCAGCATCATTCCTTCCAAAGAAATCCCAGGGCTGATCTCCTTCAGAATGGACTAGTTGGATCTCCTTGCAGTCCAAGGGACTCTCAAGAGTCTTCTCCAATACCACAGTTCAAAAGCATCAATTCTTCAGCACTCAGCCTTCTTCACAGTCCAACTCTCACATCCATACATGACCACTGGAAAAACCATAGCCTTGACTAGACGGACCTTAGTCAGCAAAGTAATGTCTCTGCTTTTCAATATGCTGTCTAGGTTGGTCATAGCTTTTCTTCCAAGGAGTAAGCGTCTTTTAATTTCATGGTTGCAGTCACCAACATGACATAGGTGCATCTTAATCACAGATATTCAACAAGCCTGAGACTTCAATTTATAATCATTGTTTGTGAGATGCTGAAGTCCTAATAACTACATCTGCCCCTACCCCGAGATTTCCCATCAAAAAGAGCTATAAACATAAATAGGATCTGATATTCAAGGACTTAAAACTGGTCAAGTACACTTTCTCATGTTCATTTCTCACTTCCTCCTAAGAGTTTTATAATCTAATGACAACAGCTTTCTACCATTTCCTCTAAAAGTCTTGTATTACTATGCCACTGGGCCTTTACTCATGCTATATCCTTCACCTGGGATGATGGTTATTGTTTGATGAAATCTAATTCATCCTTTAAAGGCTAGATTGTGTGTCACCTGTAAAGTGAACTTGATCCTGCCAAGTAAAAATTAATCCCTCTTCTCTAGTTCACAGCATTTAGATTATACTTGTCATTTAACAACTGTTGAATTGTGCAGTTAGTTACTTAGGCCATTCTCTTCCATAAAACTGTATTTCCTAAAGACACAGAACATGCCTTACTTATGCTTGTAAATGCAAAGTCTACTTTAATCATCTATAGTACTCATGGTTTTGTTAAAATTACTTGAAATATTCTGACTCTAAACTCAAAGGAACTGTCAAACTCTATTACTATCTCAGCAGTTAGTTGTGATAAAATTTTCCCAAAACCAGTGTATAGCCTGTTATCTGGAGATTTTTAGGATTATGAAATTTTGGGTGAATAAATGGCATCAAGACATATAATGGAGGCCATTAGATTTTATACTAAAGGAGTAGGTTGTATAGAGAAGGGGTAAACCCCCATGACGTCACCAACTTGACCTTCTCTGTTGAGAGGCACAGAAGTAGGACCCTGATCCCCAATGCACTTGTGAAGAGGCACATTATCGTGAGTAATTTATCAAAGCCATAAACCACAGATTCTCTCCAGAAGGAAGTCTGGGGTTTGGAGAAATATATGGAACTTAGAATCAGAAGGTCTTGCATGACTTTGGAATTTTTTTTTAAACTTTGGCAGGAAATGGTCACTGTGCATCCCACCTACATAAACTAACAATGATGATACTAATACCAGTCTCACCTATTTCATAGGGATTTTATACAAATCAAAAGAGGTTGCATGCAAAATCACTTTGAAAAATATAACCAACAATAGTTTACTGAATGATTGCAAAAACACAGCTTTGTCCTAGGTGAAATCATGCCTAAAAGTGAACAGTTTTTTCACCACTAGAAAAGTTGCCTCAAATTGTTAACACAAATGTAGAAAGGAAATGCTTTTGCTAACCTCTCTAGGGAGATTATTTAAAGTGTGTGTATTCTAGACCTGAAAAATGTATTATGTGTTCAGATATTTTAAATGCACACCTAAGGATTTACTAGCTTTCAAGGCAAGTAGTTAGAGAAAGGCCTGTAAAGTGCACCAGCATTTCTTGATGACTTACTGTGTGCCAAGAACCAGAAATACAACAGTGAACAAAATAATTCACTCTATCTTCAGGAAGTTTTACAGAATAGTGGGGACACAAACAAGTAAATAGAATTTTTAAATCCCTGAATTTCCTGTTTTAATTTTACTGAAAAAGAATGCTGCTGCTGGTGCTGCTAAGTCGCTTCAGTAATGTCCGACTCTGTGCGACCCCATAGATGGCAGCCCACTAGGCTTCCCCGTCCCTGGGATTCTCCAGGCAAGAACACCGGAGTAGGTTGCCATTTCCTTCTCCAATGCGTGAAAGTGAAAGTGAAGTCACTCAGTCGTATCCGACTCTTCGCGACCCCATGGACTGTAGCCTACCAGGCTCCTCCATCCATGGGGTTTCCAGGCTAGAGTACTGGAGTGGGGTGCCATTGCTGAATGAGTGATTAAATATTGGTAGTCCATACATTTCTAAATTAACAATTAAAGATGCATGAAAAAAATCAAAGAGATGGCAGTCAGGATTATGAATTATGTCCAAAGGAAAATTTGGAGATCAAGGTCAGCCAGAGGTGACCATTATTGATTTTGAGTGTAGCATTCTGAAAAAAACCCTGTACTTCAAACATCATTTTCTGTCTTACTTTTTACCTGCTTTATGAATGGTTTCCACTCAACATGTTTATTTGGAAATACTCAAGAAAAGAGAACAAACAGGAATAAGAATCCACTGTATATTTTCTTTAAATCCTAGATCTGACTCTAACTAGATATGGGACTTTCAGCTAATCACATAACTTCTCTGATCATCAGTTTGCTCTCTGAAAAATAGGGTTTTGGGCTAAATACACTTTTATGTCCTCTTGTTTCTAATGTCTTGTCATCTTTCTCATTTAAATCAAGGAAAATGTTATCAAAGAATTAGAAGAAAAAATATTAATTACTAAAATAAATATCTGGGAGGCCTAGAACCCACCAAAGTGAACTTCTTAACATAATTATCAAGATAACTGAAAATATTATTTCTTAGAAATATTTCTCTCATCTGTTTGCCTTATAATCACCAAAAATGTTATATTTATGGTTCCACAACATATCACCTCCAACAGCATACTGTACATGTGTACATATTATCCCCTGATAATATGAAAATATGGTTTTCGCCCCGTTACTGGAACTCCAGGAATAAATTTAAATAAGATGTTTTAAGGTAGATGAGTTCAAAATCCTTCCCTGGTGGCTCAGAGGTTAAAGCGTCTGCCTCCAGTGCAGGAGACCCAGATTCAATCCCTGGGTCGGGACGATCCCCTGGAGAAGGAAATGGCAAGCCACTCCAGTACTCTTGCCTGGAGAATCCCATGGATGAGAAGCCTAGTAGGTTACAGTCCACGGGGTCGCAAAGAGTCGGACACGACTGAGCGATCTCACCTCACCTCAGGTTCAAAGTAAGTTAAAACAGACAGCTGTAAGCAGAGCCTAAGGAGGAACTTTGAGATTACCTATTTATTTCAAGTCATGGAAACCTCCGGTTCCAGATGAAAAGGGACACCAGGTACCTACTGCCAGTTACATCCCACTCTTCTCTAGAATTCCTTTGCAGATGACGTTCTTCCTTCTGAGACACGCGGTACTTGCATCTCTTTAGATGGTATAGATGATATTTGGTCCCTAGATTAGATTTTATGCTCACACATATTAAGAACTTAGAGCCAAGCAAGAAAGCCCTCTCAGATCCTCTCCCCTGAGCCTTCCCTCACCACCATCGTTAGTACTGCTTCCTTGCTTGTTTTTCTTTCAGGATCTATTTGACCACATGCTTTTGGGGAAACCTACTAGCCAATATTTACTACTCATTCATGGGTATGTGTAATACTGTCTGTTTGCCACTTTGGCTTCCTTTCGCTTAAGTGAATGAAGTCACTTAGGATCCCTATGTAAACTGGGCTCCTCACTGGAGAGCTTGACTTTTAGAAAAGAGATGTACAACTTGACAGTTGTGAGTGAAGTATTATTTGGAGCAAAATGAGGACTGCAGCCCAGGAGGCAGCATCTCAGACAGCTCTAAGAGACCGCTCCAAAGTGGCAGTGGGGGAAAGTCAAGATATAAGGTTTTAGTGAAAGGGAGTTCAGTGCCATGACACACTCATTTTACAAAAGGTTTTTGTTAGTCATGAGGATCTGAAGGGAAGTCACCTTGAAGGGATTTAGTGCTTCTCTGGATATGAGGAGATGCAAGGATTGAGATCATAAAATCTGTTCCTAAAAACATCCAGCTATCTAAAGACCTGTCCCATCAGATTCCCTGGAGCAAAGAATGGGTGGCTCATTGTGAAAAAAGCTGTAAGTTTATAACTAGAACATCTTTGAGAACTGAGACTGATTTGGGATCACAGAATAATAGCACAAATGCAATCAAAACCACTAGCCAAGGGGCTATAACCAGGCTTCTAAATTGGAAGACTCAACTTCAAAAATAACTATATTAAAAATTTACATGTCATGACATCATATTTTACCTAGGTTTCTTTTGCACAGATAATGTATCCTGACATCCCCAATGGTTAGCTGTTTCCTGCTGTTAAAAACAAAACATATAAATAACAAAGTTCCATAAAATTGGCGAAACATTTAAAAGTGCATTTGACTGCCAAGGCAAGTCTCTTAATATCACTAAGCCTCAGTTTCCTATCTGTCTAGAAGGACTGGCAAAATCTGCTCCAGAAACTTAACAAAGCAAGTTGTGAGAAATAAATGATAATATATAAAATTATTTGAGAACAGTCAATTCAGTTCAGTTGCTCAGTCGTGTCTGACTCTTTGCAACCCCATGGACTGCAGCACACTAGTCTTCCCTGTCCTTTACCAATTCCAGGAGCTTGCTCAAACTCATGTCCATCCAGTCAGTGATGCCATCCAGCCATCTTATCGTCTGTCATCCCCTTCTCCTCCTGCTTTCTATCCTTCCCAGAATCAGGGTCTTTTCCAATGAGTCAGTGCTTTGCATTAGGTGCTATTGGAGTTTCAGCTTCAGCATCAGTCCGTCCGATGAATACTCAAGACTGATTTTCTTTAGGATTTCCTGGTTTGCTCTCCTTGCAGTCCAAGGGAATCAAGAATCTTCTCCAACACCACAGTTCAAAAACATCTATTCATTGGCGCTCAGCTTTCTTTATAGTCCAACTCTCATATCCATACATGACTACTGGAAAAACCATAGCTTTGACTAGACGGACCTTTGTTGACAAAGTAATGCCTCTGCTTTTAACATGCTATCTTAGCTTTTCTTCCAAGGAGCAAGCGTCTTTTAATTTCATGGCTGCAGTCACCATCTGCAGTGATTTTGGAGCCCAAGAAAATAAATAATGAGAACAATAAATCATGATAAACACAGACTTGTCACATGCATTGCTTAAATTATGCTTCAAAGATTAAAGTAGTTCAAAAGGGAAACCAGGATTTTCAGTTTTAAAAACTTCTCCCCGAGAACATTGTTAAATAGATAGCTTGTAAAGGGACTGAAGGGAGAGGAAAAGGGGAGGAGCTGTTTGAGTTTTAAGAGCTGTCTCCAAGAAGAATGAAAACTTAAAGTGTTATGTCTCATTAGCCCCAGGTCTCGACTGGAGAGCAGCGAAGGAACAGCTTCTTCTCTAGACAGCAGCATTTGCTGACCAACGAATCAGTGGTGCAGCTGCAGGTGAATGGTCACCAGCACTCCTCTAGAGCTCTTGGTTTTGCTTTCGATTCCTCCAAAGGTGGCTCAAGCAGCCCAAACACCGAGGGTGCAGCCAGGGCTGCCAGCGGCTGGCTCAGTGTCCAGAGCGCATGCCTCCACTGCACGCATGCTAATAAGGAGCAGCGGGAGGAGCAAAAGGCTAGTGGGCCGAAAGATGTTTCCTCATAAATGAGTGAGTAACCCAGTCTGTGTATATATATATACCATTCATTGGCTACTTAAAAACAATTCTTTGCCCGAAATAACAGTTTATAATCATGAAAATGTGACTAAAACGTGAAACATTAAAACCACGTGAGAAAAGGCCGTGTCCATTCCACTTTTCAAGTGTTATCCCTTCTCTTCAATGTTTTGGCCCTGAGAATAACTGCTGAAGAAAGAATTGAGTGCGTTTAGAACACTCCTCCTGATTCGCTGGAATAATCAAGCACTTTCCATAATTTCAATCTTAATAACTAAATAAAACGGGGTGCGTAGCAAATCGATTGACAGCTCAGTTAGTTCTGAAACCAACTTGCTGCTGTCTACAGTGAGTGGCTTAGTGCCTCCAGAAGGCAGTTAGCTTATAGAAGAAAGGAAAAAGTAGCAATGTTTAAGGGGATTAAACTTGATTGGGCACTGAAACAAGTTCCCGCTGTTACTTGTTAAGGAAAGGGGTGGAAGCTTCTATTTGTTAATATCATTCAGACATCTGCTATAGACATTTTACTGGTTGGGCTGCGAGTCAGAGGACTAAGTTGTGAATGCTGGTAACAGTCAAAGGGGCCCAATAGATTGCCTGGAGGAAATGTCCTGCCACAAACATCTGTAGTTTTTCTTCAGTTGAAAGGTCAGTATTTCTGGGGCTGCTGGGTTCCACTAAGACCATGGTCCAGAGCCCCAGCTGTGCCCAGAATTCACCTAGGAGCTTTAAAAAATGCTAACATCTCACCCCCTGTCCCCTGAAGCTGGAATTTCATTGTTCTGGGGTGTGTACCGGCCATCAGGTGCCTTGATTTTTAACCACCTCTCCTCACCCCCCAGGTGGCTCTCATCTTCAGTTTGGCTTGAGAATGCCTGTTCTAAACTGATAGGACTTGGTAGCTGGAAGATGTGAACACAGAGCTTCCCGTTATAATTTAAATAGCACAGCAAATTTAGACTCCTTTTTTCTGGTGAGTTCAAACCGTTCTCTGGGCAATGGAAAGTTTCTTACCAATCCACCGCCCTTTTGCCTCCAGCCTACCATTACTTTTCAAACATCATTCCCTTTTATTACAGCCAATAACTTTCTGTACATGCAAATGTTCTTTTTCATGCCTTCAGGGGAGAATACCATCATATTTGATATGATTTCCTTCACATTTTAGTTTGGCTTCGTTGATTTTTTTTTTCCTCCTGTTCTTTCTTTGAAAAGTGTTTCTTGGACGGTCCTTATTCTGCTAGATTCGGATCATTTGCTAATACTGTGCACAGTATCGCTTTAGGGAGAAGGAGGGCAGAGGAAGCAGGGCAATCTTACTTTCTCCAGGCCCCCGCCCCTTCCCACACCTCCCAGGGTGCTAGACTTCAAATATGAAAAGCATTAACCAGCTCCGCCTGTTGTGTGGACAGCATCGTGAGAGAAAGTCGGCCTCTGGCCCCTCTGTTTCCATCCATCTGAGCATGCACAGTGTACACCACATGAGGTATTATTTAGACTTTGATGTGATACTTGGCAGTAAAGGAGGAAACACATATCATTTGTTAGATAATAATCTGGCACAGAAGTACATACAAAGTCAATTAGGAGATTAAAAACCTGATTCTAGTGCCCATTTTCAATATGCCCAGTGCCCTGCTTGAGTGTACAAGATGGTATCGACTTTAACAAGTACAGAGCTGAGCTGGGTGTTTTACTGGTCTTTTTATAAGGACCTGGGGTGCAAAGGTTGATTTCAGACCACTAATTGCATGTGGGACCCAGCAAGCTCAGGATCAGAGCCCTGGCAAGGAAATAACAGAAAGAGATTAGGCCTTAGACACAGGAAGGGGCCCTTTTTCTGTTGTTTTTACATTCACTTGCACTTGAACAAAAGTTGTTTATTGTTTCAATAAAACTAGACTCACAAATGTTGCCATGGCACGGACTCTGTCAGCATTTCCATTGTAACCTTTGCTTTTAGGGGTTTTAACTCAGCCATAAAACTTCCTCTGGGTTAAAATCTGGCACCAAAAATAACTTGGAATCTCTCAGTCACAGGCATGAAGGAAATAGTTGTGTGTGTGTGTGTGTTTATGTACCTTTAAAAAGAAACTCATTTGACAGTTCTTAAAGAGACACTGTAAAATATGTTCCCTCTGATTTGTATTCTTTTTAACTTGAAATTTCACCCCCATTAAGGTGAACTCATTTAAAATACTTTACCTATCTAGTGTAGTATAAAGATATCTTTACCTATTTATCTCTTTTCCAGCTTTTTCATAAATATACCTATTAAACAGATTGCTACTTTTTTGCACTTAAATGCACTGCTCTGTCAACAGCTTATCTTTTGTGTTACACAAACTAACTGTTTATCTAGTAGTATCGTTAACAATGTGGGCTTTCCCATGTAAAGAAACCGCCAGTTAATACAAGAGATGCAAGAGACATGAGTTCCATCCATGGGTCAGGAAGATTCCTCTGGCATAGGAAATGGCAACACAATTCAGTATTCTTGCCTGGGAAATTCTATAGACTGAAGAGCCTGGTGGGTCTACAGTCCATGAGGTCACAAAGAGACACAACTGAGTGACAGAGTGCACGCACACATCCATACCATAAACCATAAAATGGCACTGGCTTTTAAAATCTACCATCTGTTCATCTTTTCACTTAAACATCTGTAAAAGCATGAATTAAGTCAATGAAGGAAAAGTCTTCAAGGGATTCTGGAGATGGGACACGGTGGAAATTGGAAATAATCTGAAAACAATAGACTTATTTTTCCCCACTAACTTTACGTGAACTCTTTAGCGAATTTCATAACATCTCTGGAATTTACATTTTTCATTTATCACAAGGGTGCATCTTTGAAATATATGGCCTTTTGTTGCCTCTCACCTAAGACTTAAGAATGTAATGACACTTGTCATTTTGGACTATTCAATACCAACATCCAAATACCTCTCCTAGTTATGGGGAATTCCAAACAAGTAGAAGGCATACCTTGAAGAAGAGTACTTTCAGCAACAAGAGGAAGGATTCCTATCTCAGTGAATCAATGTCTCAGGCCTACAACTTTGAACCTATTTAGAGAATAAGGCAAAGGTTCAAAGCCAAAGGTTATCTGCCCAATATATGACAGCCAAGAATCCAACACCACTAAGGGGAGAGTCTAGCAAAGCCGGTGTTCACAGTACAGTCCTGGGCAGATGGTCCCTGAGATGATCTTGACCATGCCTTTTTGAATCCTGCTCATTTTCTTGAACACATTTCCCTAGCATCTCCACTGATGAGTTCCCTGATCAGTTCAGTCACTCAGTCGTGTCTGACTCTTTGCAACCCCATGAACTGCAGCACTCCAGGCCTTCCTGTCCATCACCAACTCCTGGAGTCCACCCAAACCCATGTCCATTGAGTCGGTGATGCCATCCAACCATCTCATCCTCTGTCATCCCCTTCTCCTGCCCTCAATCTTTCCCAGTATCAGAGTCTTTTTCAAATGAATCAGCTCTTTGCATCAGGTGGCCAAAGTATTGGAGTTTCAGCTTCAACATCAGTCCTTCCAATGAACACCCAGGACCTTTTTCCTTTAGAATGGACTGGTTGGATCTCCTTGCAGTCCAAGGGACTCTCAAGAGTCTTCTCCAACACCACAGTTCAAAAGCATCAATTCTTCGGTGCTCAGCTTTCTTTATAGTCCAACTCTCACATCCATACATGACCACTGGAAAAACCATAGCCTTGACTAGACGGACCTTTGCTGGCAAAGTAATGTCTCTGCTGTTGAATATGCTGTCTAGGTTGGTCATAACTTTTCTTCCAAGGAGTAAGCGTCTTTAATTTCATGGCTGCAATCACCATCTGTAGTGATTTTGGAGCCCCGAAAAATAAAGTCTGACACTGTTTCCCCATCTGTTTGCCATGAAGTGATGGGACCAGATGCCATGATCTTAGTTTCCTGAATGTTGAGCTTTAAGCCAACTTTTTCATTCTCCTCTTTCACTTTCATCAAGAGGCTGTTTAGTTCTTCACTTTCTGCCATAAGACTGTTGTCATCTGCATATCTGAGGTTATTGATACCCTTCTAATAAGTCCCTTAATATTACCAGAGTTGTGTTGCCGCTGTTTGTAGTGAAGTACCCTAACTGGAATAAATGAAACTTCATAGGAACAAATTACTTTCTTTAGAAGGTATATCGGAGCTTACTTTTTAGAATGTGGTCTTTAGACTAGAAGCACTGGCATCACCTGGGAACTGGTTAGAAATATCAGGCCCTAGCCCCAGACCTATTGAATCAGAATCTGCATTTTAACAAGATCCCCAAATGGTTCATAAGCACATCAATGTTTGAGAAGCATTAACATAGTGTAGCCCTCTATTTGAAGCATAAAACTAAGTTCAGCGTGCACACACTGAATTATAGATTATCATTCTGTCAGATATTTTTGTTGTTGTTTAGTCACTAAGTTGTGGGCAATTCTTTTGTGACCCCATGGACTGCAGCCCACCAGGCTACTGTATCCTTGGAATTTCTCAGGCAAGAATACTGGCGTGGGTTGCATTCTCTTCTCCAGGGCATCTTCCAGACCCAGGGATTGAACTGGAGTCTCTTGCATCTCCTGAATTGGCAGGTGGATTCTTTACTGCTGAGCCACAAGGGAAGCCCCTGTCAAATATTTCTGACTCAAAAAGTTGTTTCTGTTTAATGTAACACCTAGACTCTAGGAAAATGGAACAACGTTATTATAACATTCTTGAGGGGATAGCCAAATATTATTTATTTTTATATCCTAGTATCTAGACACTAAAGAGGAATTCAGTATTCTCTTAGTACAGTGCTTAGAATTCCCAAATTATTTTCATATATAGCAACTTAAAATACAGGTTTGTTAACTATCAACCATTTGTCCTATATTTGAGTTATTATTTCTTGATTTTGAATTATATCTTGTTTCTTCATATAATCATGCAATTCACTTGAACTTCTTGCTATAGTGTATCTAAAGCTAAGTAAATTACCTGTAGGCTAATATGTATTAGAATTTTAGTCATTGCCAAATTAGTTCATTTTAGAAGAGCTTAATCTCTAATTAAGCTTAATCTCTAAAGTATACCCTTATGTAATTTCTCTAATTAGTCTAGAAAAGTCTACCAAAGTAAATCAAATTCGTCTATTATATGTATCCTTTCTAATTTATGTTCTCATTACCAATAACTGGGGGGAAAAGCAAATACTCTGCAAATGTTACTTTCAGACTTTATCTCAGCATTATTTGCTACCACCATGTTTTCAAATGATTCATCTATTTTTTTAATTCTAGACTCTACCCCATCTTTCTTTTCTTAACAAATACAAATAAATATCTACTCACTGAACATCCCTAACACTATAGTTCACAAAAAAGACCTAGAGTTAGAGTTAAAGTAGATTTTCACTTTAAGAATAGAAAATTTAATTTTTCTTAATTATCCTTCCTCTTATGTAAATTATTATTAGCATTAGACATCTTATTTTTTATCATTTGAAAAATATAAAAAATATACAAAGATCCTTTCCTAGAGGAAGAGAAGTTCTCCAGTCCAATCCCTTTAGCATACAATCGACTTTATAGTGCCTAATCTGATTCCCTACAATTACCTATCTTTCCTCTTTCAACAACTGACCTTTGTTTTATAAAAAGTCCCTGAGAAAAGTAAAGAATGCAGTGTAACTAGGGACCATCACTGAATATCAAGGCCAATGACCATGATATACAAATCCAAATTTGATGGCAAAGTTCCTTATGAACCAGTCTTCTGTTTTCTTTCCATTTAATCTCTGTCATGAAACTTCCTCTACTTTTTTTTCCAATTTTGTCTTTATCTCAAATTAGTGGGAACATCAGACTTTCTAGGTTTAGGATCTCACATTTCATTCAGCCTTTCATATACACAGTCCTCATTGTGAAGAGAGAGTAGAATGGGTCGTTTCCTTGGACTTTTGACTTTAGGCAAATAGCCAGGACTAGGAAACTGCCATCTGGCGCTCCACAGTGCCTCCTATAGAGTAGGAGACAGCCTGACCTGTTCCCAGGCGTGCATTTGCCTCCCTTCTCCTCCTGCACTCAAATTCTTTTTCTCCATTTCTCCTGCCACCATTCTGAATTGCGTTCACATTGTGTCTTCCATCTCACACTGTTACTCTGTCAAACTCACACTTTCATCCTTAACCAATGTGATGAGTCTTTTCCCATTGTATAGTCTATCTGCTATCTTCCCTTGCAAAGGGGTCTGTACAGATAATCAGAAGCTATGCTGATTGTTTCTGCTTTCTAACCTTTTTTTTCTCCTGCCTTTCTGGTTCTAAATCTGAGCAACTAGAGCAAAGATTGCCTTAGTTACCAAATTACCCAGAGTATTTAAATTCTACCTATATGTGGTCTTATTAGATGCTTTCTAGAGCCAACATAGCAATAAACTTGAGGTGCTCAATAAATGTGTTGAGTAAATAATATATTTTTCACTCACAATGGGTATATAACTGCCTCTACTAACCTAGAAAAGTATTCTGCTGCTGCTGCTAAGTCACTTCAGTTGTGTCTGACTCTGTGCGACGCCATAGACAGCAGCCCACCAGGTTCCTCTGTCTCTGGGATTCTCCAGGCAAGAACACTGGAGTGGGTTGCCGTTTCCTTTTCCAATGCGTGAAAGTGAAAAGTGAAAGTGAAGTCTCTCAGTCATGCCCGATTCTTAGTGACCCCATGGACTGCAGCCTACCAGGCTCCTCTGTCCATGGGATTTTCCAGGCAAGAGTACTGGAGTGGGTTGCCATTGCCTTCTCCAAAAGTATTCTAGGCAATAGCAAAATATTTGGATCTAGTCCCTCTGACTCTCACATTTACCTTCACACCTAAAATTTGCCAATATGTTACTCAAGTGAATTGTAATACTTAATTCTTCTATTAGTGAAGCCATCTCAAGCAGCCATTGAATTTCTGGATGGTGCAGTTTCCTCCCTTGGCCTGCAGAGACATATTATTTCAAAGTAAGCCATCTGTTCTCAATTCCATTCCACATTTTTTTTCCATATACAGCATCCATTGCTTCAATCCTAAAGTTTATGTCATTTACTTTATTCCTGACACCTGCTTCATCTCATATGAAGCCATCCCCCGTGCATCTCGTTGGCTAGCAAGCAGTCCCTGGTATGGCTTTCAGTCTTTCCTTTTTACCTATGACTATTCTATATGGTCTGTTCCTCTTTGAAACTTCCTTTACTTTTTCTGATCACTTAGAAAAATGTAATATACAACCAGATACTAAAATGTTCTTCCTCAACATATGATTTTAATTCCAATGCTAAAGAAGCCCATATGCTTTATTTTTATTTTTTTAATTTTTTAATTAATTAATTTACTTTACTTTCCAATATTGTATTGGTTTTGCCATACATTGACTTGAATCCACCATGGGTGTACATGTGTTCCCCATCCTGAACCCCCCCCCACCTCCCTCCCCATCTCATCCCACTGGGTCATCCCGGTGCACCAGCCCCGAGCACCCTATATGATGCATCAAACCTGGACTGGCGATTTGTTTCACATATGATAATTTACATGTTTCATTGCCATTCTCCCATATCATCCTGCCCTCGCCCTCTCCCACAGAGTCCAAAAGACTGTTCTATACATCTGTGTCTCTTTTGCTGTCTCACATACAGGGTTATCATTACCATCTTTCTAAATTCCATATATATGTGTTAGTATACTATTTGGTGTTTTTCTTTCTGGCTTATTTCATTCTATTTAATAGGCTCCAGTTTCATCCACCTCATTAGAAATGATTCAAATGCATTCATTTTAAGGGCTGAGTAATACTCCATTGTGTATGTGTAGCACGGCTTCCTTATCCATTCGTCTGCCAGTGGACATCTAGGTTGCTTCCATGTCCTGGCTATTATAAACAGTGCTGCAGTGAACATTGGGGTACCCGTGTCTCTTTCAATTCTGGTTTCCTCTGTGTGTATGCCCAACAGTGGGATTGCTGGGTTGTATTGCAGTTCTATTTCCAGTTTTCCCATATGATTTAAATAAGATCAGTTCAGTTCAGTTCAGTTCAGTCACTCAGTCGTGTCCGACTCTTTGCAACCCCATGAATCACAGCACACCAGGCCTCCCTGTCCATCACCATCTCCTGGAGTTCACTCAGACTCTCGTTCATCAAGTCCGTGATGCCATTCAGCCATCTCATCCTCTGTCGTCCCCTTCTCCTCCTGCCCCCAGTCCCTCCCAGCATCAGAGTCTTTTCCAGTGAGTCAACTCTTCTCATGAGGTGGTCAAAGTACTGGAGTTTCAACTTTAGCATCATTCCTTCCAAAGAAATCCCAGGGTTGATCTCCTTCAGAATGGACTGGTTGGATCTCCTTGCACTCCAAGGGACGAGTCTTCTCCAACACCACAGTTCAAAAGCATCAATTCTTCGGTGCTCAGCCTTATTCACAGTCCAACTCTCACATCCATATATGACCACAGGAAAAACCATAGCCTTGACTAGACAGACCTTAGTTGGCAAAGTAATGTCTCAGCTTTTGAATATGCTATTTAGGTTGCTCATAACTTTTCTTCCAAGAAGTAAGTCTCTTTTAATTTCATGGCTGCAGTCACCACCTGCAGTGATTTTGGAGCCCCAAAAATAAATTCTGACACTGTTTCCACTGTTTCCCCATCTATTTCCCATGAAGTGATGGGACCGGATGCCATGATCTTCATTTTCTGAATGTTGAGCTTTAAGCCAACCTTTTCACTCTCCTCTTTCACTTTCATCAAGAGGCTTTTGAGTTCCTCTTCACTTTCTGCCATAAGGGTGGTGTCATCTGCATATCTGAGGTTATTGATATTTCTTCTGGCAATCTTGATTCCAGCTTGTGCTTCTTCCAGTCCAGTGTTTTCTCATGGTGAGACAATATATGTAATAGAACAATTGACTGTAATGTGCTACAAAACAATGTTATAGTTATTATCTGTTGAGAAGAAACCAAAACTCAGTACCTCAAGACTTTCTTCAGGAAACATGGTAGGACTAGTAGTTTCCTCTAACACACTAGCATCACCCACTACGATTACCTCTTGTCTAATGGAGTTGTTGTGGTTCAGTCATTAAGTCATGTCTAACTCTGTGATCCTATGGACTATAGCACACCGGGCTTCCCTGTCCTTCACTATCTCCCAGAGTTTGCTCAAATTCAAATCCCCTGAGTCATTGATGCCATCTAACCATCTCATCTGCTATTGCCTCCATCTCTCCTGCCCTCAATATTTCCAGCATCAGGATCTTTTCATCAGTGAGTCAGCTCTTTGCATCAAGTGGCCAAACTATAGGAGGTTCAGCATCAGTTCTTCCAATGAATATTCAGATGGAGAGCAAGAGCTTATTATAAGCTACCACTCATTGAGTATTTACTCACTATCAGGCACTCCTAATTCTTTTTTTTTCCCCTTGTTTACTCCTCCACAAAACCCCAAGATATAGGTGTAATTTCCATTTTATAATTAGGTAAACTTAGGATTAGGGAAGTGACTTGCTTAACATCCTGGAACAGTTAAATGATGAAACTAAAACTTGCTCACAGGTCTGTGTCTAAATATGGTACCTATTAAACCCTTACTCTTAACTACTGTGTTATGACACTTAAATTTTTTTTTAATCTATTGATTAAATTTTAAGCAGTAAAGAAGAAGAATAGAGAGATTGAGCAACTAGAAGGCACCAGGTTCCTGGGGATCAGGGACAACCTTACAGGCTTGGAAAACTTCATATTCCCATATATAGATCCACTAATCATGGTTTTTTTGGTTTTGTTTTCTCTAAAATTAAAACATCATTTTCGAGATCCATCAGTGAAAGCACTTTATTGGGTGAGCTGGTCTTTTGCTCTGTGCTTACAGACATTATATTTGAAGAACAGAAGGAAAACAACTCATCGAAAAATGCAGTTCACTGAATAACTACAAACTTTTTGACAGAGTTCTTATTAGATGTTAAAAAAAAAACCACAACAAATTTGGAGTAGCATGTATTCACAAGTTGGCTAGAGTATAAAATGTTATATGGAGAAGAGAGAAACCCTATAAAATCTTATCTTCAAATGGCTGCTGCTGCTAAGTCGCTTCAGTTGTGCCTGACTCTTCGTGACCCCATGGACTGAAGCCCACCAGGCTTCTCCGTCCATGGGATTTTCCAGCCAAGAGTACTGGAGTGGGTTGCCATTGCCTTCTCCACTTCAAATGGCTAAAGCATGTGAAATGACTATTCTTGTTCTTTTTACAAAACCTCATTGTTCCACAATAGCTCTGTGAAATAAGATACAATGTCTGGATATTAAAGTAGACATTCAAATCCTGACTCAAAAGAAAGAATTAACATAACCTTGCCTCTAGTAACTGCTTACCATAGTATTGTTGTCTGCATTTTATGTATTTTGAACTCACTGGACTCTGAAGACAGTACAGGTATATTACTTTTGCTAGGGATATGTAATTCTCCCCTGGAGGAGGGCATGGGAACCCACTCCAGGATTTGTGTTGGAGAACCCCTTGGACAGAGGAGGTTGGTGGGCTACAATCCATGGGGGTTGCAAAGAGTCGGACATGACTAAGCAACTTAAGTAAGTAGTATGTAATTCTTGCTACAGTAAGTTTTCATCCAACCACAAAAGCAGCATGAGTAACTTTTAAATGAAGATTGCAAGGAATACTGTTTCCAAAGTCAAGATTTAATATTATCTTCTACCTATGTTAACCCAGAAGCCTTCAGCCTATGTGAAATTCCAATTCATAATTTAGAAAGCAAAGGTTTAAGCTTAAATATCCTTTTCCAGAGTCATTAACCTCACAAGCATAATTTACAAGAGTAAGTATAAGGTCCTCTCTTGTGAAAACAGTAGCTCATTTTTCCAAGAAAGTTGACTCTGTCCCTTGACAGATATTGAACAAGGGAGCATGTCTCTTTTCTAATGACATTCTTAAGTTTCTTTATCTTGAGCAAAAGAAGAAGTAATTTGAACACACTAAACCAGCAGAAGAAAATTTTAAAGAAAATTGTATTTCATTTATTTTATCCATGCTAGGTCTTAAACTGAGGCAGTCAAATATGAGAGAACTGGCTGGACATTACGCCTTGAACTACAAAAACAACATCTTCTATTTTAATTACTTTACTCATAAACTTTATTGTATCTTCTCAAGTATCTACAATTTAAAAGCAAATAACCACTGACTTACTGATTTCTTTTTATCATTGTTCATTATTTTCTTTAGTGATTTCTTGTGCTTCAATTCCTTGGCAGTCTTTTAAAAACATGTGTTAAAAATCTCTTTACCAAACTACACAGTGTTATTTTATACCTTTCTAGTTGATGTAATAGTCCTTAGCAGCAACTTTACATAAAAATTAGCCTGTTCCATATAGAAAGACCTATTATGGTATGGCTGGAGCATGTTTTAAAATAACTTTCTTCTAAGTTTGTCTTTTTACCTGTGTTCAGTTCAAGAGATGGAATTCCCACACACGTACATAACTAGGCAAATGACTTTCTGCCCTGAGCCCAGACACAGTAACTTTTATTTCAGTCATATCTACACACTAAGTGATGCTATCGCCTATCCCTATATGCTTCTTTTTCTCACCTCTTTATTAGCCAAATCAATTCATAAACAAATCCTTTCACTTCTACCACTAAAGCATGAAGTCAGGAAACTTGAAGGGACAAAAATTACATCTTTATTTTCAGTATCTTCTAGTGGAAATTTAACATTTCCTTCCACTATGAATGTGGTCAGCATAGAGCAGCGTCTTTGATTTCATCACCCACAGAAATAATAGATATTTTCATGTCACATTATTGATATAACAGTTATGTCACATTAATGTTTATGTAAACCGCTACTTTGAAATTATGTGTTTATCAGATTCACTACCAATTCTTATCATTTAATGTAGGACTAAAGCTGTACCATATATCAGTATTTCACAAATTTATTTTTAAATGTTTTGATGACTACGTTTAATATAGTTGATTTCCTTTATGTTGGATATGATGCATTTTAAACCATTATTCTGAAATGTTCTTATTAGCTTCACCAGACTGCTAAAAGGAAAAAGCTATCTTTTTTATGAAATCAGAACTATATAATTTGGTAGCTACTTTTTAATTTATTTTTAATTGAAGGATAATTGATTTATAATAATGTGTTAGTTTCTGCCATACATCAACATGAATCAGCCATAGGTATACATATGTTCCTCCCTCCTGAGACTCCCTCCCACCCCAAGAAAGCTACCTTCAATGTCAAGCTTTTTCACCTTCTCTACCACAGCCAGCCCACTGTCATCTCCAGCCTGGACTGCTGTGAGAGTAGGCTCTGCTCCCCAGAGAGTCTGTTTCCCATAGAACAGCCAGATTCACATTTAAAAATATAAGTTGAATGACATCACTCTACTATTTAAAACTTCAAATAACTTCCCAGTGCACCTTACCATGCTGTCCAGGCCCTATAGTGACCTGACCCCTGCCTGTCTCTTCCACTTAATTTTAATCCTCTTCAAATCCATTCACCTCTTTTGAGAGGTTCACTCTATCACAGCACCCATGCCATTCAGCCACAGAGATGGTACCGCACGATGGTATTCTCTTCTGTGAAACACTTGTCTCTATCTGCATTTAATTCACTTGTTTATTATTTGGCTCCACAAAAAGCATATAAACCAAACCCTCCATGAAAGCAGAAATTCTTGCGTGTCTCTTTCTTTTCTCGTGTACATCAACATGGTGTGAACTCCATACGTGTGTGTGTGTTACAGTAAGAACAAAATGAGGATATCCTGGCTATAAGCTTTTAAAAGCAGTACAGAATTCTAGAACAATAAATGCACAGAGCGGATTGTGGCTATAAGACATGACACTCTAAAAGGTAGGCATCTGAAATATAATCTGTGTGCATCTGTTTATATGCTTTACTTCTGTGTCTGTCAGTCACTCAGTCATGTCTGGCTCTTGCAGCACCATGGACTATAGCCCACCAGGCTCCTCCATCCATGGAATTCTCCAGGCAAGAATACTGGAGTGGGTTGCCATGCCCTTCTCCAGAGGATCATCTTGACCAAGGGATCGAAGATCCTGGGATCAGGTCTCTGGCTCAGGTCTCTGGCACTGCAGGCAGATTCTTTACTGTCTAATGATATCCATAATCTAAAAGCAACATCTTCTGTTAGGTCTCCTCTTCCAGCATACATGTTGGTGCACCAAAACCATAACCAGTAGAGGGCAAGCTAGGACAGGCTGCAGTTATAAAAATAAAACTCATTGTGTGGCCAGCAACAAAGGAAGCTATGGGATGAAGATCAGCCCTGCATAGGCTTAGATTCAAAAATTCAAAGCAAGTGGAATTGCTAAAATAGATCTATAATATTATATGCTTTATTTTCTTTTAACTGGCTTAAACCATGCCTCTGTACTTTTCTTGTTCAAAGTGTTTCATAATATGAATAAATATATAAAATATCTTTGAAGATCAATTTTACAAAGCCACCAAAGTGTGGCATATAATTTAAAGAGAGATTTCTCAGTTGTCTATCCTCATTAGGTAAAGAGTTGGGCCAATATGTAAACCTCATGTATATTGTTCTTTACAGTGGATGACATTCTAAATGGAGGGATTGTAACAGATTTATTTTCCCAATAAAATTCCATTTAAACCAATATTATAATCCCATTTAAACCTATATATTAAAATGTCATTATATTCCCAGCCAGTGCACATATAGGCAGTGGCTGGGGTAGAAGTCATGTAAATAATTTCAGACAAAATGCTAGATTTTTACTTATAATTCTCAATTATAAATTTTTTGATTCTCACAAATCCACGGATCATAGATTATTATGATTATCAGAGACTCATCTAAATTAAGTAACTTGTTCAGGCTAATGCTAACCCTTGGGGAAGCTGAGATTCATATTCAATCTACCTTTTCTTCCACTATAGCATATAAAAATACTGAGGTCCACTAAATTTCAGACACATAGAAGCACTGGCTAGTTGTAGTATTAATAACATGAACATCGAAATGAGAAGGAAAGGATGTAATTTACAGTTGATTTAAACCAGAGACTGTAAATAACTGGCAACAAGTAATCTCCCTCTTCCATACCTTTTTCAAACGTGGCCAATCATTCACAACACTTCCCTACCCTACCCCCAAATCTAGATACACCCTCAAAATCTCCCAGCGTGTACCATGCAAAATAACACATTACTGGGAGATGACAAAGAAAACTGAAATGTTCACCATGTCTTTTCTAGGTAGCAGTTATGCAGCTGAATAAAACTGGATTGCAGTTGATTAAAGATCACCTGTTTACAAACAAAAATTGGACATGCCTCACACACACAGTGGAATTCACTGCCACTTCACCCAGTGCTGACTGTTTCTCACCAACACTTCAAATGCTTTATCTCACTCAACTTGCAGGAAAAGCCCCAGATTTGTAATTAAACCATTTAATGAAATATAAAGTTAAAGTAGTTGCCTTTTCTTTTTAAATGTATGGGCTTCCCTAGTGCCTCATCTGGTAAAGAATCCGCCTGCAGTGCAGGAGACCTGGGTTGGGAGGATCCGCTGGAGAAGGGAACAGCTACCCACTCCAGTATTCTGGCCTGGAGAATTCCATGGACTGTATAGTCCATGCGGTTGCAAAGAGTCGAACACGACTGAGTGACTTTCACTTTAAATGTATAGTTCTATTTATTCCCAGTCTAAATAAACAAGTTGTCTAGCATTCCGGAGAATCTAAGTACTTAATAAAAATGTATTTTCCAAAAATCAAAGGTTTATAATTTTAAGGACCAATATTTAAGTTATTGAAAGTCATGATTATAAAATGTATTATATGTTACCAATTTCTTTAACAGGATGTACTGAATATACTTTGTGTTCTTCGTGTTAAAACTAATCAGTATTGTAAATTGCATATTTCACATGTGTGTATGCACAACATCTTTTGATTTTCTTACCATGTATCCATTAGCCATCAGGTCTCTCTCTCTCTCTCTCTCTCTCTCTCTCTCTTGGCTATGCTGGGCCTTCCATGCTGTGTGGACTCTATCCAGTTGTGGAGAGTGGGGGCTACTCCTGGCCACCAGGCATGGGCTTCTCACTGTGGCGGCTTCTCTTGTGGAGCACGGGCTCTAGGGCGCGTGGGCTTCAGCAGCTGCGTCTCCCCGGGCTCTAGAGCGCAGACTCAGTAGTTGCGTCCCAAGGGCCTAGCTGCTCCATGGCATCTGTATCATCTTCTGGATCAGGGATAGACACGTGTCTCCTGCATCAGCAGGCAGTTCTCTACCACTGAGCCACCAGGGTAGCCCAGATATCAGGTCTTACCTTTACTATTGTTTCTACCTCTATCTCCACAAGATGAATGCCTCTAACTGGCTTATTAAGAACTGTATTATTTTCTCAATAGTTAGTGGAAAGTTACTATATAACACAGGGAGCCCAGCCTGGCACTATATGATGACCTAGAGGGGTAGGATGGGAGAAGGAGAGGGAAGTTCAGGAGGGAAGGGATATATATAATATATATACGTAATTAGAGCTTCCCTGGTGGTTCAGTCAGTAAAGAATCTGCCTGCAATGCAGGAGACCCGGATTTGATCCCTGGGCCAGGGAAGATCCCCTGGAGAAGGAACTGGCAACCCACTCCAGTATTCTTGCCTGGAGAATCCCTGGTCAGTGGAGCCTGGTGGATCTCATGGGGAAGTTGCTATATACTCAGGGAGCCCAGCCTGGCACTCTGATGACACAGAGAAGTAGGATGGGAGAGAAGAGGGACGTTCAGGAGGAGAAGGGGATGACAGGGAATGAGATGGTTGGATGGCATCACCAACCGGATGGACATGAGTTTGAGCAGGCTCCAGGAGTTCATGGTGGACAGGTAAGTCTGGCATGCTCCAGTCCATGGGGTGCAAAGAGTTGGACACAGCTGAGCAACTGAACTGAACTGAGTCAGCCCCTAGTGTATGGAAACAGTCTGTACATGACTATAAGAAAAGCATAGAGTGTACAGTCCTGTCAGGTGAGTGGAGTTTTGGAGAGCAAGTCCCTTCCCATGGTTAAACTGGAATTTCAATTTGAACTGACAAAGAAGCAGTTTAAAAATAGTTACCTAGAGAAACCACTTTTCCTGATATGAAAGCTGGATTTTAAAAAATACGTTTTACAGAGAGGAAATTTTTGACAGAACCTCAAGTCTGATCAAAAGTATTTAATAAAATTAGTGAATGAAGAGCTCACTTTTCTTTATGGAGACTATGGAAAAAGAATTTACTTTCAGCACAGGCTTAACAGGTGGTAAAGAAAAATTGACACATTGTTTCCAAATAAAACTTTAAATATTAACATAAAACACCTTTTTGTTTTTGATCCAGCTAATAAGTAGCATCACAGACAGATTTAGACCATTAGCATCAGTCAATAACATGTCCTCTAGAAACCCTCCAAAGGCCAGGGGAGCAACAGGAGCCTTTAAGGAAACCAGGAATCCATAGACATGCTTAAATTCTACCATATATATCACAGAATCAGCAAGAGCAGTAGGTTGAGAAAATAATTACGTTGTCCACAGCTATATTGCCCAGGACTAGGTTCTTTTCCAGCCTTTCTTTTTATTTGTTATGTTGTTTAGTCTCTGTCATGTATGACTCTTCGTGAACCCATGGACTGCAGCACCCCCAGGCTTCCCTGTCCTTCGCTATTTCCGGAGCTTGCTCAAACTCATGTCTATTGAGTCAGTGATGCCATTCAACCATCTCATTGTCTGCCTCCCTCTTCTCTTGCCTTCAGCCTTTACCAGCATCAGGGTCTTTTCCAGTGAGTCGGCTCTTTGCTTCACATGGCCAAAGCACCGGGGCTTCAGCTTCAGCATCAGTCCTAACAATGAATATTCAGGACTGATTTCCTTTAGGACTGACTGGTTCAATCTCTTTGCTGTACAGGGGACTTGCAAGAGTCTTCTCCAGCACCACAGTTCAAAAGCATCAATTCTTTGGTGCTCAGCCTTCTTTATGGTCCAGTTCTTACATCCATACATGACTACTTGAAAAACCATAGCTTTGACTGGATGGACCTTTGTCGGAAAGGGGCATCTCTGCTTTTTAATATGATGTCTAGATTTGTCATAGCTTTTCTTCCAAGGAGCAAGCATCTTTTAACTTCATGCCTGAAATCACTGTCCAGTGATTTTGGAGCCCAAGAAATTTATGTCTGTCACTGTTTCCATTGTTTCCCCATCTATTTGCTACAGAGTCTTAGGACTGGATGCCAGATCTTAGTTTTTTGAATGTTGGGTTTTAAGCCAGCTTTTTCACTCTCATCTTTCACCCTCATTAAGAGGCTCTTTAGTTCCTTTTGCTTTCTGCCATTAGGGAGGTGTCATCTGCTGGATTTCCAGTGAATGGACTGATTAATAGGCTTGTAACTGTTCCACTTGTAGTTACGTTTGGCATAAGTCTGTGCTTTCCTATAAGGTATACCATTAAGCTAATCTCTCATTGTTGTTATTTAGTTGCTAAGTTCTGGCCTACTTTTTGTGACCCAGTGGACTATAGCTCCCCAGGCTCCTTGGTCCATGGGATTTCCCAAGCAAGAATACTGAAGTGGGTTGCCATTTTCTTGCCAAAGTCAATCTCTAACCTTACCCAAAACAATAACTAGGAAAGGAATCCTACCTAGAATCATGCATTCAAATAAAAGCCTTAATTCTAATACACATACCAATATATATTTGGCATCCTAAAGGATGCTGCCCCATCCCCACGTAGTATCCTTCAAGCTGTGTTCCAACAGTGCTTTCAGCAAACCATTACAAACCTCTAAACTGCTGACAACTTCTGGATGGTATGGTATGTGATATAACAAATGAATCTCATTGTCAAGAGTCAACTTCACTCCTGTATCTGTGCTTTTGTAAAGTGGATCTCTTGGTCCAAAGCAATATTCTCTGGGATTCCATGCTGGTGGATCAAGCACTCTGTAAGTCTTCAGTTAATGGTGCAGCAAAGATAACTCCACAGCTCAGTGTGCCTCTTTCTGGGAGAACAAATCACTAACTCTTCCAAGCTAAAAGGCTCTGTTGTAGTCAACTTCTCATCAGGGGTCAACTGGTCTCCTCAAGAAATGCTGCCATACTGGGGACTGAGGAAGATCTCTGCTGCCAGCAACTTGAACATTTCACAATAGCAGCAGCTAAGTCAGTCTTGGAAACTGAGAGTTGGAGAAAGAGATGGCAACCCACTCCAGTATTCTTGCTTGGGAAGTCCCGTGGACAGAAGTGCCTGGGGGACTACAGTCCATGAGGTTGCAAGAGTCGGACATGCCTGAGTGACTAAACCACCACCCCCATTGGCAGTGTGTGCTGCTGGGCCCAGCTCGCTCCTCCATGTCTGCCATCTCAGCCTCCACTTTCATGAGCCTGACAGCACTAGGTGGCCAGTTACAGAGGGGGCAAACACCAGTTAGTCAGGTGATTTTTATCTGCTTTATTGGTGACTGCCTCTTCCAAGAAGGATGTTCTCTGGTGGGTGTAACATACAAAGGTCTCCACACTTTATGCCCACTCCCATATGTTAATCCACTTGCCTTTACTCCAGACTTCTTGGCCCACATCTTTCCTTTTTTCCCCTTCCAGACCCCTAACCAGACATCTATATATCTTCTAATCTCCAACTATTTTTCTTTCCCCACAAAGTGGTTCACCAGGAGGATTTTTCCTTACCACCATCTTTAAGACCACCCTGAAGCCTTAGTGCAGCTGCCGTTTATTTTCATCTTATACCCACACATTAAGCCAGCCCTTCTGTAAAATTAAGCTCAGGCTTTTTACTCCCGTGTCAGGACTCCTCATATGGCCGTAGGCCCAAGCTGAAGAAAGGGCACTGGTGCAACCAAGGTGGATGACGTCTGGGCTATCTGCTCATGCAGTTTACTTCCAACCCCAAAGAGTTTGTGCCCATTCTTCATGGGAAAAGGATCAAGACGCACTAATTTGTCATTTATTTCTGCAGATATGTCCTGTCATGACCCCCACCCACCCACCCACTGCAGATATCTAAACATTTTTCAGAAATGGATGGCCCCTGAGTCTGAAATATTTATCTTCCCACTTTCTGGAGCTCATGTTTTCTTTCAAGGCTTCCCATATGGCTACCATTTGCTCATCTCACTAATCAGCATAACTAATCATCAATACAATGAATGGATACGATGATCTGCAAGATGCTAAGATGCTCCAAGTAAGTTTAGACTTCAAGAAGATCCCCTTTAGAAGGGAATGGCAACCCACTCCAGGATTCTTACCTGGAGAATTCCGTGGACAGAGAAGCCTGGCAGGGTATAGTCCATGGGGTCACAAAGAGCCAGACACAACTGAGTGACTAACACATGTTACAACAGAGGGTAGAAGACAGCCCTAAGGCAAACATGCAAATGTATATTGTTCATTCATCCATCTGAACACAGTTTTCTGATTATGATTTAACAAACGAAATAGCATGCATTTGCTCAAATCAGTGGCTACATAGCACTGCCTGATGTCCTATTAATCTATGCTAGCTAAGACACCAGTCATGTCTGAGATGAGGACTGATCAGAGCTACAACTTGGTTGATCTTGTTGTAGTTTGCAGTCAACCTATAGGATCCATTCATTGCTGGAGGGGTCAATCAGGTGAAGTAAATAAATGTGATGGGACCACCACCCCTTCTTCCTTTAGATAAGGAGACAATGACCTTTGGCTATGAAGACTCAGATGGCAATTATTTTAGATTTTTCAGACCATGAGTGGTCTCGGTGACATAGTTTTATTTTTAACAGCACCTTAACAACAGAAAAACCATAATTAGCCTGCAGACTGTACAAAAACTGACCATGCACAAATTTTGCCAGGATGCTAGTTTTTCAACCCCTTCTTCAGATCCTTAAGGTGGCACTAATATCTGCCACTCTTTCACACTCAGGTGTGATACAGAATGTTACTGATTTTTCACCTTAGTTCCGGTAATGGGTAGTTTCAGAGGTTTTCTCTCTGTGACCTTCCCATCTATGATAGATTTTATCACTCAGACCAAGACCCAGCATGGGGATTGTGCCAACTGCCAAGCATGATAATCCCAATTACACATTTATTCGAGGACTAGAGAAATGGATCTCTGGGAAGATCTTCAGATTCACTGAACTGTGTCCAAGGTTCCATTTATTATCTGATCCCTATGATTTATTAGCCTTGTATACTATTTGATTTTTAGTCTATGATTTTGTATTTTTTTTTAAGTCACTCAGTCATGTCCAACTCTTTGTGACCCCATGGACTATACAGACCATGGAATTCTCCAAGCCAGAATACTAGAGTGGGTAGTCTTTCCCTTCTCCAGGGGATCTTTCCAACCCAGGGACTGAACCCAAGTATCCTGCATTACAGGCAGATTCTTTGCCAGCTGAGCCACAAGGGAAGCCCAAGAATACTAGAGTAGGTAGCCTATACCTTTTCCAGTGGATCTTCCCAACCCAGGAATCAAACTGGGGTCTCCTGCATTGCAGGCAGATTCTTTACCAACTGAACTATGAGGGAAGCCTGATGTAAATATTAGGTGTTGGCAATTTGGATTTTTTATTGGTTTGTAACATTATACATTTCATGTGAACAATATTATACTTTGATGTCTGTATACACTACAGTATGTTCACCATCAAAGGTCTAGTTCCATCTGTCATCATGCAGTTGACCACCTTCACTCATTTCCCCCTTTTTCTACCCTGCTTCCCCTCTGGTAAGCACAACTCAGTTCTTTGTGTGTACGTTTGTTTCTGCTTGGTTTGCTTTATTCATTTATTTTATTTTTTTCTGTTTTTAGAAAGGAAACCATATGCTGTCTGTCATTCTCCGTATGACTTAGCATAATACCTTCAAGATCCACTTGTGTTGTTGCAAATGGCAAGAGTTCATCTATTTTTACGGCTGAGAAGTAGCCCAATGTATGTATACACCACATCTTCTTTTTCCCTTCAAAAGACACTTAGGCTGTTTTCATATCTTGACTATTATAAATAATGCTGCGATGAACATAGGATTGCCAGTATTTTTTGGAATTAGTATTTCTCATATTCTTCAGATAATACCCAGAAGAGGAATAGCTAAATATTATGGTAGTTCTATTTTTAATTTTTGAGGACTCTCCACATTATTTTCCATAGTGGCCACACCAATTTACATTCCCACCAACAGTGGGACTATGCCAACAGTGTATAAGGGTTCCTTTTGGAGAAAAGGATCATCCTTTCCAACACTTATTTCTTGCCTTTTGCTACTAGCTATTCCAATGGCATGAGGGGATATCTCACTGTGGTTTTTATTTGCAATTCCCTGATAACTAATGATGTTGAACATCTTGTCATGTACTTATTGGCCTTCGACATGTTTTCTTTGGGAAAATGTCTATTCAGCTCCTCTGTCCATGTTTTTTGGTTGTATGAGTTTCTATATATATTTTGGATATTAACCACTTTTCAGATGTATCCTTTGCAAATTTCTTCTCCTGTTCAGTATTTTGTCTTTTTGTTTTATTATGGTTTCTTTTGCTATACAGAAGATTCTAGTTTGATATAGTCGTATTTATTTATTTTTTCTTTTGTTTTCCTTGCCTGAAGAGACAGACTAACGTCACAGAGTATACTTCCTATGTTATCTACTAGGAGTTTTGTAGTTTCAGGTCTTGTATTTGATTTGACTTTTATGTATGGTTGTAAGATAGTGACCTAATTTTATTTTTCATGTAACTATCCAAGTTTCCCAAAACCATTTATTGAAGAGATTATCTTTTCTTTTTATGTTCTTCACTACTTGGTCATAAATTAAGTATCCATATATTTATAGTTTTATTTCTGGGCTCTCAGTTCTGTCCCATTAATCTAAGTATCTGTTTTCCTGCCAATACCATGCTGTTTTGATTGCTATGTTGTTGTTGTTTAATCACCAAGTCATGTCCAACTCTTTATGACCCTCATGGACTGTAACCTGCCAGGCCCCTCCATCCATCGGATTCCCCAAGCAAGAACACTGGAATAGGTTGCCATGCCCTCCTCCAGGGGATCTTCCCGACCCAGGGATCAAATCTGCATCTCCTGCCTTACAGATGGATTCTTTACTGCTGCACCACCGAGGAAGCCCCTTAGCTTGTAATCTTCTTTTGTTGTCTTTGTCTGGTTTTGGTATCAATTTTTGCTTCCTAAAATGACTTAAGAAGCATTCCCTCCTCTTCAATTTGTTTGGAAGCATTTGAGAAGGATAGGTTCTAAAATTAAATATTCTTTGAATGTTTGGTAAAATTCACCAGTGAAGACTTCTGGTCCCAGATGTTTCACGAGATTTTTATTATTATTTTAATCTCGTTACTAGTGATCAGTCTATTCAGATTCTCCGTTTCATCATGGTTCAGTTTGGAAGTTGTGTGTTTTTAAAAATTTATTCTTTTCTTCTGGATTGTTCTATTTGTTGTCATATAACTGTTCATGTCTCATAATCTTTTGTATTTCTGTGATATCTGATGCTATTTCTCCTCTTTCATTCCTGATTGTATTTATCAGAGCATTCTCTCTCTTTCCCCTAATGAATCTAACTAAAGTTTTGTCCTTTTAAAAGACCTAGCTGTTGGTTTCATCCATTTTAAATTGTCTTTTAAATCTCTATTTCACTTACTTTCACTCTGATCTTTATTATTTTCTTCCCTCTTCTGACTTTGGGCTTGTTTGTTCTTCTTTTTCTAGTTTCCTTAAATGTAAGTTTGTATTGTTTATTTGAGATTTTTCTTGTTTCTTGAGGTAGACCTGTATTGCTGTAAACTTCCGTCTTAATACCACTTTTATTGCATTTGACAGATTTTGGTGTATTTTTATTTTCATTTGTCTTCAGGTATATTTTAATTTGTCCTATGATTTCTTCATTGACCCAATAGTTGTTCAGTAACATGTTGCTTGTCTCCACATATTTGTGATTGTTCCAACTTTCTTCTTTTTAGTAAATCTCTAGTTTCATATTACTGTGATTGGGAAGGATGCTTGATATAATCTCAATCTTCTCAAATTTATTGACTTATTTTGTGTCCCAACACATGGTCTCTCCATGAAATTATTCCACGTACACTTGAAAAAAATATATATTCTGCTGCATTTGGATTGAAATATTCTTTATAAATCTTTCAAGTCCACTAGTCTAAAGTTTGTTTAAGGCTGTTCTTTCCTTGCTGACTTCCTGTCTGGGTGAGCTATCCATTGATGTAAGAGGGGTGTTAAAATTTCCTGCTAGTATTGTGTTGCATTGATTTCTCTTGCTAGGCTTGTTAATAATTGCTTTATACTTTTTGATGCTCCTCTATTAGGTGCATATGTATTATTTACTGTTAAGCTTTTTTGATTAATTGTCCCCTTTATCATTATATAGTATCCATCTTTGTCTCTTATTACATTTTTGGCTTGAAGTCTATTTTTTCTGATATGAGTATCCCTACCATCTCTTTCTTTTGGCAGCAGTTTGCTTGGAAATTCCTCTTCCATTTCTTCACTTGGAGCCTATGCTTGTCTGTAGAGTTGAGATGAGTCTTCTGGAGTTAGCATATAGTTAGATCTTATCTTTTAATTCATCCAGCACTGTGTGTCTTTTGATTAGTGGATTCAATCTACTTACATCTAGGGTGATTATTAATAAATGAGGACTCAGTCCTGCCATTTTATCTTTAGTTTTCATGTTGTTCTATACTGCCATTGGTTCTTTTCTTTGTATTTCCATCTACCATTTTAGTTTGGTGGTCTTCTATAGTATTTTTCTTTCCTCTTTTTTTTAATGTTTTATATCTTTCTTCTAAATTTATGTTTTATGGCTACCATAAAGTTTGTATAAAATATCTCATAGATAAAATAGTCCTCTTTATACTGATAGCATCTGTTCTTCATTTGCCTATAAAAGTTATTTCCTTATTTTATGTTTTATCTCAAATTATCTCATTTTATGTTGTGAATTTGTTACCTAATTGAAATAGCTATAGTTATTTTTACTGCTTTTTTTTCCCCTATGATCTTAAGCTATAATTGTTTAACAATCTATGCTGATCTAGAGTCGTAACTTCTGATTCTATCTTTTCATCACCATACTCAAAGTTTTGTGTACTTCTGCCTTTTCATTTCATGTAGAACACTTCCTTTCAACATTTCTTGTAAAGCAGGTTTAGCAGTGATGAACTCTCCCAGCTCATGTTTGTCTGGTTAAGGCTTTATTTCTTCTTTTTATCTGAATGATAACTTTGCTGGATAAAGTATTCTTGGCTGATAGTTTTTATTTCTCAACATTTCAAGTATGTCATTCTACTCTCTTTCAGCCTGTAGAGTTTCTGCTGAGAAATCTGCTGATAGTATACTGAAGAGTCCTTTGTAGGTTATTATTCTTTATCCCCCACTGCTTTTAAAAATCTTCCTTTGTCCTTGACTTTAGACGGTTGTAATATATGTGTCTTCAAAGAAGGTCTTCTTGCATTGAAGTAATTAGGTGTTCTCTGAGCACTATGGATCTGTATATACAGTTCCTTCTCCAGGTTTGGGAAGTTCTGAGCTATCATTTCTTTAAATGAGTTATCTCCTGCCTTCTGCTTCTTTTCTTCTTCTAGAATACTCATTATCCTAACATTGCTCTTCCTACTAGAATTTGGATAATTCCTGTAGAATTTCTTATTTTTTAGATCTTAGCTCTTATTTTTAGATCTTATTTTTAGATTTTTTAGATCTCTTCTACCTGTATCATTTCTAGGTTCCTTTCTTTCAGCTCATTCATTCTGTCTTTTATACATGCTCTGTTTCCAGTATTTTCTAATATATTCCAGTATTTTCTAATACATTCTTCATCACATTTATTCAGCTTCAGAATTTCTATTTGGATCTTAGAGTTTCAATCATTTTGTTAAAGTATTCATTCTGTTCACTAACTTTATTCCTGATTTCACTAAACAGCCTTTCTGAGTTTTCTTGCAGCACCTTACATTTCTTCATGACAGCTATTTTTAATTCTCTAGCAGTTAGATTGTAACACCCATGAGTTTAGTTTGATTTCTGGAGTATGATACTGTTACTGTGGTTCTTCGTGGAGCTTGATGAGTTTCTCCTCCTTTGGTGCATTTGAAGTAGCAAATACCTTTAAGCAAAGCTTTTTTCATATTTTAATGATTCAATTCAGTTCAGTTCAGTCGCTCAGTCGTGTCCGACTCTTTGCTGCTAGGTCACTTCAGTCGTGTCCGATTCTCCAGGCACGAACACTGGAGTGCCATTTCCTTCTTTTGCGACTTGCCTGGAGACTCCCAGGGACGGAGGAGCCTGGTGGGCTGCCGTCTATGGGGTCGCACAGAGTCGGAGAGGACTGAAGCGACTTAGTAAACTGCTGCAGGTGAACTGAGGCCTAATGATTCAATGGGTTAGTAATTAGAAACCTTTCTTTTATTTTCCAGTAGGTGGCGCTATAGCACCAGTTTTGTTGTTGTTGTTGTTGTTTTTCTCTTACCTGCGTTGCCTCTGGTTGTATTTGAGTCAGCACTTTCTGCCCTCGACTACCTCTGACAGAGGCTTCACCCACCTTGGCTGCCATCGCTCGTGCCTCTCGGGTTATTGGTGCCTCTCTGCTGTCTCTGTCTGAAGCACAGGGATGAGAGTCACTCCCCACTGTGTCTGGGGTCTCCTGGGTGACAGACTCTGCTATGTAAGGAGAGAGCTGGTTCTAGCAGAGCCCTTGGGTGGGTGAATCTGCGTACAAGCACTCTGAGAGTTCTTACTCATGAGTCCCACAGGTCTCATGGCAGGAGTCTTATTGATCGATAAAGCCAGATATTTGAGGGCGGGCTTGTGTTTAAGTATCAGTCTTAAAAATTGTGGTGGTTGATAAGGGGTATAAACCCTTTGATCCTTGCAGAGAAGTTTTGGAGCTTAGGTTCCCTCCCAGGTGTGAGTTGCCATGCCAGAGGCAGGGTTTTTAGCAAGTCTTCATCTCAGCCTCTCCTATCCACTTTATTGTGGTTTCCCTTTTGTTTACCTAATGAGAAGCGACTGCTTTGTCAGTTTTTAGGGTTTTCTTAGAGGCTTCCCAGGTGGCACAGTGGTAAAGAATCAGTCTCCCACAGGAGATGTGGATTCAATCCATTGGTCTGGAAGTCCCCTGGAGGAGGAAGTGGCAACCCACTCCACTATTCTTGCTTGGAAATTTCCATGGACAGGAACCTGATGGGCTACAGTCCTTGGGACCTCAAAGAGTTAGACAAACAACTGAACAACTGAGCATGCAAAGGATCAGAGCCAAGCTTCACTGATTTAACAACCAGACTAGGGCACAAGGCAAAGATGGCTCACAACAGGTAGGACAGCCATGCCACGTGGAGGGTCGGCTTTCACTCCCAACCCCAAGCTTCCGCAAGCGGGTTAACGCCTCTGCATTAGAGCCACTTCACAGAAGTGACGATCAGCCATCTTGCCAGGGAGAATGGGGGTGTCTACCTCCTCCGCTCTCCAGTCAGAATCAGGATTTTTTCTGAGGAAGTTATAGTATATATAGATATAGATTCCACATGTCCATGGGCAGGGTCTTCTTATGTCATCATCTTAAATCAGAACAGAACTTACTTATTAATCCCTTCCCTGATGTAGCAGGTTCCCCATTACCACTTGATCTCACAACACCTTTCCAGACTCTAACATGGATCACAAAACTATCCTTAACTTATAGATTCTCAGCTCTGAGAGAGGGTTATAGCGATGAAGAGGCAGAAAGTCTTCAGATGTTTCTCCCCAATAAATGCATGGGATGGTTCTCACTCTGCATGCTCACAGTGTCACGTGCCTGAATCTGCTGACACATGCATGTCTTTCTAGACCGTATGCCACTGATATTATACAACCTTTAACTGTCAGTTGACAAAAGCATTTTGCCAACTGCTTTTCTGCTTTCTCTCCGTGTCATAGATATTGGCATTATTTTCGTGGCAAGTTTTAAAGTTTTCTCAGAAATGGTATCTTTAAAATCAGATTTTTCCATGTATGTGTTAGTCAGTCATGTGCGACTCTTTGTGACCCCATGGACTGTAGCCCACTAGGTTCCTCTGTCCATGAAGATTTTCCCTGCAAGAATACTGGAGTGGGTTGTCATGCCTTCCTGCAGAGGATTTTCCTAATCCAGAGATCGAACTCAAGTCTCCGTATTGCAGATAGATTCTTTATCGTTTGAGCCACTAGGGAAGCGCTTTGCCATGGTGAATATAATTATGGCTACTTGGAAAGTTTGGGGCTCATCATTATCTTTAGCAACAAAGCTTATGTATTTCTCACTGCAAATCAATGATTTGTATTTGTTTTGGACTAGAGAACCCATCCTACCTTGGTTTATAACTACACAAAGGCTTCCAATGCGTTATTCCTGTATCTGACAAAATTTACAACAACACTCAGAGAACAAGGGTCTCCTGCTGTAACAATATCTCATTTTTAGATATCTACTATGCATCCCATTTACATTGTTTTGTGCAAAACAGTAACACTTGCAGATCTACTCCAGTGTATAAATATTCATATTTACTATGGATATCAAAATCTGTTTACTTATGTAATGTTTAAATAATGTTTAAAACTTATTAATCATAGGGATTGCTATTTTTATCATTACTTTTACACCTTAATAAACAGCTTTTGAGCCACCAATTCATTTTTGTGGATAAGGGCTATCATAAAAATAATACTATCAATAATATATATGAAAATATAGCTAATAAACATGATTATATTACCAGAAAAATAGGTAAAATAAAGTGACTGGTATGATCTTTATAGTAGATAGGCATCTTAAAAATGAAATGATTAAGACTATTATAATTTTTCTGGAAAATGCCCATACCCATGTTTGAAACATGGGTAACATATATGACTAAAATTATATAATTACCCATTGCTCTAAAACTGCTAAGTTTCTTGAGGAACATGTAATACATAAATCACAGGCAAAAACCCCAGTAGTGTCCAGACCACACTAAGCAATACAATATTAAGAGAACAGGAAAACGAGATGATTTTTTTAAGTGTCTGTAAAAAGGACATTCTACAGCTGAATTTATAAGACTTTAATAGAGGCAGTGATGTTACCAAAGAATTTCTGTAATTCAAATGTTTGCATTTATCTAAGAAATACATCTAAGAATACACTTCAGTATTCTTGCCTTGAGAACCCCATGAACAGTATGAAAAGGCAAAATGATAGGATACTGAAAGAGGAACTCCCCAGGGCAGTAGGTGCCCAACATGCTACTGGAGATCAGTGGAGAAATAACTCCAGAAAGAATGAAGGGATGGAGCCAAAGCAAAAACAATACCCAGCTGTGGATGTGACCGGTGATAGAAGCAAGGTCTGATGCTGTAAAGAGCAATATTGCATAGGAACTTGGAATGTCAGGTCTATGAATCAAGTCAAATTGGAAGTGGTCAAACAAGAGATGGCAAGAGTGAACGTCGACATTCTAGGAATCAGTGAACTAAAATGGACTGGAATGGGTGAATTTAACTCAGATGACCATTATATCTACTACTGCAGGCAGGAATCCCTCAGAAGAAATGGAGTAGCCATCATGGTCAACAAGAGAGTCCAAAATGCAGTACTTGGATGCAGTCTCAAAAACGACAGAATGATCTCTGTTCGTCTCCAAGGCAAACCGTTCAGTATCACAGTAATCCAAGTCTATGCCCCAACCAATAATGCTGAAGAAGCTGAAGTTGAACGATTCTATGAAGACCTACAAGACCTTTTAGAACTAACACCCAAAAAAGATGTCCTTTTCATTATAAGGGATTGGAATGCAAAAGTAGGAAGTCAAGAAACAGCTAGAGTAACAGGCAAATTTGGCCTTGGAATGCGGAATTGAAGCAAGGCAAAGACTAACAGAGTTTTGCCAAGAAAACGCACTGGTCATAGCAAACACCCTCTTCCAACAGCACAAGAGAAGACTCTACACATGGACATCACCAGATAGTCAATACCAAAATCAGATTGATTATATTCTATGCAGCCAAAGAAGGAGAAGCTCTATACAGTCAACAAAAACAAGACCAGGAGCTGACTGTGGCTCAGATCATGAACTCGTTATTACCAAATTCAGACTCAAATTGAAGAAAGTAGGGGAAACCGCTAGAGCATTCAGATATGACCTAAATCAAATCCCTTATGATTATACAGTGGAAGTGAGAAATAGATTTAAGGGCCTAGATCTGATAGATAGAGTGCCTGATGAACTATGGAATGAGGTTCGTGACACTGTACAGGAGACAGGGATAAGACCATCCAATGGAAAACAAATGCAAAAAAGCAAAATAGCTGTCTAGGGAGGCCTTACAAGTAGCTGTGAAAAGAAGAGAGGCAAAAAGCCAAGGAGAAAAGGAAAGATATAAGCATCTGAATGCAGAGTTCCAAAGAATAGCAAGAAGAGATAAGAAAGCTTTCTTCGGCGATCAATACAAAGAAATAGAGGAAAACAACAGAATGGGAAAGACTAGAGATCTCTTCAAGAAAATTAGAGGTACCAAGGGAACATTTCACGCAAAGATGGGCTCCATCAAGGACAGAAATTGTATGGACCTAACAGAAGCAGAAAATAAGAAGAGATGGCAAGAATACACAGAAGAACTGTACAAAAAAAGATCTTCACGACCCGGATAATCACAATGGTGTGATCACTCATCTAGAGCCAGACATCCTGGAATGTGAAGTCAAGTGGGCCTTAGAAAGCATCACTACGAACAAAGCTAGTGGAGGTGATGGAATTCCAGTGGAGCTGTTTCAAATCCTGAAAGATGATGCTGTGAAAGTGCTGCACTCAATATGCCAACAAATTTGGAAAACTCAGCAGTGGCCAGAGGACTGGAAAAGGTCAGTTTTCATCCCAATCCCAAAGTAAGGCAATGCCAAAGTGCCGGGGTCCAGCCCCAGTGGATCCAGGGTGATTCGAAGAGAAGGACAGAGTCGGCATCCTTGGGAAAAATACATATTTAGTTACAGATAGAGAGAGAGATTAGAAATGGATAGTGTAGTAGGAAAATTAGTGGAGAAAAAGAGACTGAATAACTTGGATCACATGGAATAGCATCCATGGTCCAGATGGGAATTCAGCCAGAAAAACGGGGAGTAAGAAGGAACGACATGGGGGAGTCAGTCTTTCCAGGAACTCATCCCATTTCTTTATTTTTCCCATTTTCTTATATACTTTTTTTTTACATATAGTGATGAATACAGAGTCATGCGGGGGTCAGCAGTCCTGACCTTTATCAAAATCAGGTGCTTTACATAAAAAAAAGGTCTTAGGGTTTTACATCATCTTTAAGTCATTTCTGCCTGCTGACATTTACAACCCTTTCTTTCTGATGACCAAAAACTTATTTTTTCCAAGCGTGTTTTTCTTAAACCAGGCACCACCCTCCAAATAAAGTTGCATTCCTATAGGGTGAGGGTGTAGTGAGTTACAATCAAGAAAGGAGTTTATTTAACCCAAGGTTAACATGATTAATCTTAAAGGTTAATACTTATTTCTCCTATATGCTTAAAGGTTAATACTTATTTCTCCTATATGCTAGTTATATTCATTATAAGGGCAGGGAATATGGAGATTTAGCAGCAAACATCAGCCCAACAAATAAAAATCCTTTCACCAATGTTCCCCTTAAGATCTACTTAGTTTTAAGAGAGTGATAAAGTTACATTTTTACGTAGCAAGGACAGTGATTTATAACAAAGAACAGTGATCTATTACAAAAGAGAAAATTCATTAACTCAAAAAGTCTAATATTGTAAACATCAAAAACTACTATATTTCCTTTTCTATATTCCAAATACATTGATTAATATATTCTCAGGTACCTAAGGATATGGAGGCCTGGCGGCAATCATTGACTCAATGACAAGAAAAAGCCCTATGTTAATTAAGACTCTCAAAATACTCCAAAACTCTCTGTGCTATTTATGGTTGAGAGGTAGTAAACAATCATGTGTCCACAGAGAGGCTTAACCTGAGACGCCCTTGTCCCACCTAGGGCAGGGAATTAGCAGCAATTATTGACACAACAAATGAAAAAACCCTTTACCAATATAATTCCCAACCAACCCACTATATTAATAATTTCTAACTTCCCACAAGAATTTGCCTTTAGCAAGTCAAAAACATCTCGTGCCTCTCATGGTTGGAGGGCTGTTGTGGCCGGAGGAGCCTATACAGGCAAGCTAGATAACCTTCAGAGGAGTTGAAACACTCTAGTCACGCCCAGGAATTTTTACTGCCTTGGAGCTGCACGTTTACTCCTTCTCCGAGAGAAACAGTTATCGGGGAGAGCCCCTCGTAGGTGAGAGTACAGGACAGACTCTGGTTTGGGGGTTAGATGCTCAGGGAGCAGGGGAATTTCCTGAGGCTTGATCACGCCTTTGCGTATGCCGAAGCCCCCTTCCTCATAACCTTTGCCAAGGGCGGAGTTCCTCACGCTGGCCCCCAACACCAAAGAATGCTCAAACTACAGCACAATTGCACTCATCTCACATGCTAGTAAAGTAATGCTCAAAATTCTCCAAGCCAGGCTTCAGCAATATGTGAACCGTGAACTCCCTGATGTTCAAGCTGGTTTTAGAAAAGGCAGAGGAACCAGAGATCAAATTGCAAACATCCACTGGATCATCAAAAAGCAAGAGAGTTCCAGAAAAACATCTATTTCTGCTTTATTGACTATGCCAAAGCCTTTGACTGTGTGGATCACAACAAACTGTGGAAAATTCTAAGAGAGATGGGAATACCAGACTACTTGACCTGCCTCTTGAGCAATTTGTATGCAGGCCAGGAAGCAACAGTTAGAACTGGACATGGAACAACAGACTGGTTCCAAATAGGAAAGGGAGTACGTCAAGGCTGTATATTGTCACCCTGCTTATTTAACTTCTATGCAGAGTACATCATGAGAAACACTGGGCTGGAAGAAGCACAAGCTGGAATCAAGATTGCTGGGAGAAATACCAATAACCTCAGATATGCAGATGACACCACCCTTATGGCAGAAAGTGAAGAGGAACTAAAAAGCCTATTGATGAAAGTGAAAGAGGAGAGTGAAAAGGTTGGCTTAAAGCTCAACATTCAGAAAATGAAGATCATGGCATCTGGGCCCATCACTTCATGGGAAATAGATGGGGAAACAGTGGAAACAGTGTGAGACTTTATTTTGGGGGACTCCAAAATCACTGCACATGGTGACTGCAGCCATGAAATTAAAAGAGGCTTACTCCTTGGAAGAAAAGTTATGACCAACCTAGATAGCATATTGAAAAGCAGAGACATTACTTTGCCAACAAAGGTCCGTCTAGTCAAGGCTATGGTTTTTCCTGTGGTCATTTATTGATGTGAGCATTGGACTGTGAAGAGGGCTGAGCACCGAAGAAGTGATGCTTTGGTGTTGGAGAAGACTCTTGAGAGTCCTTTGGACTGCAAGGAGATCCAACCAGTCCATTTTGAAGGAGATCAGCCCTGGGATTTCTTTGGAAGGAATGATGCTAAAGCTGAAACTCCGGTACTTTGGCCACCTCATGCGAAGAGTTGACTCACTGGAAAAGACTCTGATGCTGGGAGGATTGGGGGCAGGAGAAGAAGGGGACGACAGAGGATGAGATGGCTGGATGGCATCACCGACTCAATGGACGTGAGTCTAAGTGAACTCCAGGAGTTGGTGATGGACAGGGAGGCCTGGCGTGCTGTGATTCATAGGGTCACAAAGAGTCGGACACGACTGAGCGACTGAACTAAACTGAAGAAATACATATTCAGACTACATTCTTTGCCACACTATGGAGTTAGAGATGAATGAGTAACCATTATGATCTAATAAGACATGAAGTATGGAAATGAATGGTTTTAGTGAATATACCTCAATGGAAATTGTTGTTTGGAAGTTGGATCTTATTTAGAAATCAAACCAGTAGAGATCATTTAATACCTGTGCTTATAAGGACTTAAAATTCAGAACTTTAAAGGACATTTGGAGATCATGTAGTGAAAACTCTGTGACTGTTACATATCTATGCTCTTCTTTAATACCTCCCAAGTAATCATGGAAATGCTTCCTGAAGAAGCCTAGTACAGTTTTAGACAAATCTGATTTTCAAGAAATAAAATTAAACATCCATATCAGCTAGTACAAAATATTTCTTATATAAAGATAAATATCAGTCTCTACCTCTCATGTCTTCTTGTTGATCACAATCAACCATCCAAGTGCAGGCTATATCTGTTCTAGCTTCTGTATGGCAGCCCTCAAATTATTAAAAAACCAATTATTTAGTCTTTCTATCTACAGGTTAGTCATAATTGCCAAGCCTTCCTTGTCTAGTCTTCATCCTCCAAACGCACTCTACTCTGTCAGCATCCCACTTAAGCCGTGATAACTGAATGAGCAGATCCAAGCATGGTCTTAACTTCACTTAGCAAAATGGGAATATCCCTTGCCTTTTTCAGGACAAAAATGTTTTCATTAATCTGTTTAGGATTGCACTTTTCTGATACAGCCACATCATACTGGTGATTCTGAGTTTTCAGCTAACTATAACCTTTTTCACATACCTGGCTGGTAAACCACATCTTCTCCAGATGGATAGGGAAACCAATACCCTTTTATATTTAAGCAAAAGTAAAAACATATAGGTCCAAATGACCACTGCATACATGTTTTTGGACATATATGTTTTTACTTCTGCGTGAGTATAAGAGGGTATAGAATTTCCTCCTTAAATGTAATTCTAAACATTTCACCCTCTCATTTCATGCTCATAAGAACTCCCAGGATTCTGATTCTGACATTGGCTGTAATACACCCCAATTATGTGTCATCTGAATACAGTAAAAGATCAATTCTTATTCCATGTAATTATCTAACCAAAATTATTAATCATGATATGAAAATATGCCATAATGATGCTGCAAAAATATAATGAATATGACTGCTCAGAAAATGTCTACAGAGATCTTCCTCCCAGTTAACATAAGTTTATCAGCACTTTTCCATAGCATCTATTCAATAGAAACTAATATGCCTTACTATCCCATTAGCTAATTGTTTCTTGTCTTACAAGAGGTCATGGGAGATGCTGACAGAACATTGTTATAAAATCCAACTATTCTGAATCTACCTCATTCCCTAATTCAGTGAATTGATAACACTGGTGAAAATATGGGTTTCTAGATTGTAGAGAAACATAGTTCTTCACTAAGCTGAAGAATGAGCTCAAAGAAGGTTGAGTGAAAGTGAAAGTGAAGTCACTCAATCGTGTCCGACTCTTTGTGACCCCACAGACTGTAGCCTACCAGGCTCTTCCCTCCATGGGATTCTCAAGGCAAGAGTACTGGAGTGGGTTGCCATTTCCTTCTCCATGGGATCTTCCCGACTCAGGGATCGAACCTGGGTCTCCTGCATTCCAGGCAGACACTTTAACCTCTGAGCCATCAGGGAAGGTTTGAGAGTGCCTTAAAATCATAATATAGATGGTAAACTTGTTTCATTAAAATAAAAGCAAAAATGAAATACTTATGAATCAATTCAAAGAAATAATTGAAACTCTGATTGTGACCAGCAAGCAATGCCCTGGCTGGACTTGTAGACAGCTTACTTTTCCTTTACTTTAGAGATATAGTTGGCTGAAATTTGGAGTTTTTAATAAAGAAAGATAAGAGTTTGCCAGTTCTGAAAGGGCACTGTTTTGTTTTGTTTTACTGTATATGTCTGGCTTTTCTCACTTACATAATGAAATCCAGGTCCATCCATGTCCTTCCAATTGGAGTAATTTCCAATTGGAATGATTTCCTTCCTTTACATAGATGAGTAATATTCCATATTATATATATATATATATATATATATATATATATACACACACACACACACACACACACACACACATACATGAACATATGTATCACACTTTCTTTATCCATTCATCCATCGATAGACATTTATGTTGTTTTCTTGTCTTGGCTATTGTGAATAAAGCTGCAATGAACAATGGGAATTCAGCTATCACTTCAAGATAATTCCTTGAATTATTCCTTAAATTCCTTTGGATAAATGCTCAGAAGTGAGAATGCTGGATCACATGGCAGCTGTATATTTAATTTTTGAGGAACTTCCATAGCAGCTGTAGCATTTTCATGCCCATGAGCAGTGTACAGGGTTCCCTTTTCTCCACATCTTTACCAACACTTGTCATTTTTAATTTTATTTAATATGGTCATCCTAGCAGGTGTGTAGGTACTATTGTACTATCTCATTGTGATTTTGATTTATATTTCCCTGATGATTAGTGATATTGAGCACCTTTTCATGTACTTTTTATATCTTCTTTGGAAAAGTATCTATTTAGGTTCTTTGCCCATTTTAAAATTGCATTATTTGTTATATTGCTGTTGAACTGTAGGAATCCTTATATAGTTTGGATATTAACTCCTTAGCAGATACATGGTTTGCAAATATTTTCTCCTATTCTTAGGTTGCCTTTTCATTTGGTTCATTGTTCCCTGAAAAGGTACTTTCTGTTTCAAACAGCAGGTGTGGAAGTGGCATTCAAACTACAATATCTTTCTATAATTAAAAGAGTGTGTATTGTCTTTTGACTGTCTCGTATCTGTGTCATCCAGTCTAATTTTTAGTTGACTCCTACAGCCCCTACCTTTTTACACTGAAACTCTATTTAAGCCTTGGCACAGGTCTCAAAGTTTAGATGATATTGTACCATTAAAGAGAAGGAAGGCAGTAGGGAGGGGCTGGCCCATCTTCTCCCCTGTCACCCTAGCTTTCAGCACAAAGCACACACAACAGAACAAGAGAGCTTTAAGAAGCCACCAGGAATCACAAGACTAAATGACAAGCCGGTAACATGAATGAAGAAGAGAGGTTAGGAAACTGGAGAATAAAACCTCCCACTAAACTAGAACGTTTACACAGATCCGCCAACTAGTGCCACATAGGATCACAGGCTTAACATTACCAAGTCTTTTGATTATTTTCAAGACAAGTCAGAAATCTGTGTTTTTATGTGCTAGGTACTACTGCCAGATGTAGCACCAAAAGGGTAACAGACAGCTGAGTGCTGAGGATTTGCTGTAAGTACTAAGTCATACGGAGTGCTAAGTCACTTCAGTTGTGTCTCTTTGTGACCCCATGGACTATAGCCCATCGGATTTCTCTCTCCATCAGATTTCCCAGGCAGGAATACTGGGTGAGTTGCTAGCCCTCCTCCAGGGCATCTTCCCAACCCAGGGATAAATCCTGCCTCTCTCATGTCTCCTGGCAGGCAGGTTCTTTACTACTTGTGCCACCTGGGAAGCCCAAGTCCTAGGGAGAGGGGATAGAAAACCATGGTTTCCCATGCTATGGCCTTGGCTAATAACCACAGTTCTCCAAGATAAAATGAGGCAAAAGCTTAGACTAGTAGTACAGAATATGAGATTAACTGAGAGTTGTGCTTAGTCGCTAAGTTGTATCTGACCCTTTGCAACCCCATGGGACTGCAGCCCTCCAGACTCCTGTGTCCATGGGGATTCTCCAGACAAGAATCCTGAAGTGGGCTGCCATGCCCTCCTCCAGGGAATCTTCCGAACCTGGGGATCGAACCCAGGTCTCCCACATTGCAGGCAGATTCTTTACTGTCTGAGCCACCAGGGAAGCTCCTAGTACAGCTCATAGTTTAGTAAGAAGTTAGAAAATAAACACAACACGATATGAATAATGATACTTGTACACACGAATTTGGAAATTAAATTTCCTGAGGGACTCTTTGAATGTCAATATTATGAATTCATTTTAAAATGATCATGCTGAAATCATAGATAATAATATTTGAATATTTACATCAAGCAGTTTACTTGGTCCTAGCCTTATCCTCTCAAGTATTTAATCTATAGAGTATTTTCCTTTCTTCCTGTTATTAGTACCCTCTTACTCTTCATTCCCAATTATTAGTCACTTTGCTGTATTTTGTGTGCCATGTTAAGCCACCGTAAATCATATTCTAGATTGTACAAGTGAGTAAATAAGGGAGACTGGTGAAAGGAAGAGAAATAGAGAATAAAAAATAAAACATGTCTTTTTATTTCTTGCAGTGGCCCTTTGAGAAGCAAAATAGATTTGATAAAATCTGTCTTTTTCGCCCACTTACATTATGTGTGGTTTCCTGAATTGGTAAGGAGATATTAAAGGATTTTTCTTTCAGGGAAATATTTGTTCTCCCCTAAGAGAGTTCCTCTTAAATAAGTCAGCAGAGAGTAGACAGCCTTACTCGAGTAACTGGTGAAAAGTTCATACTAGGTAGAAAGGATTTAGAAAACTTCACCAAAATGGCCTTACAAACAAGTATCGTGAGTCATTTAAATGCTCTGGTTAGAAATATTACGTAAAAAGAGAAATGTTGAGAAGTGTTGAAAAATTGTTTCATGAACCCAGAGGCATGATGACTGAAATAATACTGGCAGACTTGGATGAAGAGCTCTGTTTTCTTCCCAGAACTATCTTGATATACTTGGAGATCTGAGATGGGTTCTAAATGAAGATGAGATTTCTTTATGAAGAATTAAGAAAATTTCTTAATGGAGAAAACTTACAGTACTGATTCAAAGCATGTACCTATTTGTCAATGACAGTATAATTTTTCACAATTGTTTCTTCAACTGTCTGCTGAGACAGACAATGATGATTATAGAGAAAGGCATAACTAGGCAGTGAAAAGAGTGCATCAGTTCAGTTAAAAGGCAGGTTCAAGTCCCAGGACTGTCACCTAGAACTATCGGGGTGACTTTGGAAAGGTCATTTCACTTTTATAAGCCCCATTTCTTAATCTTTAAAACAAAAATAATAACAGTAACTAGGATTTTGGATAACTACAATAATCAAATGATATAAAAAGGTATAAAAGTAATATAAAGAATGGTAGTGAACATATTTCCACAGTGTCAAATTAGTCAATGAAATGATCATTTGTTTGGGGTCCTATCATGGTTATTATAAGAGAATATAAGAAGATTATATCAACCTTTTATATTGTCTGTATCTTAATTCTATCCCTGTGAAACTATTAAGTTTTAATAAGTAAAAGTAGATTCAGCAGTAGTGGTTGTTCTCACCATGATAAAAGGCTGTTTTCTAATACCCTAAAATTAGTACAGGATTAATATCTGAAATGTTTCTGGTATGGGAAGAGCAGTTTCTTTTCTGTCAGCTGCACATAATAAATAAGTGTGTATAAATGTGTATTTGTTTATCAGATACAAGGTATGTGGTTTGATAAAATCTGTCTTTTCCTTCCACTTATATTGTGTGGTTTACTGAATTGGTAAGGAGATATTGCAGGAAATATTTGTTCTCCCCTGTGAGAGTTCCTCTTAAATAAGTCAGTAGAGAGTAGACAGCCTTACTTAAGTAACGGATGAAAAGTTCATACTAGGTAGACAGGATTTAGAAAAGTTTACAAAGATGGCCAAACAAATATCATGAGTCATTTAAATTCTCTGGTTAGAAATATTATGTAAAAGAGAAATGTACTGTACCACAACCTGAAGCATTGTTCTGTTATCAAAAAGATGCTTGGCGTGGCCTGGCATAGTCTTATGAAGACTTAGAGCCTCTGTGATTGCATGTGTTTAAATGTGCCAGGAAAATACATCACTCGGTAGATGCAGGTCTCTACTGAGAAGCAAACTATCTGGTCAATATCCCTCAAGTTACGTGTTTTACTACCACTATTTCTCCTGAGCCAAACTGTTTCAGTTTGACTTTATCATATATTTGGTAAGTCCAAATAACCAAGCTTTTATGCTTGAGATCATTGGCTTCCTACTCAACTTTCAAAATTACATCCATAACCCTCTCTTTTGGATTTCTCTAGGCAAGAATACTAGAGTGGGTAACCATTGGCTTCTCCAGGGGATCTTCCTGACCTGGGAATCAAACCTGGGTCTCCTGCATTGCAGGCAGATTCTTTACCACCTGAGTCAGCAGAGAAGCCCAATTAAATAATACAGTTTGATTCAGTTGGGAAGATTCATTGATTACTTTGAAAACACTAATGTGAGATCAGAAAGACAGGAAAATTTCACACAATGCTGATTACATAAAATAAGATAGAGGGAGAGGAAAGCTCCAAACCTATTTATTCATCATTGGCTAATAACATTTTAATAATGGATTTGCTGAACTGAACCCAACCATCAGTTGCCAGATCAGCTCGCTTACAAATGCACTATCGAAGCCGGCTCTGCCAAGGTCCTCCGTTATCTTTGGCACCAGGTGAGACGTTCTATTGGTATACTGGATGTAAGAAACTGGGAGGTAGAAAGCAAATAAATCAGTTGGATAACTGCATCAAAATAAATCATGGTTTTCAAACATCTAATTAAATAGTTGGTAACCAAGATACAACTCAATATGTACTGTGTCAGTAGCAACTAACTCACTCTGTCCACAGAATTGCTATTACAAACCATAGCCATGGTGACTTTACTGAAGTCCAAGAAACATCCTCCTTGTACCCAAGTATGAGTAGAGAGTTACACTGAAAACTGATGAGTATAGGACATTTCCCAAACTCCAGTGAGGAGAGAAAAGTTCCTAGCAATTCTATTTCTTAAGAGCTTGACAAAAATTCAAGTCATGTGTATGTGTGGATACATATACATATCTATACATATACACACATATACCCATACATATACATGTATGCCTGAGTTAACACCATATATTCTTTACCATAGTCTTCCCAGGTGGCTCTAGTGATAAAGAACCTACCTGCCATTGCAGGAGGCATAAAAGACACAAGTTCGATCCCTGGGTCAGGAAGATCCTCTGGAGGAGGGCATGGCAATCCACTCAGTATCCTTACCTGGAAAATCCCATGGACAGAGAAGCCTGGTGGGCTACAGTCCATAGGGTCACAAATTGTTGGACATGACGGAAGCAGCTTAGCACAGCACATTCTTTACAATAACTTCTGGAGAGAAAAAAAGTAAAATCTTTTCTGATTATTAGGGCTTCCCTGGTGGCTCAGAGGTTAAAGCGTTTGCCTCCAATGCAGGAGACCCGGGTTCAATACCTGGGTCGGGAAGATCCCCTGGAGAAGGAAATGGCAATCCACTCCAGTATTCTTGCCTGGAGAATCCCATGGACAGAGAAGCCTAGTAGGTTACAGTCCACGGGGTTGCAAAGAGTCGGACATGACTGAGCCACTTCACCTTCACCTTTTCTGATTATTAATTGTTCAGAATGTTTGTGGATCATGGTAGAGGAATGAATGAGTGAGTTAAATAATTTTAAAGTAAAATAATTAGATCCTATGCTTCTTTTTCTAACATTTTACCAATAGAATCACTACAATGACAAAAATGGAATATATGTTGTAAAAACTGCGTCAAAAGCAGTACGTTTCAAAGGAGTATTCTCTCTGTACTAGTGCTGAAAAGAAAATGACCTAAGTGAGGATTGGCGTATTTACAAGTTCATTGAGTTTGGATGAGTTATTTGGCACACAAATCCCCACTGTTATCCCTGTCAAGATGGAACTTCTCCGAAAAGTCCCAGGCAAGTGTAACTGGCAGTGATGCCTCCCAGCTTATAGTCCATATCCTGCAGTGAAGATGTACTTTCTTCCTTTCAATGCACCTCAAAGCTTAGTCCAGACTTGATTCCTAGATCCTAAGATGAAGTTAAAGAGGCAAGTCTAATGTATATCCTTTGGGCTAAATGACCCACTAGTGACCTACTCTACCTCTCTACCACTTGAATTCCCCAGAAAATTGTTCATAACCACAGTACTTCTCACTTTTGGACCCAGTGAAACATATGGACCTCACATTTGGCTTCAGTCTTTCAGATCTACCTCTAGCAAACCTATCGTATTTAGTAAGTATTAAATATTCAGTTTTCCCTTTTCTCATTCACAGTAAGCCAAGCAGCTTTCTAGGTCTAGAGGACTTGCCCACATTTGCCAAATGAGACAAAGAAGTCCGAATTCAATACAGTCAGTATATCCTGGTTCCATGAGATACCAGAAGCCAGAATGGAAGAAAAAAGTTCTAAGAATTAATGTTTTAGAAAACTAAGAACATATCTTAGTTTTCCTGCCTTTCCCCACCCTTGAAGTTACATTCATTTTCCTTAAGGTATATTTTTGCATTGTTTCCTTCATTTTTAATGCCACATTTCTAGAACAGTTGAGAGAGATTTTTTTGGAAAAGTCTATTTTCATAAATAGTATCAACCCCATAGCTAACATTAATTGAGGACTTACTGTGTGCCAGGTACTATTATACAGCATTCTTTTTTCAAGTTTTATTGAGATACAATTGACATACAATGTTGTGTATGTTTAAGGTATATGAAACAATGATTCGATGTATGTATATATTGTGAAATGATTACTACAGTAAGGTTAGTTAACACATCCATCGCCTCTGATAGTTATCATTTGTGTATGTGTGCGTGTGTGTGTGTATGTAGTGAGACTTTTAAAGATATACTCTCTTATCAACTTTCAAGTGTATAATACGGTGTTGTGAACTATAGTCAACATGTGAGTTCATTACAGCCCAGAACTTACTCCTCTTTTAACTATAAGTTTATACCATTTGACCATCTTCACCCATTTCTCTAAACACCCACCCCAACTCCTGGCAACCCCCAATCTAATATCTGATTCTGTTCTTTATTTTTTTCCACATTCCACACATAAGTGAGATAATATAGTATTTGTCTTTTTCTATCATACTTAATTCCCTTAGCAAAATACCCTCATAGTTCCCTATGTTGCTGCAAATTACAAGATCTCATTTTTTATTGTTGAATAATATTCTATTATATATATAAAGCAACTTAGATTGCTTCCATGCTTAGTCGCTCAGTTGTGCCTGATTTTTTGCTACCCCATGGACTGTAGCACGCCAGGCTCCTCTTAGCATGGGATTTTCCAAGCAAGAACACTGGAGTGGGTTGCCATTTCCTTCTGCAGGGGATTTTCCCAACCCAGGGATCATACCCAGGTCCCCTGCATTGCCGGTGACAGGCAGATTCTTCACCATCTTAGCAACCAGGGAAGCCCAGCTTGCTTCCATGTCTTGACTATTTTAAATAATGCTGCAGTGAATGTGGGGGTGCAATATTTCTTCAACATAGTGATTTCATTTCCTTCCAGTGTATACCCAGAAGTGGGATTGCTAGATCATCTCATAATACTATTTTTAATTTTTGAGGGACTCCATACTCTTCATAGTATCTGTGCTAGTCTATATCCCCACAAAGAGTACACACGGATTTCCTTTCTCCAACACTTGGTATATCCTATCTTTCTGATTCTAGCCATTCTAACAGGTGTGAGGTGATATCTCATTGTGGTTTTGTTTTGCATTTCCTAATGATTACAGATGTTAACCACCTTTTTGTGTAACTATTAGCCATCTGAATATCTTCTTTGGAAAAATGTTTATTCAGCTGTTTTTAAAAGTTTGGGTTTGGGGTTGTTGTTTTTTTGTTATAGAGTTGTATGAGTTATTTCTATATTTTGGATATTATCACCTCATCAGATATATGGTATATAAAGATCTTCCGTTCTGTAGGCTGTCTTTCACTTAGTTGTGTCTTTTGCATTGCAATAGCTTTTTAGCTTGATGTAGTCCCATTTGTATATATTTGCTTTCTTTGAGTGTGCTTAGAGAGCTTCCCAGATGGTGCTAGTAGTAAAGAACCTGCTTGCCAATGCAGGAGACATAAGGGATGTGTGTTCGATCCCTGGGTTGTGAAGATCCCCTGAAGAAGGAAATGGCCACCCACTCCAGTATTCTTGCCTGGAGAATCCCATGGACAGAGGAGCCTTGCAGTTTATAGTCCATAGGGTCTCACAGAGTCAGGCATGACTGAAGCAACTTAGCACGTATGTTAGAGCCATATCCATTAGCTCATTAAAAAAACTAATATCAAGGAGGATTTTCCTTTGGTTTTTTTCAAAGGTTTTATGGTTTCAGGAATTATATTCAAGTCTTTAATACATTTTGAGTTCATTTTTATAAGCGGTATAAGACAGTGACCTATCTTTCTTTAGCATATAATATAGTTTCATTCTTTAGCATATGTTTATCCAATTTTACCAACACCATTTATTGAAGAGATTCATCTTTTCTCCACTCAGTATTCTTGGCTTCTTTTTATAAGTATCATTCGATTTTCAGTTCAGGTCAGTTCAGTTCAGTCACTCAGTCATGTCTGACTCTTTGCAACCCCATGGACTACAGCACTCCAGGCCTCCCTGTCCATCACCAACTCCCAGAGTTTACCCAAACTCATGTCCATTGAGTAGGTGATGCCATCCAACCATCTCATCCTCTGTCATCCTCTTCTCCTCCTGCCTTCAATCTTTTCCAGCATCAAAGTCTTTTCCAATGAGTCAGTTCTTTCCAATGAATATTCAGGACTGATTTCCTTTAGGGTGGACTGGTTGGATCTCCTTGCAGTCCAAGGGACTCTCAAGAATCTTCTCCAATACCACAATTCAAAAGCATCAGTTCTTCTTTATAGTCCAACTCTCACATCCATATATGTCTACTGGAAAAACCATAGCTTTGACCAGACAAATCTTTGTTGGTAAAGTAATGTCTCTGCTTTTTAATATGCTGTCTAGGTTGGTCATAGCTCCATAGTGGCTGTGTTAATTTACGTTCTCACAAACAGTGTAGGAGTGTTCCCTTTTCTCCACATCCTCTCCAGCCTATATTGTTTGTAGACATTTTAATGATGATCGTTCTGACTGATGTCAGGTGATAACTCATTGTAGTTTTGCATTTCTCTAGTAATGAGTTATGTTGAGCATCTTTTCACGTGTTTGTTGGTCGTCTGTATGTCTTCTTTGGAAAAATCTTTAAATCTTTGCCCATTTTTTGGATCGGAATGTTTATTTTTCTGATACTGAGCTTCATGAACTGCTTGTATATTCTGGAGATTAATCCTTTGTCAGCTGCTTTGTCTGTAATTATTTTCTTCCATTCTGAGGATTGTCTTTTCATCTTGTTTATAATTTCCTTTGCTGTGAAAAAGTTTTTAAACTTAATTAGATCCCATTTATTTATTTTTGTTTTTATTTCCATTACTCTAGGAGAGGGGTCAAAAGGATCTTGCTGCAATTTATGTCAGAGTGTTCTGCCTATGTTTTCCTCTAAGAGTTTCAGAGTTTCTAGCCTTACAAAAATGTATTTTTCATCCTTCACCATATAGTGACTACTCTTTACCCATTTGCCCTCACCTCGCCTCTAGTAAGCACTATTCTAATCTGTTTGTTATAGTTTAATTTAGTTTGTTTTGGGGCTTTTTTATTAGCTTTTTATATCCCACATATGAGTGTAATCAAACTATTTGTCTTTCACCATCTGACTTATTTCATTTAACATAGTACCCTCAGGATTCATCCATATTGCCACAAATAGCAAGAGTTTTATCCTTTTTATGACTGAGTAGTATTCCATTACATTTATATACTATATCCTTTTTACTCATTCATCTATCCATTGAAGGGCACCTAGGTTACTTCCATATCTAGCTTACTGTAAATAAATCTACAAAGACTATAAGGATGATATATCTTTACGGGATTATATTCTAATATTCTATGGGTAAATACACAGAAGAGGGATAGATCAAATGATATTTATATTTTTAATTTTTGAGGAATCTCCATTCTGTCTTCCATAGTGGCTGCATCAATTTACATTCCCATCAACAATGTTTGAATGTTCCATTTTATCCACATCCTCACCAACACTTGTTAATTCTTGTCTTTCTGATAATAGCCATTCTGACAGGTGTGAGGTGATATCTCACTGTGGTCCTAATTTTCACTTCCCTGATAAGTAGTGATAAAAATCTTTTCATGTGCCTGTGGCCATCTGTATGTCCACACTGGAAAACATGTCTATTCAGCTCTTCCACCCATTTTTTAGTCAGGTTGCTTTGCTATTGCTGTGTTATATGAGTTCTTAATATATTTTGGATGTTAACTCTTCCAGAAAAACACCTATTTCTGCTTTATTGACTATGCCAAAGCCTTTATTGACTATGCCAAGACTGTGTGGATCACAATAAACTGTGGAAAATTCTGAAAGAGATGGGAATACCAGACCACCTAACCTGCCTCTTGAGAAATCTGTATGCTGGTCAGGAAGCAACAGTTAGAACTGGACATGGAACAACAGACTGGTTCCAAATAGATAAAGGAATACATCAAGGCTGTATATTGTCACCCTGCTTATTTAACTTCTATGCAGAGTACATCATGAGAAACGTTGGACTGGAAGAAACACAAGCTGGAATCAAGATGGACGGGAGAAATATCAATAACCTCAGATATGCAGATGACACCACCCTTATGGCAGAAAGTGAAGAGGAACTCAAAAGCCTATTGATGAAAGTGAAAGTGGAGAGTGAAAAAGTTGGCTTAAAGCTCAACATTCAGAAAACGAAGATCATGGCATCCGGTCCCATCACTTCATGGGAAATACATGGAGAAACAGTGGAAACAGTGTCAGACTTTATTTGTGGGGCTCCAAAATCCCTGCAGATGGTGACTGCAGCCATGAAATTAAAAGACACTTACTCCTTGGGAAAACAGTTATGACCAACCAAGATAGCATATTCAAAAGCAGAGACATTACTTTGCCGACTAAGGTCCGTCTAGTCAAGGCTATGGTTTTTCCTGTGGTCATGTATGGATGTGAGAGTTGGACTGTGAAGAAGGCTGAGCGCCGAAGAATTGATGCTTTTGAACTGTGGTGTTGGAGAATACTCTTGAGAGTCCCTTGGACTGCAAGGAGATCCAACCAGTCCATTCTGAAGGAGATCAGCCCTAGGATTTCTTTGGAAGGAATGAAGCTAAAGCTGAAACTCCAGTACTTTGGCCACCTCATGCAAAGAGTTGACTCATTGGAAAAGACTCTGATGCTGGGAAGGATTGGGGGCAGGAGGAGAAGGGGACAACAGAGGATGAGATGGCTGGATGGCATCACTGAGTCAATGGATGTGAGTCTGAGTGAACTCCAGGAGTTGGTGATGGACAGGAAGGCCTGGCGTGCTGCGATTCATGGGATCGCAAAGAGTCAGACACGACTGAGCAACTCAACTGAATTCTTTATCAGACATATAATTTGCAAATATTTTCTCTCATTAGCAAACTGTATTTTTGTTTTATTGCTGGTTTCCTTTGCTGTGCAGATGTTTTTTAGTTGGATACAATTTCATTTGTTTATATTTGCTTTGTTTACTTGCCTGAAGAGATACATCTAGAAAGATAGTTCTAAGATTAATGTCAAAGAATGTACGCTTATGCTTTCCTCTAGGAGTTTTTACTTCAAGTCTTAAATCTTTAATCCATTTTTAGTTAAGTGTTATGTGTGGTCTAATTTTATTTTTTGCATGTGTTTGTTCCATTTTTCCAACACTAATTATTGACAAAATTATTCTTTCTCCATTGTACATTTTTTGCCTTTATTTTAAATTGTCATATAAGCATGGGTTTGTGTCTGGATTCTCAATTATGTCCTATTGATCTGTGTATGTAGTTTTCTGCCAATACCACATCATTTTCATTATTATGATTTTGTATTATAATTTAAAATCTGGAAGTATGATACCATCAAAATTTCAGATGATCTATCCTAAGTGCATTGATTTTCCTCTGCTTGTTTGAATCTGCTGTTTACCTCTTAGTTGAATTTTTCAGTATCGTCATTGTTTTCTTCAGCTATAGTATTTCTATTTGATTTTTTTTTATTAATGGTTTCTATTTCTTTGTTGAACCTATTTTGTTCATGTATTATTCTCTTAATTTGGTTTAGTTGCTCATCTGTGTATTCTTACAGTTCACTGAACTTCTTTAAGGGGACTATTCTGAATTCAGACATCTCATAGATCTCCATTTCTTTAGGATCAGTTTTTGGGCCTTTATTAGTTTCCTTTGATGGTATTATGCTTACCTGATTCTTTGTGATCCTTGTATCCTTGCAATGACCTATGCATTTAGGCAATTTCTTCTTCCTGATTTTACAGGTTTGCTACAGCAGGGAAAGACTTTGCCTTCACTGGTCAACTCAGATTAGAGTACTGGATGGATCAGCTGGTGGCATCCAAAAGTAAGTGTAGTTTTATATAAGGGTCTCTGGTTGGGGGAGGCCACTGCCTGTGTTCTGAGGTTGAGGGTGTCATCTAATGCTATTATCTGGGTGCTGTGCTTGAGTGGGCCTGATGGCTGGGCTCCGTGTTCCAGCAGGGCTACGGGATGGACTCTGATTTGGTAGGGCTGCTGGTTGTGTTCTATAGTCAGTTCTATAGGGCACTTGTGGATTCCAAATTCGCCTCTTGTTGGGTGAGCTGGCAAACTGTGTTGCCTGGCAGGGCAGTGCCATGGGCTAGAATCTACAATTGGATAAGGATACAAGTTGGACTCCACATTTGCTCTTGATCAGGTGGAGTCTTAGGTTCTGCTGCCAAACTGAATGGTGCCACTGGCTGGACTCTGTGTTCAGGCAGGGCCAGGCACAGTCAGGGCTTTGTCATCAGACAGAGCCTCAGACTGTGCTCTCTGATCAAACAGCGTACAGACTGTGACCCAAACTTGGGTGGGGCCACAGCCTTTGCTTTGAGATCAGATAGGCCACTGGTTTTGCTCCGTTGTAAGGCAAGTTCACTGGCTAGGCTCTCTGTTCAGATGGGGCCTCCAGCTGTATCCCACAGTTAGGTGGGGCTACAGGCTGTGCTCTGCAGTTGGGCAGGGTCAGTCAAGGCTCCCTGGTTGGGTGTGAAAGATTGCTGTTGAATCACGACGCCGGGATTCTTGGCCCCCGGAGGAGAATAATTCTATCAGGGACCAGAGACAAGGCTTGATCACTCAGAGCTTTTGTGTAATAAAGTCTTATTAAAGTATAAAGGAGATAGAGAAAGCTTCTGACATAGGCATCAGAAGGGGAAGGGGGTAGAAAGAGTACCTGCTTGTTAGTTTTAGCAATGAGTTTATATACTCTCCAACTAATCCAAAGAAGGTCTGGAGGTTGTAAAGACCTCACCAGACCTACTCCCATAATTTACATTTTAAGATAACAGAATTAGCCAGAAGGTTTAATCCAGAGACTGTCCTCAGGCATAATACATTGTTGTTATATAATACTAAGGAATGTAGAGAAATAAGTGTCCTTTCTTCTTCCTTGAGAATTCCAGACCCCTCTCTCCTTGGGGACCCCTAGACTTCTTATCAACCTGCCTAGGAAATGACTCTCTCAGGTGGAGCCATGACTGGGGGCCGGGGGAATCACTGGCTAGCCTGGGCAAGGCCACAGGCTATGTTCAGCAATCAAATAGGGCCATTGGTTGGGCTCCACTGCTGGGGACCACTGTAGCCTGGACTCCATAGCTAAACAATACCATAGGCTGGACTTTGAGGCTCCTGTTGTCACTGTTTATGTTCCCTAGTTATTCAGGGATAGAATTTAAGCTCAAGCATTAGACATGGCTGGCTCTTGACTGGGGACTCAGTCAGGGAGAAGTGTCAACCAAGCTCCCTGGCCTGATGGGCATACCAGCTCACCTCAACACTGGGGCAGAGCTGGAGTCTCTGCTTAAGCACAACGGCAAGCAGGAATGCTGTCCACCAAGATATGAGTCCTGATTGCTATAAGCCCCACTCCCTTTTCCACCTCTAGCTGGTCCCCGGTGGTTGAGTCTTGCATATTCCCTCTCTGATCGTGATACCAGAAAAGCTTAATCAAGTCCAAGCTCTTGTTCAACTTGTCCAGAAGAGTCTGGGCAAGGAATACAAAGAGAGAGACACACACAGAGAGACACATACAAGCTGAGGAGCAAAGAGAAGAATAATGTAGTTTATTTAGGGAAGACATGAAAGGACACAAAGAATGTGGGTATCCTTCCTAATAAGGGGCATGCAGCAGAGCTTTTTGATTCTTCTTTTATCTTTAGTCCTTTGAATGGGTGGGGTCTTTTGATTAAGGGTAGAATATTCATTGAGGCGGGTGGAATATTCACTGAGGGGATAGTTGAGGTGTGGCCTGGATTGTACCAGGTTGCCTCAGTTCCCAGTCCTATGCGTTTGTCTCCTGAAGCCGACATTATAGTAACAGCTGATTTCCCTTAAATTTTCCCTTAGTAGTCAAGCCCCACACAGCAAAGGTTGTACAGTGTCATCAGCAACCTGTGCATTTTTGTTGAGTCTCCTCCAGTTTTCATGGTTAGAGTTTCTTGTTCAGAAGTTACAAAGTTTCTCTTTTTGATGCCTTTCTTCCATGTGTCATGGCCAAACAAGGAGGTGGCTTTGCCTTCTGCCTATGCATGAGGAGGCTGTCCTTCGGCCTGGCCCGGTATTTCCTGCCTCAACTGCTATGAAGCAAAACCTGAATAGACCTCCCAGGAAGTGTCCCACAAGGCCCAGGAAGCTAGGTGTCTACCTTGGGCTCTCTTTTTCCCACTGGAGAAGCCATAAGCTCAGAGAGATCCCCTGGATGTGGCACTGTGCTGGCCTGAGGGAGGGCAATGCGCTCAAAGCGAGACCACCCCCCTTACCCTTTTCCTGCAGTCCTTCTAGGTCCCCGTGTCCCAGGGTGGTATTTCACCCTTACCCCCCCAGTTCTGGGATTTTTGCAGTGGTGGCTTGTCTGGATAGTTGCTAGTGTATCTCCTTGTGAGGGGGACTAAAATCAGGAGTAACCTATGTCACCATCTTAATGATGTCACCTCCTTAAATATTTTTTTAAATACATACATCATTTAATAATGACAACAACCCTATGAGAATATGTTCTACTGCTATCCCTATTTTAAGGAATAAAAATGGAGGCTTGGAGAAAAGAAAGAACCTACAAATGGTCACACCACTAGTTAGCAAAATAGAGTAATTTAAGCCAGGTCCATCTGACACCTGTTAAGCTTCCTGACACAACTATGAGAAGACAATGGCAACCCACTCCAGTGTTCTTGCCTGGAAAATCCCATGGATGGAGAAGCCTGGCAGGCTACAGTCCATGGGGTTGCGAAGAGTCGGACACAACTGAGCGACTTCGCTTTCATTTTTCACTTGCATGCACTAGAAAAGGAAATGGCAACCCACACTGGAGTGTTCTTGCCTGGGGAATCCCAAGGACAGGAGCCTGATGGGCTGCCGTCTATGGGGTCACACAGAGTCAGACACGACTGACGTGACTTAGCAGCAGCAGCAGCAACTCAACTATGTGATCTTACTGCTCTAATTCGCAATAAAAGGCATTAAGGATGTGCCATAAAGGACAAATTATATACCTGTCAGGTTGGTTTAGTTCTCTCCCTCAGTTCTTGTCTGATAACAATAAAAATTTGGAATTACAGGGGACTTCCCTGGTGGTCCAGGGGTTAAGAATTCACCTCTCAGTGCAGGACTTGCAGGTTCAATCCCTGGTCGGGAGCTAAAATCCCACATACCTTGTGGCCAAAGAGCCAAAACAGAAAACAGAAACAATATGATAACAATTTCAATGAAGACTTTCAAAATGGTCCACATAAAAAAAACCTTTAAAAAAATGTAGAACTGCGGACTAATCAACATGCAGGTTACAGCTCAGTCATAGCTCAAGCAGACATGTCTTTTATGAAACAGACACTCCTGAGGCATGGGAGCAGACTGACCACAAAGGAGTCATTATAATGATCCCTCTCGGTTTCCCCTCTCTTGTACATCCTGTCACCTCCTTTTGGTTGTACCCTGGGCAAAGCAGGGCTTGTACCTACCAACAATCAAGAAAGGGAATGCAAATGGGCATACGCTCAAGACTGATTGACGGTTGCAAGTTATATAGCAACAGGCTCTATTGTGCATGTCTTCCCGTAATTCAGTCTGTTATAATCAGATGTATAGAATATTTATGAACCCTTAATGGGCTCCTGGCTGCGTACGGTTACTTGAGGAAACCCCTGTGGTTAGTTTGTATCCACTGTGTGCCCAGGGCATATGTGCAGGAGTTAAAAAGTCTCTTGTGGTTATTTTTGTAGCCTATCTGTGAGCTCTCCTAGGCATGTCTGAGGTAGGGTTTAGAGATCAGCTTGCATCCTTTTGGCTAGGCCACCCCTCATTTGTCATGCCTAACTTCCTACCTAATGTATCAAAATGTTAATATTTATTGATAGCTAATTTAGGTATTATTAGAAACTAATATTATGGGAAAGAGTAAAAGAAAAAGCAGAAAGAGTAAAATACATTAACATCCAAGCAAGGACCATCATACATCTTTAGTTGAGAGGAAAGATGTCTTATGGTTATCAACCATAAATGAGAATATCATATACACTCAAGTTAATAACAAAACCACGGCAGCCTGCATTAAACAGGGAAGCCATTCATGTTTCTTGATTATCCTTAGCCCTCAGGACTAACTACATTTCTTTCTCTGGACTTTTTTTTTTTTTTTTGGTTCTTTTTCACTTTTTGAGGATCTTTTAACTTCTTTGAGTGAGAAATGAATTATCTAAACAGAAATTCTAGCATCACCTACCTATTCACTAATTTATTCATGAATACATTATGCAAAACACTGAGGATAAAATATTATTAAAATGAGATCCTGACTACACAGAATTTGCAATGGGAGCTAGAAGAATAAAAGAAGCATTTGCCATGTGTGTGATAAGTGTGCAAAGTAGAGCCAAGGCAAGGAAATAAACTGATATTCTGTAGTGCATTGTGTAACATGGCAGTAAGCTGTATGGTATACATGATTGTGTTTTTACTTCTGTTCTCCCTCTCATTAAAAATGTGTTAATAACTCTATAGGTTTCATGCCCAGAAAAGAGGCATGTCATATTATGCAAAATTATTTCGTTCAGGAAATGATTTCCTGTCCATGATAAGAGTACCATCAATCTGGGCCATGTAACTGTGTCCCATGGGGTGATAGAAGTCCACGGTGAGCATTGCTTATAGATTTCCCCTTCAATGGGATTCCCTCGACTGAGGCTCTATAATGGGAGAATTTCTGCCCTGAACTCAGGATCCCAGCAATTTTTTCCCCACACAGGAAAAGTATCCATCTCCCATTTGGGGGCCAGTTTTCCAAAATCATTATTGTTGCCATATTTTCTCATTCCTATGTACTGAATGCCAAGGCTTCCCTGGTGACTCAGTGGTAAAGAATCCACCTGTCAATGCAGGAGTCTTGGGTTTAATCTCTGGATCCAGAAGATCCCCTGGAGAAGGAAATGGCAACCCTCTCCAGTATTCTTGCCTGGGAAATGCCATGGACAGAGGAGCCGGCAGGCTATAGTCCATGGGGTCGCAAACAGTCAGACACAACCTGGCAACTAAGCAACAAATAACAACATACTGGAGGCCACAAGAGTTTTTCTAGTTCAGGCAGAGTCTACACTTTCCATCAAAAGGCACACCTTATCCAACAAACCATTTTCCCCATTTCACTCAAGCTGGTTTCCTTAGTGGGACACAAAATTGTTACCCATATTCCCACCTCTATGATCTTTTCCTCTTCCTCCCTCACTTGGAAGTCAGCCCTCCGTCTTGGTCTATCCAGCCTTCAGATCCTTCCCATTTAAACCCTTTCCTAATGACATCAGCTCCCTGTCTGTCCCTTCTGAGTATAACACTTTAGGCTCTATTAGGAAATTAAGTGCTTGAGTGTATCAAATCTTACATTACTCTCTAGTCTGTTCTGTTGTGCCTTTCCAAGTGGCACCTTCGTAACAGCAAGATCTGGGCCTTTTATTCTGTGGGCATACTCCTAATTTACCACCTAAGCTGAGAGTGAAAAGACAATATTCACAATTATTTGGGGATTTCAGACATAAACAGTGGCTGTCCCAGACAAACCAGGAATAATGGTCACCCTATATTATTTGTATTTGTCACAGTCCCTAGTGTAGCACTCAAGAGGTCAATAATCACCTCTTGATTAAAACGTCTGCACTGTTCTCCAATAGGACTTTATCTATAGATCTTTGGGGTTAAAAAAATATTTTTGGTTGCACAATTGTGTCACAAGGATTGCTGTCAGTTTTGTATAACTGAAATACAAATAGTAAGAGGGAGACAGATAGTACTTTAGTTTGTGGAAGCCAAGAGAAATGAATTATAAAGGGAATATTAAACAAAATATTAAAATATTAAATTAAAGAAAATATTCAGTAGATGTGGGCTTTTATGGCAATCTCTAGATCCATCCATGTTGCTGCAAATGGCCATTATTTCCTTCTTTTTTTTTTTTGGCTGAGTAATAGTGGGCTTTCCTGGTGGCTCAGTGATAAAGAATCTGCTAGCCAATACAAGAGACACGGGTTTGATCTCTGGGAAGATCCCCTGGAGAAGAAAAAGGCTACCCACTCCAGTATTCTTGCGTAGAAAATCCCATGGATAGAGGAACCTGGCAGGTTACTGTCCATGGGGTCAAAAAGCATTAGACATGAATGAGTGACTAACCCTTTCACTTTCACTTTCAGTATGTGGTGGAGTATGTTTGATGACTTTTTAAATTTATTTTAATTGGAGGCTAATTACTTTACAATATTGTATTGGTTTTGCCATACATCAACATGAATCCACCATGGGTGTACACGTGTCCCCCATCCTGAACCCCCCTCCCGTCTCCCTCCCCATACTATCCCTCTGGGTCATCCCAGTGCACCAACCCCAAGCATTCTGTATCCTGCATTGAACATGGACTGACGATTAGTTTCTTATATGATATTATACATGTTTCAATGCCATTCTCCCAAATCGCCCCACCCTCTCCCTCTCCCACAGAGTCCAAAAGACTGTTCTATATATCTTTGTCTCTTTTGCTGTCTCGCATACAGGGTTATAGTTACCATCTTTCTAAATTCCATATATATGCGTTAGTATACACTATTGGTGTTTTTCTTTCTGGCTTACTTCACTCTATATAATAGGCTCCAGTTTCAAGTAGTTTGGTGATTTGGTCAACTTGTGTATAAACGTGCATATGTTTAAAATGGTAAGGCATAAATTTGAAAAGTCTGAATAAATTCAAGGAGATATTAGACAATTGCCACTATAGTCTAAGAAATGAGGGCTTAAACTAAGTCAGTGGCAATAGGAGATGTTACAGATTTCATAGAGTGCATGGGTGTTGAAAGAATCAAGATGCAAGATGACTAACTTTCAGGACTCAACAGAAAAATCAATGAGTGTATTCAGAATAATAAAGTTTGCCTCACAGAAATAATGAGCAGAAATCCAAAGAGCTGCACTCCTGCTACTGTTCCTCTATGTGTTGTCTTCTTAGCAAATTCATATTTGCAATTTTCCAGTATTTATGGGGAGGGCTAGAGATTCCTATACCAGGAGGCAAGTACAGCAAGCCCTCATCTATTAAAAAAAAAAAAAAAAAAAAACTAGGGGCAGGAATATGACTCTAGTTTGAGTTATCTTCTAGATGCTGCCCATTGATAGATGTGGTTCTTCTAGGGTAGGAGAAGTGTATTCTCATTTCATGATTCAGGCTCATTTCATGGCTAATTTTGCTTACCCAAGCCAAGCAGAAGTCTCTCTCTTTCAAAACTGCTTGTCATAAGACTATGCAGAAATCAGTAATGTGTTCTGGGATGTTAAGTTGGTATTCTTTTCTAATATCCTTAAAAGAAAAAAAGTACACACAGCAGAATGATTTTATATGCCTAGCAAGTGGCAATTATAGTGTCCAGCCATGTATGAATGAAAGCGTCTGTGCTCAGTCCTACAAAGCGACTTACATAGATGTCTAAGCTGACTGATACCAATGCAGCCTGCCAGTGTTCCCCAGTGAGAAATAACATCCAAAATTCAACCTGAATTTAATTGGAATGTTCAGTTTATGGTATAATGTTAGGTCCCCTGACTTCATATTTAAGAATCTTCCAGTTTTTATGAGCTGTTTCTATAGAAAATATCTATATCAAATAATTTTAATCAAGAATTTTAAAACAAACGTTAGTACATATTCTAAATACCATCTTGCACAATTGCCTATTGATCTCAATTTTCTTTTCCCTCCAGAGTAAAAGAGACAACACAGCTATGCCCGAGCATTTGTGAACAAAGTCATGCACTCCTCATAATAATAGACCCTAAGTCACTTCCTGCTATTGAAACCTATGACCCCTGTGAAAAAAAAAGCCCTACTATCCCTTAACATGGCCTCAAGACAAAGACCCCTCAGCAGAAGGAGCAATCAATGCATTTCAAGGAGAGCCTAGCTCTGGTTCAACAAAAGGGAAGAATTAGCTTACCAACTTTTAAGTGGAAGCCATTCTTCCTATATGACTGGGGCTAACTAACCACACTCCATATATGCTGATATATTATATATTTATACATATGTATTTTATACAGTATTTATATATATATACATGTGTGTATATATTAATATGTGTATATATACATGTATGTATATATATAATCTATAGATATAGATAATGGAGAAAGAAATGCAGTCCACTCTAGTATTCTTGCCTGGGAAATCCCATGGACAGAAGAGCCTGGTGGACCATAATCCATGGGGTCACAAGAGTCGGACATGACTTAGCAAGTAAACTACCACCACCACCATAGATAGATAGATAAATATCCTTCTACTGCAAAACTATCTCTACCCACTATTCAGTAATGCCTCTGAGTATGAAGTTTCTTACAACATAACTAAAGACAGTGTTTTAAAGGTAAGTAATTCTATAAAGATGTTTTTCAAAAAACACACACCAATCTAGGTGTTTATATAACACTCTGGAGAGTAGACTTTATTAAGGAAGAAAAAGGGATGCTTTTGAAAGGGTACTTAGGCTTCAATACTCAGCATAAGTTTAGATTCTATGTAAAGCCTTTTCTTAAAAAATCAAGACCACAATGAGGTACCATTTCACACCAGTAAGAATAGCTGCGATCCAAAAGTCTACAAGCAATAAATGCTGGAGAGGATGTGGAGAAAAGGGAACCCTCTTACACTGCTGGTGGGAATGCAAACTAGTACAGCCATTATGGAAAACAGTATGGAGATTCCTTTAAAAATTGCAAATAGAACTGCCTTATGACCCAGCAATCCCACTGCTGGGCATACACACCGAGGAAACCAGAATTGAAAGAGACACATGTACCCCAGTGTTCATTGCAGCACTGTTTATAATAGCCAGGACATGGAACCAACCTAGATGTTCATCAGCAGATGAATGGATAAGAAAGCTGTGGTACATACACAATGGAATACTACTCAGCCCTTAAAAAGAATAAATTTGACTCAGTTCTAATGAGATGGATGAAATTGGAGCCGATTATACAAAGTGAAGTAAGCCAGAAAGAAAAACACCAATACAGTATACTGACACATATATATGGAATTTAGAAAGATAGTAATGGTGACCCTGTATGTGAGACAACCAAGAGACACAGAGGTATAGAACGGACTTTTGGACTCTGAGGGAGAGGGAGAGGGTGGGATGATTTGGGAGAATGGCATTGAAACATGTATACTATCTTGTAAGAAACGAAGCACCAGTCTATGTTCAATACAAGATACAGGATGCATGGGGCTGGTGCACAGGATGATTCAGGGAGATGATATGGGGGTGGGAGGTGGGAGGGGGCTTCGGCATTGGGAGATAGTGTTCACCTGTGGCTGATTCATGTCAATGTATGGCAAAACAAATACAGTATTGTAATGTAGAATAAAGTATTAAAAATATAAATAAACTATATATATAAAAAACAATAATTTAATTGTCTATTTCCATCATACATTGTTATTGAGTGTATATCTTGTTGCTATTGTTCAGCTGCTAAGTCATGTCTGATGCTTTGAGACACCATGAACTACAGCATGCCAGGTTTCCCTGTCCTTCACTATCTCCCAGAGCTTGCTCAAACTCAGTGTCCATTGAGTTGGTGATGCCATCCAACCATCACATTTTCTGTCTCCCCCTTCTCCTCCTGTCTTCAATCTTTCTCAGGATCAGAGTATTTTCCAGTGAGTTGGCTCTTCATATCAGTTCACCAGAGTACTGGAGCTTCAGCATCACTCCTTCCAATGAATTCAGAGTTGCTTTCCTTTAGGATTAATTGGTTTGATTTCCTTGCAGTCCAAGTGACTCTGAAGAGTCTTCTCCAGCACCAAGGTTCAAAAGCATCAATCCTTGGGTGCTGAACCTTCTTAATGGTCCAACTCTCACATCCATACATGACTACTGGGAAAACCATAGCTTTGACTAGAAAGACCTTTCTCAGCAAAGCAATGTCTCTACTTTTCAATACACTGTCTAGGTTTGTCATAGCTTTTCTTCCAAGAGGTCTTTTAATTTCACAGCTGTGGTCAGTGTCCACAGTGATTTTAGAAATAAAGGAAATAAAATCTGCCATTGTTTCCATTTTTCCCTGTCTATTTGCCATGAAGTGATGGGACTGAATGCCATGATCTTAGTTTTGGATTGCTGCATTTTAAGCCAGCTTTTTCACTCTCCTCTTTCACTTTCATCAAGAGACTCTTTAGTTCCTCTTCACTTTCTACTATTAGGGTAGTATCATCTGCATATCTGAGCTTGTTGATATTTCTCAGGGCAGTTCCAGCTTGTGATTCATCCAGCCTGGCATTTCGCATGATGTACTCAGCATAGAATTTAAATACACAGGGTGACAATATACAGCCTTGAAAGACTCCTTTCCCAACTTAGAACCAGTCTGGTGTTTCATTTCCAGTTCTAACTGTTGCTTCTTGACCTGCATACAGTTAAGGTGGTCTGGCATTCTCATCTCTTTAAGAATTTTCCAGTTTCTTATGATCCACACATTAATTTCTGACGATAATTAACATTAATAGAGCTTTATCTGTCCAGCAGAATGCTAGTTCCCTAATCTCACTGATCTATTGTTACCAATGTCATGAAATAGGACTATCTTCATTTTCTTTTTTTTTTTTTAATAAAGTCTGACAATGTTTCCACTGTTTCCTCATCTATTTCCCATCATGTGATGGGACAGGATGCCATGATCTTCGTTTTCTGAATGTTGAGCTTTAAGCCAACTTTTTCCTCTCCTCTTTCACTTTCTTTTTTTTTTTTAAGGATTTTTTTTTAATTTATTTATTTATTTATTTTAAATTACAATACTGTATTTGTTTTGCCATACATTGACACGAATCAGCCATAGGTGAACACAATCTCCCAATGCCGAAGCCCCTCCCACCTCCCACCCCACATCCTCTACTTGAATCATCCTGTGCATCAGCCCCATGCATCCTGCATCCTACATTGAACATAGATTGGCACTTCGTTTCTTACATGAAAATATACATGTTTCATTGCCATTCTCCCAAACCATCCCACCCTTTCCCTCTCCCTCAGAGTCCAAAAGTCCACTCTATACCTCTGTGTCTCTTGGTTGTCTCACATACAGGGTCATCATTACTATCTTCTAAATTCCATATATATGTGTCAGTATACTGTATTGGTGTTTTTCTTTCTGGCTTACTTCACTCTGCATAATCGGCTCCAATTTCATCCATCTCATTAGAACTGAGTCAAATTTATTCTTTTAAGGGCTGAGTAGTATTCCATAGTGTATATGTACCACAGCTTTCTTATCCATTCATCTGCTGATGGACATCTAGGTCGCTTCCATGTCCTGGCTATTATAAACAGCGCTGCAATGAACACTGGGGGACATGTGTCTCTTTCAATTCTGGTTTCCTCAGTGTGTATGCCCAGCAGTGGGATTGCTGGGTCATAAGGCAGTTCTATTTGCAATTTTTTAAAGAATCTCCACACTGTTTTCCATAATGGCTGTACTAGTTTGCATTCCCACCAGCAGTGTAAGAGGGTTCCCTTTTCTCCACATCCTCTCCAGCATTTATTGCTTGTAGACTTTTGGATCGCAGCTATTCTGACTGGTGTGAAATGGTACCTCATTGTGGTCTTGATTTGCATTTCTCTCATAATGAGTGATGTTGAGCATCTTTTCATGTGTTTGTTAGCCATCCGTATGTCTTCTTTGGAGAAATGCCTATTTAGTTCTTTGGCCCATTTTTTTATTGGATCATTTATTTTTCTGGAGTTGAGCTGTATAAGTTGCTTATATAACTTTGAGATTAGTTGTTTGTCAGTTTCATTTCCCTAAAGTCAGGAACAAGACAAGGGTGTCCACTTTCACCACTACTCTTCAACATCGTACTGGAAGTTTTGGCCACAGCAATCAGAGCAGAAAAAGAAATACAAGGAATCCAAATTGGAAAAGAAGAAGTAAAACTGTCACTGTTTGCAGATGACATGATCCTCTACATAGATAATCCTAAAGACTCGACCAGAAAACTACTAGAGCTAATCAATGAATATAGTAAAGTTGCAGGATATAAAATCAACACTCAGAAATCCCTTGCATTCCTATACACTAACAATGAGAAAGTAGAAAAAGAAGTTAAGGAAACAATTCCATTCACCATTGCAACGAAAAGAATAAAATACTTAGGAATATTCCTACCTAAAGAAACTAAAGACCTATATATCGAAAACTATAAAACATTGATGAAAGAAATCAAAGAGGACACTAATAGATGGAGAAATATACCATGCTCATGGGTTGGAAGAGTCAATATAGTGAAAATGAGTATTCTACCTAAAGCAATCTACAGATTCAATGCAATTCCCATCAAGCTACCAGCAGTATTTTTCACAGAACTAGATCAAATAATCTCAAGATTTGTATGGAAATACAAAAAGCCTTGAATAGCCAAAGCAATCTTGAGAAAGAAAAATGGAACTGGAGGAATCAACTTGCCTGACTTCAGGCTCTACTACAAAGCCACAGTCATTAAGACAGTATGGTACTGGCACAAAGACAGAAATATAGATCAATGGAACAAAATAGAAAGCCCTGAGATTAACCCACACACCTATGGACACCTTATCTTCGACAAAGGAGGCAAGAATATACAATGGAGTAAAGACAGTCTCTTTAACAGCTGGTGCTGGGAAAACTGGTCAACCACTTGTAAAAGAATGAAACTAGACCCCTTTCTAACACCATACACAAAAATAAACTCAAAATGGATTAAAGATCTAAATGTAAGACCAGAAACTATAAAACTCCTAGAGGAGAACATAGGCAAAACACTCTCCGATATAAATCACAGCAGGATCCTCTATGATCCAACTCCCAGTATACTGGAAATAAAAGCAAAGATAAACAAATGGGATCTAATTAAAATTAAAAGCTTCTGCACAACAAAGGAAACTACAAGCAAGGTGAAAAGACAGCCTATCTTCATTTTCATTTCAAGATTAAGATGCTGAGGCTTAGGGCAGATAAGTAACTTGTTCAGGTCACACAGCCAGGAAATGGCAGAACAATTCAAGCCCAGGCATTCTGACTGCAAATTCCATTCTTATAAGTATCACAGCATACTGACTTTATGAGTATTTATTAAACCAGAAGAAAGAGCACAAAAGCATGGAGTACTTACTTGTGGTCACAGTGTGCAGGAGAACAGCTGGTTGTGATGAAAAGTGGATCATCTCAAACCAAAGTTTGGTTAAGAGTTGGCCCTGCCCAGTGGCACAGTCCCAAAGATATTACTCTGTTCTGTGAGATCATCTTTCTCAGGATGAAAGAGAGGCCACCATATGCACATGTTGTAGAGAGAGAGATCTTGAAACCATACTAACAAAGGAGAAACTTTGCGAAGAAGGAAGAAAAATTAGGCCAGATAGTATTTTTAGATGTATACCTATTACAGGGATAGTCATTCATCTAAATTATTTTTTTCATTTTGCAACCATGCCTCATAACATACTTTAATACATAAGTCATCGACGCCTTGTCCATCCACAGACACAGAATCTGGAATACAGTGTGAAAATAAGTAAATGAAACGAAACCCCAGTGACTCTTCAAGAACAAGAGAGGAAATGTAGGGAGCAGTGGATGTGCCTCTAGAAAACCTATTAGATTGCTCCTTACAGATAATTTGCTAACATATTCACGGAGGCCGAATATCAGGGAAGTATTTCTAGTCAGGTGGGCTCTGCCACTTTTACCCAAAGGGATCCAGGCCTCCAAAAGTTTGATGTTGCAGTTGAGAACCACTTAAAAATACAAGACAAATAATATCAATATTAAGAAGCTTGATCCCGGAACAAAAGATCATTCCCAGTACACCTCAGTTTAGTCTGAGAAACACCTGGAAAATCTAATGAAAATTCCCTTCACCTCCACCCCTATCCTGCCCCTTCTTTCCTCTTTCAACACTTGATAAACAAAATACAACCTCCATGACACTAACTTTCTTTTCTAGGCTCCCCTGATAGAGATCAACCTCCCATGTTTAAATCCCCATTGTTTTGTTCCTTTTTATAGTCTGTTTGAAACAAATGATGGCAAGTTATATAATCAGTTTCCACCACCAAACATAACAAACAAAAGATTGGGTATTTATCCAGCACTTTTCAAGCTTTCTTTTTTCTCTTCTCCTTATTGTGCATTCATGTTTTGTATTATTGAGAGAACAATTATTCAAAAGAAGAAAAGCTTATTTTATTTAATAGTATGCTAAGGAGCCAATTTCTAGTTTCTGCCTCCAGAATAATGAGCAAATCTGAACTGTGGCCTAACTATAATCCGACCAAAACAAAGCCACAGGGGTGAGCAACTTATTAGAAAAAAGATGTTATTGCCCAGAATGAATGTTTGTTTGGAGAATAGCAACACACACATACACACAGAGAATTAGAGATAAAAAGACAGAAATGTTTTAGACTGGTACAGGTGAATAATCATTTTTAGTTAAGAAAAATACCTCAAATAAGGCATGAACTTTACCGGGTAAGGCTGACATAGTCAAAGGGTAGATTTTTAATTGCTTATTTACATCTGGCTGCTCTGAATCTTCATTATTGTATGCAGGCTTTCTCTAGTTGCAGCAAGCAGAGGCGACTCTCCTTGTGGTGTGTGGGCTGCTTCAGCTGCCACTCAATCCGTCAGCTTGTTGCAGAAGAGGAGACCCCAGCAGCGTTAGCTGAACTGGCCCAGACAAGAATCAACCAACTGACCCACAGAATGAACTAAACAAATAGTGGTTGTTTTAAGGCACTAGTTTTTAAGGTAATTTGCTCTGAGGCTAAAAAGAATAAATGGAGATTCCATTCAATGCTTTAAAAATTGCACATAATAATATCAATTAACATAGAAGCAACACTTCATAAAGGAGAAATTGTAAAGGATACAAAGATAAATAGAAACACTTACAAATAGGAGATTTTAATTTCCCCTTCTCTGTCCCTGAAAGCCAAGTAGGGGGAAAAGGGCATAAAATATCACCTAAGTAACACAGTTATAAGATAGACTTGAATAATATATACTGAATTCTTCACCTTAAAAATAGAGAATACACCAGGACTTTCCTAGAGGTTCAGTGATTAATATTCCGCACTGCCAATGTAGGGAGCAGAGTTTTGATCCCTGGTTGAGGAACTAAGATCCCACATACCCTGTGGTGCAGCCAAAAGACTAAAAAAATAGAGAATACACCTTGTTTCAAATGCAAAGAAGAAAATTAAATACAAAATAAAATAATGGAAGGCTTTTCTACCTGAAAAATGTAAAATTCAGAATTTCTAGAAAGCAATAAAAATAAAAACACTATAAGTCAAGTCTATAAAATGCAGCTAAAACATTGTTTAGAGGAAATTTTTGAGATTAAGAATTTATGCCAGTGAAAAATAAATTGAAAATCTCACTCAAACGTTCAGAAAAAGGATATCAAAATAAACCAAAAAAGCAGAAGGAAAAAAATTAATAAAAATAAAAGAATTTACTCTGAGCTAGGAAACAAAAATGATTTAAAAATAATCTTTTAAATATCAATAAGTAAACTACTAGCAAAGATGATCAGGAAAAAGATGAACTGAGAATATTGTTAAATGAAATTATAAGGAGTAAAACTATAAAACCATTGAAAACAGAAGAAATTAAAAGAATTTTAATAAACTCAGCACTAGGCAAATAAATTTTAAAATTTGGATGAAATGAATAATTTTCTAGGAAAACATAATTTCTTCACAATTGGAGAAAAATCCTAAACAGATAATATCTATAGAACAAATAAAGATGAGAGCTAAAAGCTGCCTGCAAACCCCTCAAATAAAGCTCAAAAGTTTTCCCAGGAGAATTCTAACAAATGATCAAGACCAAATAATCTAAATGACACAAACTGTTCCAGAGCATTAAAAGGAAGAATATTCCAAGGATTTTTTTAATGAAACAAATATAACATTGATACCTAAATCTACTTCCCAGGTGGTGTAGTGGTAAAGAATCTGCCTGCCAGTGCAGGAGGCACAAGTTTGATCCTTGGGGCAGGAAGATCTCTTAGAGGAGGACATGGCAACCCACTCCAATATTCTTGCCTGGAAAATCCCATGGACAGAGAACCCTGGCAGGCTCAATTCATCAGGTCACAAAAAGTTGGACATGACTGAGCAAACATACACAGCAAAACCTGGAAGATACTGAAAAAGAAAAGTAAAAGGATTAAACAAGGCAACAGCACCCCACTCCAGTACTCTTACCTGGAAAATCCCATGGACGGAGGAGCTTGGTAGGCTGCAGTCCATGGGGTCGCTAGGGAGTTGGACACAACTGAGCGACTTCATTTTCACTGTTCACTTTCATGCACTGGAGAAGGAAATGGCAACCCACTCCAGTGTTCTTGCCTGGAGAATCCAAAGGACGGGGGAGCCTGGTGGGCTGCCGTCACTGGGGTCGCACAGAGTCGGACATGACTGAGGCGACTTAGCAGTAGCAGTAGCAATGAATGTAATAAAATTACCTATGTAATATATTAATAGCATATGAAAAGCAGTACACTTAAAAGAGTAATAAGGCAGGATGTTAATTCCAGTAATGTAAGAATGGTTCAGAATTAGAGAAATCTGTTAATATAATTCACCTAGTAATATAATTTATCATATTAATGTATCTGGGGAGAATTTTTTTAGAATCATCTCCTGGAATACTAAAAATGAAATTCAAAACTATTCTTGGTTCTTAATAATTCATAAGTATAGATGAGAATATGTTTTTTCCTAAACCCAACATTATGCTTAACTGTGTTCCCATTGAAGACAAGAGCAAGAGAAATATAATGAGCATGTCTATTTTTTAACATTGTACTTGAATTAGCAGCCACTGCAATTAGATATAAGAACAATATGGAGAAATATAAAATTTGGAAAAAGGAGATAAACTTAGTTTTTCAAAGTATATTATTATATAACTTGAAATGGTCTTCCCAGATGGTGTTAGTAGTAAGAACCCACCTGCCAAAGCAGGAAACGTAAGAAACACAGGTTCAATCCCTCCTCCAGGAAGATCCCCGGGAGGAGGGTATGGTAACCCACTCCAGCATTCTTGCCTGGGCGATCCCATGGACAGAGGAGCCTGGTGGCTTACAGTCCATAGGGTCATCAAGATTCGGACACAACTGAAGCAACTTAGCACCCACACACATACCTTGAAATAAATGGGAATCAACTGAAAATTATTACTACAAAAAGAATTAATTAAAGTAGCTAGGTAAAAAATTCATATATAGGAATTAATTGTTTTTCACATTTGCAAAAGCCAACCAGTTAGAATATATAATGAGTAAAATGACCACAGTCATATTAGCAACAAAAAAATGTGAAATTACTTAATATAAATTTAACAAAAAATTTATCAGGCCTATGCAGTTTAACTAGTGCATCGGCAAGGGCCACAAATGGACATCTTAAACAAGAAGACTCAAAATCATAAAGATGTTAATTATTCATAATTTGCAAATATAACACAACTGCATTTAAAATACTAATAGTTTTCTAAAATAGACAAATTCCAAAGTATATGGGTAAATATATGTAAGAATAGCAGGAAATCACTGAAACAGAAGAGCAATGAGAGTGGGTAGGTTAGCTTCAATAGATATTAAATAATAATTTAATTCAATAAATTAAATAATACTGTACTAGTATATAAACAGACCCAAAGACTATAATAGAATAGTTATTTCCAAAAGTAGGCCCAAATACATATGTAATTTTAATATATGATAAAGGTGTTAAATCAATGGTAAAAGGACTGTTCAATAAATGACATTAGGGCAACTAGGTATGTGTCTGGAAAAACTAAGTATTGTCTCCAAATGATTTTTCAAAAAAAAACTCCTAAAAGATGAAATAATTCATTGTAGAAAATGAAATCTTAAAAGTAACAGAAGAAAGCATAGAATTGCTTTTATAACAGTGGAATGCAAAAGGCCTTTCTAAGAATGGCCCAAAAAAGCCAGAGCTCATAAAAGCAAAACTGATTAGTGATCATCCCAACACCCTGATTTTGCAGCTCCCTGACTGCCCCTCTTCTAAACACCTTAGCTTAGCTATTCACTCCATGGATATACCTCTACCTTGTAATTGTCAATAATTGCAAATTTTCCATAATCTCAATTTCAATCCGACCAGAAATACCTCTAGTAACCTTTACTCCAACAATTCTTTGAACCCATCAGGTGCTACAAACGATTGATTCTACCTCTTTTCATTGATCCTTACCGCCCTAATATCTTCACTAGCCTTATTAACCAGCTTAAAATTATCATGACCAACCTAGAACTGGTCATTATAATTGCTGCCTTAGATAAACCCTCAGTTCCCTTGACCTCTTTTCCCTCATCATGCTTTAAAAAATACACACAACATTGGTTATATCTAGCTGTCTAGCTGTCTACTCCAGATTTATACCAGGGAAGCTGAACCAGGCTCAGAAAATTCTACAACCCTGCTTAATGTTCTCATTTTAATTCATGATCACAAACCTCCAGTAGACCATTAATATTCCCCAACAAGGCAACTTGACCTATATTATTTGTTGTTCCACTCTTAAAAAGCTGTTCCATAACTTCTCTCTCCTCAAACTTCCAACTCAGTCCCACCACTGTTACTCTCAGCTGACTTTGCTTATATTTTTTCTGAAAGAAAGGAACAATAGAAAGAGAACTCTTCCAGTCTTCATATATAACCACACTTTTGTTTATCCATATATCCTCTACCTTCTCCTCTCTTACTATGAATAAATTTTCTGTGCTCCAAACTAATGCCAGCCCTTAACTAAGACTCTGGACTAGATTGGATGATCTCTCATCTCCTGTATATTATTGTTCCAGGAATTCTTTCTTTTCAGCAGCAGCAGCATGAGTTTTCCCCTCTATCTGAATAAATATATATTTAATTTATATGTAAACATGATGTTCTATCTTCTGAAACTCCTATCTATATAATTTATTCCCTTGGAAATCTCATCTGTTCTCTTGCCTATAAATACATGATAAAGATTCACAAAGATGTATATAGATTAGGACTCTCCCTTGAGCTCCAGACCTTGATTTCCTATTCTATGCTTGGATCAATTTAACTCATAGAAAACTGAGTCCCTAATCTTCCCCTACCCTCATGAAGATTGCTTGTCTGTGCTTTCAGTTACATAGACAAATAACTTGGAGTTATCCTTGACTTCTGTCTTTCCTTCTCAGCTGAAATCCAGTTTATCAGCAACTCTTGTAAGTTCATGTCATAAATATGTCTAAACTCCTCATCACCTCCTCTATCACCACTCCAGTCTAATTTCCACACTATTAGCTCTCAATCACTGCAGTACTATTCACTGGTCATGCTTCTACCTTTGTTCCTTCAGTATGTTCTCTACAGTAACCAGAGGGATTCTACTAAAATTTAAGTCAAATCGGGTCACTCTTCTGCTCAAACTCTCTAGAGCCATGGTTTCCTAACTGTGTGCCAAGGCACCCTGGAGCACCACAATGAACTCACCAGGGTGCTCTAAGATAGCTTATATTTTAGAGAGAGGAATACAGAGATAGCATTTGGGAGACACAAGGTGAGCTACTGATTCTAAGTAGTTGATAATTTTAGTATGAAATCAGGCTACACTTCTTTTCATGATGTGATATCTTTTAAAGCAGAATTACAGAATTTTCAACACTCTCTGCAATAAAAGCAAATACCACATAAAAACCAATGTGGACGAGAAAACAAGTGTGGCAGTATTTAATCTGATTCCAAAGTTTGAGTATTTGTGCTATGGGCAAACGGTACAGACATCCCACTCATAATAATTATGGTTAAGAATTTTATTTTTTTTCTTTGAATTTACTTTTCCTTTTTATTTAGTTATTTTTGCATGCACTGTGTCTTCATTACTGCACAGACTTTTCTCCGGTTGTGGGGAGTGGGGAGTACTCTTCATTGTGGTGCACAGGCTTCTCATTGTGGTGGCTTCTCTTTTTGCAGAGCACACGCTCGAGAACATGGGCTCAGTAGTGGTACATGGGCCTCGCTGCTCCATGTCACGTGGGATCCTCTTGGATCAGAAACTGAACCTATCCCCTGCACTTGCAGGCAGACCCCTGACAGTGGACCACCAAAGAGCCCTGATTGACTCTTTTTAAGTAGCTACTAAGTTGTTAGGACATGAATAGTTGTCAAGTTCTTTGGCTGTAACTACCTAATAAATAAAATTGTCAGGTCTTCCTTTTGGCCTGCAAGTATGGTGCAAAAACTAGGCACAGAATACAATAGCCTTAGGTTGAGAAAAAAATTGGTGTGGTTAAAGAACTGGAAAAAAACAAACAAGCCAGTGAGCCTGAAGCATGGTTAACATGGGGGAGATGGTCAAAAATCACCCTGGAGAGGCAGATAAGACCCAAGTCATGCAGAAGATCGTAGGCTATACTGAGAAACTCAACTTTAAGAACAATGAAAGATCTTTGAAGTTATTTGCAACAGATGAGTAATTTGATCTGATATACAATTTTACAAGATCAAGTTGCTCCATGGAGAACAGGTTGGGAAAGGAGAAGAAGTGGAGGACTTGACAGGCAGTCATCTGCTTGAACCAGAGCTGCAGCCAAAACAGAGATGTGCAGAGACCAGGAGTATTTTGTAGGCAAAATTAATAAGGCTTGGTGATGGACTGAATGCAAGAGCTAAGGGAGATAGAAGTATCAAAGATGGCTTTTAAATTGCTGGCTTGAGCAACTAGGTGCCTGAAATGACGATAAGGAGGAACTAGTCTGAAGGAGGGAGAAGGCAATGGCACCCCCACTCCAGTACTCTTGCCTGGAAAATCCCATGGACGGAGGAGCCTGGTGGACTGCAGCCCATGGGGCCACCAAGAGTCAGACATGACTGAAGCGACTTAGCAGCAGCAGCAGCAATCTGAAGGAGAATATTGAAACTTAGATTTAGATATTTTCAACTTAAGGTGTTTACAAAACAAGCAATCAGTGACTATAGGCTGACATTTGGGTTTGAATGTGAAATCAGCATCCCTTTCCCTAAATGTGGCCTGGTTCTTCATTCTTCATTTTACTGAGTTCTTAACTATGGACACTAAATACCCTTAGGATATACAGTCTCATCCAAACTCAACTCAGAATGTATCCTGCCAAGGCAGGCAGTACATTAAGGGTCTCCATCTGTTAGTGTGCACAAAATTCAGTTTTGCTGCCATAAAACCAGTATTTGGGTGCTTAGATGGAAGCAAAGAGAAATATATGCTTTTTAATCTCCAGACTTTTCCTTGAAAACAAACTTGCTTTAGTTAGCTGTTAGCAGCCTTCCAAGCCCTTCCAATTGTTTCCCCTTAGGGTTGAACATTATCCTTATTACATAACCAATGCTGGGGATCCCATGGCAAACTAATCAAACCACCATAATATGAAGCAACAATTTCCTGAGTTTGAATTTTACTGAAGCCTGAGTCCCTCTACTGTAATGCTTTGTTGTTACTGATATTGTTCACTAAGTCATGTCTGACTGTTTGTGACCCCTTGGACTGTAGCATGCCAGGCTTCCCTGTCCTTCACTACTTCCCAGAGTTTGCTCAAACTCAAGTTCATTGAGTTGGTGATGCCATCCAACCATCTCATCCTCTATTGCCCCCTTCTCTTCCTGCCCTCAACCTTTCCCAGCATCAGGGTTTTTCCAATGAGTCAGCTCTTTGCATCACGTGGCCAGAGTATTGGAGCTTCAGCCTCAGCATTACTCCTTTAAATGAGTATTCAAGATTGATTTCCTTTAGGATTGACCGGTTTGATCTCCTTGATGTCCGAGAGATTCTCAAGAATCTTCTCCAGCACCACAATTTGAAATCATCAATTTTTCAGGGCTCAGCCTTCTTCATGGTCCAACTCTCACATCCATAGCTTTGACTATATGGACTTTTGTTGGCAAAGTGATATCTGTTTTTAATACATTGTCTAGGTTTCTCATAGCTTTTATTCCAAGGAGGAAGCATCTTTTAATTTTGTGGCTGCTTACCAATTCAAATTTGGATTGCAGTGTCTTAAATTAAACTGAAGTTTGACAGTCCTCTATTGTCGCTGTATTTTGTGCTATCTACCCCTTTAAGAGTTCTTCACATCTGGGGTTTCAGAATGCATCCACCAAGCCTGTTTTATCAGAGCCTCCTTATCATTGTACCAGGTTTATCCTCGTCCTCCCTGGAAGAGTTCAACTCCACACTAGAACTGAAGATTTGCTCCATGTTGCCTTTAGTTATTTTGTGATGTTTCTGTCACTGTAGCAGTAAACATAGATGTTTATGGATTTTCCCTTTACACTCAATCTTTCAATAATTCAGTCTCTACTGACTGAAGCAAACAGCCACATTTGGCCATTTGTACTGATCTGTACCTAGGCACACCAGATTCTAGTTGTATAAGTGAATGAAGCACTAGAAAAGTTTTGCTTACTCTTACAATTACTGACGTGGTTTCTTATAATTGGGACTAGCAGTCATTTTAATGTTGATGCTCCTATTTCTACACTTGTTTAGTCCTTCTCCGAGAGCTACATTTTTCTTATGCTTATTTCTATTAAATCAGACAGTTGGTGGAAGGGGAGGAGACGATTTCCGCTGCTTTATTAAAACCATTTCGTAGCAGAATATACTTCTCTGCAGCAATAGTACTTTGATCTGCTCTGGGTGCATGCCAGTACACGACACAGCAGTTCACTTCCAAAATACTCTTAAAGTTATGCTTACTGTACTACATTAATTTGTGCCAGTCCCCAACTGAGGATCAATCTAAGAAATATTATTTACTCATTTGCCACAATTTACTGTCTTAATTGGACTTCCCTGGTGGCTCAGACAATAAAGCGTCTGTCTACAATGTGGGAGACCTGGGTTCGATCCCTGGGTGGGGAGATCCGCTGGAGAAGGAAATGGCAATCTACTCCAGTACTATTGCCTGGAAAGTCCAATGGACAGAGGAGCCTGGTAGGCTATAGTCCTTGGGGTCGCAAAGAATCAGACAAGACTGAGCAGCTTCACTTCACTTCACTGTCTTAATTATATACCTGTTGCAATTACATTTGTCCTTCAGTATCTGCAAAGGGTCAGATCCAGGATCCCTCTCCCCAAGGGAACCAAATTCCATAGATGCTCAGGTCCCTTATATAAAAGGACATAGATACAGTCACACCTCTGATTCCACCCAGGGTTCATTGAATCCATGGATGTGGAACCTGTGGCTAGGGAGGGCTGGTGGACTGTACTAGTTATCTGCCACATAGATGAGCTGTCACCTGTTATATGCAGGTCTTTTCCTCAGTGTATCAGAACACATCAATATTTATGGATTTTCCCTTTGCATTTGATCTTTTAATAATTTGATCCCTTCTGAATGAATCAGTCCATCAACTTATTATTTGTATTGATTTGTACTTGTCACACTATTAGTACTTGTAATACTCAAATGCTTGCTAATTTACTAGAATTCTTGAAGACTTGTTTTAATATTGATATATGATTTGAAACCATTCAAGTATAAGAGAAATCTTGCAATCCTCATTCTTTACTTTCATTTTGCTCTATTTTCTCCTTAATGGTTTCTGCATCATATAAAAGCAGGAAGAATTAAGTTTTCTTAAATATTCCTTATTTCTATGCTTTCTCCTTAAGGATATATTAGTAACATTCTCAAATTATTAATAATTGATCATTAATTTCTATTTAGTAGGTACCATTTCATCCCTACAATGTATTCTTTATCAAATTTCTAGCTTCAGCACAATATTCTCTGACTTCATCAGTTGAAATGTAAGGCTTTTCCCCTATTCAACTCTATGTCCCCATAATACTAAGGCAAGTATTCTTCACGTGGGAACAACTCAGTCAATATTTGTTGAATTAAGTCATTAGACATATTGAAGAGAAGTCTTACAAACCCAAGTCTCTTTTATTAATGTGAATATCTCTTTGTAGTAGCTCTCTGGAACCTAAATTGATCTGTTTTCCCAGTTTTCTTTTATAGCTCCATATAGAGCGCACAATTAATTTAAAATGAATAGCACAGTCAAGCTGGGAAATACTTGACAAAAAACTTAACTCTAGGCAAACAGATTTCAAAGAATCACTATTTATAGTGAAACTTAGCCAGCCATTCTCCTAATTCTTCTAAATCTTGATGTACCAAACTAATAAAGTATGTTTAGATACAATTTAAATGAAAGATTAAAAAGAAAAAAAAACCTCATCCTCTATATCTGCCTTAAAGAAAGCAGTCAAGTTTTTATGTTTATTCTCAGTGATAATATGATTTCATGTATTTTTATTGTTCATTTGCTGGACTAAAGAAAGGAAAATTTTATTTCTTGGGATGAAATGCTATCTGTTGGAACAGAATTGTTTTTCTTATTCAAATCTTTTAGTACTTTGAGATTAGAAGCAATGAAATATCTGCACCTCATTTTTGTGGGACTGAAAAAAGGAGTAAAATTAAACTGTCTTCATGGAGATCAAATGGGGAAAAGCCATTTGACACCATTAGTTGTGGGGTCCCAAGAGAGCACATGAAACACATTGGATTTCCCCATCTGAAAACATAACCAGAGCCTGCCTATACATGCCAAACATGCGGAATATGAACAGCCCAAGCAGTCACATAACAATCTGCATGATGCCAAACATCTGGATCTTTGGAAACTTCCAAATGAATGAGTGAATTTTTCACCTTTATTCTGAATTGTTTTGGCAGCGTGTGAACACAGTCAAGTGTGGCACTTATGACTGTGTTGTTCCTTCTAAGTGTCAAGTTCTAAAATGTCTTAAAAGTCCTAGCCATTCAATATCCAAAAAAAAACCTATTTAGAATAGAGTTTTTGTGATTCATTTTAAAAGAACTTATATTTAACACTTATCATGGCAAAAATATCAAGGCCCATTAAGTCAATTTATATATTGACTCAATAGATTTTATTTTTTTTTATTAAATTTATTTTTTTAATTACAATACTGTATTTGTTTTGCCATACATTGACACGAATCAGCCATAGGTGAACACAATCTCCCAATGCCGAAGCCCCCTCCCACCTCCCACCCCACATCCTCTACTTGAATCATCCTGTGCATCAGCCCCATGCATCCTGCATCCTACATTGAACATAGATTGGCACTTCGTTTCTTACAAGAAAATATACATGTTTCATTGCCATTCTCCCAAACCATCCCACCCTTTCCCTCTCCCTCAGAGTCCAAAAGTCCACTCTGTGTCTCTTTGTTGTCTCACATATAGGGTCATCATTACTGTCTTCTAAATTCCATATATATGTGTCAGTATACTGTATTGGTGTTTTTCTTTCTGGCTTACCTCACTCTGTATAATCGGTTCCAATTTCATCCATCTCATTAGAACTGACTCAATAGATTTTAGAAAGCATAGCAGTAATGTACTACTCTCCAGGGAAAATATCCATATTGAGGTCATCTGTCTTCAGCTTCTTATGTACCCCATTTTGAATTCACTATGTTATTGTACCTCCTCTAATCCCTCCCTTACTGTCTGAGAAGTTTCTCCAGGAGGGATGTGGAAAAGAAACATACTTTGTGACTGGGAGCAGAAGAATGAAAAATTTAAGGGTCTGACATCAGAGGCCAAAATGAAACAAAGCTTTGGCAACAACCTGAGATGCAGAGGGAAAAGAAATAACATCAAGGCGCTGGTCAGAGATGCTCTTTAGGGAGGTCAGAAAAGATGGGGTACCCTCCCTCGATACAAGGACCACGTGAAGCCATGTTGGGAACTCGTCAAGAACTTAGATCAACTTAAAGGAAGGAAGAAGAGACTAGTGTCTGTGACTAGAAATTTCAAAACTGCTACCCGAATTCTTTCGTTTTCTTCTCCCTCCTCCACTTTCTTCTCTCTCTCCTTTTCCTTTTTCTCCTTTCATTGTCCCCTTTTCTCCTTTTCTGTATATTCATATCCCTGAATTCAAAAATACAATCCATGATTCTACAGACAGAATTTTTTCATGTAATAAATAACTACCCCTCTTTCTAACCACCACTCCATCTCTTCCTTCTTCCCGACTAAATACCTCTGAACCCTCAGTCTTCTATAAGCTCTCCACTGCCTGTCCACCAGATACCTTTTCTTTGCACCATAGAGGTCAGCTTCCAAACCTGTTAGTAAGTGTTAGAGCTTCCATTAAGCTAATAAAGCTCAAGCTTCAGAACTTCTATTTTATTATCCAGGGCCCGGGGAGTGGCCCCAGCAATATGTTCATATAGGCATATGCTTTGATAAAATTTGCAGCGTGAAGTTGCAGGGCCAGAAGTTGTTTCACAATATGGCATCTGACACCAGAAATACGTTGATGTGAAAGAGAAGCAGAAGTTAGTCTGTGGGAAGTTACAAATGGAAAATAAATTCAGTTCTCATTGATACTTAGTCAGAATGTTCTCTTTTGTCAAAAAGTTCTTGATGACTATAAGAAATACAATAATGCACTATATATTTTTCCTTTTTAATGCAGGTCATAATGAATGAAATTAATCAAACTTTCCATTTGTTAGGCATACTTACATAGCAGAACTACAAATAGCCAATGTGTCTCTGTTTAAATTAATGTGATCTATGTATCCCAGGTTATTAAATAACATCTTACCATATCTGATAATCTTATCCTGATAAAAGACTAGGTATTCCACTCAAAGCTATACATAAAATTGCCAGCAACACAGAGGAACTGACTGAAAAGACATTTGTTCCAAAGACAAAATTCCTACACATGTACATTGGGAAGTCATCCAACTGTAGTATAAAAGCAATTTGTTCACAATTTTGTGGCTCAAACTGATTTTTAAATGCATTTAAGTGGCTCTTGAGCAGCTTTAATTTTAAATTTTGCACATTTTACAGAATCAGTGACAGTATTAAAAATCAAATATTTTTGAAGGAGTATGCTAATAGGAAGCCAAACACGTAAACTAAAGAAAACTGATAGAAGCTTCAAAATGTCTTTAAAGTTTGAGATAATTATAATATTTAAAATATGTAACTAATTATTTTTTTCTGATTATTCTATCAATAAATAAATATTGCCTTTCTCCCAATTTTGTATTTATAATTTGATATTCTTTTTGTTAAAAAAAGCTCCCAAATCATATTAGTTTCAGGTTTCACAAACCCTGGACTTTCTCCTGACCTAAGGCTTCCCTGGTGGCTCAGTGGTAAAGAATCTACTTGCAAAGCAAAAGATGCAAGTTCAATCCCTGAGTCAGGAAGATCCCCTGGAGAAAGAAAGGGCAACCCACTCCAGTATTCTTGCCCGGAAAATTCCATGAACAGAGGAGCCTGGTGGGCTACAGTCCAAGGGAATGCAAGAGTCAGATACAGCTTAGCGACTAAACCACCACCATCACCACTTTAGCATCATTTCATAAAGTCCAAAAGTTCTTGCCTCAGAATCACCCATCAAAATGCAGAGTCATGGACTCAACTCTCCATCTGAAGAATCAGCACCTCAGAAAAGTGACTCTGGGACTTTCATTTTTAACAAAGTCTGTGTATGATCCTTTTGCATATTCAAGATTGACAAATGCTGCTCTTTTAGAAATGTTTTCTTGGAAGTCTAATAACCTACTTCTTGTCAACCCCATTTTTCTAGCTCTCATCTCCTCATCCTTTCCATTACATTTGACGTCCTTTTCTTGAAAAGTAGAGCTTGTCTGGGTTATCCCTGGAACTTCCTGATTTATCTCTTCTCCCTCATTTGGACTTATGTTCCCTAAATGTTAGCATATCCAACAAGGTTCTCATCTTAGCCCTCCACTTTTATCTACACTTCTTCTTTTTTCCATTAGTGGTTCAATTTTCTACCAGACCCAGTGATCACCTGTATGAATTTTCTAGGGTAGGCATAACTAATTACTGTAAACAAGGTGGCTTGAATCAACTAAAATTTGTTATCTGGAAGCCAAAAGTCTGAAATCAACATATCATCTAGAGGATTTGAAGAATATGGTAAATGCTTCTCTCCTGTATTCTCTTGACTCCCAGCCATCCTCTTCATGCAATCTTTCATGCTTTGGCTTCTAGATGCATCACTATAATTGCTGCCTCCGTCTTCACACGGCATTTTCCCCTGTGTGTGTATCTAAATTTCACTCTTTTTACAAGAGGGACATCAGTCATAGTGGACTTAGAACCACTCTAATCCTGTAAAACCTCATCTGCACTTCATTATATCTGCAAAGATCCTATTTCCAAATGAGGTCATATCCAAAGTTCCTTGGAGGGTAGGAGGAAAGAGGTGGAGCTATTACTTGAGCCAGTATATCACCTCAGAGCCACTGGTTCTCTGTGCAGTTTGAGAACTAGTCTTTGAAATTGCACAGTGGCCCATTAAATTTAAGTTAACCAGTTCAGTTCATCAAGCTATCTTCTTTCAAGGCACCCCATAAAATAACTCCTTAAGTAGTGACTGGACTTTGTACTTCTTCCTCACTTAGACCCTGTCTGTCCCATCATGGTCAGATCAATCAGGAATCAGGATAGTCACTCTATCCTAATGATAAAGTGTATACATATAACTGTGTCATGGGGCCAACCACTGTAAACACTGTACTCACTTTGCATGTGTCATTTGTAATGGCATCACAAAGTTAGGTAGAGTGCTATGGCCTTAAAATGATTTAGCCATGATCACTTCTCATAGTTTAAAGACTAATATTGAGAATGGTTACCTGCACAGTGCCTTCTTTTAGGACTTGCTTGTGGATGTCACCAGTGGCTTCCCTGGTGGCTCAGATGGTAAAGCTTCTGCCTGCAATGAGGGAGACTTGGGTTCGATTCCTGGGTTGGGAAGATCCCCTGGAGAAGGAAATGGCAATCCACTGTAGTACTGTTGCCTGGAAAATCCCAAGAACAGAGGAGCCTCATAGGCTACAGTCCATGAAGTCACAAAGAGTCGGAAACAACTGAGCGACTTCACTTTGTGGATGTCAAAGAGATGAGCAATAAAGTTGTCCCTTTTGATGGTGCTGGAAGAGGAAGCAGAGTATTTTCTAGGCTACGTGGGACATTAAAGACCAAGGATTTCCATTGTTTCCTGAATCCTCTCTAGGTCTACTGGCCCAAACTTGAATACCCACACCAACCCCATAAGGAACAGTAGTTTAGAACACAGCTCCAGAGCCAGATGACCTGGGTTCAAATCCTAGCTCTCCCACTCACTACTAGGCAACCTCAGACAGTTGCTTCACCTCAATGTTTCAGTTTGGTCATCTGAAAAAGGAAGAGAAATATAAATTTCTAACGCAGCATTATTGTTGTTTAGTTGCTGGGTCATATCTGACTTTTATAACCCCATGGGCTTTAGCCCCCCAGGGTCCTCTGTCCATGGGATTCTCCAGGTAGGAATGCTGGAGTGGGTTGTCATTTCCTTCTCTCAGGGGATCTTCTACCCCAGGGATCGAACTCACATCTCCTGCATTGGCAGGTGGATTCTTTACCACTGAGATCCCTGGGAAGACCAACATAGAGTTGTAGTGAAGAGTAAATGAGATATTACATGTATAGAACTGAACATAGAGTGCGGCCCCAAGAAGAGTTCAAAACTAGCATATGCCATGACCATTCTGTAGTTGGTAAGCTTTCTAGGTGACCTAACATTAACTCTGTATAGCTTCTGCTACATTCTGATATCTCCCAGGACAAGTCCTATCTACCTCTTTCTTGGCAGCCTCAGGTTAGAAGACAGCAGTTACACCTGGTGCCTCAAAAGATTTTTCTGACTCGAGCTAAGTATCTCCATTTTTTTGTTCAATGAGTCCTCATAGGCAGCCTTCCTTATTGGGGTCAGATAGCCTGGTATGCACTCCCATAGCACTATGGGCCTCTCCTGTATAGCGCTGACTACAGTTATAATTTTCCCTTTTATTTGTGTAATGGTTAGTGTCATCTCTCCTGTTTGACATGAGAGTGGGGACCGTGCCTGTGTTGGCTCATGCTCATGGACAAGTGACCTGCTATGACATGGGACATGAGGTAGAACCCATCAGTATGGTTTTCTGGAGCCTTAGGAAGAGACACCCACAGGCAAATAACTTGTTGCCTCTCGAGATTCGGGCGCGAATCTCTGCATGTCTACTCAAGCCTGACTCTCAGGCTCACCTTGTTATAGGATTCCCACTGAGCCCACGGAACTCAGGCCTGCCCTGAAGTTCCTCCGCTCCCCATCCAGCTCTCTCAGGGGGTCTCCCAACCCCTGGTAAGGAGGAGAAACCCCAGCCTGGCTTCTCCCTCTAACAAAATTGAGACACATTTACGTTTTTTTAAAGAGATGCTCCCCTTCAACCCCAGGGCCTAGGCTATATTCCAGCTGTGATCCTGGCAGTTTTCTCCCCTTATAAGCTAGGGTTTGTGTGTATTTTGGAGGAGAAGGTAATAACAAAGGCAGGGGTTGCAGCATTGGACTACAGGGAAAGTCTCACATGTAACTGCAGCTTCAAGGTAAAGGTCATAAATCAGGCTGCTCATATTTCCCCACAGTCCAGAGTCATGGGTGCAAAATCCAGGCCTATCCCTAGAAAGACCTGAGGAAAATGTACTGGAGAAGTTTGTACACTCATGATTCAGTGGATTTTTACCTCCAAGTCAATGGTTTCCGGGGGCTTCCTGGTAAAGCTCAGCTGCATGAAGAGCCCGCCTGTAATGCAGAGGACTCCGCTTCAATCCCTGGGTTGGGATGATCCCCTGGAGAGGGGAAGGGCTACCCACTCCAGTGTTCTGGACTGGAGAATCCCATGGACTATTCCATGGGGTCACAAACAGTTGGACACGACTGAGCGACATTCATTACACTTCACGTTAATGGTTTCCAAACTTCTTACCATTATGAACACTTCTCCTATTCACCATCACACAAAATTGCACATTTGTTAAAGATTTTGTATTTAACAAAATGTTTTGATAAATTTAAAAAGACTAATATTTCAATATTATAATTTAACCTGTATTGTGGATTAAATTGCCAAGTATAGTTATTTGAATTCACCATCTCAATAAACAGTTCAAAATGCATTAATAGAGCTATTCTAATAAAAATATATAAGCATATGAGTCCCTTGGATTTCAAGGAGATCAAACCAGTTAATCTTAAAGGAAGTCAACCCTAAATATTCACTGGAAGGACTGATGCAGAAGCTGAAGCTCCAATACTTTGACCACCTTATGTGAAGAGCTCACTCACTGGAAAAGATCCTGATGCTGGGACAGAACGAAGGCAGGAGAAAAAGGCAACAACAGAGGATGAGATGTTGAATGGCATCATTGACTTAATAGACATGATTTTGAATAAACTCCAGAAGACAGTGAAGGGCAGGGAAGCCTGGTGTGCTACACTTCATGGGATCACAAACAGTTAGACACAATTTAGGGACTGAGCAACAGCAATGAGCATGTGACATCAATATTATGTTTATTATCTCTGCTTAAAACTGTAGGGATATTCTCAACTCCATGTTTTAGAGATAATAGTAGCAGTTCATTTAGGGACAGTGGTCAGTTAATTTTTAATGAAAATAGATGGTACCATATGAAGAAGGAATTCAGTTCAGTTCAGTCACTCAGTCGTGTCTGACTCTTTGTGACCCCATGAACTGTAGCACGCCAGGCCTCCCTGTCCATCACCAACTCCCAGAGTTCACCCAGACTCATGTGCATTGAGCTGGTGATGCCATCCAGCCATCTCATCCTCTGTCGTCCCCTTCTCCTCCTGCCCCAAATCCCTGCCAGCATCAGAGTCTTTTCCAATGAGTCAACTCTTCACATGAGGTGGCCAAAGTATTGGAGTTTCAGCTTCAGCATCAGTCCTTCCAATGAACACCCAGGACTGGTCTCCTTTAGGATGGACTGGTTGGATCTCCATGCAGTTCAAGGGACTCTCAAGAGTCTTCTCCAACACCACAGTTCAAAAACGTCAATTCTTTGGTGCTCAGCTTTCTTTAAGTCCAACTCTCACATCTATACATGAACACTGGAAAAACCACAGCCTTGACTAGACAGACCTTTGTTGGCAAAGTAATGTCTCTGCTTTATAATATGCTGTCTGCTGCTTAGTCACTTCAGTCGTGTCTGACTCTGTGCAACCCCATAGACGGCAGCCCACCAGGCTCCCCCACCCCTGAAATTCTCCACGTAAGAACATTGGAGTGGGTTGCCATTTCCTTCTCCAGTGCATGTAAGTGAAAAATCGAAGTGAAGCTCAGTCATGTCTGACTCTTCATGACCCCATGGACTGCAGTCTACCAGGCTCCTCTAGGTTGGTCATAACTTTCCTTCCAAGGAGTAAGTGTCTTTTAATTTCATGGCTGCAGTCACCATCTGCAGTGATTTGGGAGGCCAGAAAAATAAAGTCTGACAGTTTCCACTGTTTCCCCATCTATTTCCCATGAAGTGATGGGACCAGATGCCATGATCTTAGTTTTTTGAATGTTGAGCTTTAAGCCAACTTTTTCATTCTCTTCTTTCACTTTCATCAAGAGGCTTTTTAGTTCCTTTTCACTTTCTGCCATAAGAGTGGTATCATCTGCATATCTGAAGTTATTGTTCTCCTGGCAAGAAGGAATTACTGTGATTCAAATAAGTAGCATATTAGTTCCAAGGACTACATAGGATTTTACAGACAATCTGGTGGTAATCATTATTACATGTTTAGAAAAATAAATATGAAGAGATTGATAACTTCAGATATTTGTTTCTAATCCCTGAGTTATAATGCCTTTTAGCCAAAACACTACTCAGAATCAAAGTGAACCTGAGTAACTATGGTCATTCACTAAACACTTTTGTCAATCGCCAAGTAGCCATAAATTTCCCCTGAGTCTATTTTGGGAAAGAAACAAAATAAAAATCTCTATAAAATTATTTAAATATTATTTGTTTTAAAAAATGAAGATATTTAGCATATATCTTATGCTTTTATATTTCCATCAAGCAGAATACTATAACCACATCGTTAATCATTATATCTGTTGAAATCAATTTTTATTCTGCATTCATGAATTGAATAATGTGATAAATTCTAGAAACAATATGATAACATTCTGAAATCATGATTTTGTTTCTCTCTATACAAACAGAGAATTTAAAAGGAAAACTGGAATTATCCAAGGTTAAATGGCTGAATCGTAGTTCAAAATTTGAGATACTATGGCCTTTAATCTTGTGGTTGAATAGGTGCCCCTTGTAAATCATTACTATGTCTAAGCAGCAATAGTGCAAGCAGTTACAGAGTTACAAGGCCATTCATTCACTGGTCACAATATTAGAAATAGGGTATTTGCACAGGTAATTAAAATGGATTGTGGACTCATCAAAGCTTGTTTTGAAATGGACTGTGGAAAGGGCACAGTGTTCTGTCACTCACTTAGAAATTATTGCCCTAGACACTGGCCAGTTGTCATTGTTTAAGGCAATCCAAGAGCCAGGAAGGGTCTCAGATATAATGTTAAGACATAAAGAAGAATTATAGCATAAATTTACAATGAACAAATTGTCCTGGGCTCCCAAATTGTGCTATTTGTAGCTTGAACACAGAAGCCGGGGGGGTAGCCATATGGCAGAGGCCACCCTTCTCCAATACAAAAAGTTATTAAATCTCCTGGAGTTGGCTAAAGGAAACCATAATTATTTGCAAATGGAAAAAAAAGCCACAAGTTTCCTTCCCCTCTCCTTGCAGATCATTTTCTTATCCCAGGTTACATATTTTCAGCTTCATCACACATCAGAATGTTAAATCAAACCCCATATCCTAAGCATATTAAAATTCTTTCCTACTCCTGAACCTGTGGCACAAGCAGTACCACTATTTCAGAATCATCATTATTTTGTTTTATAATTGTGTTGTGGTTTTCCTATCAGTTGTTTTTCAATGTTAATGTGCACAGTTGACAGCAAATATACTATACATTTTAACTCTCTCCAAGAAACAGCTAAGGCTGTTTCCTATTTATGTCTATTAATATTTTCATAAAACATTATAAGTGATTCTCTACTATCTCTGATGAGGTGTTAACACCATCCAAAGAAGACATTTAAAAATGAAGGGGCCAAAAACAACAACAACGAAAAAAAGGAGCCAAAGTGAGTTTTCTAGTGTGGGTCATTACCCAGTTTTCTCAATCCAGATCTTAATTTCATCTAACCTAAAATGCACTGCTTCTTTGTACTTGTACAATGGATACTAAGCAGTGAGGAAATCTAAGTATTGATGAAGAGCTGTTTTTATGTTTCTAGCAGAGAAATGTTATTAGTTCAATGAAACCTCACTCTAACAGTCTACTAGCACATGGGCTTTTTAAGTACAAGGGAAATTGCTTTACAAAAAATTCCAAAACTACCTCTTTATCAGCCACCTATTCCCCCAGTGATAGAATTTTTATAAACTTCAAGTTGATTTCTTTGTATTTTGCAATGCCAAAAACTGTAATTGTACTAAGGAATTTGAAAATCAACACAAGACCAATAAAATGCCTGTCACTAGGGTGAAATACCAAAGTGAAATAGTGATGAGAAATGTTTAACGATTGAGCTTAAGGAAAAGATTGCCTTGCTTTCTAAAGAATGTGACAGAGATTTCTAAAGAATTTCAGCAACTCTTTTTGAGAAATATGTAAGGGGATATTTAGGGTGAACAGAAATTCAATTTATATTTCCTATTTATGATCCCTAAGCATATCCCCTGTTACACTTTAGCTTATCAGAAAGAACACTATACTTGTGAATGCATCAAGCAGCACTAGGTCCCCCTTGCCAAACGTTAAGAGGCATATCACATGTTACAGTGGGTTTTCACTTGGCTATTTGTACATGGAGCTGTGAATGGTTGAAACTCTAGAATGGTTTGCATAGCTATAACAATTAGCAAAGCCAAACATACAGGTATCAAATGAGAAATACCTTCAAATTTTGAAGAAAACTTTGCAGTAGGAAATGAATGAAGAATATGGGATATAATTTTATGGCTCACTCAGAAACTCTTCAAAGCCTGGACTCAGGTACTTTGTACAATGAATATTCAGGAAGAATACCAATAATCATTAATTATGTGTAAATGAATTAATTGTCTTTATGCAAAGATACACTATATTTCACAGATACTTAGGGTCATATCCATATGTTTTCATATATTAAAAATTCTGATATTAGGATGTGCCTAATTGCTGATGGCATGAATAATTGCTTGATATGTTTTCTAGGTTTTCTAGGTTAGTCGTATCTAAAACAATAGGTTGTCTTATATCAGTAGAGACCTAGTTTCATCATGACTTTCCTGTTTCATTTTTAGATGCACTCAGACTATTCTGAAGAAGCTGCAGCTTGAATTTAAATATCATAGACTCATTTTTTTTTAAAACAAAGGGATTTATATAGGGTTATTTATCAATTTTCATTTTGCCAAGAAAGGTAATTAAAAATACACATACCAATACTATCTCTTCTTTCTCCAAAAGGATAGTCTAAAAGTGAAAATAGAGAGATCTTAATCTTAGAATTAAGGTTAATCCTTTACTTTCAGTAAAATTAAGTATGGAAAATACACATTGTCCTTATTTTCCCCCCTTTTGTGGATTTGTATCAATCCATGATCCACAAGTTTGGAATCACTTTTCCAGGATATTGTTGCACAAACATTCACACTCATTCACACCTCTGTTACTAATAGACATTAGGAGCAAAAACATGGCAATTATATTATCTAGAGAATGCAGAGACATTTGCAGAATACTTTTTTCTTGATTTCAAGCATCAAAAAACCTTCTATCCCAGCTTCTTTTAAGAAGGCAGATGTGTTAGATTGTATCTAAATAGTATCCACTTAAACTAAACTTCATTCACATCACTATTTTAAGGCCCAGAACAATGGCTGAGCACTGGCTTTTGGTTGTGGTAACTTTTGTAGCTGATCTTTCTGTGTAAATGTATTCTGAGCTGGCCAGGAATGAGTTTGGTAATATTATCCTGTGGATCTTTTCCATCTCTAATGTCTACAATCTAAACTTAGCTTGCTTCTGGCTTTAACTCCTCACACTTTGGCTCCTTCTCTTCAACCCGGCTCCTCTCTTCTGCAAACACTAGAAGCCAAACCCCAGTTATGCACACTTCTGATCCACAGAGCATACACTTTGTTTCTGATTCTCCTGCCCCCAATCCTACTTCCCTTTTCACTACTCTGAACTCCTCCCAGGTGAGCACATTTGGAAAGTGTTAAGATATAATTCTGTAGTTCATATATGGCAAACCTTTCCCCTCTTCCAACTCTTACTTAAAAACAACAACAGTTTAACCACAGGCCCAAATGCCAAGTAAATATTTGGTAAATCACATGACAAAAACAGAACTAGCTGATTAACTCCAGTAATTCTTACTCACATACTGCACTTAATAAATATCTTGGTTTCCAGGTTTGGCTCTAGAAGGCATTTTCCCTGAGATTTTAGAACAGTTCCTTACACATGTATTTTCTTCATATGAGTAGATAGTAAGATAAAAAGGGCTGTCTACACTGACCGCAATCCTTATAATCTAACTTCTCCGTTAACATCTTGGTAGGGGTGCAGGGCTAAAATTGTTTCTACATGTGGGACTACTTCAACTTTTAGAAAATAATCAGACTGTATTCACCTATTATAATGCTCTCAGTTTATAAATGGGAAACAGAAATGAAAAGAGCTTGTCACAAAATATACTGAGGAGAGGAGAAAGTGATAAACCTGGAACTAAAACATCTCTTGACTTCAGTTTAGCTGGATGGAGGAAAGTAAATACATTACACGGCTGACTTGAAATGGCCTAGACTCCACTGAAAAGCTAAAACTATAAAGCTTCTAGAAGAAAATAAAACAAGAAAATCTTTGCCACCATGAAATAGTCTAAGATTATTTAGCACTGAACATTTTTTCATTGTTAATTTGGACTTAATAAAAATTAAAGTTTTTACTCATCAAAAGATAGAATTAAAAATATGAAAATGCAAGCTACATGAAGAAGACATTTATTATACATATATCTAACAAAGAAATTGATCTAGAATATATGAAGAACCTCCACAAATAAATAACAAGACAGATTGTTAAACTGAGCAAAAGACATGAAAAGCCACTTCATGTGTCTAGTAAGTGCATTAAAAGATATTAAAGTGGCTAATAAGTACATTAAAAGATACTGAAATTTAAAGAGAGATATTAAAAATCATTAGTCTTCAGGAAAATGAAAAGTAAAACCATAATTAAGTATCATTTCATACCCACTAGTTTGGCTAGAATAAATAAGACAGGCAAAACAAAGTGTTAGTGAGGATATGGAATAACTAGAACACTCGGTCACTATGCTGGTAAGATTGTAAGTTCATATAACACTTTGCAGAATCATTAATAGCTTTGTCATAAAGACCCAAAGAAATGAAAACATATTCACAAAAAGACTTGTACTGAAATATAATACTTCTTTTCAAAATCGTTAAAATTTGTCCAAATGTCCATCAATAGGAGAACAGATTAGCAAATTATGACATGTTCATTTAATAAAATACTCCTTAGTAATAAAAAAAATGAACTACTAATACATAGAACAACTGGGGAAAACCTCAGAAGTATTATGTGGAACACAATAAGCGAGACATAAAAAGAACACATTGTACATCCATCTACACAAAATTCAAAACCAGGAAAAACAAATCTACAGTGACAAATCAGAACAGTGCTTGTTTATGAGAGAAGGATCGGTTGGGAAATTTCTAAGGTGAAATTTCTAGTTTTAAGATCTGTGCATTTCCCTGATAAAAATCTTACCTTTATGATTTAAAAAAATGCAGGAAAGTAAAATATGCTCCAACTTACTTAGGAAAATAATGCTTTTCCCAAATAGGTAATACCTTTATTTCTATAGAAATTTTCACATAAACATAAAAGTACAAGCAATAGAAAAAGGACTCCATTTACCCACTTCTCAACTTGAGTAGTTATGAACTTTATGCCAATTTCATGAAATAACTATGTTAAGGAGAAAGACATACTGGCACCTGTAACAAAATTATTACATGATTTGAAAGCTATAATTGGAAGACACAAGGCAAAAGGATTTTATAAAATGTTGGTGTGTTTTATCCTCATGATAATTATCTTAGTCTAGCATGTATTTAAGTTATTGATTTATGCATTAATCACCTATAAGAGATATTTAAATTCTTAAAGACATAGCTCCTTTCTGGTCCAATCTTTTTCCATTCCAGCTAATTAATTTAGTAGTGTGAAAGATGATCCACGTAAATTTGTATTCACATTTTTAAGTGTAGACTTCAGTGGTTGTTAGTATGTTCACAAGTTTACACTGTCATCACCATTAATTCCAGAAATTTCTATCATTTCTGCAAAATCCCAGCACTCATTAGTAGTCACTCCCTACTCCTCCTCCCCCAGCTTCTTGCTATTACTAACCTACTTTCTGTCTCTATGGATTTACCTATTCTTGGCATTTCACACAAATGGAATCATTTAATATGTGGTCTTTTGTGTCTGGTTTCTTTCACTTAACATAATGCTTTCAAGCATAATCCATGTTGTAGTATATATAGTACTTCATTCCATTTTATGAATGAATAATGTTCCATTATACAAAATACTACATCTAATGTATGTGAGCCCGACACAGAATAGTTGCTCAGTTTACACTACCTTCCTTCTTCATTTTTTTAACCAAAAGAGAAATTTGAAAGCTTTTCTAAAATTGTAACTTGGAAAATACAGGATTGTACTTTGATCTTTTTAATAGAAGTATAATTAATTTACAATGTTAAATTAGTATCAAGTGTACAACATAGTGATCCAGTATTTTTATAGATTATATTCCATTTAAAGTCATTACAAATAAAAACTATATTTCCCTATGCTGTACAACATATCCTTGTTGCTTATCTATCTTATACATAGTGGTTTGTATCTCTTAATCCCATACCCCAATCTTACCTCTTCCTCCTTCCCTCTCTCCACTAGTAATCACTAGTTCGCTCTCTGTATCTGTGATTCTGGGTTTTGCTGTTTTGTACACTGATTTGTTTTATTTTTAGAGTCCACTTAAAGTCATAACGCAAAATATTTATCTTTGTCATTTCTTCAAGGTTAATACCCTCTAGGTCCATCTATGTTGTCACAGATGACAGAATTTAATTCTTTTTGTGGATTGTGGGCTTCCCTGGTGGCTCAGTGGTGAAGAATCTGCTTGCCAATGCAGGAGACTCAAGTTCCAGCCCTGGGTCAGGAAGATCCCCTAGAGAAGGAACTGGCAACCCACTCCAGTATTCTTGCCTGGGAAATCCCATAGACAGAGGAGCTTGGTGGGCTACAGTCCATGGGATCACAAGAGAGTCAGACACGACTTAGAATCTAAACAGTAACAATATTATATTGTGTGTATATGTATACATAGATTTTTATCCCTTCATCTGTTGATGGGCACTTAGGTTGTTTCCATATCTTGGCTATTCTAAATAATACTTCAGTGAGCAATGGAATACATGTATCTTTTAAAATTAGTGTTTTCATATTCTTTGGCTATATACCCAGAGTGGGATTACTAGATCATATGGTAGTCCTTAGTGGAAAATTCTTAAAGAGATGGAAATACCAGACTGCCTGACCTGCCTCCTGAGAAATCTGCATGCAGGTCAAGAAGCAGCAGTTAGAACTGGACATGGAATGACAGACTGGTTCCAAATTGGGAAAGGAGTACGTCAAGGCTGTATATTGTCATCCTGCTTATTTAACTTATATGCAGAGTACATCATGAGAAATGCTGGGCTGGAGGGAATCAAGGTTGCCGGGAGAAATATCAATAACCTCAGATATGCAGATGACACCACCCTTATGGCAGAAAGCAAAGAACTAAAGAGCCTCCTAATGAAAGTGAAAGAGGAGAGTGAAAAAGTTGGCTTAAAGCTCAACACTCAGAAAACTAAGATCATAGCATCTGTTCCCATCACTTCATGGCAAATATATGGGAAAACAGTGACAGACTTTAATTTTTTGGGTTCCAAAATCACTGCAGATGGTGACTGCAGCCATAAAATTAAAAAACGCTTGCTCCTCGGAAGAAAAGTTATGACCAACCTAGACAGCATATTAAAAAGAAGAGACATTACTTTGCCAACAAAGGTCCATCTAGTCAAAGCTTTGGTTTTTCCAGTGGTCACGTATGGATGTGAGAGTTGGACTACTAAGAAAGCTGAGTGCCAAAGAATTGATGCTTTTGAACTGAGGTATTGAAGAAGACTCTTGAGAGTCCCTTGGAGAGGAGGAAGATCCAACCAGCCAATCCTAAAGGAAATCAGTCCTGAATATTCATTGGAAGGACTGATGTTGAAGCTGAAATGCCAATACTTTGACCACCTGATGCAAAGAATTGACTCATTTGGAAAGACCCTAATGCTGGGAAAGATTAAAGTCAGGAGGAGAAAGAGAAGACAGAGGATGAGATGGTTGGATGGCATCACCAACAATGGACATTAGTTTGGGTAAACTCCAGGAGCTGGTGATGGACATGGAAGCCTGGCATGAGGCAGTCCATGGGTTCACAAAGAGTCAGACACGACTGAGCAACTGAACTGAACTGAACTGATGGTAGTCCTATTTTTAGTTTTTCAAAGAACCTCCTTGCAGTCTTCCATAGTGGCTGTAATTTATACCAACAGTGTATGAGGATTCCATTTTCTTACATCTTTGCCAACATTTGTTATTTGTGATCTTTTTGATGATAACCATTCTGACAGGTGTCAGGTGATATCTCATTATGATTTTGATTTGCATTTCTTTGATGATTACTGATGTTGACTGTATTTTTACTGTGCCTATTGACCATCTGTATGTCTTCTTTGGAAAAATGTTAATTCAGATCTGCCTATTTTTCAATCAGGTTGTTTTATTGTTGTTGAGTTGTATGAGCTGTTTATATATATTGGATATTAATCTTATTGGTCACATTATTTGCAAATATTTTCTCTCGTTCAGTAGGTTGCCTTTTCATTTTTGCTTTCATTTCTTTTGCTTTAAGAAACAGATCCCCAAAAAAAGTACTGCAATGATCTGTGTCATAGAGTATTTTGCCTGTGTTCTCCTCTAGAAGTTTTATGGTTTCAGGTTTTACATTTAGGTATTTAATATATGATGTGAGGAAATGTTCTAATTTCATTCTTTTACATGTAGCTATCCAATTTCCCAGCCCAACAGATTGCTGGGACTGTCTTTCCTCTATTGTATATTCTTGACCCCTTCTCTGTGAATTAATTGACCATAGGGTATAGGTTTACTTCTGGGTCTTCCTAATCAGTCCCTCTGAGCTACGTGTCTTTCCAGTGCTGTGCTGTTTTGATTACTGTAACTTTGTAGTATAGTCTGAATTCAGGGAACATGATATCTCCAGCTTTGTTCTTTTTTTCTCAGGATCATTTTGCAATTTGGCATCTTCTGTGGTTCCATTTTAAGTTTATTATTATGAGTTCTAGTTTTGTGAAAAATGTCATGGGTGTTTTGATAGGGATTGCATTGAATTTATGAATTGCTTTGAGTAGTATGGACATTTTAACAAAAGTCTTCCAGTCCAAGAATATAGAATAGTGTTCCATTTCTTTGTATCATTTTCAAATTTCATTAATCTTTTATAGATTTCAGTGAGTTTTTCGCCTCCTTAATTTTATTCCTAGGTATTTTCTTCCTTTTGATACAATTTTAAACATGATTGTCTTCTTGTTTCTCTTTCTGATAGTTCATTGTTCAGGAATAGAAATGCAACAGATTTCTGTATATTAATATTATATCCTGCATCTTAACTGAATTTGTCTATTCCAATAATTTTTGGGTGCAGGCTTTAGGATTTTCTGTATAGAATATCACATCATCTGCAAATCGTAACAATTTTACTTCTTGCCTTCCAGTCTTCCCTTCCAAAAGAATGCCTTTTGCTTCTTTTCTTCTTGATTGCTGATTAGGACTTCTAATACGATGTTAAATAGAAATGGTGAAAGTGAGCCGCCTTGCCTTTTCCCTAATTTTAGAGGAAAGACATTCAGCTTTTCACCATTGAATATGATGTTAGCTGTATCATAAATGGCCTTTGTTTCATTGAGGTATATTCTCTCTCATATCAACTATATGATAGCTTTCATCCTGAATGAATAAAAACTATGCCTTTTCTATCAAGATTGTATAATTTTTGCTATTGCTTTTGTTAATGTGGCATATATATTCATTAATTTCTGGATATTGAACAGTCCTTGCATACCTGAAATAAATCCCACTTGATCATGGTGTATGATTCTTTTTATACATTGTTGAATTTGGCTTGCTAATATTTTGTTAAGGATTTTTGCGTTTATATTCATCAGAGATATTTGCCTATAAGCTTCTTTCCTGTAATGTCTTTGTCTGATAAATTGTTTCTGTTTCATTATTTATTTTTAAGGTGTTTCCTCTTGCTCTTTCAACTGAGACAAATCCTTCTGTCTTCATTTTGCTTAACTTTCACTATCTCTGTGGTAAGCAGTTACCTCTTGTGGTCTTAAAGGGATGTCCTTATGTGAGAGTATCTTTATACAGTCTACAGATGTCCAGTGGCTTTGGTGGGAGACCTGGATATGATGTAAACACAAGTCAGGTCTTTCTCAGGGTGTACCAGCAACTATCACCTTGGTAGGAGATGGTGCTAAAGATGGAGAGTCTGGGGCTGCAACCAGGTGTGAGCTGGGGCTTCCCCTTTAAATGTGTGCTCTCCCTCTCCCAGACCAGCATCCTTGCCCCAGAGGAGAGCAGTGCTGGAACAAGAGGGGCTGGTGTGAGCACTAGGCCTGTGTTGGGGCCTAGGCTGTGGTTTTCCAGCTGTGGACAGAGATCTGCTTCTGAGGTACTGCCTGTGTAAGTGCCAGCTGTGGCAGTCCCCACCCTCCTTGGATGACACTTCAGGTCTGAGATGCCTCTGTGTCTCACAGACAAGCTCTCAAGTGGAGCTGAAGAATTTGCTTGGTTCAGCTTGGGACAGGCACTGGGGCAGACACAAAAAGGCCAACCAGTCACTCCTAGGGTTTTCAGTCCACCCTCTCGCCCTGCTTCAGGTGTGAGCAAGCACGCATGTGTGCCTCACAAGCAGAGGCCAGGCTTTCCACAGCCCTCCTGTTAGCTCTACAGGCCCTCCCATCAGCCAAAAGGGCCTATATTCCCTGTGTAGGGCTCCAGGGCTGGGGCACCCCATATGTGACTTGAACCACTCAGTCCCCAAGGAGGATCTCTGTCTGCGTAATGTCCCTCTTCGCCTGAGTCCTCTCCTAGGGGCATAGGTCCTGAACTGATTGTTTCTTTTCCCTTCCTACCTGATTCCATGTGAATCCTCCCTATAGCCTTGGTTGTAGGAAGGATTTCTGCCAGTCTTCAGTTAGTTTTCAGTGAGAATTATTCCAGATGTAGATAGTTTTCAATGAGGCTATAATTTGATCTATAAAGCAGGTACTCTAATGTCAATTTTCAGGAGATTTTACATGACAAGCTAAACTCTTTCTAAGAGAAGTTTCCTCAGAATAAATTCTATCAAATGATGCTTTGTGGTCTGAAAAAGTAGATACTTCATGCTCTCTCTCTGGCATGAAGCACCCATCACAGATAGTTCAGCATTTCTAAATTACAAATTCCAGATCCCTGGTGTCTACCAGCTGCCAAGAAGTGCATCAAAATAGAGGGGGAAAATTGATTGTTTTTTTTTCCCCATTGTCTTGTTACTTCTCTGTTACCCTAGGAAATACCCTAGAAAAAGTGTGAGGGCTATTTTTCATGTTATTTACATATCAAAGCATTAAAAAAAAAGGAGAAGAAATTACTTCTTTGCAAGTCTCCAGGACACTGGTGTTGCAATCATCTGTCTTAATCCACTACTTGGGTCATGGTCTTTTTACAATAATGGACCTACCCAGGGTCGGACCAGCAGGAGACTTATTTCAGTCATTCAAGTCAGATGGGTTTTTGACATTTTGGGAAAAAATTGATTAGAAATTTAAAGTTCTTTTGAATCTAAAAATCAGCATCTTTCCTCTAAAGGATAATGGATAAAAGTTGCTTTTAAAATTGTTCTTAATACCTCTGTTTCATTCAACATAACTAAATGTGGTACTCATGTTGAAATGTCACACTGAAAAGACTCTGACACTCAAGACTGTCTTTGATTCAGAATAGTATCTGATTTGGTGTCTTCTTAAACTGTAGTGACTACAAAGTATCTTGTAGTCTATATAGATCTACTTGTATAATGTTTAGTTTCTGTGGGTTATAGCGAATGGTATATGTCCTTAGTTACTCTTCTCAATCAATTTCTCTTTTAGAGAAAATGAAAATATTAAAGAGGTAACTGGAATGATGGAGAAAATTTTTTAGTATTTTTTAAAAATGGTGTAAATTAGCATGTTTGTATAGGATCAGTACCTAGGAGAAATTATAAACTATCTAAAGGAAAACTGACTATATATAGATAAGAATGTGGACTGTTCAATTACAGCAATGATAATATGGGTTTTAGGCAGTTAGTACTGGCTTGGCTGAAGACACAAGGACATTGTCTTGTTAAATGGACTGCTGAGAAGCACCCAAGCTAATATGTTAACTCTTAAAGACTTAGTTTGCAAAGGAAATCAAACATCCTCACCTATTTTTTATTTATTAATATTGATTATAAAAAAGGTTATAAGAGATTCAACAATAACAATTTATGGTAAATATTTCAAAAGCATCTATTCTAGATTATTTTATTTTCTTCTTTCTGATTTTATAAACAGGGTAAAGCATGATTCTTAGATCTTGCCTGGAAGTTAAGGATAGGATCAAATTACCTTTAGATACCCTTTCAACCTTATGATTCTATGATTCATTGCAGCTTAATGTAGATCCCCAAAAGACGTATTGACTTTGACACCCCAAAATACATTGAACTTGACATCCCAAAATACACAAAGGCAAGCAAGGAGATAAATTTTCTTATGACACAATAGAGAAATTTGTCAAAATATGTCAGTTCTCTGGAAATCTAGAACCACAGAAGCAAATTAATCATTTTATTATTCCTTGACTAGAAATAGCAAATTATGCTTTCTGATAAGAGTAATCAGTAGAAGCCTTTTAAAAACAGGGGAAATGGAATATGTATTTATCCCTTAAGGATATCCTCAAATATTTCCAATCCTTAACACTAATTTAATTTGCGATCTGATTTAAGCATTTTTCTACTTCAAGTCTTAAAGAAATATCACTCATCTAAAATATATCATTTAGCACTTTTAATTTCAATATAGTTCATGCAAAATCATAACCCAACATATGTTTTGTTTCTTGGGGCTTTTCCCCCCTTCAGTTTTGGCTGAGTTTTTCTCACACTGTGTAGAGCTGAAAATTATACAGATCTTTAATTGAAATAAATGTGACCAAAATTCAAGTCTGAAGTTATTTAGTTGTATAATCACCATTCTCTAATTCTTCTTTTCAATTCTTACCCATTAACTGACCACAGCTGTTAGTATTGGCTTACTAGAAACTTCTTCTGGCCTTGTAATACCCTAGAACTCAAAGGAGAAGTTCAATGAGTACTGCCAACCCCGAGTTTTCATGTAGATTTCATCCCTCATTTCAAGAAATTTTCTAGCAGTTTTATTCAAAGACCAGACTGTGCTAAATGCCACATGCTATATCTATGCTTAATATATCTTCAATTAAAGGTGAAAATAACCTTGTGTCAGCAGAGAGGGAAAGGGTATCGATATGCTTAAGTGTGTGTGTATGTTTGATAAAAATCTGGGCTATAAACGCAAGAATGCAAGAAGCGGAGCTTCCCTGGTAGCTCAGTGATAAAGAATCTGCCTTCCAATGCAGGACCCATGGGTTCCATACCTAATGTAAGAGGATCCAGCATGCTGCAGAGCAACTAAGTCCATGCACCATAGCTATTGAGCCTGTGCTCCAAAGCCCGGGAGCTGCAACTCCTGAGCCCACGTGCCACAACTACTGAAGCCCGTGCACCTACAGCCTATGCTCCATAGCAAGAGAAGCCATTGCAATGAGAAGCCCACACACAGCAACTAGAGAGTAGCCCTGCTTGCCACAACTAGAGAAAAGCCCACCTGAGCAACAGTGAAAGCCCAGCGCAGCCAAAACTCAGCCTGAGCTGGTGAAATCTGCTAGGCTTGTCTGCAGAGCAAGTCGCTGTGAACCGTGATCCCTCCCCGCTGGGCAAGTGCTCTTGCTTTCCTTCCTTGCTCCTAGCTCTCTATAGCTCAACTTTGCTGGTCTGGGTGGGGTGGACCAAAATGAGACCTTCGTGCAGTACTTCTTTCTTACTTTCCTGGTGAGGCGAAGTCATTCTAGCTGGGAAATTCCTTCCTTCTGCTGAGCAATTCTGATTTTGTGGATGGGGTGATGAAGGTGCAAAATGAAGTGGTCTTTTTTTTTTTCTTATGCAGTTATTCTCAGGGTTTTTATTCCTCTGTGTTGCTAAAATTTCTCTCCAGTTCTCCCAGAGCTGTTTTTATTTGTGGATAGCTAATTGTTGATTTTCATCAGAAGACAGAGACTAGGTCTTCTGTATGACCATTTTGATGATACTACTCTTCTCAAAAATCTTTTTTAAACTACCTGTCACCATTGTCTTTTAAAAAGTAGAAGAGACAGACCTATTACCAATGGAGGGGCGGGGGTGGAAAGACAGTTCCTTAAATCGACTTCATTCACTGTATTGCAGGTCTCACTGCACTAGTCTAACAAAAGTTCATTACAATCTGCCCTTTGCCCAAATTCAACACTTAAAAATCCAGCTTTCAATAATCCACTCATTATTCTAAGATTGTTCTTGACTTGGCAGGGAAAGACTCTAGGCTCACTAGGCTTTTTTTCTTCTTCCTATACCACTAAACCTCTCCCTGGTCCCCCAGTCCACATAGGAAATCACTCAGTTTCTCTATAAATAAATCAACCCCTGCTTTCATGTTTATAAACTGGCCCTAAGCCCTTGAAGAGGAAAAATGCTTTTTTTTTTTTTTTTTAATGTCTGGTAGAGATCCAGATCAAATGAGGTGTTCTGTTTGCTTCAGTGGATGAATAGACAATGAAAGGATGACAGTGTTATGCCCAAGTTGTGAAATCTCCCAATGACCACCAGGGAGCCAATATCTGATGCAAAAGCAAGAGAGTTTTTATTACCAAGCTCAAGCTGGGGCTGCCACCATTACTGACGTAGTGGCTATAGGGAGGAGCCCCGGGTTTTGGGTTACATTGCTTATATGGGGAGTGTTCATGAAAAAAAGAATTTCTAGGTAGGGGGACATCTGATTGGTCACTTTCTTTCAAAGGGTTGTGTGTTGGTTTTTGATTGGTCCCTGTTACCTAGGTAGACCACAAGTTCCTGAACATTAAGTCAGGAGATTCTGGGCTGGGGTCTGATTGGCTCATGGATGGTGGGGTGAGGTCAGGGGATTTCCAAAGGCTCTTTTCCCGGAACCTTACAAAATGGGGTTTTTCTGTTAACAAAATGGAGTAGCTTCGGTTCTCCAACAGAACAGGTAGAATCCTAGAGTTTTGATGACCACATGCTAATTGCAACCCTATACACCACTTGCCACATTAGTGCGTGGACAATCTGAAAAATGCACACATTTTGAACTTTTGACTCTGCATGTTTGCATACAACCTTCCTTTGCTACTGCTCCTCCAATGGCTTTAGGCTCTTCTTCCTTTATTTTACCTTTACATTACCTCTCCTGTGCTCATGTCTGCTCTTTTCACAACCTCGAATATTTCAGTTATAATCACCAGAGAACTCACTGTTTTAAGAAGTCTCTCTCAGTTTATTCTCTAAATAAATAATCATACCCAAAGGTTTGGGGCAGTGGGTTCTGCCTGGACTCCACATACTGAAATTGTGTAGAGATACACTGGAGACTAATTCAAATTATGCTTAGTTTCTGTTGACTGAAAAATAAGTCACAACCTAAAAGTAAAGAGTGTTTAATTCAGTGAGAATGTTTAGGACTTCAAATCTGGGAGGCAGTATCTCAGGTAGCCCTAAGAAACTACTCTGAGGGAAGGAGTCACAGGATATGGACATTTATAACAAAGGGGGACAGGCAGTTTCAACAGAAGAAATTACTGCTAATGAGTGGGGATTGGCTCAGACGGTAAGAGTCTGCCTGCAAGGCGGGAGACCCAGGTTCTAGTCCTCAGTCAGGAAGATCCCCTGAAGAAGGGCATGGCAACCCACTCTTTTTGCCAGGAGAATCCCATGGACAGAGGATCTTGGTGGGCTATAGTCCATGGGGTCGCAAAGAGTCAAACAGGAATGAAGGACTAACACTAACTAAGGAAAACCAGATAGCTCAAGTTAAGGAATTTAGTGCTCTTCTATGCATATGTATGGGAATACAGAAGAGTCTGGATTATTGAAGTCATTCCTTTCATATGCATCTCAGCTATCTGTAGCCAGCATCCTGTTTTTTTTCCTCACATCCTCTCCCCCACCCCACCCTCCCCACTGCGGGGGGCTCTCCACAGAAAGAGTAGAGGCAGTGGAACTTTCCTCAGCAAAGCCGAGGGGTCCCGAGGAGAGGTGAGCCTGCTGTCCACCAACCCAGCCCCTCGGTGAGCAAGAGACAATCAGACGCGACAGGGGTTCTGCCTGAGCAGTTCTGCTTTATTGCTGCAGACTCCCAGCTTATAAAGGCAAGCGGGGGTTTTAGGAGGGACTTTCCATAGTTGCACCAATCACATTAAAGGTCAAATCATCATGTGCCTTCATTATAACAGGAGTCTGTGGAGATCACGCACTGTCTACATGCACGGAAATCAAGAGAGCCAATCAAAAAAACTTTGACAAACAATATAGACCACGCCCCCATCTCTTCCGCCAGGTGCCATCTTAGGTTTTTGACCGCAAAGCTAGCCCCTTTGTTTTAAAGTTTCCCATTTAGAGCCCCACATCTCCCCCTTTTTTATTTTATTTAAGCCCTCAAGACATTTGTATTGATGTTCTGTAGAGCAAGGCGTAAAGCTGTAGGCGGCCAACCTCTAGCCTTGCCAGCCCCTCTCGTGGCTGTGCCTGTTAGGTTGCCCTCCTCTGAGGGTCTTACCCGTCATTGGCTATCCAGCCACCTCTTGGGGGCTAGGCGGAATCTCTCTAGATGATGGGCATCTAGAACTCTTATTTACCTGTCTCGGTTAATCTCTTGAAGGGCTAAATTAAACCAGGGGTTTTGTGGGTGCCCAACGTGGGGCTCCTCTTCCATGACCTGGGCAAGCATAACTGTTTTTGCTGTAAGCGCCTATTGCGGGCTGTGAGATTTTTCTTTTACCTTTAACACTACAACAAGCAGAACAAAAACAAGCAAATAGAAGGCATTTTTTAAACCAGGTAAATGGACTTTGTATCCAGTCCCATAGATCCATTGATCCCTTTTTCACCTGTTAGAGTCTCATTTAACACTGGAAAAGCTGTCAGACAAAAGCTGGGGTATCTCACATTGCAGTCTATGAGCGCCAGAACACGTCTCGATCGCTCTGGCATGGAGATCAAGCTGTTGTTGGAGTACCGTTATGGCGGATCTCAGGTGTTCGAGCTAGTTTGAAATCCCTGAGCAGAGGCAGTGGATATGTTGTTTATAACCTCGATGGTCTGAGCTTGTTGAACTCCCAGCACAGATGCTGACACTGTTGTACCCTCATGGTTGATGGCCTTGTGTGTCGTTAAACCCAGGCTTCAAAGATTTTAAAAACTGTTGCACAGCCGTGGCAATGACAAAGGTCAGCAAGGAGAGTCTAGGTAATCCGACGATCACCAGGAGCAGTGTCCACCAGCGTCGCCACATGGAGGATCTGTAAAGGAAGAAAAGATCGCCTCAGGAACATTTTGTTCTTGGGCTCAATATGTGAATGTCCCTTTAATCTGTGTCAGATTTTGAGATTTGACCTCTCTCTTGTGGTGTAAATTTAAGATTCCTTGCTGGCACCCATATAGGGCTGGGGTCCCCAATGGGGAATATGCATCCGAATCCTCTCCCCATTGTAAGGAGTGGATCAGGCCCCTTCCACTGACCAGTGATGGGGTCTTTCCATCTCACTTGTATTTCAGGTTTTATTTCTTGGTTAGACCAATGTTTTTGAAAACATGATATCGGTTCATTCTTTCAAAAATTTAAAATGTTTAGAGTAAAGAGTGCCATTCCAAGTTGCTGGTGAGGGCTTATTCCCCCTTTTGCTTTTGTAATTGAGCCTTTAAATTTTGATGATGGCGCTCAATTATGGCTTGTCCCTGGGGGTTATGTGGGATTCCGGTGTTATGATGAATGTGCCATTGTTGGAAGAATTTCTGTAGCTCTGGCTGATGAAACAAGGGCCATTATCCATTTTTATTTGATGGGGAAGGCCCAACATCGCAAAACATTGTAAAAATGGCTTTGAGCATGTTTTGCTTGTTCTTCTGTGTGGGCAGTAGGCATGAGAGCAGGCATGAGACACAATAGACACAAAGACATACTTAAGTTTTCCAAAAGGGGAATAATGGGTTACATCAGTTTGCCACAGCACATTGGGTTTTAGCCCTTGAGGGTTTACTCCTGGGAGCTTATTTACAAGCTGTACTTGTAAATAAGGAAGACAGGATTTACAAGTATGTATAATTTTCTTTAATTCTCTAATAGGGATCTGTGGGAACATTTTATGTAGCCCTCTCCAATTTATATGAGTAAGATCGTGAAGATCATAGGCATCTTGTAAGTTACAAGCTTGGATTGTAAGGGAAGCTGCTCTATCGGCCAGGGAATTTCCCATTGAAAGCAATCCAGGTAAATCTTGATGACCCCTAAGATGGTGTACATAAATGGGGTTAACCCATTCAAGTAACAGGGTACGGGCTTGAATCATAAGGGGTGTGATAGGATTGTTATCTAGCCATATGTGAGAATTTAGCAATCCTGGAAGCAAGTTCACTACATAAAGACTGTCAGAAAACAGGTTCATGGGCTCAGGGACTTTTGTAAGCACCATGACAACAGCAAATAATTCTTTAAACTGTGCGGACCCCTCACAAGGCCCAAAATATTTTCGTATATGTTGATCTGGCTGTTGTGACTGTTGTGGCTGGAACACAACAACTGCTGCACCATTCTTTCCTCCATCAGTAAAAACATTGAGGGCATCTGGCATAGGCTTAAAGAGAAATAGTTGGGGTGCCCTCCAATCTAAGTGGCCAAAAGAAGTAACCCATTTGTGTGGCCCATAATGACAGTCAAGGATGCCTAGGTACCCCTCCAGGGCTAAAGCTATTCTCCCATTATTTCTTTGAATCCATTCAAAATCTGATAGTCTATGTGAGATAACAATATTATCGGGTTCATGTGCATAGCATTGGACTGCGATATCTCTTCCCTTCTGTATTAAGTCAGCCATTTGATCTGTACAGGTATGGACTCAGGGAGTTCCCCTCAAGGAGATGTGAACCCATTGTAGAGGCTTTCCCCCCTGGACCAAGGCTGCCATAAGTAAGGACGGACTAGGCAGGACCCACAATTGTAGACTCTCTTCAGGAATATACCTGGCAAGCTGAGCCGTATTGAGGGCCCTTTGAATGTCTTGAAAGATCTTTTGTGGGAAGGTAGAAGGGTTATCTCATCATTGGGCTGTCTATCTTTTAAGAGATCAAAGAGGAGCAAGAGTTGGCCTGTCGAAACAGGGATCCAGGGTCGTAGCCAGTTGAGCTCTCCCAAGACTCATTGTAGGCCAGTCAGGGAGTAGGAGTCTTGGATGTATACCTGAAGTTTTAGGGGGCTCACACCTTCTAGGGACAGCTGAGATCCCAAGATCTTAAAAGGCGGGACAACCTGGACTTTATCAGAGGATATATGGAGTCTCCCTTTTGATAGACACGTTCGTAAAATTTTATATGCTTCTGTCAGCTGTTCAGCAGTAGGGGCACCCAAGATGATATCATCCATATAAACATACAATTTAATATATGTCAGATTTTTAACTGGCTGGAGAAGATCTTTTACATAATTTTGACAATAGGCAGGGCTGTTTGCCATTCCCTGTGGTAAAACTGTCCATTCAAAATGCTCATCAGGCCCCTCAAAATTAGTGGAGGGTACCGAAAAGGCAAACTTTTCACAATCTTGGGATTGTAGAGGTATAGAAAAGAAACAGTCTTTGATATCTATTACCATAAGACATAAATTACTAGGAATAGCTGGTATCCAGGGTAACCCCCTTAGGGGTGTCCCTCGGATGATCATTCAATCATTGATCTTTCTAAGATCTTGTAACATCTCCATTTTCCTGAAGATTTTTTAATTACAAATATTGGGGTATTCCAAGGGCTAGTAGAAGGGCGGATATGTCCCAAATTTAGTTGTTCAGAGATGATTTCTCTAAGGGCTTGTAGCTTAGTGGATGGAAGAGGCCACTGCCCCACCCATATTGGGGGTCTGGGTTTCCATTGTATAGGAGGGACCTGGAGGGCAGTGGCCCTTAGGACTTGGGGGCACCTTCCATCAAGTTAGAGGCTCTCCTTTGCGAAGTTTATCAAATTCAGGATCTCCCCTATGGTTTGATATGGGAGAATGTTTATAATGTTGTTGATATTCTTCCTCATTGAGGAGGTCATCATAAGAGCCCCTATAATCAGTAGTAATAAATACATCTGCTTATATATCCTGGCCAAGCAGATTTGCATTCAATCCAGAAGCTATCAGGGGCCGAACCTCTCCTGCAGAACCATCAATATCTTTCCAGGGGAGCCACTTAGCAGTCTCCTTAGATCGAGTATTCCCCACAATGCCCAATAATTGAGGCCCAAGGACCAATTTCCAGCTAGGTGGGACCTCCTCTGCCTTGAGGACAGTCCGATCAGCTCCCGTGTTGATCAGACATCGAAATCTCTTTCCTCCTATGGTAATATCCATTTTAGGCCTTAATCCAGGCACAATAGGCACAGTCCAATTGGCTCTGGGGGCCCTTTGGCTTTATTGATCCCCATTAGCCTTGTAGGGGACTGGAGCAAGCCGCGTCTGGGGAAGGGTTTTTCAATATGATCTGGCAAGAAACGGGGTCCCCCTTGGGGTGACGGAGCTGGGGGTTGCCCCTCATCTAGTTTATAAGGCTTGCCGTCTTTATCAAATTTAGATTTGCACTCTACCTTCCAGTGATATCCCTTCCTACACCGTGGGCATGGAGTAGTGGGGGTCTCCGACCAGTAGGTCTTCCCTCACCTTGAGGGCAGTCCTTCTTAAAGTGTCCCTCTTGTTTGCAGCCAAAGCATCGACCTGATTTTGGGGGGCTAAGGATCCCTTGGATGTGGTCCCCCAGAGGCCGTCATAGCAGAGAGGGCCTTGGTCATCGCCTCGGTAAGGGCTTCAGTCTGAGCCTGAAGGGCAGTCGAAATAGAGCGGGTCTGATGGCTTTGTGTCCCCACGTCTTTGGTGGCTATAATCCATCACTCCATAGAGCGGTCTTTTGTCCTGCGCAAGCCAACTTATGGTCTGAGTTCATCCCTTCCCAGACTAATAGCTTAACAAATTGATCTCTCAGGGGCCCTGGAGGGAATTTTTTTCTGTATACTCTTTTCTACCCGATCTATGAAGGTGGAGAGGTCTTCATTATTTTTTGAGTGATGCCCTATATAGGGGGCTCACTGGGGCCCTCTGCAAACTTTTTCCAGGCGGCCAGGCATATGGCCCGTACCTGATCTGTATAAGGAGCAGGAATGGTGGCCTGCTGAGGTCCCGTACTCCATTGATCTGCTGTCCCTGACAACATCCCGAAAGTCACCGGGATAGCAGGGTTGGCAGCTTGATTTCTTTCTGCCTTAGCATGACACTCTTCCTTGAAAAAGGCACACCATTTGATATAGGTGTTGCTGGGAAGCACTGCCTTACATAGCATCTTCCAGTCCTGGGTCGTACAAGGTTGATGAGCCAGGCCCTGGAGAATAGTTTCTGCCCACGGGGAGTTTGGGCAATCCTCTGCCACTGCCTTTTGAGCTCTTTTAAATCATTGGCCTCCCAGGGGTACCAGGCTGCCAGCCTATTCCCCCCACCCAGGTTAACATTTACAGGAAAGGCTTGAGTCGGGCCAGTAAAGGGCAGCAGGGATCCCCAAGGGTCCCCGGGATAGGTTCTCCCTTTCCAAGGTGACCTCATTGTCTCTCCCACCCAAGGTGCTCCCGAAACTTCCTCAAGTTGGGGAGGCAGGAAGGGGCACAGATCTCTCCCCTGGGCTCCTGGTCCCAAGGCATCAGAGGAGTCTCTATTCTTTTCCACCCTTTTATCATCCCCAAAAGGCTCCCATGGCCCACTATTCGCTCTAGAGTCTTTATTCCCTGCAGTCTCTTTTGCTATATCTTGGTCCAACATGACTCATTCCTCATCAAACTCTTCCCATTGTTTTTCTGATTTTGAACTGGGGGCACCCGTATCAGTGACATGCTCCTCGCTCCGTGAAAAGCAGAGCTTGAGGGCTGAAATGATCAGACAGAACCCTAAGGGGGACTCCTCACCGTTATCGAGCCTCTCGCTGCCTAGCAAGGGTTTGCACTCGATCCCAAGTGTCCCAAGAGAACAGATTGGCCGAAGCAACCCAGGGGGCCAACCGTACAATGGTCCCCCAGACCTTAATGGCCTGAGCGTCAGAAATCTCAAGTCCCCTGCTTATGAGCATATATCTCAGCGCCTTTGAGTGCAGGCTCATCAGACTTGCTAATGTTATTTCCCATGCTGCTGAGAGAGGATAGAAAGAAAAGTCACTGAGGACAACCACCAAAAATCCTACCGGGAGTGGTGGCAGCCAGAAAGTTGGGCTTATGGTATGCTTTTTTGGAACTGTTTATGTGCCTGCGTCGTTGCACGAAAGTTTTCTTGCTGGGGCAGGCACCCTAGAGGTTTCTAGCCCCTTCTGTGACCCCCTTATCCTGTCACGGGAGTCTTCAAGTGGCAGGCGCCCTAATGGCCTTTAAGTGCCTGACCCGTGCCCACAGGGAAGATTTTAGGCCACGTCCTCAGTTAAGAACGATTAAAGGGAGTTTCACCCGGTCAGGCTCTAGTTACTGAGGCTTACCTATTGTGGTGCCTTCAAAGTCCGCCAGAGAGTGGCCCTAGCCAGGACTTATCAATTGCCTCCACAACCATTCGCCTGTTCACTGAAACTCCAGAAAAAAGAATTAAGGACAGATCAGAAAAGAAGAGAAGGAAAATAAGTCAAGAGAGTTTTTGCCACTTCCCTCAAAACAGAGGGGGCCCACCTTGAAGTCCGGATTACCTCGGGCGATACTCCTCTAAAGGGAGCTCCGTGCTGCAACCAGCCTAGGGTCCTTTGTCACTCCTTCTTTCAGAGCCGCACGGTGACACCACCTCTGTCCGTCCGCTTCATGCCCCACGTTGGGCACCAGTTTCTGCGGGGGCGCTCCGCAGAAAGAGCAGAGGCAGTGGAACTTCCCTCAGCAAAGCCGAGGGGTCCCGAGGAGAGGTGAGCCTGCTGTCCACCAACCCAGCCCCTTGGCGAGCGAGAGACAATCAGACGCGATAGGGGTTCCATCGAAGCAGTTCCGCTTTATTGCGGCAAACTCCCAGCTTATATAGGCAAGCAGGGGGGTTTTAGGAGGGACTTTCCATAGTTGCACCAATCACGTTAAAGGTTAAATCATCATGTGCCTTCATTATAACAGGAGTCTATGGAGATCATGCGCTGTTTACGTGCATGGAAATCAAGAGAGCCAATCAAAAAACTTTGACAAACAACATAGACCCTGCCCCCATCTCTTCCGCCAGGCGCCGTCTTGGGTTTTCGACCGCAAAGCTAGCCCCTTTGTTTTTAAAGTTTCCCATTTAGGGCTCCACACCCCACCCCCCAGCAATCACGGGGGGAGGGGAGAGAGGAGCATGGTGCCAGTATCTGCTGGGTCCCTTTGGGGAGCCCTCGTTTACACTTGGAGATCCCAAATCACTGATGGCTGTTACATCCTTATTTATTGAGAAGGCAGAAGATATTCCATTTCACATTTAAGAAATCAATTAGTGAAAAGTTTGGGTCCTCAATCAAGTTGTGGCCTCAGGAATGGAATTGACAAGTCAAACATTAAGCAAACTGAGCAGTAAAAATGCTGAAGTTCAATACTGGACTACTCATTGGAGTTAAAGAAGTGAGAGAAAAATCTAAAGATGAAGCTCTGCATGTCACTGACTCCTCAGTAGAGTAAGCGTAGAGGGAGAGGAAGGCACCATAGCTAAGAGGAGAACGAAGGCTTTGAATGGCCACAGAATGCCCCACACCCCTTAAAAAGTGCCCGACTTCCCCCATTCAGACTCATCCTTTGTGATTACTGTGGGTATCACCATTTGTATTTTGAAATGCAGCTATCCTAGCTGGAGGTAACACATTATTATGAAAATGATCCTTTAACTTAGTTTGCTCAGTCTTTTTTTTTTTTTTAATCTGTGACTTAAGTTTTAAAATGGTAGCATGAAATTACGGGACATGATGAAGGAACTTGAACAAAAAGAAAGAACTCTGAAATTTTAAATAGGAAAGTATACTTCAACCACTTCATATTTCATCCTGATAAATCAAGATACGGTGGGTGGGTGTGAGAGTGTATGAGTTTCAATAGCAGTTACATCTATGAATGAAGGCAGCACAACTGAAAGATTGTTAAACAGAGATATTTTTCACAGTGAGTAAAATTCTCATAGCAAGTCTTAAATAGTTTAGAAAGATTCACAATTTCCCATCAACAGAAATCCTACTTTAGAATATAACTTTACCTTCAATTCTTGTATTAAAATTTAAATTATGAATCCCTAAAAACTATGATAAGGATAATTCCAACTTGGGGTTAGAATAGCAAAACGTAGAAATTGTGATGTTTCGATGGGAAACATTTAGAGTAAAAACTATTACAAAGTTTGTGCCAATTTTATTTTTATAATGAGCCCCATCTCATTTATTTTTCAAATTACTTCCATTCATGAGCACATGGCCATAAAGTTCACATAGCTCTCTCATTCAATCTTTTTGTTTTATGCCCCAGTAGTTCAAAGATTAGAACAAAAGGAAACCAAAAGTGAGCCAGCCTATTTATCAGCTGCTAAACGCATATGCTCTTCGTCAACAGCTTGACATCCATCAGTTCAGTTCAGTTCAGTTCAGTCATTCAGTCCTGTCTGACTCTTTGAGGCCCCCTGGACTGCAGCATGCCAGGCTTCCTTGTATATCCATGATACACCCTTATTAAATGAAACTCAAGATATAAAGCCATAAAACTATATATTCATAAATCTGCCACTTTCATAGCAAAATAAAAATAAACAAAAGGCACATGTCCTAGAGACAAGTGGCCTAAGTCTTGCATTATTTCACTATTTGTAGTGCATCACAGCAGTTTCCTTGCATCACGTACCATACCTATTGAGCTCAATTCCCAGACTTCTCAGAAAATGCAGACTGGTTGGCTTGAATTCTAGTAAAATATGAATTTGAAGTTAGAACAGTGCATGCATGCATACTTAGTCACTCAGTTGTATCCTACTCTTTGCAACACTGTGGACTGTAGCCCACCAGGTTCCTCTGTCCATGGGATTTTCCAAACAAGAATACTGGAGTGGGTAGCCATTCCCTTCTCTAAGGGATCTTCCTGACCCAGGGATCAAACCAGGTCTCCTGCATTGCTGGCAGATTCTTTAGCCTCTGAGCCACCAGAGAAGCCCTGCCTCTGTTCTATGTGATGTAAATACAGTATGAAACAAGACAAAAATGATCCTGCCCATCACAGAACTATTTATCCAGTGCAGTTGGGAAAAGGGGCAGAAAAGACATCCAAGCAGAAACAAATAAGCATAGTAATGCAAGACACTTGAAAATTCTACAGAGAAAATAACAGTATAATATTATAGGGTTCCAGGGTGAGGGTAGGGGCTAATTTAGGTAGGATGACCCTAAAGGCCTCTTTGAGAAAAAGTGAAAGTTGCTTGATCATGTCCGACTCTTTGCAACTATACAGTCCATGGTATTCTCCAGGCCAGAATACTAGAGTGGGTAGCCTTTCATTTCTCCAGGGAATCTTCCCAACCAAGGGATCAAACGCAGATCTCCGCGCATCGCGGGCCAATTCTTTACCAGCTGAGCCAAAAGGGAAGCCCAAGAATACTGGGGTGGGTAGCCTATCCCTTCTCCAGCAGATCTTCCTGACCCAGGGATCAAATCAGGGTCTCCTGCATTGCAGGTGGATTCTTTACCAATTTAACTATCAGGGCAGGTCTTTGAGAAAGGACCTTAGATAAATAATGTTACAATAAATGATGAGCAGAGATCAACCATAGGAAGATACGGAACCAGAGTCTCATAGGCAAATGACAATGGCTGATCAATAGCAGGAAAAGCTGGGTTTTCCAAAGAATGTAAGTAAGGCCTATTAGGCTGCAGCATACTGAGAGGAGAGAATCATCTCTATGACATCAGAGAAGCTGGAAAAGAGCCACATTGTGTGAGCCTTTGTACACAAAAGTGATAGGGTGTTATTCCATATGTAAGGTAATCCATGATAGCATATAGGTTTCCCAGGTGGCACTAGTGGTAAGAGCCCACCTGCCAGTGTAAGAGACACAGGAGACTCCAGCTTAATCCCTGGGTTGGCAAGATCCCCTGAAGGAGGAAATGGCAACCCACTCCAGTATTCTTCCCTGAAGAACCCCCATGGACAGAGGAGCCTGTCAGGCTACAGTCCATGGGATCACGGTCAGACATAACTGAAGCAACTTAGCATGCACACATGATATCATAGGAATTTTTAAGCATCCTAATTTTTAAACAAACAATATTGATTCCAAAATATCAGTGATGCATGCCATAGAAGGAGTAAAACAAAGATCCATAAAAGGTAGGACAGTCCTTCCAGTTCCTAATAAAGCACATTTTCAGAGAAGAGTGACATTTGCAAAAGACCTTGAAAGATGAGAAGTCACCTACTAAATGGACGGGCAAGGTGTTCTGTTTCAGGTGAGAGGCTGCCAAGCTTAGAGGCACAGAAATAGTATATTTAAGAACCTGGTAAAGAAAGAAGCCATTCAGCCCATCAGAAAGATGAAAAGTCTGGGAGAGTAAAACATAAAGCTGGAAAAGTAGATTTGGACTAAGTCCAAAGAAAAGGATAAGGCACTAAGGTAAGTCGCTCAGTCGTGCTCGACTCTGCGACTCCATGGACTGTAGCCTACCAGGTTCCTCCGTCCGTGGGATTTTCCAGGCAAGAATACTGGAGTGGGTTGCCATTTCCTTCTCCAGGAGATCTTCCCAACCCAGGGACTGAACCCAGGTCTCCCGCGTTGTAGGCAGACGCTTTACCATCTGAGCCACCAGGGAAGTCATAAGAAAAGGATGGACTAAGTCAAAAGGATGGAAAAGACCCTGATGCTGGGCAAGATTGAAGGCCGGAGCAGAAGGGGATGACAAAGGATGAGATGGTTGGATGGCATCACCAACGCAATGGACATGAGTTTGAGTAGGCTCCAGGAGTTGGTGATGGACAGGGAGACCTGGTGTGCTGCAGTCCATGGGGTCACGGAGAGTTGGCCACGACTGAGCAAATGAACTGACTGAAAAAGGATGTTCAGTATCAGGCTGAACGGTTGGGTTTTACTTAATAAAAAATGGGTTTTTGTTTTTTTTTTTTTGGAATGGCAGTTTCTATAGCATGTGCTTTAGATGATGGGTGGAACACTATGTAAGACATGTTAGGATGTATGGAAATGACCAGAACAATTTTATTTGCTAGCGTCGGAAACCCAACTCAAAGTGACTTAATTCTTGCCCCAGTAAGTGGTAAGTCCAGGGGTATGCCAGCTTCAGGAATGGCTAAATCCAGGTGCTCCAAGTGTGCTGAAGTGGATCTGCCCACCCAATGCCTCTGTTCCCCTCTGAACTGTGGCTCCCTCCACTGGAAAAATGTCTACCAGCTGCTCCAGGTTTATGTCACTCTCAAGGCACATGATCTCAGAAGGAGAGACTCTGTCTCTCTCTCTCCCAGTTTTCAAATATTAAATCTTAGAGAAAATAATAATAGTTATGATGATTATTAAAATTTATTGCACACTTACTATGTGCCAGAATATGCTCCTATCACTTTACATGCATCAATACTATCTCACTTTACTAGCTCAAAAATCCTATAAATTAATAATACTATCAGCTCCAATTTTCAGATTATGAAACAGAAATTTGATATGATTTACCCACAGCAACTTATTTACTAAGTGTTAGGGCCAGAATTCAAATCTGAGTGAAGACTCTAGAGATAGAACTCTTAATGTAATTATTTATTATAAAGAGATTTGAACACATTCAGAATAAGTCAAACTAGTGTTGTTAGATTTATACCCATTCTTGGCTGAGCTCCCCCAGGCAATCCACAGATCAACTGCCTCCTATATTATTTTAAAGCACATTTCAGACATTTTATCATTTGCACTTGCTCTATATACCTCAGCATACATTTCTTAACAAGACCACCCTAAACTATTCCCTAAAAAATAAGCAATAATTTCTTAATCTCGTCAAATAACCAGTCCATATTTGCTTTCCCAGTGGGTTCATAAATGTCATAAATCTTTATTTCTATATTATGGGACTGCAACAGCAAAATCTAGACTCGGAGGAAAACTGCAAGATAACCAGTGTTTGACAAGAGGAAAACTTTTTAAATTTAAAGAAGAAAAAGAATGGAGGAGAAAGTATAGATTGTTAGAGACTTGAAAGACTTGTCAAACAGGCGATGTGTGGAAACTTTTGTGGACACTAAGTACTGAAAATGCTTTAAAATTCCTTTTTGTGCACCAGGAATGACCAGTAATATTACAGTATGTTAAAGCCATTTGGACTGGTTCACCTCTGTGAAGTTATAAATGAAAGTGTTAGTCGCTCAATCATGTCCAGCTCTTTGCAACCCATGGACTGTAGCCCTCCAGGGTAAGTTATGCCCCCAATCAATATGCAAGTTATTTAGGGATTGCTTTTTATATTTTTTGTTTAATAACTACAATAAAATATTTGCACAGTTCAAAGGTTAAGATTACAAGGCATATTCAAAAACTCTAACTCCTGTCTTTATTCTCTTTATGTCCCTCCCTCCCTTTTTAAGTAACTCTTCCATTTAACAGTTTACTCTTCCATTGTATATAGTTAGTTGCATTCCAGGGTTTGCATCAGCTATGTTTCCAGAACAGTTGCTTTATTCCTATGGTTTTATCCACTTCTAATTTCTGTATCCCTCCAGTTTGTCCCATCCAACTATAATCAACCTTTTATCATCTGGTTCTTTTTAAATGTATCTGATAAGTTGTTACAAGTTGCTATAGACTATCTCTGTTGAACCCCAACTCCACAAAGCAAGACACAGTCACCATTAATCTTCACATTCTGATTTGAAGAAAGTTAAGGCTAATATCAAGTATTTTCTGGAGCAAATAAAAGAGGAATGAGATACATATTGTAAATGGTACTAATCAGCACCTTCAAAGGCCTCAATGCCCTGAGGCCAAGGCAAACTCAGGGAAAGAACCCTCAACGTGCTGTGCAATTTGCTCTGGGAGTTAATATGAGACTTTGTCAGGATCATACACAGAGCATACTCCTGAGGACCCAAACCAAATTTGTATTCCTGCACAGAATATACCATTTGACCTGCAGAGGATATTTCAGCTAGTTTGAACAGAATGCAGTTTTCCTTTAAAAATAGAAGGATCCAAGAAATCAGTCAGGGATCCAGAGGCTCATTCTCATCATGCACGGTAAAGAATTCTTGGAAGTATAAGACAATATAACAGAGAAGTTTAAAGATTTTGAATGCACCATTGGAAACCTGTGGAACTGCAAACTCAGTGTGTTAGTGTGTGGCATTGTCTAGGATATGTCAAGTAGACATTGATAGGTATAATCCACAATTTCCAATACCTAGACCAGACTCTTAACAATTTTTTTTCCATGGCCACCTCTGGCAATCTAGTAGAATCTACAAACATTTTCTCAGAATACTATGCATAAAATGGAACACATTTATTTACAAAGGCAACTAGTTATATTACAATATAGTTATCAAAATATAAACAAATGTGGTGCAGTAATGTATGCAACACCTACACTCTTTTATTGATGCTTTAAATAACAAGATCTTCTAACCTCTTTTAGCCCCATGTGAAATGGGGTTAATAATACCTTAATGAAGAGCATAAATGAAGTTAAATATCTACAGTTACTTGTCAGGAAATGAATATATTCGTGTTTTCTGCACAGTTAGGGTTTTCTGAGTAACCTTTACTGGAACCTAGATTAAAGGATAAACCTTGGAAGCTAAATGATGACTGAATAAACAGTGGGGAGCCTCAGGAAGTAATTTATCTTCTCAGAGATATGTGTTTACATTTCAAAGAGTGCTAAAATCTAGACTCATGAAAACATTTCAGGGATTATAACCCAGAGAGGTCTATTTTATCTTCCCTCTGAGAATACAAATAGTATTCCAAATGGTAAGAACCCAGGGACCTTCCCCAGTCTTCCCAAGGAGACTTTGTCTGCATTAGAGAAGTTAAAGGAGGGGAGGGGACAATGAGTATATAAGCACCTACACTTATCATTTAGGGATTCCTCTTCTGTGGTTTTTGAAGTCCCTTTCGCCCACAGAAAGGGTTTCTCTGGCACTCATCAATTTACCCTAGAAGGAGGAACAATTAAAGCATGGATTAAAAATGGAATTGTTGCATTAAGAAACAATAGTAAGTCTGTCTTAATGAAGAAACTTCATTATACATCCAAGATAATATGAATAAATATAGATCAAAATCAAAACTTATCAAGTTTGTGTTGGGTTGATAAAAATCCGAGAGGTTAGAAAAATGCAGAGTTAGGAATGAGTCAACATCAATGATAGCATCATCAATTCACTTATCAAACACTTATTGAATATATAATACATGTAAACACTATTAAGTGAGGTATATATTCCTGAGTAAAACAACCTGATCCCTGTCTTTTGTGACTCTTACAAGTTGAGTGAGCCCAGGAAATGAGAAGTGAGAAATAAATAAGTAAAAACTGTTTTTATAACACAGCAGATACCTAAAAGAGAAATGGTACTAATTGCTTTTAAAATTAAATAGAGAATAATAGGGTGAGAGCAAAAATCTGCCCAGACTGGTAGTCAGGGATATATTTTTCCGTTAATTCATATTTGCTGTATGGCTGGCTGCAAGTGCCAGGGAGGCTAGGAATGGTGCTGGCCCACTAGTGGGCAGGACCAGGTCCCAGGCACTAATAGGCTAGAGGGAAGATTCTAAAGTGACATTTAGCAGCTGCTAATGTTTCCACTGTAGGATACACTCCCCCAAATGGCCAGTGTCTCCATCCTCAGAAGTCACAGTCGCCTCCTGCCGTTCTAAAAGCTCTGTAGGATCAACAAGCAGGTCTTCCTCGGGCTTCTTTCAAACTGCTCCCTCTGTGCTGGGACTCAGAGTTTGTGAGATTTTGTACATGACCTTTAAGAGGGAAATCTCTTGTTTCCTCCAGCTCTTCAGCTTTCCCAAACATAAGTCTCTCTGGTTTTCTAAGCCAGATACTCTGGGGCTTGTGGCAGGGGTGGTGCGGGGGCAGACGAGATCTTCCCAGTGCAGTATCCCCAACTAGGGAGCCCAGCATGGGGTCCAGCCTCTCACTGCTCGGAGGATGACCTCTACAGTTGTGATATTTCTCCCATCTCTGGGCCACTGACCTGGGGGTGTGGGTTCTGATTCTATTGAGTCTCCATCCCTTCTACTCATCTCGTTTTTCACTTCTGTAGTGTGGAAAATCTTTCCTTCTTGTTCTCAGAGATAGTTTCTGTGCATAGTTTAATTTTGGTGTGTCCTTGGACTTCTAAGTTCAGGGTCTTTCTCCTCTGCCATTTTGGCCACTCCCTCAGGAAGAAATAGTTTTTAAGTATTGTGAAACTTTTTGTTTTTAATTTTCAAACATTTTAAGAACTCAATAAGTAAAGAATAGCATGGTATATTTACCCAGATATATATTTTACTGCTACTTTTTATCATTTTCATTATTTCAGGTTTCTTTCTGGTACAATTTCCCCTCTATCTCTGACCAACTTTTTTAAGCAATTCTTTTAAAACCAATCTGCTTTCAACAAATTGCCTCAGCTTTTCTTCATCTAAAACTATTTTCTTCATTCCTGAAGAATATATTTGCTAGGTGTAGAATTTTGGATTGATACAACAAAGGAGCCAAGAAAATATGATAGTCTCTTCAATAAAAGATGTTGGGAAAACTAGACAGCCATATGCAAAATAATAAAACTGAGTCTCTATCTTACACCATACACAAAGGTCAACTCTGAATGGATTAAAGACATGAATGTAAGACCTGAAACCATAAAAACACCTAGAAGAAAACACAGGCAATAAGCTCCTGGACATCAGTCTTAACAATAATTTTTCAGATTTGACACCAAAAGTAAAAGTACCAAAAAAAAAAAAAGAAAGTTCAACTACATCAAACCAAAAATTTTCTACATAGAAAAGAAAGCCATCAACAACATGAAACGGCAACCTGTGGAAGGGGAGAAAATATTTGTAAATTGTATATCTGGTAGGGGTTAATACTGAATAAGAATATACAACTCAGGAATTCCCTGATAGTCCAGTGGTTAGAACTCCACACTCTTACTGCTGAGGGCCCGGATTCAATCCCTGGTTGAAGAACTAAAATCCCACAAACTGCATGGTGTGGTCAAGAAAAAGGAACACATGCAACTCAATGTGTGTGTGTTAGTCACTCAGTCATGTCTGACTCCTTGCCACCCCATGGACTGTAGCTCGCCAGGCTCCTCTGTCCAGGGAATTCTCCAGGCAAGAATACTGGAGTGGGTTGCAATTCCCTTCTTCAGGGAATCTTTCCGACCCAGCAATCAAACCCAGGTCTACCATATTGCAGGCAGATTTTTTTACCATCTGAATAGCAAAAGGTTAGCAATTCCATTTTAAAAGGGCAGAGGAATTGCATAGACATTTTTCGAAACAAGACATTCAGATGGCTATTAGGTACATGAACTTTGTATCCCAGACATTTTTAATATTTCCTTAAAAGTCGCTGGGCCTTATTTGAATCTTATGGGATAGTACTGAAATTTTTCTTTAAGCAGGAAATTGCCCAGTTGGATTCAGTCCACTAATTGGATCCCGGACATTCAGTGGCTGAAGTTTCAGTTCAGCTTCCAAAGCCTTTCCCTAGCAGTGCTATTCTGGTCTCTCCTGTACGTGTGCTTGTCCTTGACTAGTCTTGGATTTTGGTAGTGCTCTGAATGCCATGGGCCAGTTATCAAAGTCTGTGTGTGCTGTTTCAGATCCAGGCGTGTACAACCCCAGGGTGAGCCCAGGGACTCATAAACAGCCTAAAGGGTCACTTTCTCAATGGCTTCCTTCTCTGAAATCTCCCCAGGACTTTCCTCCTCTCTCATGCACCCCTACCCCCGGTCTTCTGGCCAGAAAGTTAGGAGTTTATTTACCCTAGTCTGCTGTGTATTTCCCATGAGTACACCTGCTTTGGGGCTAAATGGGGGGGAACAGGAAGAAGAGAAAAAGCAACAAGTGTTCATCCAACCATCTGGAAACTACCACTTCTCCAATCTCTAATCAGGGATAAAGGGTTCCCTTCTCCGGGCTTTAGACTTTAACTGGCCTCTTGTTGCTTTAACTGCCACAACCATTATGGGAATGCTTGGGGGATGTGGTTCAAGAGAACAAAGAAGCAAAATGGGTGATTTCTACACTCTAAGTACTGGGAGTTGTCCTCCCTAATCTCCAGTCAGAACTAACAGAAGACACTGAGGGTCCCCTTGTCTCTCCCCATCTCTGTGTCTGTTTGTCTCTTTCTCTCTGACTCTCTCTCCTGTCCCTTTTCCCTAGCAGTCCCGCTTTCGGATTCTGGCTGCACTGAATCCAGGGTAGCAGAATACAGGAGCCAGGGGATAGATTGGAAAATCCACCACCAGTCCAGCAACACTTCAAATACTTGCCTTCTTCCCAAATCTGCCTGCTACTCATTACTTTTCAAAAGTCCTCAAATAACTGCCGTGTGCATTCTATCCAGGTTTTATAGCTGCATTCAGTAGAAGAAACGGAGAGAACTGTGAGTGGCCTATTTTATCTTATCAACTATTTTTAGTATACACACCTGCATTGAAAATCCCTATAGTTTTGCCAAGAGAACACACTGGTCATAACAAATACCCTCTTCCAACAACACCAGAGAAGATTCTACACATGGACATCACCAGATGGCCAGCGCCAAAAGAGATTCATTATATCTTTGCAGCCAAAGATGGAGAAGCTCTACACAGTTAGCAAAAACAAGACCAGAGCTGACTATGGCTCAGATCATGAACTCCTTACTGCCAAATTCAGACTTAAATTGAAAAAAGTGAGGGAAACCACTAGACCATTCAGGTATGACCTAAATCAAATCCCTTATGATTATACAGTAGAAGTGACAAATATATTTAAGGGACTAGATCTGATAGACAGAGTGCCTGATGAACATGGACAAAGGTTCTTGACATTGTACAGGAGACAGGGATCAAGACCATCCCCAAGAAAAAGAAATGCAAAAAGCAAAATGGCTGTCTGGGGAGGCCTTACAAATAGCTGAGAAAAGAAGAAAAGTGAAAAGCTAAGGAGAGAAGGAAAGATATACCCATTTGAATGCAGAGTTCCAAAGAATAACAAGGAGAGATAAGAAAGCCTTCCTTGGTGATCAGTGAAAAGAAAGAGAGGAAAATAATAGAATGGGAAAGACCAAAGATCTCTTCAAGAAAATTAGAGATACAAGGGAACATTTAATGCAAAGATGGGCACAATAAAGGACAGAAATGGTATGGACCTAACAGAAGCAGAAGATATTAAGAAGAGGTGGCAAGAATACATAGAAGAACTGTATAAAAATGATCTTCACGACCCAGATAATCACAACGGTGTGATCACTCACCCAGAGCCAGACATCCTGGAATGTGAAGTCAAGTGGGCCTTAGAAAACATCGCTACGAACAAAGCTAATGGAGGTGATGGAATTCCAGTTGAGCTATTTCAAATCCTGAAAGATGATGCTGTGAAATTGCTGCACTCAATATGCCAGCAAATTTGGAAAACTCAGCAGTGGCCACAGGATTGGAAAAGGTCAGTTTTCATTCCAATCCCAAAGAAAGGCAATGCCAAAGAATGCTCAAACTACCACACAATTGCACTCATCTCACACACTAGTAAAGTAATGCTCAGGATTCTCCAAGCCAGTCTTCAACAATACATGAACCGTGAACTTCCAGATGATCAAGCTGGTTATAGAAAAGGCAGAGGAACCAGAGATCAAATTGCCAACATCTGCTGCTGCTGCTGCTGTTAAATCACTTCAGTTGTGTCCGACTCTGTACAACCCCATAGAAGCAACCCACTAGGCTCACCCATCCCTGGGATTCTCAAGACCAGAACAGTGGAGTGGGTTGCCATTTCCTTCTCCAGTGCATGAAAGTGAAAAGTCAAAGTGAAGTCGCTCAGTCGTGTCTGACTCTTAGCAACCCCATGGACTGAAGCCTGCTGGGCTACTCTGTCCATGGGATTTTCCAGGCAAGAATACTGGAGTGGGTTGCCATTGCCTTCTCCAACCAATATCCGCTGGATCATCAAAAAAGCAAGAGAGTTCCAGAAAAATATCTATTTCTGCTTTATTGACTATGCCAAAGCCTTTGACTGTGTGGATCACAATAACTGTGAAGAATTCTAAAAGAGATGGGAATTCCAGACCACCTGACTTGCCTCTTGAGAAACCTGTATGCAGGTTGGGAAGCAACAGTTAGAAGTGGACATGGAACAACAGACTGGTTCCAAATCAGGAAAGGAGTATGTGAAGGTTTTATATTGTCACCCTGCTTATTTAATTTATATACAGAGTACATCATGAGAAATGCTGGGCTGGAGGAAGCACAAGCTGGAATCAAGACTGCGAGGAGAAATATCAATAACCTCAGATATGCAGATGATACCACTCTTATGGCAGAAAGTGAAGAAGAACTAAAGAGCTTCTTGATGAAAGTGAAAGAAGAGAGTGAAAAAGTTGCCTAAAGCTCAACATTCAGAAAACTAAGATCATGGCATCCAGTCCCATCACTTCATGGCAAATAGATGGGGAAACAGTGGAAACAGTGGCTGAGTTTATTTTGCAGGCCTCTAAAATCACTGCAGATGGTGACTGCAGCCATGAAATTAAAAGACGCACACTCCTTAGAAGGAAAGTTATGCCCAATCTAGATGGCATATTAAAAAGTAGAGACATTACTTTGCCCACAAAGGTCCATCAAGTCATGTATGGGTGTGAGAGTTGGACTATAAAGAAAGCTAAACGCCAAAGAATTGATGCTTTTGAACTGTGGTGTTGGAGAAGACTCTTGAGAGTCCCTTGGACTGCAAGGAGATCCAACCAGTCCATCCTAAAGGAGATTAGTGCTGGGTGTTCATTGGAAGGACTGATGTTAAAGGTGGAACACCAGTACTTTGGCCACCTGATGCAATGAGCTGACTCATTTGAAAAAATCCTGATGCTGGGAAAGACTGAGGGCAGGCAGAGAAGGGTACTACAGAGGATGAGATGGTTGTATGGCATCGCCAACTCAACAGACCTGAGTTTGGGTAAACTCCGGGAGTTGGTGATGGACAGGGAGGCCTGGCATGCTATGGTCCATGGGGTCGCAAAGAGTCGGACACGACTGAGCAACTGAACTGATGGTCCATTGGACAGCAAGGAGATCAAACCAGTCAATCCTAAAGGAAATCAATCCTGAATATTCACTGGAAGGACTGATGCTGAAGCTGAAGCTCCAATAATACTTTGGCCACCTGATGCAAAGAACTGACTCAATGGAATCAACCCTGGTGCTGGGAAAGATTGAAGGCAGGAGGAGATGGGGACGACAGAGGATGAGACAACTGGATGGCATACGGACTCAATGGACATGAGCTTGAGAAAATTCCAGGAAATAGTGAAGGACAGGGAAGCCTGGCGTGCTGCTCTCCATCCATAGGGTTGCAAAAAATCAGACATGACTTAGCAATTGAACAATGAACAATATGGTTAATATATACAAGAGCTTCAGAAATCTTGATCTTTGATCACCCCTCCCATCTTATATAATGTTTACCAGTGTTTATTTCATCTTGTTTATACTACCTTGCCATTCCTTTGCTCTTAGTTTTTGTTAGAATGAAAATTTTAACCCTTCAGTTTTAAATTCATGATTGACAATAATTTCTCTCAGTGTTTGAAGCTATTATTTTACTGTCATCTTCTATTTCTTTTTGTTGACATATCTGCTATCAGTTTAATTTTTCCCTTATGATGACATGCTTTTCTCTATTTTTGCTCTTAAAATCTTATTCTGTCTTTGAGACTTGCTGTGCTTCACTTCAAACTGACTTTTATATGATAGACTTCTTCACTCCATATTTCATACCTCTTTAATATTTCACATCTCTATGTATCTTTGTGTTACTTTTGCAGAATTATTCAGATATGTTTTCCATTAATAATTTTCCCTTTAGCTAACTATAATCTGCTTTTCAATCTATTCAATGCATATGACTCTGACACCTATTGTTATATTGTATAACTGCAGACTGTGAACTTACTGATGAAATTTTACTTGTAGGAATCCTGAATGATAAAGAAAATACCCTGGATTTTATCTCTATTTTTAATGCCTTTTTAAAAAGGCACTCTCCTAGTGTTTCCAACCCTGACAGATATTAATGTTTCAGATTCAGGAATGAAACACTTAAACTCTCAAAATCATAAATAGTCTTAAAATACTTTTAACATTTTCATGCTCTTCATTTACTTTGTGGCTATATTAAAACTGCTCTAATAATAATTCTACAAGAACTGTAGCCTATAGCAAATGTTATTGAATAGAGTTTTTATAATATAACATTTGGATCTCCTAATAGAGTTAGCAACACTACACAGAATCATAAGTCACAATTTCCAATATGAGAACTTATTTTGCTTCCCAATTTGTGATTTCTTAGAATACCATTCATAGGAGTTTTATAAAATATACTTTGTATAAAAACATATTAATATTTAATTAACTTACAGGAATGGCTCACCATTATCAGCACTCAGGGCCCGAAGCACACACTTATAACACAGCAACAGCTAGAAGCAAGCCTTATTCAGTCCTGACCACCTAACTGCTCCTACCCCACGTGCTTGCTCCCGCCCAGGTTCCCGCCCTTGTCCGCCTTAACTCTGGGCTCTGAGTGTCTGTATGTTCTACTCTTAACTTTTGACGTAACATCAGTGAATTTCTTTGAACCAGTATTGTTGCTCTTTTGCCTGTTAAACTTTAATTCTTGCAGTGAATTATAATACATTGCCCCCTATTTTCCCCATTTCTCTACTGAGTTTTCTCAGGATTGAAAAAAAAACAGATCATTTAACTATCCCAAGAAACTTTTGGAAGGAATTTCCACATGGAAACACTAATATAGAACTATAGATATATGTTTTAAATTTTAGCTAGTCTAATATTTCATGATCGTGGACTCTAAACTCTGTCTTTAAATCTGACTTAGCACCCAAGTGTGTCATACTCTTTCACTGACAGTTTTCTCTTATATCTTTCCTTATTCACGTCTCTGTAGTAATGTGTATACAAATATACAAAGTTGGGGATATATTTACTTTAGTAGATGAATCAAATATTAGAGGAGCAAAGGGAGATGGAACATTGAGCTAAACTAGCTAGTCATATCTGCTTCTAATTTTGCCTCCTGCACAAGGTTCAGAATTCTTGTTGCTCATCAGAATTGCCTGTGAGACTTTTTTTTTTTTTTTTTTTACCATACATTCTCTAAGCTCCAGTGCTGGAGATAAAGTAACTCTAGGATGAAGTCCAGAAATCTTCACATTTACAGCTTCCCCAAATGACTCTGATGCAGGGAACCTGGGTCCAAACATTATTCTTGAAGTTCTACAAAGGAACCCTCTCAATTCACCTGGTAAGAGCATCAGATAGGGACTACAGACCAAGTTTATAAGTAAGCAAGTGAAGTCACGAAGTCGTGTCCAACTCTTTGCGACCCCATGGGCTACAGTCTGCCAGGCTCCTCTGTCCATGGGATTCTCCAGGTAAGAATACTGGAATGGGTTGCCATTTACTTCTCCAAGGGAACTTCCCGACCAGGGATCAAACCTGGCTCTCCAGCTTTGCAGGCAGACTCTTTATTATCTGAGCCACCAGGGAAGCCCAAATTTATAGCCAGTAATAAAGGGTGCGTTTGCTTGGTGCCTGTACTGTGTGTCCTTCATGATCCTACTGGGGTCACCCATGGCCAGAAGGAGTCAGGAACTGGGGTTCCATGCTGGCCCTTTTGTTTGAGATGACACTAACAAACAAGTCCTGAAATCAAGACAGGGAACAGAACTGAGAGAACGATTCTAACCTTCTCCCACCTCCACTAGGAGACACCCTGAGAGAATTAAATAATATTCAGTGCAGAGGGCATTACAAACCATCAGAATGTAAACCAACATTGTCCAGATGTAATAAAGATTTTTTAAAGTCTATCTTCCAAGAAGAGGAAGAAGTAAAAACAAAAAATAGCAAAGGTTGGCAAGGATGTGGAGAAAAAGAACCCTAGTACATTTTTGGTGGGAATGTAACCTGTTGCATTGACTACAAAAAAACAGTATAGAGGTTCCTCAAAATAGTAAAGAGTTACTATATGATCCAGCAATCCCACTTCTGGGCATATATCCAAAGAAAACAAAACATTCAAAAACATACTTGAACCCCAGTGTCCATAGCAATATTAGTTACGATACTCAAGATGTAAAAATAACCTAAGTGTCCATCAACAGATGAACAGATAAAGAAGATGTGGTATGTGTGTGTATGTGTGTATATATATACAATTTATATATATATACTATATATAATGATATATACATATGTGTACATATTGTGTATATATATAGATTGTGTATTGATATGTATATGTTGCATATACATATTGCATATTGCATATACATAGAAAGCGATATTACTCAGCCATAAAAAATAATGAATGAAATTTTGCCATTTGTGGTCAAATGGATGGAACTGGAGGGTATTATGCTTAGTAAAGGGCTTCCGCTTTGGCTCAGCTTATAAAGAATTCTTCTGCAATGCGGGAGACCTGGGTTCGGTCCCTGGATTGGGAAGATCCCCTGAAGAGGGGAAAGGCTACCCACTCCAGTATTCTGGCCTGGAGAATTCCATGGACTGTATAGTCCATGGGGTCACAAAGAGTCAGACAAGACTGAGCAACTTTCACTTACACAAACTTATGCTTAGTGAAACTGGCCAGATAGAGAAAGACAAATACTATATGTTTTCACTTATATATGAAATCTAAAAAACAAAACAAATGTATATAATAAATCAAAAATAGATTCACAGATACAAAGAATAAAATATTAGTCACCAGTGGGGAGATGGAAGGGCTGAGGGGCAAAAGGGAGTATGGGATAAGAGGGACAAACTACTAGGTATAAAATAAATAAGATACAAGCATGTAATGTAGCGCACAGGGAATTCAGCTAATACTTTATAATTGACTTTATACGGAGCATAATCTGTAAAAGTACTATATCAGTCTTGTACTCCTGAAAGTAATATCATGTTGTAAGTTAACTATACTTCAATGTAAAACAATAAATAAGCAGATATATTCCCCTCTCTTCCCATCTTGTCTTATTTTGAAGCATCACAGGCCTAGAATATGAGTGATTTGACTTGCTCAGACTTGTAAAAGGATTCAAAATAGGAAGTAGTTCAGTTCAGTAGTAGTTCAGTTCAGTTCAGTCCCTCAGTCATGTCCAACTCTGTGCAACCCCATGAACCTCAGCATGCCAGGCTTCCCTGTCCATCAACAACTCCAGGAGTTCACCCAAACCCATGTCCATTAAGTCGATGATACCAGCCAAGCATCTCATCCTCCGTCATCCCCTTCTCTTCCTGCCCTCAATCTTTCCCAGCATCACGGTCTTTACCAATGAGTCAGCTCTTCGCATCAGGTGGCCAAAGTATTGGAGTTTCAGCTTCAACATCAGTCCTTCCAATGAACACCTAGGACTAATCTCCTTTAGGATGGACTGGTTGGATCTCTTTGCAGTCCAAGGGACTCTCAAGAGTTCTCCAACACCACAGTTCAAAAGCATCAATTCTTTGGGGCTCAGTATTCTTTATAGTCCAACTCTCACATCCATACATTACCACTGGAAAAACCATAGCCTTAACTAGATGGACCTTTGTTGACAAAGTAATGTCTCTGCTTTTGAATATCTTGTCTAGGTTGGTCATAACTTTCCTTCCAAGGAGTTCAGTTCAGTCACTCAGTCGTGTCTGACTCTTTGTGACCCCATGAACCACAGCACGCCAGGCTTTCCTGTCCATCACCAACTCCCGGAGCTCACCCAAACCCATGTCCATTGAGTAGGCGATGCCATCCAACCATCTCATCCTCTGGTGTACCATTTTCCTCCTTCCCTCAATCCTTCCCAGCATCAGGGTCTTTTCAAATGAGTCAGCTCTTCGCATCAGGTGACCAAAGTATTGGAGTTTCAGTTTCAACATCAGTTCAGTTCAGTTCAGTCGCTCAGTCGTGTCCGGCTCTTTGCGACCCCATGAATTGCAGCACGCCAGGCCTCCCTGTCCATCACCATCTCCCGGAGTTCACTCCAACTCACGTCCATCGAGTCAGTGATGCCAACCAGCCATCTCATCCTCTATCGTCCCCTTCTCCTCCTGCCCCCAATCCCTCCCAGCATCAGTTTTTTCCAGTGAGTCAACTCTTCTCATGAGGTGGCCAAAGTACTGGAGTTTCAGCTTTAGCATCGTTCCTTCCAAAGAAATCCCAGGGCTGATCTCCTTCAGAATGGACTGGTTGGATCTCCTTGCAGTCCAAGGGACTCTCAAGAGTCTTCTCCAATACCACAGTTCAAAAGCATCAATTCTTCGGCGCTCAGCCTTCTTCATAGTCCAACTCTCACATCCATACATGACCACAGGAAAAACCATAGCCTTGACTAGACGGACCTTAGTTGGCAAAGTAATGTCTCTGCTTTTGAATATACTATCTATGTTGGTCATAACTTTTCTTCCAAGGACTAAGCGTCTTTTAATTTCATGGCTGCAGTCACCATTTACAGTGATTTTGGAGCCCCAAAAATAAAGTCTGACACTGTTTCCCCATCTATTTCCCATGAAGTGATGGGACCAGATGCCATGATCTTCGTTTTCTGAATGTTGAGCTTTAAGCCAACTTTTTCGCTTTCCTCTTTCACTTTCATCAAGAGGCTCTTTAGTTCTTCTTTACTTTCTGCCATAAGGGTGGTATCATCTGCATATCTGAGGTTATTGTATTTCTCCCAGCAATCTTGATTCTAGCTTCTGTTTCTTCCAGTACAGCGTTTCTCATGATGTACTCTGCATAGAAGTTAAATAAGCAGGGTGACAGCATACAGCCTTGACGTACTCCTTTTCCTATTTGGAACCAGTCTGTTGTTCTATGTCCAGTTCTAACTATTGCTTCCTGACTTACATACAGATTTCTCAAGAGGCAGGTCAAGTGGTCTGGTATTCCCATCTCTTTCAGAATTTTCCACAGTTTATTGTGATCCACACAGTCAAAGGCTTTGGCATAGTCAATAAAGCAGATGTTTTTCTGGAACTCTCTTGCTTTTTTGATGATCCAGCGGATGTTGGCAATTTGATCTCTGGTTCCTCTGCCTTTTCTAAAACCAGCTTGAACATCAGGGAGTCCACGGTTCATGAATTGCTGAAGCCTGGCTTGGAGAATTTTGAGCATTATTTTACTAGTGTGTGAGATGAGTGCAATTGTGCGGTAGTTTGAGCATTCTTTGGCATTGCCTTTCTTTGGAATTGGGATGAAAACTGACCTTTTCCAGTCCTGTGGCCACTGCTGAGTTTTCCAAATTTGCTGGCATATTGAGTGCAGCATTTTCACAGCATCATCTTTCAGGATTTGAAACAGCTCAACTGGAATTCCATCATCTCCACTAGCCTTGTTCATAGTATGCTTTCTAAGGCACACTTGACTTCACATTCCAAGATGTCTGGCTCTAGATGAGTGATCACATCACCATGATTATCTGGTCTTGAAGATCTTTTTTGTACAGTTCTTCCGTGTATTCTTGCCACCTCTTCTTAATATCTTCTGCTTCTGTTAGGTCCAGACCGCTTCTGAACACCCAGGACTGATCTCTTTTAGAATGGACTGGTTGGATCTCCTTGCTGCCCAAGGGACTCACAAGAGTCTTCTCCAAGATCACAGTTCAAAAGCATCAATTCTTCTGTGCTCAGCTTTATAGTACAACTTTATAATCCAACTCTCACATCCATACATGACCACTGGAAAAACCATAGCCTTCACTAGACGGACCTTTCTTGGCAAAGTAATGTCTCTGCTTTTTAATATGCCATCTAGGTTGGTCATAACTTTCCTTCCAAGGAGTAAGCGTCTTTTCATCACTGCAATCACCATCCACAGTGATTTTGGAGCCCAGAAAAATAAAGTCAGCCACTGTTTCCCCATCTATTTGCCATGAAGTGATGGAACCAGATGCCATGTTCCGAATGTTGAGCTTTAAGCCAACTTTTTCACTCTCCTCTTTCATTTTCATCAAGAGGCTCTTTAGTTCTTCTTCACTTTCTGCCATAAGGGTGGTGTCATCTGCATATCTGAGGTTATTGATATTTCTCCTGGCAATCTTAATTCCAGTTTGTGCTTCCCCCTAGCCCAGCGTTTCTCATGATGTACTCTGCATAGAAGTTAAATAAGCAGGGTGACAATATACAGCCTTGATGTACTCCTTTTCCTATTTGGAACCAGTCTCTTGTTCCATGTCCAGTTCTAACTGTTGCTTCCCAGTCTGCATACAGGTTTCTCCAGAGGCAGGTTAGGTGGTCTGGTATTCCCATCTCTTTCAGAATTCTCCACAGTTTATTGTGATCCACACAGTCAAAGGCTTTGGCATAGTCAACAAAGCAGAAATAGATGGGTTTTTTTGGAACTCTCTTGCTTTTTTGATGGTCCAGCAGATGATGGCAATTTGATCTCTGGTTCCTCTGTTTTTTCTAAAACCAGCTTGAATATCTGGAAGTTCATGGTTCACATATTGCTGAAGCCTGGCTTGGAGAATTTTGAGCATTACTTTACTAGTGTGAGATGAGTGCAATTGTGCGGTAGTTTGATCATTCCTTGGCATTACCTTTCTTTGGGATTGATATAAGCATCTTTTAATTTCATGGCTGCAATTACCATCTGCAGTGATTTTAGTAGGGTGTGTCTGAATGGACTTGGGGAAGTCCATTTGATTCTGGAAAGCTTAGAAAGTTGCTAATGCTCAAATCCAGAGGAACCATAGAAGCTTTTCAGCAATCAGTTCTGATATTAAGGAAAGAGGTAAAGAGAAGTACTTTTTCTTATTATATCTACCAATTTGCCAGCAGAATAAAGGAACAGGGAAGGAAGGCAGAAGTTGTTCCTGAGGATAAAAACTCCATTGGTCCGGGTGTCACCACTGAAGTTGCTCTAGAAAGATATTTCTAAGAGCTGCAATTTCTCTGATTGAATGGAATATAGGCACTTTTCCTTGGTGTTTTCTATTGACCAAAGCCTTAAAATGTCATGACACAAGAGGAACTGATACAGAAGTTTTCTCTTAATTATGAAGTGGCAATTAAGCATTACATCAGCAGACAAAACTATATTATGAAGACTTTATGAATAAGCAGCCAAGAGACCTGGTGGACCTGATCAACAGTCATGATTCTAATCAAAACTTTCCTTATAAATTAATTGCACACAATTACCAACTGGTACTTTATGAAAACCCTGCTATAGCTTTGAAACATGAATTATCTCACAGTGAGTTAATGTCTTGACTTCATGAGTACCAGTTTGGACAATTATTGGTCAAAGTCACAGTTCATTATGAGAATCAGCAGTAGATCTAAAGGCCGAAGCAGTATTGAATTATCATGAAAAGTTCTCCATTTATAACTTTCACCAAGTTGAAAAGTAATTAGGAGATGGACATCACATTCCATCTGAGATATAGTTGCAGAAGTTATTAAGCAATCTAAAGAGTATACTTAATATAGAAACTCTTGAAATCAGGCTGCTGCTATAAGGATAATTTCCCATGGTTTCTTATAATAAGAAGTGAAGGGAGCTGTTCATCTAAGGAAAGGCTGATGTTTCAAACCAGACTTTCTTGATATCACAGAATATTATGTTAATGCCAGTCCTGTGAGAAGTGCATATCTCTTTATAGGACCCACTCCAAAATAAAGTCTCAAGGATAGAAAATAAGCATTGTTACTGAGTCACTCTTTATGTATCATTACTAACAGAAAATCCATTAAATGGAACTGACTGTCCTAAACTTTAATTTGAGCCACAAATATTCTCAATGTATTGCCATGTTGCTGAAAAGACATGTGCTCCACACATTTTTACCTCATCTGCCTTTCAGCATCTAAGAATTACAACTCAGTGGTGATTAAAAACAGGATTTCAACCAAGACAAGGTCAGGTGAGTATCTTGGATGATACAAGGCATATGGAACTGGCTAAGCAATCAGCTTTGTTTATGCCAAGGGCTTTATATTCCTACACTAAAATGGTTTAAAAGCCTGTGTAAGCAATTGACATTTATTGATTCCAATATATTTTTGGCTCCTTGGAAAGTATCCCATGTGTAAATTTTCACAATTTGGAATTCTTCCTCAGACATCTATTCTTTGCCAGAACACACCATCTTGTACCCCAACAGCTTCTTCTAATGTTCTCCATGTCATATTCATGACTGGCCTCCAGTGCGAAATGTTAAAATTATATTCCTTTGGGTAGATTTTTGCTATTAAGAGGCTCACTCATGTTTTAGTCCTTCAATCTCTTCCCTTCTCAATGTCAGGATTTACTAAAATACTTCAGCTTTGCTCTATCAATCAAGACTGGTGTAGCAATTTTTTAAATAATGTGACTATTTACTTTAAAAGAATATCATTTGAAAATTCAGAGAAATGAAGTCCACATACCACACTAGCCAACACTGGTAAATACAGATATTAAAGACATGAAAAGAATAGTAGCAAAGCATAAAAAGGGCCCAAGGCCAACATGGGCAATAGTAAACTTTTTAAAATAAAATTCCTTTTTTCATTTTAATTTTATTGGAATAGAATTGATTTACAATGTTGTGTTAGTTTCAGGGGTACAGCAAAGTGATTCAATTATACATGTACATATATTCATATATACAAATATATGAAACTGAATTATTTTGCTATACACATGAAACTAACACAATAAGTCAACTATATATCAATTAAAAAAGAAACGGCCATTGCCACGTTTATCGATCACAAATTAATGTCTCGTTGTCTCCTAATCTTCATAAAGATTTCTTACATTTTAGTAATTTATACTGTATAAACTCCAAACACTCACTATCTTTTTTCTTTTTAAAATGGTTTATATTTAAAGATTGCTCATTGTAAATTTTTAATAAAGAGACTAAAAATCAAAATTTTCCAGGTATCACAGGTCTTAAAACCTTATACATAGCACCACATTAGTTAAGGTGTTGAGTTGTTAAATCTCAGTTGAATTTGAATTAAAAAGTAGCTCCATCAAGTTTATGTTTAAACATAGGCTGTATCGTCAGTTCGTCCTGACTCTTCTATCAGGTGGTCTCTAAGAGTTACTCAGGCATACACAGCAGAGAGCTGAAACTTGAGAAACTCACCCAAATGTCTTACCCAAATCCTGCTAACCATAATCCGTGTATTTTTACTGGAAGTTCTGGTGAAATTCAGTGGATATACTTCATCAGCAAAAGCAAAAATGTAATCATGTAAAACATAAATATTTGGCAGCCTTGTTTAGTAGGAAAATTCCATTCTCTGGTTCATTTGCAGCTTTAACCCTCTCCCAAGAAGAATGGTAGACTAAAGAGTCGCCCAAACAAAACATAAACATGCCCTGTCCTTTTCCTGACTGGATGGGAAAAAATTAAGAATTCAACTTTTAAATCTATTTGTAATGTTTCCTTCTGGTGTATCTTCCTTTCAAATTTTATTCAAATGAAGCAATAAAATGTATTCCATACTATCACAAAAATAGATGAAAAATCAAACACTAATAAAACTGAAACTATTAAGCTAAACCATATGTATCATTGGGCTTCCTGTATAGCTTGGCAGTAAAGAATATCTGCCTGCAATACAGGAGACATGGAAGACACAGATTTGATCCCTGAGTTGGGAAGATCCCTTAGAGGATGAAAGACAACCCACTCCAGTATTCTTGCAAAGAAAATTCCATGAACAGAGGAGCCTGGCAGAAAATCCATGGGGTCTCAAGAGTTGGACAAGACTGAGTGACTAAGCATGTATATGTATCATTAAAAAATACCTATATGCAACCAAATTTAAAATATTCAAATGTTTCTGATAAACAACAGATACTCAGTAAATGACTCTCTCCCACGATTTCAAGAAATAAAATGTCTTATATTTTAATACATTCTTTGCCAGTATGGTCATATATGTATTAATATTTGTAATGAAAATGTCTATCACTATATTATAGAGGTTTCTCTATTCATAAAAATTTATACATATTTTATTAACTCTTTTTCCATGAGCTTTTGAAGAATCCTGTACATTCAGACCAAAACTTTCTTTGCTTGAAGCAAGCTCAATCAAAAAAAAAAAAAAAAAGAAGAATAAGGAAAAGACAGTGTATCCTTTCAGATATGTTTTGATAGACAATTTTATGGCAGATTGATTTCTATTAAATTAAAAGTTTTAAAGATTAATTTCAAAACATTTCATTGCAGAACTCATTTGTATTTGTGAGGAAAAATTATTTTTGCTTTTAGCACAAAAATGAAAAGTCTTTTTTATTCTATGAGAGAATTTTACATTGAAATTGTGAAAACCAATAATTGCATGGATTTTGTTTCAATTTGATATTTAAAAAGATCTTCTTAGGAATTTCAACAATAAATACCTGGATAGAGAGTCTTTATTACCCAAAATATTATCATGTATTGTAAATTCTAGGGTTTCTATAGCAGAACTCTTTAAGCAGTGACTCCTAAACTCTTTTGATTATGATATACACTGAAGAATCTTACATTATGACCCAGTGCACACAGGCATGCATATATGGAAAAAATATCCCAGAAAACAACATTTCTCCTTATGACATAGGAGGCTCTCTGTTTATTCTTCTGTTTTATTCTACTGTTTCCTTTTTTTTAATGCCAATCACATTCTAGTGAATTAATAAATTTCACTCTTCAGTACTGGGTTGTTACCACTGGCTTGAAAACGCTGTCTTACACCTGAACTATGTCTTTTAGTTCTTTTAACCTATTCTCAAACTATCGCACAATTGCACTCATCTCACATGCTAGTAAAATAATGCTCAAAATTCTCAAAGCCAGACTTCAGCAATACGTGAATTGTGAACTTCCTGATGTTCAAGCTGGCTTTAGAAAAGGCAGAGGAACCAGAAATCAAAATGCCAACATTTGCTGGATCATTAAAAAGGCAAGAGAGTTCCAAAAAACATCTATTTCTGCTTTATTGACTATGCCAAAGCCTTTGACTGTGTGGATCACAATAAACTGTGGAGAATTCTGAAAGAGATGGGAATACCAGGCCACCTGACCTGCCTCTTGAGAAACCTGTATGTAAGTCAGGAAGCAACAGTTAGAACTGTACATGGAACAACAGACTAGTTCCAAAAAGGAAAAGGAGTACGTCAAGGCTGTATATTGTCACCCTGCTTATTTAACTTCTATGCAGAGTACATCATGAGAAACGCTGGACTGGAAGAAACAGAAGCTGGAATCAAGATTGCCAGAGGAAATATCAATAACCTCAGATATGCAGATGACAACACCCTTATGGCAGAAAGTGAAGAAGAACTAAAGAGCCTCTTGATGAAAGTGAAAGAGGAGAGTGAAAAAGTTGGCTTAAAGCTCAACATTCAGAAAACGAAGATCATGGCATCCGGTCCCATCACTTCATGGCAAATAAATGGGGAAACAGTGTCAGACTTTATTTTGGGGGCTCCAAAATCACTGTAGATGGTGACTGCAGCCATGAAATCAAAAGACGCTTACTCCTTGGAAGGAAAGTTATGACCAACCTAGATAGCATATTGAAAAGCAGAGACATTACTTTGCCAACAAAGTCCATCTAGTGAAGGCTATGGTTTTTCCAGTGGTCATGTATGGATGTGAGAGTTGGACTGTGAAGAAGGCTGAGCGCCGAAGAATTGATGCTTTTGAACTGTAGTGTTGGAGAAGACTCTTGAGAGTCCCTTGGACTGCAAGGAGATCCAACCAATCCATTCTGAAGGCAATCAGCCCTGGGATTTCTTTCGAAGGAATGATGCTAAAGCTGAAACTCCAGTACTTTGGCCACCTCATGCAAAGAGTTGACTCATTGGAAAAGACTCTGATGCTGGGAGGGATTGGGGGCAGGAGGAGAAGGGGACAACAGAGGATGAGATGGCTGGATGGTATCACTGACTCGATGGACGTGAGTCTGAGTGAACTCCGGGAGTTGGTGATGGACAGGGAGGCCTGGCGTTCTGTGATTCATGGGGTTGCGAAGAGTCGAACACAACTGAGCGACTGAACTGAACCGAGCCTATTCTCTATCACTATAAAATCTAAAACAATGTGGTACATATATAGATGCTATGTTCATGTGTGCACATATAGTTTTTTAAACAAACTTTCAATAAGCCTAAGACTGAATGACTAGAGATACAAGTACAGGCATGGTTAAAAAAAAAAAAAAGCTTTATTTAGGCTTGACTTAAGATGCAGTTAAACCCACTGCAGTGGTCAAAGCATTGGAGTCTTATGCCCACATGCAATATGGCATCAGGAAATTACCAAAGGCAATGTGCCAGTATCATTCATTTGAAAGCAGGATTATGTGACCATAAGTGTCATCTACACTCTCAACAACATGGTCTTAGGACTTGCTGCACAGTGAAACTCTTGTGTACAAAAGAGATTAATTTTTTCTCCTCACCCATTTCAGTCATTGCTCTGTGAAAGAAGGGAGGATATAAAATTAAGATTCCTATCTTCTCTGCATTTAATCTACCTCTGACTTTGGATGCTTCACTGACACATACTGGTGCCTTTACATAAACATTATTGTTCAGTTGCTCAGTCTTGTCTGACTTTTTGCAACCCCATGGACTGCAGCAAGCCAGGCTTCCCTGTCCTTCACCATCTCCTGGAGTTTGCTCAGACTTATGTCCATTGTGTCAGTGATGCCATCCAACCATCTCATCCTCTGTCCCCCTTAGATACAGTACTTATAAGGCAAAATTGGATCCCTGTACTTAAGTAAGACTGGAAGTCACAAAGTTGCACCACATTCTAACTAAAGTATCACTGAAGCCATGTCCATGCTCACTAACATGCTTAAAAGCTTTGATCAACCTCTAGGTGTATCACCTGTAAAATAAGCACTGTGAACAGAAGATGCAGTAGAAGTTCAAAGGCTAGCAGAAAAGACATGTGATCAAAGGACACCCAACAGGGGTGAACCGAGAAGCAAAGCCTAATTAAGCAATATCTGGACCCCATGCATGCTTTTTCTCTGCGACTGATAGAATTCAGGGATTGTTCCATTTTGGGTTTCACGATTTTACTTCCTGACCTGACCCTGTTACCATGACAGCTCCTCCAGGTTTACACATTCTTTGAATCCCTATTTCCAGATGAAATTGGGCTGTTCTGTCTTCTGGCTTTTTGCCAGCACTATCATTCTGGTCCCCAGCTCAGTTCAACTCTACCGACCTCTTAGTGTTCTCTCTGAGTCATCACCTCATTTGTAACCAGTCCTCCAGTCACATCAATGCATATGTGGGAGTGTGTGGATAATAGAGGTAAGAATCAAATGCTTTAGGGACTTCCCTAGTGGTCCAATGGTTAAGAGTCTTCACTCCCAATGCAGCGGGCCTGGGTTTGAGCCCTGGGCAGGGAACTAGATCCTACATGCCACCACTAAGACCTGGAGCAGCCAAGTAAAAATATAAATTTTTAAAAAAGAAAAGAATCAAACACTATAGAAATAGAGGCAGGAATGATTAACTCTGCCTGAGAAAGTCAGAGTGCACTTAACCTGAACAATGAGGCTGAGGAAAAAGAGGACCTGTAAGAAGACATATTGCAGGAACAAAGATAAGAAGATTCTATCTAGACTAGTTGATTAACTCACATCATTCAAGGCGAACATTCACATGAGGATTCTATCAGAATGTGCTATAGTAAGAGCACAGTCATAGAACAGTGAGGGAGAAGGAGGAATGCAAGGAGGAGAGAAACCAATAGTGTGATCACCACTTGATGGTTCTACTTTCTTCGGGTACGTCTTTCAGTAGCTAAAGAGCTTTTTCACACTTGAAAGGATTCACAGATACATGCATCTTGTTGAATGACTTTCGCCCCCCTTTAATTGCAATTGTGTTAATTGAGAAGGTTATAATAATTTTTAAATGATTGGTGATGGCAATATTTAATGATCTATTTTTGTGGACAGGAGTTTACTTTTTAAATCAAAATACATTTTGTTATTTCCTAGATCAACAGATACTTGAACAGTCAAAATACATGGAAATTTGTTTTTTATTTCAGCCCCATATTTTTTTCTTTCTTTGGTACCAATAAAAAGACCTAAAATAGTCCTAAAGATATTTCTAGGATGTTCAGGACATTTTAATCCAGAATATTTTACATAGTTTATACGCATTAAACAAAAACTGGGGGCCAAAGTTTTTCGTCTACAGTTTCCTGAGGCCTTTTATTCATCCCTTATGGCCATTACTCCTTGTCCCAAACTTACTCAGTTCACACAGCAAAAAGAGGGAAACAACGAGGCAAGTTTTTAAAGCAAGTAGTGGAGAAAGTGGAGAGTAGGGGTAAAAAAATAGGTTTTCTCTCACTTTTTGTCTAAGACAGTAAGTTGTAGTTTTTCTTTCGTGTTTCTGTCAGGCTCTTTACTAGAAAGCAGCCATTACTTAAGTTGTTTAAATTATACAGCTCCAACTAGGATATCTAAAGATGAACTAGGATATCTAAAGGTGGTCTAGGCACTATAATTCTCGTGGTTGTTAAAAATACTACATTAGATGATGCAATTCTAAGATACTGCCGATTATATTACACTTTCTCCCTATAAATTTAAAGTTCTGTTTAATGCCTTAATATTTTTAGTATGCTAAAAATAACTCACGTAAAGACTGAGTGTAAAAATACCTTCTGTATTAGTAAAAATAAGGCTAACATCTGCAACAAAAGTGAAAAGAAAGAAGGAAAGTGAAGTCTCTCAGTCGTGCCCAACTCTTTGCGACCCCATGGACTGCAGCCTCCCAGGCCCCTCCATCCACGGGATTTTCCAGGCAAGGGTGCTGGAGTGGGTTGCCATTTCCTTCTCCTGGGGATCTTCCCAACTCAGGGATTGAACCCGGGTCTCCCACATTGCGGGCAGATGCTTTACCCTCTAAGCCACCAGGGAAGCCTCTGCTATAAAGAAACACCCAAATGTTCATGTCTTAAACCTGTAGATTTTTCTTGCTAATAAATTCAGTGTGGGTGTCCTGATCAACAGCAAATTTCCTCCAGCCTGTTCATCTTCTCCTGTCTTTTGACTCTGCCATTCTCTGAGCTTTTAACACCTGTGTCTGTTCCAGTGAGAAGAGAAAGTATGTGGGAAGGATCAAGGAAGATTTGTGAAGGCCAAGTCTCTTTGTGGCATAAATCACTTGTATTTGGTAATATCTAACCTACCTGGCTTAGAGGGTAAAGCATCTGCCCGCAATGCGGGAGACCTGGGTTCAATCCCTGAGTTGGGAAGATCCCCTGGAAAAGGAAATGGCAACCCACTCCAGTACTCTTGCCTGGAAAATCCCATGGATGGAGGGGCCTGGGAGGCTGCATTCAGTCCATGGGGTCGCAAAGAGTCGGACACAACTGAGAGACTTCACTTTCACAACCTACCTGCAGAAGAAGTACCATGGTAAAAACCAAACAATCCCTTTTACTTCTGTGATTCTAGGTCGTGTGATTCTAGTTAGCACCCATGGGTCTCCCAGGTGGCTTAGTGGTAACGAATCCACCTGCAATGCAGAAAACATGTTTGATCCCTGGATCAGGAAAATCCCTCAGAGAAGGAAATAGCAACTCACTCTAGTATTCTTGCCTGAAAAATCCCATAGACAGAGGAGCCTGGCCGACTTCAGACATGACTGAGCAACTAAACAACAAAAATGAGTATCCATATCACTTGTCTCTCTAGATCTAATCATTCAACTATGGTTTAGAATAGATCCACATCCATATAATGCTGTTCTTTAGTACTGTTTTGTGTAATTTCAAGATGTAAAGTCAATATTTGAATTTTATCTACAGATAAAATGTGCGTAGTTGCATTTACTTCAAAACATAGAGAGGACTTCATTCAAGACTTAAAGACATAAATTAGTACCAGTATGCAATGATATGTAAGCATGGCATTAGGCTGGAAACAGATCACTTCATCTAGTATTGCTTAGTGCTTTTTAAATACAGTTATATTAGATTTTTGTACTGAAACTTGAAACCAAATGAAACTTTCTTGATGCAGGGTTTGGTTTCTAAAGGTTTGGGTTTTTCTATAAACTCCAAATCCATGTGTGGTTCATAGAAAATGTTGGTAAGACGCAATCAACTTTTAGGAAACCTGGATAAAATTTCAAGCAATTAGGAACAAGAGAATAAATATGCTTTGTTTACTTTAGGCCAAATTCTGTGGCTTTTGAATTTTGAATTGAACAATTAGGATTTAAGTTCCATCCATTCACAGGGAAATCATGACTTCCTAGTGGAAAGACCTGGAGAAAACAACTTTTACTTTGGAAAATATAAAAACTCTTCATGCATGGGCTCTGGAACAAAACATCGTGGTTGAAAAGAGGTTGCTTGAAAGGAATTTAAAGAAATTGTGTAATATAGTATGTTACCCCTGGTTGTTATGCTCACTACTGAAATGAATTCCCAGAAGCTATAAGAGGTGTTGACACAAATAATTTTGAGCAAGAAAATGTTAACATAAGTCATATATTAATAGACAAAATTCAACAAGTTGCTTTTAAAATAAGCAGAATGTTTTGAAAAGCAAACAGTTATCAGTGCATTGTCTGAGTTCAGCTGGTTGTATTCCAAATAATAAATTCCTGGGAGGTAAATAAATGAAATAATTATTCTCATCTTTTCAAAGGCAGGAAATCTGCTTTGTGTTAAAGGTTGAATTTGTGTATACTATATGATAATGTGAACCTTACAGCCTTATTGCTCAGACAACAACTACTACCACGATCTGGGTTGATTCACATGGTTGAAGAAAATTTATATTTGTGAGGTTATGCTTTTCCTTTTGGCTTTTTATAGATTTTGATTGGAAAGCTTCATGGAAGAAGTGAATTTTTAAGAGGTATAGCTGAAAAAAATTGATAAACTGGAAAACTAAGAGGAAAAAAATAACTTCTTCCAATTATATGCAAAGAGTGTGGAAATGAGGTACGGATCATGAATGTCAGAGGATATAGTTAAAGGGCTGATTAACCTCCCTTGCCTGGGGAAGAGAAAGAGACAGACTTAGAAATGAGAAGATTCTGTCATGGCTTATACACTGCTGTGTGCTGTGTTGTCTTTTGCCAGCAACACAGATTTTTAAACTAAGAATGGAAATAGCTGTTAAAAAGGCTTCTCTGTCCATGGGATTCTCCAGGCAAGAATACTGGAATGGGTTGCCATCTCCTTCTCCAGGGGATCTTCCTGACCCAGGAAGTGAACCCCAGTCTCCTGCATTGCAGGCAGATTCTCTACCGAATGAGCTATGAGGGAAACTCCAAAAATTCAAAAACGGGCTATTAAATCTAAGATTTCTGAAATCAGATTCTTGTCTCCCGAGAGGAAAAAAAAAGAGAGATAGAGAGATTTCTAGAGATACATTTTGGACCTGGGCTGCAATTTGAATGAGATCCATTTGGAACAAGCTCAGGTCAGTTCTAAAGGTAGTGTATTTGGCTTTCAAATAAAGCTGGATTGGGTTAAAGGCAGGGATGAAAGCCATCAGAAACCTGCAAACAGGTGAAATTTAACAAAATAAGCTAATTTGAATTGATTTTTTAAGATTTCCCTGACCTAGTTTTGGAGGGACCAGCCGAAGTAGTAAATGTTTTTGTGGATTTGGGTTTGTTTAAATAAGTTTGTATGCAAATACCCAGGGAAACAAACTGTCGTGTTTTGTGAAACTTTGCTTTATTTGAAAGCCATATCCTGAAAATACCCAGGCTTAATCCAGGTTTGTAAAAGGCAGTTTTTACCTTTTGTGAGCTGATTGATTTTTAAGCAAATTGAGGAAGAAGTCTATTTTTGTTTTGTTTTTAATTTAAATGTAAGTTTAAATCTAAATGGAATTTAGATTTCATAAATTCTAAGTCTTTAATTCAGTAACTGGGAGTGAAAAGCTTAGAACTGCTGGAAAGAAGAGATTACAAATAGAGAATAATTCAAATAAAAAGTAAGCAGAATTAATAATTTAAAAATTCTCCACATGGATAATTCAGTTTCCCAAGCAGATACATACATACAAGAAAATAATAGAATTCTAGACAGAAAATATTTGTTACAATTTATCTAGAAAAGGAGTCGGACACGACTGAGCGACTTGACTTTCACTTTCACTTTATTGATGACAAAAATTCAACCTTTCATTTTCCCTCATTAAATATTTTTCTAACTAAATCATTATATAACTATCTGAACCCAGCACTGATAAACAGAACTCAAAAGCTATTTTCATCTATTTTAAAAAAATAGATAATTTGGGATTAATACAAAGCATGTTATTCAACATTTTTAAATTCTTAGGCAGAATCAGTAAACTCCTATTAAACTGTAAACTGTAAACTTACTGAAGACATTTTTGAAGTACTCATGATATCTAACAAGGTGTTAGCAAGATACCAGATCCTAAATGGACTTCATACCTTTAGAACATACCAAATTCTGTCCACTGAAAGGATCTAGAAAAAAAATATCAATCCAATGGCAATAACCAACTCTCACATCAATTTATTATTAACAGGATCTATGGCTTTCTAAAAAAAAAAAAAAAAAAAAAAGCTGATTCCATATCTGGGGCAGGAATGTAAAACATGTACTTGAAGCATTTTATCATGCCATAAATCAAGGGAACTATCACATTATACTATACACATAAGAACTCAGAAGCCAACTTGAATAGGTTTACAGTGGACAAAGACAGAACAATATGAGCATTAGTAAGATAATAAAGGCAATGAATTAAAGTGCATGTAATATGTTTAAACACCTACATAATATTACCCAAATCCTTCATTGTTCATCTTTGGAGAATACTAGGAAGCAAATTCACTATTTTGAAAACTGGAAAATAATTAAGAACCAAGCTTTTAGTTGTTAATGTGCACGCCAGCATGGTAGCCAATATTAGGATATGAAGGGACAAGCAGAGAATAGAGATCTCAAAGATAAGCAAGCTACTGATATAAACTACAGAAGGTAAAGTAAAAAGTTTAAGTCCTCTCCCTTACATCTGTCTGTTAGTCACTCAGTCCTGCCCAACTCTTTGCGACCCCATTGACTGCAGCCCACCATGCTCCCCTGTCCATGGGATTTTCCAGGCAAGGATACTGGAGTGGTTTGCCATTTCCTTCTTCATCTCCCTCACATACCCTTTCACAGTTCCAATTACCTCTGCAGATTCAATGACTATTAAGAGCTTTAGTATTAATTTTTTCATATGTGCTTACATACTTCTGTACATAAATGGAATCACACATAGTAATATACATATACTAATCTTCAGTTTACTCTTGAATATCCTTCCACTCATACTATTACAGATGTATCATAATTTGTTTACTAATTCTCTTATTGATAAGCAAGATTGTTTTCAGTCCTTTCAAAGACTGTTTAAAGACATCAAACTCTGCTATGATGCAAACCCTTATTCATACGTCTCTGTATACATATGCAATTGTTTTAATAAAATGGACTCAAAAGTAAAATAATTGGGTCAGATGATACATGCAATAGCCTTTTAATAGCCTTTTTTGGATATAATTAATATAAATAAATATACAGTTTAATAATTTTTGACATAAGAATACCCTTATGAAGTCATCAATGCCCACAAACACATGCAAAACATATTCATCACCCCCGTGTTTTCTCATGCCCCTTGGTAATCCCTCTCTTTTCAGGCCTTCCCCAGTCCCCAGGTGGTCACTATCTGCTTTCTGTCACTTGTCAAATGAAATTGCATCAGGCTGAGTTAAACAAGCTAGGAAGGCTTTATTCAAGAGTATTGCAATAGAGGTAAAAATTATTTCAGTAGTGAAGAGAGATTAAACACAACCCCACTGAAAAAGGCAGGGTAATTTTTAAGCATTGGTGTGAGATGTAGAAGATACTAAAGGAAGATCAAGGGAGGCTGGTTAATATGATTAGTCTGCCTGTGTTTCAGTGGCACTTACCCAACCCAGGCTTCTACCCTCCTATAAGGACTGGGAGATAAAGCCCTGTCTTTTTTTTTTTTTTTAACTGGAGGAAGATTGCTTTACAATGTTGTATTGGTTTCTACCACACAACAACATGAATCAGCATATATATATATATATACATATCTCCTCCCTCTTAAGCCTCCATCCACCCCTGCAGTCCCACCCCTTTCCATGATAGTGTGTACATGTCAATGTTACTTTTCCATTCATCCCACCCTCTTCTTCCTCCACTGGGTCCGCAAGTCCATTTTCTACATCTGAGTCTCCATTACTTCCCTGCAATACCATTTCTCTAGATTCCATATATATGTGTTTATATACATATTTGTTTTTCTCTTTCTAACTTACTTCACTCTATAACAAGCTCTAGCTTCATTCACCTCACTACCACTGACTCAAATTTGTTCCTTTTTATGGCTGAGTAATATTTCATTGTATGTATATTCTACATCTTCTTTATCCATTCATCTGTAAATGGCTGTTGTAAATAGCTTCCACATACTAGCTATCGTAAATACTGCTACAGTAAACATTGGGGTACATCTGTCTTTTAGAATTGTGGTTTTCTCAGGGTATATGCCCAGTAGTGGGATTGCTGGGTCATATTGTAGTTTTTTCCCAGTTTTTTAAAGGAATCTCCATACTGTTTCCCATAATGACTGTTATCAGATTATATTCCCACCAACAGTGCAGGAGGGTTCCCTTTTCTCCACATTCTCTATGGCATTTATTGTCTGTAGATTTTTGATACTTCATTGTAGTTTTAATTTGCATTTCTCTAATAATTAATGATGTTGAACATCTTTTCATGTGCCTCTTGGCCATCTGTATGTATTCTTTGGAGAAATGTCCGTTTACATTTTCTGCCCATTTTTTGATTGGGCTGTTTTTCTGATATTGGGCTATATGCACTACTTATACATTTTGAAGTCTAATCCTTTGTCAGTTGCTTCATTTGCAATTATCAAACCAATGCATCTATGGGCATCTTATTTGACAAACGAGGCCAAAATATACAATGGAGAAAAGACAACCTCTTCAATAAGTGGTGCTGGGAAAACTGGACAGCTATATGTAAAAGAGTGAAGCTAGAATACTTCCTAACTCCGTACACAAAAATAAAATGGATTAAAGATTTAAACGTAAGGCTAGAAACTATAAAGCTCTTAGAGGAAAACCTAGGCAGTACATTCTTTGACATAAATCACAAGATCCTCTTGGACTCACCTCTTAAATAACTACAAAAATAAACAAATGGGACCTAACTAAACTTAAAAGCTTTTGTACAGTAAAGGAAACAATAAACAAGATTAAAAGATACCCTTCAGCTCTGTCTTTCTTGATGATTATATTTCAAAGCGGTGGCACCCAGGTCTTTGAGAGATAGTTAGTCCTGGGTTGTAAAACTGATTGGAGAATATTTATATCCCAAAGGGGGAAAAATTTTTTTTAATTACAAGTTTTCTACAGTATGTTGTTCAGTTACTCAGTTGTGTCCAGCTCTCTGCAACCCCATCGACTGCAGCACGCCAGGCTTCCCTGTCCTTCACTATCTTCTCCAGAAAAAAAAAGGTCAGGAGCCTATTGTGAGGAAGAAATCTGTCTAAAAGTTTCATCATGCTGAGAGGAAACATTAAGGCCATCTTGGTCATGCTATAGATTAGTCTGAGTTTTCTAGAATTTTATATAAATGGAATCATAAAGGAAGTAAACTTTTTCTTTGGTGGCTTTGGCTCAGCTTAAATATTTTATATTCATCCGTGTTGCTGCATGCATTGATGATTTGTTTCTTTGTATTACTGAGTAGCATTGTATTGTATCCACACATCACAATTTGTTTATCCATTCATCTACTAATGAACATTTAGATCTTTTCTGGTTTGGGGCTATTATTACATATAAAGCTGCTATAAACATTCATGTACAAGTCTTTGCATAGAATATACTTTAATTTCTTCTGGTTAAATGCGTAGGAATCAAACAGTTGATACATACCTACCATATGTTTTAAGAAACTATCAAACTCTATATTTTCACCAGGAGTATATGAAAATTCCAGTTGCTCCACACCCTCATCACCATTTAGTATTATCAGTCTTTTTAATTTTAGACATTCCAGTAGTTGTGTAAAAGTATCCTATTGTGGCTTTACTTTGTATTTCCTTTAAGACTAATGACATTGAACACCTTTTTGTGTAGTTATTTATCATCCATATATCTTCTTTGGTAAAATGTCAGTTAAAATCTTTTTCTTATTTTGGTTGGACTGTTTTCCCATTTAAAACTTTGAATATTTAGGATAGAAATCCTTTACAAGATATGAGAGTTGCAAATATTTTCCCAGTTTGGGTCTTATTTTTCCATTGTGATATAAATATTTTAAAATTTTAAACATTTTAGGATATTTATGTATTTGACTGCACTGGGTCTTGGCTGCAGCGTGTGAGATCTTCCATCTTCATTGCAATATGAAAGATCTTTTAGTTACGGCTTATGAACTCTTTGTTGCTGCATGTGGAATCTAGTTCCCTCACCAGGGATAGAACTTGAATTGGGAGTGCAGCATCTTAGCCAATGGACCACCAAGGAAGTCTCTGTATTTTTTTTTTTAAAGCAGTTCTTGATTGGATTAAGTCTAATTTATCAACTTTTCTGTTACAGATAGTTGTTAATACTAAGAACTCTTTACCCAATACAATGTCACAAGGATTTTCTGTTATGTTTTCTTCTAGCAGTTGTATAGTTTTAGTTTGTATGTTCAGGAATATAAACTATTTTGAGCTGATTTTTTTAATATGTATCAGGTTTGGAGCAAAGTGTCTTTTTGCATAGATATCCACTATTCCAGCATCGCTTGTTGAAAGACTACATTGCCACTGATTTACTTCTGAATGTTTGTCAAAAATCAACTGGCTACATATGTTAGTGGGTGAGGAAATGTAGTGTTGTATTCTCAAGTCTGTGATGCATTTGCTGAGAAAAACAGTGGAAAAATAAGAGATTCTAATTGGCAATTATTTAAAGTAATTACATCAAGTGTGGTTGATATAAACCCATCGTCTCAGATGGGGTTTGCACACTTCTTTGAGTTCTCTCCCAGTCTTTTTCATTCCTTTCATTATGAACAGACTGAGAATTTCCCAAATGTTTAAAGTCTGTTTCCTTTCTGATTAACAATTACATCTTTAGGTCCTTTCTCTCTTCTCTCACTTTACTGTAAGCAGTCAAGAGGAGCCAAGACACACCTTCAACACTGGGCCTAGAAATTTCCTCATGTAAATAACCAGTTTTATTGCTCACAAGTTCCACCTTCTAAAAGCTATGAGAACCCAAACATAATCCAGCCGGGTTCATGGCTGCTTTATAATGAGGATGGCCTTTCCTCCACTGTCCAATAAGGCACCCCTCATTTCCACCTTGGAAAAAGGAATAGCAACCCACTCCAGTATTCTTGCCTGGAGAATCCCATGGGCAGAGGAGCCTGGCAGGCTACAGTCCATGAGGTCGCAAAGAGTTAGACATGACTAAAGTGACTTAGCACCTTAGCACATTTCCACCTGGACCTCATTGCAGTGGTCTTCACTGTACATATTCCTACAAAAAAATCAGTGATTACTTAGGTATTCTCTAAGACTGTCTGCAGCCTTCTTCTTCTATTTCTGGGCTCCCACTAAAATTGCCCTCTACAGTCTGTTCAGAGCAATAGAGGCTTTTCCTATTATGTACCTCAAAACTCTTCCAACCTCTATCCATTATCCAGGTTCAAAGCCTCTTCCACATTTTTAGGTATTTGTTACAGCAACACCTCAACTTCTCAGCACCAGTTTCTGTCTTAATCCATTCAGGCTGCTATAACAAAACATTGTAGCCTGGATGGCTTGTGAACAACAGTTATTTCTTATAGTTTTGGAGGCTGGGAAGTCCAAGATCAAGGCACTAACATACTCAATGACTGATGAGAGTCCATTTCTTCATTGAAGACTATCTTCTCATTGTAGCCTCACAAGGTAGAAGGGACAAGGAAGCTCTCTCAGGCCTTTTTATAAGGGCACTAATCCCACTTATGAGGACTCTGCCCTCATGACCAAATCACCTCCTCAATGCCCCGCCTCCTAATACCACCACACTGGGGTTAGGATTTCAATGTATGAACTTAGGGAGGGATACAGACAATTCGTCTGTAGCACCTGTTAAGAGAAAACTTTAAGAAGAAAAAGACATTCAAATTTAGGAAACAAATATAATACTTAGAATAGAAAAATTGTGCTCTGTATTTTATCTTGAGTATATGAAATCATAAATCACCTTACTTTTTTAAGTTTTATTTTATACTGGGGTATAGTGATGCACAATATTGTGTTAGTTTCAGCTGTATACCAAAATGATTCAGTTATACATATACAAGTATGCTTTTTCAAATTCTTTTCCCATTTAGGTTATTACAGAATATTGAGCAGAGTTCCCTGTGCTATACAGTAGGTCCTTGTTCTTATTTTATCTTTTGAACAATATCAAATGACTTTAAACTTTGACTACCAAAAAAGGGAAGTAAACTATAATAAATTGGAAGTACTTAAACACTTTTTAAAGAAGCATGGACCTTGACCCAACAGCTACCATTTGCACACTTGCTCTATACTATTTGCATGTGAGTGTGCTAAGTTGCTCCAGCCGTGTCCAACTCTGCCACCCTATGGACTGTAGCCCACCAGGCTCCTCTGTCCATGAGATTCTCCAGGCAAGAATACTGAAGTGGGTTGCCATGCTCTCCTCCAGGGATCTTCCCAAACCAGGGATAGAACCCGCCCCGTCTTATGTCTTCTTCATTGCTAGGAGAGTTCTTTACCACTAAAAGGCTTCCTTGGTGGCTCCAGAGGTTAAAGCGTCTGCCTCCAATGCGGGAGACCCAGGTTTGATCCCTGGGTCGGGAAGATCCCCTGGAGAAGGAAATGGCAATCCACTTCAGTATTCTTGCCTGGAGAATCCCATGGACGGAGAAGCCTAGTAGGTTACATGTAGTCCACGGGGTCTCAAAGAGTCGGACACGACTGAGCGACTTCACCTTCAGCACCATCTATATTTCTATATCATTTTTGTAAGGAAAGAAGTAGCCCTGGCCACAGGTCCCAAAATATTTATCATGTACTCTTAAGGTGAAACTGCCAATTTCTTTCTTAAAGGACCATAGCATCTCCTTCAGATACAAACTCTGGTTCTGAGAATTTCTTTATCTATGGAATCTAAGTGAAAGGCCATGATTTTCTACTACAATAGCTGTTAGACTTTTCACCAGCTCTCAATTTTTTTCTAGTTGTACAAGCAATGTGACCCCCTAGTTGGCTTCCCTTAGAGTATCCTCTGGGAACACGTGGTCTATTTGCTGCACAACAGATCCTTGTGGGTCAATAGCTGTGATTCCAAATTGCTCCCCATGTTGGTAATTATGTATGCCTTTTCCTCTGTTGGTTAAATGCTACCAACTAGCCTCTGTTGGTTCAGAATCCTTTGGAATTGATACTAATTTGAGGACACTGTGATAGTTTGATGGCAGTATCTTCAAAATACTGTAAAGCCTGATCAGTCAAGGATAGCCACTCCTGAAATTCTCACATCTTATCAGCATTGCCCTTAAACACAAGCAAGCAGTCTGGGTACCTCCAGGGTACAGCCCTGGGACAGCCTGCACTTTAGAGGGGTATCTTTCGATTTTTCTGAGTTCTCCTCAAGCGCCTGTACTGGCCATGGCCAGCAGCTTCATACAGGTGGAACCTCCTGCTTGGAGCTGGACTTATATCCCTCTTTCTCCTGTTTCGGGACCCTCTCTAACCACCTACTCTACATGTAGGACCACTAGATGCCCCGAGAAGCCCCATAATCCCGACCTTTGAGACTTTTAGGTCCGATCCCAGTTCTAGGAGAGGGGCCTACAAGGCCAGTGACCCCCACTGACCAGTACAGGTCTTCTTCCACAGGATCACTTGAGGTCGGTCACCAGAATAGTGTTGACACACTGACTCGAGGTGACTCGCGCTCACATGAGACGCAGGACAAGTTCAGGGCTCTTGGCCAGTGAAGGTTACTCTTCGGTTAAGTCACAAGTGTGAGCCCATGCCTTCTTTCACATAATGTGATTTTGAAATCATGCATGTTAGTGTATGTATCAGTTCATTCTTATTAATGAATTATATTCTAGTGTGTGAATATAGCACAGTTTATCCATCTGTGACATCTATTTCAATGGTTTCCCATAGCTGGCTAGGATTATCAAAGCTGCTGTAAACAGTTGTGTGTAGGCCTTGTACATAAATCTGGATGAGTACATGCATGCATGCTTAGTGGCTTCAGTCACGTCTGACTCTTTGTGACCTCATGGACTGTAGCCCACCAGGCTCCTCTGTCCATGGGATTCTCCAGGCAAGAATATTGAAGTGGGTTGCTATTTCCTCCTCCAAGAGATCTTCCCAGCTCAGGGATCAAACTCTCATCTCCTGCATTGGCAGGTAGATTCTTTACCACTGAGCCACCTGGGATTCCCTACATAAATATTGGTTGTCATTTCATTGGGATAAATACCTAAGAGAGAAATTGTTAGATATGTAAAATGCATGTTTAATATATAAGATGCTACGAAACTGTTTTCCAAAGTGGATGTAAAGTTACCTCCAAATTATAATTTATAAAAGTTGCTCCAGGTTCTCAGGGTGGAGTTTCCAAGGTCACCACTAAATTGTGGCGTTTTGTCCCGGGACATTTTTTTTTTTTTTTAATTAATCATCTTTGAAAAGTAAGACTTTTTGGACCTTCCTAATGTCTCCGCACACGTGTTGGCGTGTAGAAGGTGATTCGTTTGCTTCTATGGTCGAAAGTGTCTTGGGCAGTCGCTCTCCCGCCCCAGCCTCGCCAGGCTGGACTTCTTTCAGTAAAATCAGGAATTGAACAAGCAGGGCCCAAGACACCACATAAAAGACTGCGAACAGCAGCGAGCTGAAGAAAGCCCGTTTTTGTGTCTGTGGGCTCAGATGCTTGCAGCCCGGACTGCTAAAGATGCAGCCGTTTACAGTGGACAAAAGCTGAAGGGGGCAAAAGAGACCCAAGATGCCCGACCAGTTTGACCAGGCAGTCGTGGTCAACCAGCTGCGGTACTCCGGGATGCTGGAGACGGTCAGGATCCGGAAAGCTGGCTATGCCGTCCGGAGACCCTTCCAAGACTTTTACAAAAGGTATAAGGTGCTGCTGAGGAACGTGGCGCTGCCTGAGGACATCAGGGGCAAGTGCACGGCCCTGCTGCAGCTCTACGATGCCTCCAACAGTGAGTGGCAACTGGGGAAGACGAAGGTCTTCCTTCGTGAGTCCTGGAGCAGAAACTGGAGAAGCAGCGGGAAGAGGAGGGTGACGCGGGCGGCCATGGTGATCCGGGCCCACGTCTTGGGCTACTTGGCGAGAAAGCAATACAAGAAGATCCTTGATTGTGTAGTGATCATACAGAAGAACTACAGGGCCTTCCTCCTGAGGAGGAGATTTTTCCACCTGAAAAAAGCAGCTGTGGTTTTCCAGAAGCAACTCCGAGGTCAGATTGCCAGAAGAGTTTACAGACAGCTGCTGGTGGAGAAACGGGCAGAGGAGGAAAAGAGGAAGCGGGAAGAGGAAGAAAAGAGGAAACGGGAGGGAGGAGGAAAGAGAAAGAGAGAGGGAACGAAGAGAAGCGGAGCTCCGCGCCCAACAGGAGGAAGCAGCCCGGAAGCAGCGGGAACTGGAAGCCTTGCAGCAGGAGAGTCAGAGGGCAGCGGAGCTGAGCCGGGAGCTGGAGAAGCAGAAGGAGAACAAACAGGTGGAGGAGATCCTGCGGCTGGAGAAGGAGATCGAGGACCTGCAGCGCATGAAGGAGCGGCAGGAGCTCTCCCTGACCGAGGCGTCGCTGCAGAAGCTGCAGCAGCTGCGGGATGAAGAGCTGCGGCGGCTGGAGGACGAGGCCTGCCGCGCCGCCCAGGAGTTCCTGGAGTCGCTCAACTTTGACGAGATCGACGAGTGCGTCCCGCAACATTGAGCGCTCGCTGTCGGTGGGGAGCGGGTGCGCGGGCGAGCAGGGCGCCGGGGCGGAGAAGCCGAGCTTCAACTTCAAACAGCCCTACCCAGAGGAGGAGGTGGACAAGGGCTTTGAGGCCGACGACGATGCGTTCAAGGACTCGCCCAACCCCAGCGAGCACGGCCACTCGGACCAGCGCACCAGCGGCATCCGGACCAGCGACGAGTCCTCGGAGGAGGACCCCTACATGAACAACACCGTGGTGCCCACCAGCCCCAGCGCCGACAGCACCGTGCTGCTGGCCCCCTCGGAGCACGACTCCTCCGCCGGGGAGTCCACCTACTGCCTGCCCCAGACCCCGGGGGCCCTGCCCACCCCAGAGGGCGACTACGATTATGATCAGGACGACTACGAGGACGGGGCCATCACCTCCGGCAGCAGCGTGACCTTCTCCAACTCCTGCAGCAGCCAGTGGTCCCCAGACTACCGATGCTCTGTGGGCACCTACAACCGCTCTGGGGCCTACCGGTTCAGCTCGGAGGGCGCCCAGTCCTCGTTTGAAGATAGTGAAGAGGACTTCGATTCTCGGTTTGATACAGACGACGAGCTGTCATACCGGCGGGACTCTGTGTACAGCTGTGTCACGCTGCCTTACTTCCATAGCTTCCTGTACATGAAAGGTGGCCTCATGAACTCCTGGAAGCACCGCTGGTGCGTGCTCAAGGACGAGACGTTCCTGTGGTTTCGGTCCAAGCAGGAGGCCCTCAAGCAAGGCTGGCTGCACAAGAAGGGTGGCGGCTCCTCCACCCTGTCCAGGAGAAACTGGAAGAAGCGCTGGTTCGTCCTCCGCCAGGCCAAGCTGATGTACTTCGGGAACGACAGCGAGGAGAAGCTCAAGGGCACTGTGGAGGTCCGGGCGGCCAAGGAGATCATAGATAACACCAGCAAAGAGAAAGGGATTGACATCATCATGGCTGACAGGACCTTCCATCTGATTGCGGAATCCCCAGAAGACGCCAGCCAGTGGTTCAGTGTGCTGAGTCAGGTCCACGCATCCACAGACGAGGAGATTCGGGAGATGCATGATGAGCAGGCCAACCCACAAAACGCTGTGGGCACTTTGGACGTGGGGCTGATCGATTCTGTGTGCGCCTCGGACAGCCCAGATAGACCCAACTCGTTTGTGATCATCACGGCCAACCGGGTGCTTCACTGCAACGCCCGACACACCGGAGGAGATGCACCATTGGATAACGCTACTGCAGAGGTCCAAAGGAGACACCAGAGTGGAGGGCCAGGAATTCATAGTGAGAGGGTGGTTGCACAAAGAAGTGAAAAACAGTCCGAAGATGTCTTCCCTGAAACTGAAGAAACGGTGGTTTGTGCTCACGCACAATTCCTTGGATTACTACAAGAGCTCGGAGAAGAACGCTCTGAAGTTGGGCACCCTGGTTCTCAATAGTCTTTGTTCGGTTGTCCCATCTGATGAAAAGATCTTTAAAGAGACAGGCTACTGGAACGTCACCGTGTACGGAAGCAAGCACTGCTACCGGCTCTACACCAAGCTGCTCAATGAGGCCACCAGGTGGTCCAGCGCCATTCAGAATGTGACCGACACCAAGGCCCCAATCGACACGCCCACGCAGCAGCTGATTCAAGATATCAAGGAGAACTGCCTGAACTTGGACGTGGTGGAGCAGATATACAAGCGGAACCCCATCCTGAGGCACACCCACCACCCGCTGCACTCGCCACTCCTACCTCTGCCCTACGGAGACATCAACCTCAACCTGCTCAAAGACAAGGGCTACACGACGCTTCAGGATGAAGCCATCAAGATATTCAACTCCCTGCAGCAGCTGGAGTCCATGTCTGACCCTATTCCCATCATCCAGGGCATCCTCCAGACAGGGCACAATCTCCGGCCTCTGCGAGACGAGCTGTACTGCCAGCTCATCAAGCAGACCAACAAGGTGCCCCACCCGGGCAGCGTGGGCAACCTCTGCAGCTGGCAGATCCTCACTTGCCTGAGCTGCACCTTCCTGCCCAGCCGCGGGATCCTCAAGTACCTCAAGTTCCACCTGAGAAGGTTACGGGAACAGTTTCCAGGAACTGAGATGGAAAAATACGCCCTCTTCATTTACGAATCTCTTAAGAAAACCAAATGCAGAGAGTTTGTGCCTTCACGAGATGAGATAGACGCCCTGATCCATCGGCAAGAGATGACGCCCACAGTCTACTGCCATGGTGGGGGTTCCTGCAAGATCACCATCAACTCCCACACCACGGCTGGGGAGGTGGTGGAGAAGCTGATCCGAGGCCTCGCCATGGAGGACAGCAGAAACATGTTCGCGCTCTTTGAGTACAATGGACACGTCGATAAAGCCATCGAGAGCAGAACCATCGTAGCAGATGTGCTGGCAAAGTTTGAAAAGCTGGCCGCCGCTTCAGAGGCGGGCGAACAGCCCTGGAAATTCTACTTCAAACTTTACTGCTTCCTGGACACAGACAACGTGCCAAAAGACAGCGTGGAATTTGCCTTTATGTTTGAACAGGCCCACGAAGCCGTCCTCCGCGGCCACTACCCGGCCCCCGAGGAGAACTTGCAGGTGCTGGCTGCCCTGCGGCTCCGGTACCTGCAGGGGGATTACGCGCCGCACGCCCCGGTGCCGCCCCTCGAGGAGGTCTACTCGCTGCAGAGGCTCAAGGCCCGCATCAGCCAGTCCACCAAGACCTTCACGCCGGGGAGCGGCTGGAGAAGAGGCGCACAAGCTTCCTGGAGGGGACCCTGCGGCGGAGCTTCCGGACGGGCTCGGCGATACGGCAGAAGGCAGAGGAGGAGCAGATGGTGGATATGTGGGTCAAGGAGGAGGTGTGGCTCTGCGCGGGCCAGCATCCTGGACAAGTGGAAGAAATTCCAGGGCATGAGCCAGGAGCAGGCCATGGCCAAGTACACGGCCTTGATCAAGGAGTGGCCTGGGTATGGGTCGACGCTCTTCGACGTGGAGTGCAAGGAAGGTGGCTTTCCCCAGGACCTCTCGCTGGGCGTCAGCGCCGATGCGGTCTCTGTCTACAAGCGCGGGGAGGGGAGGCCGTTGGAAGTCTTCCAGTACGAACACATCCTCTCCTTCGGTGCCCCCCTGGCCAACACCTACAAGATCGTCGTCGATGAGAGGGAGCTGCTCTTTGAAACCAGTGAGGTGGTGGACGTGGCCAAGCTCATGAAAGCCTACATCAGCATGATCGTGAAGAAGCGCTACAGCACCTCGCGCTCCGTGAGCAGCCAGGGCAGCTCCAGGTGAAGGCAGCCTGAGTCCACGCGAACTCAACCTGCGCGCGCCACCCTGCTCCTCGGCCCCCGCCGGCTCCCGCGTCTGCCATATAATCTGCGGCCGCCCCAGACTTTCCAGAAGCCCCTTGTCGGAGGGAGGTGTCCTGGGGGACCTTTCGCCCTGTGTATTCAGCTGTACCACCAGTTTCCAAAGCTTTACTTCTCTTAGATGACACATGCCTTAAACAGAGAGGAAATGAAACCCACGCTGCCACCAAAGCAGCCGGAAGTGCCTTAACTCGGTGGAGCCGACAGGAACCCCCCGTAACTGTGCTACTGAAGGGAGATAGATGCTGACCCCTGCTTTCCGGGAAGGCTTGCTGAGCTTGGGGTGGGGGAGGGGGCGTCGATCCATCAATTCTGCACTAACCTGATTTCCCCTGGGAGGGAAGGTGAGGGAGTGGGGAGGGGGACGGAGAGAAAGTATGAGGGGATGGTCTATTTTAGGTGGAGAGCTGCTGGCAGCCTTCCTCACAGACGCCTAGTAACTTTTTCTCTGTTTCATCTTTAACGTGCATGCGCTTGCCTGTGCACGCACGTGTTCATAAACACATAACATCACTTTCATCATTGTTTCGCAAGCCTTGAAAGCGAAGGGAAAGAGGATGTGCAATGAATGGTGTAGCATCTGTATATTTTAATCGTTCAGAGTCAAAGAGTCCTCAACTGTTACTTTGCAAGGTGGTTTTTATTAGCAACCTGGAATCCTGGATTTTTCCTGTCTTTGCTGTATTTCGAAAGCCACATTTTTGACTCCAGTTTTGCTTTACGTGTAGCAAAGTCTGCAATCTGTGTCTGCTGTATTATAAACAGATATGCAGCCTGCAAATAACTGTATTTATAAACCACTCTTAAACAGCTGGCTCCAAGGCTGTTTTTAGAACTGTATGAAGTCAATTTGGAGTCTTCAGTTTCTAAGAGATTTAAGTTAAAAAATGTTTTCTGGAAGGTTAGCTTGAATCACTCTGTGGGTAGATTGTGACTTAACCCTGTTTGAATATGAGGGAAAGCTGTCACCTTCCTTGAAAGCAACTTGAGCAAATCTTTAAAGGACCCTGACGTTCAATGCTGAGGCTTTAATAAAATATACACCTATTTTATCCCAAGTTTATAATGGTGGCCTGAACAAGGCCCCTGTAAATAAATCAGCATTTATGACCAGATGAAAGATAATTTGGTCTTGGACTTCTATTTTTATACAGAAAACTTGTAAAGACTTAGGCCAACTAAGTCTACCCAACAAGAGAAGAAACTTGCCTTATCCCTATGGATGGCCACGCGGAATCATTGTTTCTTGACTCAAGAAAGTCTGACAATAAAAGATACTAGCTAAAAAAAAAAAAAAAAAAAGTTGCTCCATATCCTTGCCAAGAATCAGTATCATCAGTCTTCTTAATTTTGGTCCTTCTAGGAGATATGAAGTAGTACCTCCTTGTGATTTTAATTTGGATTTGGCTTAGACTGTAAAATGTTAATAGTTTCTATATATTAGTATAATGGCATAATTGGTATAATAATTGGTTTATTTTATTTCCAATTGAATCCAACTCTCTCATTGGATTTGATGAAGTTATGTTGAGCATCTTTTCATGTGCTTATTGACCATTCATCTATTTTTTTATGAAGTATTTTTTCAATTATTTTCAAATTAAACTATTTGCTGCTATTGCATTGTAAGAATTCTTTACATATTCTTGCTTTAAGTCTTTTCTTAGGTACAAATATTGTGAATATTTTCTTCCATTTTGTACTTTGCCTTTTTTTTCTTAATGGTATCTTTTGAAAAGCAGGCAGTTTTAGCTTTGATGAAGTCTAATGTACCACTTCTTATGATGAATGTTCTGTGTCCTCTTTCTCTCCCATCCCAAAGTAGAATAAGTTTTCTCTTGTATCTTTCTCTAGAAGATTCATAGTTTGTAGCCTCTATATTTAGGTCTGTGATATATTTCAAAGGGATTTTTGTGTACTGCTTGAGATTAGTGTTGAGCTATATATTTTATATATTTATCTAGATATTCCAGCATCATTTTTGAAGAGACTGTTTTTCCTCCACTGAAAAGTGTTGGCTCCTATGCTTTAAAAAAAAAAAAGTTGGCCATACATGAAAGTATCTTCTGGATTCTCTACACTGTGTCACTGATCGGTATTTCTACCTTTATGCCAAGGCCACACTAAGTTGAATCTGTACTTTTCTCGTCATTTCTGAAAAAGATCATGTAAGTTCTCCTCCAACTTTGTTCTATCTCAGAATTGTTTTGGTTCTTCTGGGTCCTTTAAATTTTTGTACAAATTTTAGAGTAAGATTATCAATTCCCTTTTAACAGGGGAGAAAGGTTACTGGGATGTCAGTTGGTACTCCATTGAACCTATAGACAAATCTAGGGAGAATGGGCTTCTTAACAATATTGAATAAGATCTTCGTAACTTTTCTTATCAAATATTTGAGGCTTTCAGTGTAGCTGTTTGCACATCTTCTGTTAAACCTAAGTATTTTATCTTTTAGACATATTATAAAAGGAATTTTTATTCCATTTTCAAATGTATAGTACATATAAATAAAACTGAGTTTTTCATATTAATCTTGCATTCTGTGACCTTGACAACTTCACTTAATATTTTTAATTTTTTTAGATGATTCCTTAGGAATTTCTATATAGACAATCATATCCATTGCAAACAGAAGCAAGTTTTTTTCTTCCCTTCCAGTTTTATGCCTTTTATTTCATTTAGAAATTGCCTTATTGCACTGGCTATTATTCCAGTAGAATAATGAATAGAAATGATGGCAGTGACGTCTTTAGTTTCTCTCTATTTCTGATCTAAGAAAGAAAATATCAATTTTTCACCATTAAATTATATTAACTTGGATTCTTTGTAGATGCCTTTTTCAGGGTGAGAAAGTTTCCTTCTCTTTCTACTAGGCTGAATGTTTTTTATCTTGAGTATGTATTGAATTTTACCAAAATCTTTTTCCGTATTTACTGAGATGACCATATAATGTTTCATCTTTATTCAGTTAATGCGGTTAGCTATGTTGGGTGATTTTCAAACATTAAAACAAGCTTACATTCCTGAAACCCTACACTGCCATAATGTAGATGTATCCTTTTGTGTATATAAAGGGCTCATTTATGCTTTTGAACTGTGGTGTTGGAGAAGACTCTTCAGAGTCCCTTGGACTGCAGGGAGATCCAACCAATCCATCTAAAGATCAGTTCTGGGTATTCATTTGAGGGACTGATGCTGAAGCTGAAACTCCAATACTTTGGCTGCCTGATGCAGAGAGCTGACTCATTTGAAAAGACCCTGATGCTGGGAAAGATTGAGGGCAGGAGGAGAAGGGGACGACAGAGGATGAGATGGTTAGATGGCATCACCGACACAATGGACATGGGTTTGGGTGCACTCTGGAAGTTGGTGATGGACAGGGAGGCCTGGCATGCTGCGGTTCATGGGGTCGCAAAGCGTCGGACACAACTGAGCAACTGAACTGAACTGGGTTTATTTGCTACTACTTGGTTGAAGATTTTTTAATCTGTGTCCATGAGGGGTACTTGTCTCTTACTCAATTCAGGCTGCTGTAAAAGACCATAGACTAGTGGCTTGTATACAACAGAAATTTACTTCTCAGAGTTCTGGAGGCTGAAAGTTCAAGGTCAAGATGTCAGATGGTTGAGTTTTGGCGAGAGCTCTCTTACATTTGCAGAGTGCCAACTTCTTGTATCCTCATGTGGTGGAAAGCAGACATTATGCAAACTGTGACCCCTTTCCTGACCTCATCTATTCCTAATTAACTCCCAAAGGCCACCTTCTAGTACCATCACATCAGGGGTATAAGCTTTCAACACATGAATCTGAACAGAGAATGGAGAAGGACAGTCTGTCCATTACAGTCTCTGGTCTCTTCTCTTATAAACCTTTGTCCGATCTTGGTATCAGGATTATACTGATCATGTAAAATGACTTGGGGAGCATTCCTCTCTCTACATTCTGAAGGAGAGTTTATACACTATTGTTATTATTTCTTACTTTGTGCATTATGTAATTTAACAGTGAAACTATCTGGCCTTGAGTTTTGTGAAAAGTTCTTTGATTACTATTATAAATTCAATGTATTGAATAGTTATATGGCTATTCCAGTTGTCCACTTCTTTCTGAGTCACTTTTGAAAAGATTTTCTTTTAAAAAACTTATTTATTTCATCTACTTGCCAGATCTGTTGGCACCATTTGTTCCTAATCTTTTATTTTCCTATTAAAATCATTAAGGTTTGTAATAGTATTTCTGTGTTTATTTGTAATATTGGTAATTTATATTTATCTAATTCTTGGTTTGTCCTGTTGGGGCTTACTGATTTTATTATCTTTCAAAGAATGAAATTTGAGCTATATAAATTTTTCTGTTTCTAAATCATAGAGTTCTGTATTGACTTGATTATTTTTTCCTTCTACTTATTTTAGGTTTAATTTACTTTTTCCTTACCCCTTAAAATGGAAACTTATGTCAATTTTTAATTTTTTCCTCTCTTCCATTATAAATTTTTAAAGCTATAAATTTCCCTCTAAAGTACTACATTTCCTGTATCCCACAAATTTTGATGTTTTGTTTTTATTATCATTCAGCTCAAAATATTATTCTCATGTGATTTCATCTTTGAGACATGGGTTATTCAGACATGTACTATTTAATGACCATATGTTTAGACATTTTCTAAATATTTTAGTTATTGATTTCTGATACAATTCTATTGTGATCACAGAATACAATCTGTAATACACAAATCTTTGGAAATGTGGAAATGTGTTGAGATTTATGATCTAGTATGTCTACTCTGATAAACGTTCCACATGCACTTGAATGTTTATTCCACAGTTGAGTAAAATGTTTTGTAAATGTCAATTAGCTCAAGATAGTGTGCTCAGATCTTCTATATCTAACTAATTTTTGTCTACTTGTTTACTAACCACTGAGAAAGTGGTGTTCCACACAGCTATGATTTTCCATTTGTTCTGTAAAATTTTTGCTTCATGAATTTTGAAGCTTTGTGAGTAGATGTATACATCTATGATTATGTCTTCCAAATGAACTGGGCCTCTTTTGATTTGATGTCTTTTTATCTCTTGTAAAATACTTTGTCTTAAAGTCTACTCTTTTAAAATTAGCATAGCTGTACCACCTTTCTTATACCATTTCACTGGCATATTGCTTTTTGTGTTTTTATGTTCAAGTTATATATATATTTTTAATGTAAAATGTATATTTAATAGATGCATATACTTGTGTCTTTCATTCTTATCTAATCTGACAGTCTTTGACCTTCAGTGGAAATTAGATTTAATGTAATTTACACTACATTTACATTTAATATAATTATTGCTGCTAATAGCAAGAAGAGATAAGAAAGCCTTCTTCAGCGATCAATGCAAAGAAATAGAGGAAAACAACAGAATGGGAAAGACTAGAGATCTCCTCAAGAAAATTAGAGATATCAAGGGAACATTTCATGCAAAGATGGGCTCTATAAAGGAGAGAAATGGTATGGACCTAACAGAAGCAGAAGATATTAAGAAGAGGTGGCAAGAATACACAGAAGAACTGTACAAAAAGATCTTCAAGACCCAGATAATCATGATGATGTGATCACTCATCTAGAGCCAGACATCTTGGAATGTGAAGTCAAGTGGGCCTTAGAAAGCATCACTATGAACAAAACTAGTGGAGGCGATGGAATTCCAGGTGAGCTGTTTCAAATCCTAAAAGACGATGCTGTGAAATTGCTGCACTCAATATGCCAGCAAATTTGCAAAACTCAGCAGTGGCCACAGGACTGGAAAAGGTCAGTTTTCATTCCAATCCCAAAGAAAGGCAATGCCAAAGAATGCTCAAACTACTGCGCAATTGCACTCATCTCACATGCTAGTAAAGTAATGTTCAAAATTCTCCAAGCCAGGCTTCAGCAATATGTGAACCGTGAACTCCCTGATGTTCAAGCTGGTTTTAGAAAAGGCAGAGGAACCAGAGATCAAATTGCAAACATCCAATGGATCATCACAAAAGCAAAAGAGTTCCAGAAAAACATCTACTTCTGCTGTATTGACTATGCCATAGCCTTTGACTGTGTGGATCACAATAAACTTTGGAAAATTCTGAAAGAGATGGGAATACCAGACCACCTGACCTGCCTCTTGAGAAATCTGTATGCAGGTCAGGAAGGAACAGTTAGAACTGGACATGGAACAATAGACTGTTTCCAAATAGGAAAAGGAGTCCGTCAAGACTGTATATCGTCACCCTGCTTATTTAACTTATATGCAGAGTACATCGTGAGAAACGCTGGGCTGGAAGAAACACAAGCTGGAATCAAGATTGCCAGAGGAAATATCAATAACCTCAGATGTGCAGATGACACCGCCCTTATGGCAGAAAGTAAAGAGGAGCTAAAGGGCCTCTTGATGAAGGTGAAAGAGGAGAGTGAAAAAGTTGGCTTAAAGCTCAACATTCAGAAAACAAAGATCATGGCATCCAGTCCCATCACTTCATGGGAAATAGATGAGGAAACAGTGGAAACAGTGTCAGACTTTATTTTTGGGGGGCTCCAAAATCACTGCAGATGGTGACTGCAGCCATAAAATTAAAAGACACTTACTCCTTGGAAGAAAAGTTATGACCAACCTAGATAGCATTTTCAAAAGCAGAGACATTACTTTGCCGACTAAGGTCCGTCTAGTCAAGGCTATGGTTTCTCCTGTGGTCATGTGTGGATGTGAGAGTTGGACTGTGAAGAAGGCTGAGCGCTGAAGAATTGATGCTTTTGAACTGTGGTGTTGGAGAAGACATTTGAGAGTCCCTTGGACTGCAAGGAGATCCAACCAGTCCATTCTGAAGGAGATCAACCCTGGGATTTCTTTGGAAGGACTGATGCTAAAGCTGAAACTTCAGTACTTTGGCCACCTCATGGGAAGAGTTGACTCATTGGAAAAGACTCTGATGCTGCGAGGGATTGGGGGCAGGAGGAGAAAGGGATGACCGAGGATGAGATGGCTGGATGGCATCACGGACTCGATGGATGTGAGTCTGAGTGAACTCCGAGAGATGGTGAACAGGGAGGCCTGGCGTGTTGCGATTCATGGGGTTGCAAAGAGTGAGACACGACTGACCGACTGAACTGAACTGAACTGAACTGATTGCTGCTAAGTCACACCAGTCGTGTCCGACTCTGTGCGACCCCATAGATGGCAGCCCACCAGGCTCTGCCATCCCTGGGATTCTCCAGGCAAGAACACTGGAGTGGGTTGCCATTTCCTTCTCCAATGCATGAAAGTGAAAAGTCAAAGTGAAGTCACTCAGTCATGTCTGACTCTGTGCAATCCCATGGACTGTAGCCTACCAGGCTCCTCCGTCCATGGGATTTCTAGGCAAGAGTACTGGAGTAGGGTGCCATGGCCTTCTCTGCTATAGTGCATTTAAGTTAGTGCTGTGCTGTGCTCAGTCACTCAGTTATGTCTGATTCTTTTGTGACCCTACAGACTGTAGCCCACCAGGATCCTCTGTCCATAGGATGTCCCAGGCAAGAATACTGGAGTGAGTTGCCATTTCCTGCTCCAGTGTTTAAGTCTACACCTTGCTATTTATTTTCTATTTCTTTTATTTTTGCATTTTGTTTATCATTTCATTGATATTTTGTTTCTATTCCTTCTATTGGTTTCTTAGCTCTTTTTATGAATTTTTAGTATTCTTTCAGGGCTAACAATGCATTCTAATAGAGTCTGGTTAGAGTCAAAATTGTACAATTTCACCCATCACACTTGATTGCACTTCCTTCTTCACACTTCTCAGTTGATCCTTGACACTTGAAACATCCCTCTTCACACTTCATACTTCACACTCCACAAATGTAATAGCCTTACAATTATATAATTCCATTTATCCATCACTCCAAAATATTTTGCTTTTTTTGGCATATATTTACTTCTACCTATACTGTAAAATCCACCTTAGGATGTTGTCATTTTTGGATGTTACCTCTTAAGGAAATTCAGTTCAGTTCAGTCGCTCAGTCATGTCCAGCTCTTTGTGACCCCATGAATCACAGCACGCCAGGACTCCCTGTTGATCATCATCTCCCGGAGTTCAGTCAGACTCCATCGAGTCCATGATGCCATCCAGCCATCTCCTCCTCGGTCGTTCCCTTCTCCTCCTGCCCCCAATCCCTCCCAGCATCAGAGTCTTTTCCAGTGAGTCAACTCTTCACATGAGGTGGCCAAAGCACTGGAGTTTCAGCTTTAGCATCATTCCTTTCAAAGAAATCCCAGGGTTGATCTCCTTCAGAATGGACTTGTTGGATCTCCTTGCAATCCAAGGTACTCTCAAGAGTAGTCTTCTCCAACACCACAGTTCAAAAGCATCAGTTCTTCAGTGCTCAGCCTTCTTCACAGTCCAACGCTCACATCCACACATGACCACAGGAAAAACCATAGCCTTGACTAGACGGAACTTAGTAGGCAAAGTAATGTCTCTGCTTTTGAAAATGCTATCTAGGTTGATCATAACTTTTCTCCCAAGGAGTAAGTGTCTTTTAATTTCATGGATGCAGTCACCATTTGCAGTGATTTTGGAGAGGAAGTGATAAAATGATCTTTTATATCACCCATATATCACTGCCTTTGGGACATAGTTTTCCTTCTTTGTGTAGATTTAGATTTTCATTCTGATGTAATTCCCTCATCAGTCTCAAGAATGCCTTTAAAATCTTTTTATCTTGCAGGCCTGCTAGATCCAATTCCCTCAGCTTCCATTTATCTGAAAGTGTCTTTATTTCACTCAATTTTTTAGAGATTTTTCTCTGGGTATAGAATTCTGAAAGTTTTCTCCCCATTTGCACTTTAAGGACATTTCTACTCTCTTCTGACTTCCAGAGTTTCTGATAAAAACTAGGCAGACATTCTTATTGTTGTTCACTTGTATATTATATGTCCTTTTTCCCCTCTGACTGCTTTCATGATTTTATTTTATGTTTAGTTTTCAGCAGTCCACTATGATGTGTCCAGGTGCAGGTTTCTCGGTATTTATCTTCCATAGCGTTCCATTTTCTTAGCTTGTCAGTAAATGTTTTCCATCAAATTTGGGGAAATTTGGCATTTTTTAATTATATATTTTTCCTGCCTCATCCTTATCTTCTTTTCTTTCTGGGACCCAAATAACACACTATTAGACCAGCTGATATTATTCCATCTGTCCCTGAAATTTTGTTCCTTTGTCTTTCCTTTACAATCTTCTATTTGCTTGTGAAGCTTATCCAGTGAATTTTTTCACTTCAGTTATAGGACTTTTCTATTTTAGAGTTTCCACTTGGTCCTTTTTATGTTTTTATTTCTCTACTATGATTCCTTATCTATTGACTCAAACAGACTATGTGTGTCTGCTTAGTTACTTAAAAGTGAAAGTGAAAGTGAAGTAGGTCAGTCGTGTCCAACTCTTTGCAACCCCAGGGACTGTAGCCTACCAGGCTCCTCCCTCCATGGGATTCTCCAGGCAAGAATACTGGAGCGGGTTGCCATTTCCTTCTCCAGGGGATCTTCCCGACCCAGGGATCGAACCCAGGTCTCCTGCATTGCAGGCAGACACATTAACCTCTGAGCCACCAGGGACTGAGACTCTATGGACTATAGCCCACCAAAATCCTCATTCCGTGGGATTCTCTAGGCAAGAATACTGGAGTGGGTTGCCATGCCATCCTCCAAGGGATCTTCCCAGTCCAGGGATCAAACTTGCATCTCCTGCATTACAGGCAGATTCTTTACCACTGAACCATCATTCTCTTTTAATTCCATTAAAAGAATTAAACATGTATTGGTCTTTAGCTGCTTTAAAATCTTTGCTAACTCTAACATTTGAGTCACATCACATTCTGTTTCTATTTACAATTACTTTTTTTTTTTTGATTGACTATATAGGCCTTATTTTCCTGATTTTTGCACGTCTGGTGTTTTGGGGTTTTTTTTCCCCTGTGCACTGGACATTGTTAGTGATACATTATAGACTCTGGATCTTTTCTGTTATGTTTCCTTTAAAGGACTTTGACTTGTTATAGTAGGCAGTTCATTTACTGGCTAATAACCTTTATATTGTATAGGTTCAGTTTAATGCTTTGTTATAGGGCAGCAGTCCCCAACCTTTTAGGCACCATGATCTAATTTCACGGAAGACAACTTTTCCATGGACAGGGCGCTGGTAGAAGGGTGTGGATGGTTTTAGGATGATTCTCATAAGGAGCACGTAACCTGGATTCCTCACATGTGCAGTTCACAGTAGGGTTTGTGCTCCTATGAGAGTCTAATGCCGCCGCTGATCTGCCAAGAGGCGGGGCTCAGGCAGTAATGCAGATAGAGGGAGCAGCTCTATAGAGAGGAAGCTTCACTTGGCTTGCTCACCGGCCACTCATCTCCTGCTTTGCAGCCCAGTTGATAACAGGCCACAGACCAGTACCAGTCCACAGCCCAGGGGTTGGGAACCTGTTATAGTGCATAAGTGGAAACCCATGATGTTCCTCAAGCACCTCTGACTTGACAAGACTCAACCTCCAAAACCTGTCTTCCCTGCAGGTCTTGTCAAGGCTTGGTTTTGGACTTTATCAGGGTGGGTGTGGGGCTTCCCCCAGTGGCTCAGCGGAAAAGAATCTGCCTGCAACACATGAGCCGCAGGTTTGATCCCTGGGTCAAGAAGGTCCCGTGGAGGAGGGCAGGGAATCCCACTCCAGTAGTCTTGCTTGGAGAATCCCATGGACTCCAGAGGAGCCTAGGGGGCTACGGTCCACATGGTTGCAAAGAGACATAATTTAGCACATGTGCACACAGGTGGGTATAGAGCAGCGGCCTTTGTCGGGAGGTGACTTTCCCCACAGATGACACACGGAAATACCTGAAGACAGTTTTGGTTGACACAGCAGGGGAGCAAAGGAGAGTTATTGGCATTTAGTGGATAAAGGTGACGGAGAGTGCTAAACAGCCTACCACACTGAAACAGGTCTAACAAGAATGATCCACCCTGCAGCATCAATAGTGCCGAGACTGAAAAGCCCAGGCCTACCTCAGGGCTTTCACTAGGGCATGGTCTGCCTGGGTGGTTAATGAGGTGTTCAGGAGACCTGCCGCTCTGCCTGGAATGGACCTCCAGTAACTTTATTCACTCAGTTCAGTTCAGTCGCTCAGTCGTGTCCAACTCTTTGCGACCCCATGAATTGCAGCCTGGCGTGGGGACAGGGAGGCCTGTCCGTCACCAACTCCTGGAGTTCACTCAGACTCACGTCCATTGAGTCGGTGATGCCATCCAGCCATCTCATCCTCTATCGTCCGCTTCTCCTCCTGCCCCCAATCCCTCCCAGCATCAGAGTCTTTTCCAAAGAGTCAACTCTTCCCATGAGGTGGCCAAAGTACTGGAGTTTCAGCTTTAGCATCATTCCTTCCAAAGAAATCCCAGGGTTGATCTCCTTCAGAATGGACTGGTTGGATCTCCTTGCACTCCAAGGGACTCTCAAGAGTCTTCTCCAACACCACAGTTCAAAAGCATCAATTCTTCACTGCTCAGCCTTCTTCACAGTCCAACTCTCACGTCCATATATGACCACTGGAAAAACCATAGCCTTGACTAGACGGACCTTAGTCGGCAAAGTAATGTCTCTGCTTTTGAAAATGCTATCTAGGTTGCTCATAACTTTTCTTCCAAGGAGTAAGCTTAATTTCATGGCTGCAGTCACCATCTGCAGGGATTTTGGAGCCCAAGAAAATAAAGTCTGACACTGTTTCCACTGTTTCTCCATGTATTTCCCATGGAGTGATGGGACCAGACGCCATGATCTTCGTTTTCTGAATGTTGAGCTTTAAGCCAGCTTTTTCACTCTCCTCTTTCACTTTCATCAAGAGGCTTTTAGTTCCTCTTCACTTTCTGCCATAAGGGTGGTGTCATCTGCTTGACATCTAATATCTCTGGTAGGTTACTCTCTGGCAAGCTGTGCTCTGCAGATGCTATTTTTGAAGGGAAGACTGAAAGGAAATGAGTGGAGAAATGAGAAGAATTTGTGGCTATTTCTACAACATAGCTACCTCTGCTTTTAGTGCTAATAAATTTTAGTTCATTTAATTTTCTAAATGCAAACCTTTACTTTCTTTTGAGCAGTGAACTTAGTAAATACAGATTTTCTGAAATTATATCTTCATTATAATTCTAATAGGATGCATATTTGATGATGTGTTTGTGTGACTTTATTGAATATCAGAAAGTTATATACAAAGGACAGCTTAATGTCATAATACAGACTTATACATGCTGCCCATATGCTTGAAAAATTACCTAACCCTTTGAACTAAATTGCATTAACATCTCTATATTTTTACCCATATTATTGGTTTCTCTTAGTAAGGTAATTCAAAGACAGTACATTGTAATTAAGTAGCCAATATATAAATAATGAATAAAGTAAAGGGCTTTGGGCTTCCCTGATAGCTCAGTTGGTAAAGAATCTGCCTGCAATGCAAGAGACCCTGGTTCGAGTCCTGGGTTGGGACCATCTACTGGAGAAGAGATAGGTTACCCACTCCAGTATTCTTGGGCTTCCCTTGTGGCTCAGCTGGTGAAGAATCCACCTGCCAGGAGCCAGCATGAGGAGTTCCGCCCGTGGAAAAGGTCATGAGGTTAAGGGGTCCGACAGGCAAAGGCGAGTCCAGCCTTAAGGGAGCCTCGCTGAATCTGCTCATGCATCTGCCCCAAAACCAGAGTCTGCTTGCCTTACTGCATTGTGCTTTTCACCCACTTTTCTGACATTAATGGGGGCTGTCCCCCACCACCTTTTCTGGAAAAAGTTAATTTAGAGCTTTTAGATAATCTCCTGGGCATAATAAGAGTGTTTCAATCCAAAAACTCCTCTGATGGCTTTCTAGCCTGCCTGCCGGAGTCTTACAGCTCCGCATGTGATTGTTTGAGGCCTCTCGAAAAGAGCCACAGGAAGTTCAAAACATCCTAGGAATGTAGGGGCCTCCAAGGAGTCAAAATCATTAGAATAGAACTGATTAAGGGTTTCATTTGTTGAGCCAATACTTGCTGTCAAATTTTGATATCTTTTATTTGTTGATATAGTTGGTATATAGAAAAAAAAAACAAGTAGCAACATAGATCTTTAAGTACCTTCTTTGTTATAACCCACTGCACCTTTGTTCTATAGGGATGTAACTTTAGTGCTTTGATGGCGATGCAGATTAAAAAAAAACACTTCAAGGGAAATGAGATTAACATTCATTAAGGGCTGCTGCTGCTGCTGCTGCTGCTGCTAAGTCACTTCAGTCTTGTCGGACTCTGTGCGACCCCAGAGACGGCAGCCCACAAGGCTCCCCCATCCCTGGGATTCTCCAGGCAAGAACACTAGAGTGGGTTGCCATTTCCTTCTCCCAATGCATGAAAGTGAAAAGTGAAAGTGAAGCCACTCAGTCGTATCCAACTCCTAGCGACCCCACGGACTGCAGCCTACCAGGCTCCTCCGTCCATGGGATTTTCCAGGCAAGAGTTCTGGAGTGGGTTGCCATTGCCTTCTCCAATTCATTAAGGGAGAGAGACATAAAGTGTTAACAGGCCTCTTGGCCAGAAGATAATGTAAACCACCTGAGACCTTTTGTATACAAAAAGATATACAGAAGGGTCAGGACTGCTGCCCCTGCATGACTCTGTATCTTCCGTTATGTAAAACTTAGGGTATATAAACACCTTTAAAAAATAAAGTTATGGAGTTTTTGCACAAGCTTGGCCTCCCCCGTGTTGACTCTCTCTCTCTCTCTCTCCCCTTATCCCTCTCCCTCCCTGTCTTTTTCAGGTTGATCCCTTGGAACGCAGAGGCTCCCTGTGTCTACTTATTTACCCCAGCTTCTACCATGGGAGAGGGAGCCCAAGGCGAGGCACCTTCCGCTATTCAAGCAGGCGCCTGTGGCCTAACATAGATGGTGAAAGTTTCTTGTCTTGAAACTTCATTAGCTTTCCGTGTAAACCAAGGAATATCAGCCTCTTCTCTCCACTAATTTTCCTACTATACTATTTTTTCCTAATCTCTCTTTATATTTCTAATTAAATAATTCTTTCCTATAATGCCGCCTCCATCCCCCCTTCGAATTACCCTGGATCCACTGGGGCTGGACCCCTGAATCCACCTGCAATGTGGGAGACCTGGGTTCGATCCCTGCATTGGGAAGATCCCCTGGAGAAGGAAAAGGCTACCCACTCCAGCATTCTGGCCTGGAGAATTCCATGGACTGCATACTCCACAGGGTCACAAAGAGTCGGACACAACTGAGCTACTTTCACTTTCACTTTTCAAAGTAAAGGTTTAAGACAAAAAAAGTCTATCCTTCCCAAAGGAGTTTTATGACAAGGTACCATGGATGAGATATGCCACCTTACTTGAATCAGATGATATTAAGGCCCATGGTGGGCATGAGATGTTGCAAACACTACGTGGTAGTGTTGCCTTGCACCTCATAGCCTGCTGTGCCCCATGGCCTCCTGACTCACGTCAATCTTCCAAAACAAAATCGAGGGCTCAACTCAGGCACAAGTAAGACAATATACTGTTTTCATCAGTGTACTGCCTTCCTAACCCATAACATGAGTTCTCCTCTCTCCCTCTCTTCATTTTCATAATGTAATACACAATTTAAAACAAAACTATCATCCCCTCTTAGAAATTATACTTCATCACTTGATTTGGAATCTACTATCCTTAGTAACCCACTGCAGTATTCTTGCCTGAAGAATCTATTGACAGAGGAGCCTAGCGGGTTATACTCCACAGGGTCACAAAGAGTTGGACATGACTGAAGTGACTTAGCATGTAGATATGCATGCACGCACCCTACTGAGGAAATCACTGGTGTTCTGGAAAATTAAAAAATCAAGACATTCTGGTAGGACTAAGTAGAAAACAACAGTATAAACCGGCCAAATATTTAGCACAAACAAGAAGAAGATTATGTCTAAATACTAATTTATTCATTGTATTCATTGGATTTTCCTGTCCTTACAGTGTTTTTTTTCTTTTCTGAGCAGACTATAGAGTGGAATATGCATCTGACATTCCATGACATTCAAGATTGTTGCCTTTTATTTGCAAACTCAGGGAAAATGAGGTCAATTTGATTCTTATTCAGTTGGTTTTGTTCAATGTAAAACAAAAGTAGCACTCAACTTCTATTTAATGATTAGAATAATGGCTAAACTCAACAAGATTAGAAATATGGATAGTAATTGGAATTATTCATAATCCATGATTCAATAAAAGGAATATATAAATATCATAAAAAGAGTTATATTTGAAAGACAGTAAACATGTTACTTCCCAGATATAAAGACTTCACCTGCCAGTGCAGGAGACACAAGAGATGCAGGTTTGACCCATGGGTCAGGAAGACTCCCTAGAAAGGAACTGGCAACCCATTCCAGTATTCTTGCACGGAAAATTCCATGGACAGAGGAACCTGGTGGGCTGCAGTCCACAGGGCAGTGAAGAATAGGACATGACTAAGCAACTGAACATGTACACAAACATGTAAAAAAACTGTTTAAAAAAATATATTGCGTTTTCATTTTCATGCTTCATACTTTATCAGGTGGCTGTCTGCAAAAATTCCTTTAATAATCAGTATCAAATATGTTATTATTTAAGCCACCATTCATTGTAACCAGAAAATTGTCTATATTTAAGTAATTCAAGTCAGTAATTTTACTGTTACAAATAAAACATCCTACAACTATTTTTAATAAATGACTTTTCCTTACTTTGCTTACTTTATGACATTATGCTTTGACATTAAATGAAAAACAGAATCCAATTTATTAAGAAGATTACAAAATTAGTACTTTCAGTATACATGTTTATTTTCCAATTAATTTTATTGATCTTACAGGCAGAATAGTATCTTGATCTCTATTACATTCAACAACACCAAAAATCTACAGCTCTGGTGTCAATATCAATAATTACTAAAAATCGAGCAAGCAATTTACAACTATCTTCAATGAAGGAGAGTGGATCCAAAAAGCGTATAACAGCAATAACAATAAAATAGTATTTGTGTTAAGACATAAATAGCCAACGTAAATGTAGGACCTCGGGCATTTTTCTAATTGTGGTATTTACACAAATTTTGGAAATTAAATTGAGCACACTGGCCAGTCTACTAATGATCATGAAAGACAAAATATGTCAAAGTGCCTATTTTGCTAATAGGATATGTTCAGCTCTTTAGCTTGACATTGTGTAGTACAGTTACCCCTTCCAAGCATTACAGATAAATACTACATGTGCCTCAAGCTCTTTTACAGATGAATGATCTGATGAAGATGCCCTCATCTCAGAAATTAAGGTCACTAATGTTTATCTTCCCTTGAAACATTCAGAAGGCTTGCTGAACCTAGAGAAAATCCAGTCTCAAACTACTGGAGGGACAGCGACACCTAGTGGTCATTATACTCCTAAACAAATATCTGAAAAGTATAAACTTCAAGGTATCCAAGAAATCACCACAAATGCATCCCCTTTAAATGTGACAGAAGCCTATTTCCAATGAAATTTAATCTGAAAATCACAAATACTTTCATTAACTTTTCTATTGATCAGTAATAATATAAATTGTAAGGAAAATCCAGCATTGACCTTAAAATCTGTAATCAACAACCCTTTGCCTTTGTAGATTTTTATAAAAATCCAGTTTTGATTTCTTCATGTCTGGGTTCTTGCTTATTATAGGATGACATAAAGAACTCTGAAACACTTTGAACTACTGAATGATCAGCTCTGTGGCTCTTTTATGAATACATGGATTGGAATGTCCCAGCAACAAAATTAAACACTCTATACAACAGTGCGCTAAGGCTCAAAATCAAGACATTATAAAAGCTGCCAGTCTGTTAATTCTTATTGGATGGGGTTTACACTGGACATTTTATTAATTTTTTGTCAATAGGGAATATCGAGTTCATCAAGATTTTCTGAAACAACTGATACATGAATTATAGAATCACTTTACCATCAAAGTCATTGTTTAGTAAGTAGGACTGTTCCTATTAGTGAAAAAATCAGTACATTCTTTAGCCATTTGCACAGTCGATCTGAGGCAGTCCAAGCAAGCTTTTGCTGTTTGCTGGAACCTTAGCTCTGTTCATTATGCATACTTCCCATCAGACCCAACACTGCTCCCCATGTCTTTCTGGCCAACTCCAGAGAAACTCCACCTTCCCGTCACCAGGAAAGATTTTTCCTGAGCACAAACCCCATTGTTGTTGATGGGACATACTGGAATTATCCCTTCCAGATGGACTGAGGCACCCCCACAGTGCCAAGACATACATGAATGAATGTAGGTGGAATCACTATCTATTGACTTATTTCATCTCCCTGGTATTTCATTGCCAAGGACCAAGACTAGACTTTCTCCCTCCCTGTAACCTTTTAAGGTTCTGTTAAAGACAATAAATAGATGCAAGGCTTAGACAATAGTTTTGTGTTAACATACCACCAGCCTCTCCACATGAAGAATGAGCCTACTTACCACTCCCAGATCATCAAACTGTCCCCTCCCCAGCCACATGCCATGTCAGTGACTACCTGGGACATTCACCTAAATGCGACTTGTGTGCACAAAAGGGAGGCAGAGGCCAAGGCTTCCAGTATGGACTGACATCTCATAGGTACCTTCAAATTGAGGAACCAAGAAGAAATTTTAGTGTCATTCAAGATTTTCATGTAAATGTTAATCAAGACATGTTCCAGTAGGTATCTCTTGCCCAAATAGATAAGCAGTTAATTTTATTAAAGTAATGACTGTGATTTATGTGCACTTAAAATTAACACTAAGGTGAGGTGTTGTAAGTTGAAAGCCCAGAGTTTTCTCCAGCCAACTCCCCCAGTGACTCTCTAGTCCTCCTTTTCCAAGGTCCTCGGTTACACGAGGATGCATGCATTGTAGCCACAAGCAGTCAAATGTAATGTTTACTAAGGGGACAGGCAGCCATGCATGGCATTGGAGGCACATGGAGGTTGCATTCCATTGCCATCATTATATAGACTTCATCCTCCCTTTTTCCCCTCCTTTGTCCCTTTGCCTCCCTTATTTCAGCCTAAAGCTGACAGTATGAAGCACTGCCGTGCCTTTCTGCTGTCTGAACACCTGGGTTGAGTAACGAAGATGATTTCTGAATTCTAGGAGAAAATACTGCAAACTATTCAACACACCCAGATAGTCTCAGATGAAGAGTTATGGGCAATCATAGGTTATCATTACTGTCTGCTCATAATAATAATGTTCTCCCCCAAATAACCCAGAACTTGAACTGGAATTCTGAGTTAAAGGTCTCTCCTCTACCTGTCAGTATTCACCTAACTTGACTTTGTGCATGTTTTAAGGATGAATTAGAAGAGGTTTGCAAATAAGTCCTGTCAGAGTTACCAGCGAACAAAAACAGGTTTGTTACCTCCTTTTCTCACATAAGCTAGCCAAAGAGTAAAGTCAATTATGCTTTTTACTAGTTGCCCAGGGTCATTCTTCCCCGGACCTGGAAGAGTGGAGAAGGGTCTAGCTGAATGGCTGGATGAATGGCCACCACTAGATCCCACCCACCTAGAAGTAATTTGGTCTGGGTCTAAGCGCTAATATCATGCTGCCAAGTCTCTTTCTGAAAAGCATAAAGCAAAATATCCCATTCCGGCAAGCAAACCAACCGCAAGGGTGGTGCCAAGAACCTTTGGGGCCCTTTTCTTGGCCACTCGGAATGCAGTTGGCAGCACCGCAGAGATTAATATATTGTTGACATGTCCCAAAACCTTGTTAAATGTTTTCCTCTTCAAGACACGCTCGTAATAGGTTTCCAAGTTGGGTCGCTTTCCATTTCCCCAGTTTCTCCTCGCAAACCCCAGGAACTTCAGTCGATGCAGCGTAACAGCAAGCGATACGTCCGCCAGGGTGAAGGATTCCCCGCAGAGCCACGGCTGGCGGCCTTCTTCTAATATTAGAGAAAGGGACACGGTGGGTTAAGGGCAAGCGCTGTACCGACAGGGCTTTCCAGGCGGTGCTAGTGGGAAAGAACCCGCCTCCCCATGCAGGAGACGTAGAGAGACATGGGTTCAGTCCCTGGATTAGAAAGATCCCCTGGAGGAGGGCATAGCAACCCACTCCAGTATTCTTGCCTGGAGAATTCCATGGACAAGGAGCCTCGTGAGCTACAGTCTATAGAGTCACAAAGAGTCAGACATGACTGAGTTACTGAGCACACATCCATGCACTGTACAGACTCTGGTTGGCATCTCTGCTCTTAGTGTTGAGGGCAAGGGTGGGTATAGCAAAAGATGAAGGCCATGGTACATTTTCTTGACAATCACACTCAGCGAGTAATTCTAAGCTTAAGAAAAAGGGGAGGTGGCGTGCAAATGTATCCCAAGCTACAGGACTTCACCTTCCAATGCAGGGAGGGCAGGCTCAGTCCCTGGTAGGGAATATATGATCCCACATGCCTCTAGCCAAAAAAAAAAAAAAAAAAATCATAACATAAATCAGAAGCGATATTATAATGAATTCAGTGAAGACTTTAAAAATGGTCCACATCAAAAAAAAATCCATCCCAAAACTACAGGACAGTTTCTTGACACCTGACAGTCACCCGGGTCCCTAGGTGCCACTAGAGCTACTTGAGCTCGAAGCCTGTCTATCATGCCTCCAAGCCAACAGAGTTAGCAGATATTTCCTTAGGGGTTAAAAAAAATGACACGTGTACTTGACGAAAATCTATAAGGTTGGGTCTAAAATGTCTCAGTAGTTGCTGCTTTTGTTAATTGTTACTTATTTAAAACAGAAGAAAATCCCTGTTGTGAAGCAAGTTGCAGGTAAGTAACATGGTCTTCAACTTTGTGGTCGGTCAGAATAGTGCGAATAGTCCATGTGTCTGCACTTGGGTTTCATCATTAATTTCATTTTCACAGGTACGGAAGACGGGTGCTCACCAGCCAGCCTGCACACACTCACAGGCTCACTCCCATGTTATGCTCAGTTACTTCAGTTGTGTCCGACTCTTCGCAACCCTGTGGAGTGTAGCCCCCCCCTCTCCCTGCCCCAGGCTCCTCTGTCCATGGGATTCTCCAGGCAAGAACACTGGAGTGGGTTGCCATGTCCTCCCCCAAGGGATCTTCCTGACCCAGAGGCTGAACCCATGTCTCATGTGTTCAGTATTGGCAGGTGGGTTCTTACCACTAGCGCCACCTGGGAAGCCCACCCATGTTATACTTTACTTCAATTTCCCCACCTAAGGAAAAAACTAGAGGGAATGTTCTAGCAAGTGGAACACTCCCAAACTAACCACTGTAATTAAAACTTGCGAAACAGGCCAGGTAGGAATCTAACAGCCATAACTTAAGTTGTACAAAAAAAAAAAAAAAAATTCTTCACTGGCTGTATTTCATATAAATGCAATTACAGCTAGACACCTGGGTTTTGCTGAATTCAGTATTATTGTTGCTATCATAAGTCAAACTGTCCATGAGTACTAACAGTTAAAAATACGTTACAGAATGTTTTGGGTGAAATCTAAGAATGGTCCCATAAATACCCCTGGTATACAGAAAAAGACAAAAAGAACACAAATGAGAACTTACCTGGGGTTTCTTCATTTCTTCTTTGCAACTCAGTTTCAACCTGATCCAAGACTTTCTCCAATTCATCAAGAATTTTCTTCAAATATTTGACATTGTCATGGTCAAGGAGCTTTGACTAGTTAACAAAAATAACTAAGTAGGTTATTTATGCCTGTAAAAATAATCAGCGTAGAGCAGAGAAGATATACATTTTTACACAGTGGGAGTCTGTTTATTCTAGACAATGAGAAGAAACAATAACTAAAGCAGAAGCAAACCTGAGGGAAAATGCCCTGGCTGTGAAATTATCCCAGGGGCCAGACTCACTGTCCACTGGCAACTCCTGTGGGACCGAAGGATCAGAGAGGACAAAGAATATAAGCAGCACAAAGAGACTCTTTTCACTGGGAGGGAGTTTGGGGGAGAATTGATGCACGCATATGTATGGCTGAGTCCCTCTGCTGTTCACCTGAAACTATCACAACACTGTTTGTTAATCAGCTTTACCCCAGTACCAAATAAAAAGTTTAAAAAAGATTCCTTTCATGTCCAATTCAAGAATGGAATTTTTTTAGTTTAGTTTTTTTTTTTTTTTTTAATCTTTTGGCCACACCTAGCAGCATGTGGGATCTTAGTTCCCCAACCAGGGATGGAGCTCCTAACCTCTACATTGGCAATGCAGAGTCTCAGTCACCGGAGAGCCAGAGAAGTCCTGAAGATGGTTGTGTTGATTTTGTTTTGCTTTGTTGGCCGTGGCACGTGGCACGTGGGGTCTTCCCTGACCAGGGGTTGAACCCATGTCCCCTACATTGGGAGCACAGAGTCAACCACTGGACCATAGAAGAAGTTTAAGAATGGAAACTCAGCAGCCTTCAATGAATGAATAACTGAGAGGTCAGAGATGTGTGACTTCCCTGGTGGCTCAGTTGGTAAAGAATCTGCCTGCAATGCAGGAGACCCAGGTTCGATCGAAGATCCTCTAGAGTAGGAAATGGCAACCCACCCCCTTATCCTTGCCTGGGAAATCCCACAGACAGAGAATCCTGGTGGGTTACAATCCATGGGGTTGCAAAGAGCTGGCCATGACTGAGCATACATGCACACACACATAACTCAATAGCAAGTAAACAATTCAATTTAAAAATGGGCAGAAGATCTAGATAGACATTTTCCCAAAGATATGCAAAGGCCAACAGGTACATGAAAAGATGCTCAACATTTTTAATCAGGGAAAACAAATCAAAACCACTGTAAGATACTACCTCACCTGTTAGAATGGCTATTATCAAAAAGACAAAAACTTTAGGTGTTGACAAGGATGTGAAAGAAAGGGAATCCTTGTGTTCTATTGGTGGGAATGTAAACTGGTACAGCCATGATGGAAAATAGTGTAGAGGTTCCTCAAAAAATTAAAAATAGAACTAATATACAATCCAGCAATTCTCCTTCTGGGTATTTAGCCAAAACAATAATCTGGTTGATTCACATTGTTGTACACCAGAAACCAACACAACATTGTAAAGCTTATCCTCCAATTAAAAATTAATCTGAAAGATACCTGCTGTCCTATGTTCCTTGCAGTATTATTTACAACAGGCAAAATAACTTAAGTGTTCATCAACAGATGAATGGATTTTTTAAAATTGTGATGTGTATATATAGAATGGAATATTTTTCAGCTACAAAAAGAATAAAAACTTTGCCATTTACAACAATGTAGTTAAACCTTGAGAGAATTATGCTAAGTGAAATAAATCAGACAGAGAAAGACAAATACCATATGATCTCTCTTATTTGTGGAATCTAAAAACAAACAAATAAGTAAGCTCATAGATGCAGAGAATAAACCAGTGGTTGCCAGAGGCAGGAGGTAAGAGGTAGGAGAAAGGGGGTGGAGGTGATCAAAAGGTAAAAAGGAAAAAACTGAAAGGTCTGAGGGGAAGATATACAGTATTAAAAAATAAGTTCGCTGATTGCTTTGTTGGTATAAAAAGTCATAAACAGAGGTCCAGCTGGCTCAAAGTGCAAAACACCTGAAATGACAGATTCCTATGATATTTTATTAACCTGCTTTTACATTTTATAACTTGCCTTGGCAACCAGCATGAGCAATATCTGCTCTTCAAGCAATTGTCGTTAGGTCTGAATATCAAATCTAATAAAGAAAAATTCTTTCTAAAAGCAGAGCATGAGCCAAAAGTAACATGTGCACTGATGATTTGTGATATTTAATAGAAGATATTCTAAGAAATAGCAATACTTTACAAAAAGTGGACCATTTAACACAAATAGCAGATGTCAACTGAGGACAGCCTGGTTTACTTACTTTAAGTCGCTTCTGTTTTGCAATGTACGCCTCTTGTAAATCTGGGTTTTCTTCGGCGAGTTTTTTCAGTTCAGACTCCGTGTTACCAATTTGGCCTGATGATGAAATCAGTTTTGAAACAGAAAATTATTTCCTCCCTTCCATATAAGAAACAAGGAGAAGTAGGGAAACTTGATGGTAAGAGCATACGCGCTGGGGGTCACGCCCTCTCTCTGCCCCAGACTCCCCCCTCTCTGTGCCTCAGTTTCCTCACCTTTAAATTGGAGCTATGAGACTATCTGTCACGCAGGTTGAGGATGAAATAAGAGGCACCTTGGAAAGTGCTTAGAGCAAAGTCCAGCACACCGTGAGTGCCAGCTGCAGAACAGCTGTCCTACTTTTCAGTACCTTTCAAGTCTTCTGTAATAAACTTTTTTTGTGAAGGGAAGGAAAAAGCATTATTTAGAGAAATATTTATTCTGGATGATAGAAATATGGTCAGAATACTTGCTTCAAATCATATGATGGGTATTTATGAGGAGGAGGAGGAGGAACACGAGGAAGGTGAGAGAAACGAGGAAGATGGAGGGAGGGAGAGCAGGGAATGGGAGCGGACTGAGGAGGAGGGCATCAAAAAGGAAAGCAGCGTAACAGAACTCTAAAAGCAAGGCATGATGTCATGGGAAGAGCGTGCTTGGTGGAACTGGAGATCTGAGTGTGAGTATTCCTGGTCACTCCTCAGTAGACCATGGCCCCTTCCCTTCCCACCCCCGGGCCATGGAGCACACCTCCTGCTCCTCTTTCCATACACTGACCCAGCCCTACGCTCAGGACAGGAGAAAGGAGAGGGCTAGTGGTCACAGCTCAGCCTCAGTGGATCACCAGTCACTGAACTTAGAAGCAGAGTAATGATGAGATAGCCTTCACATCATGAAACAAAACTAAAGGCCCAGAAATGTGAACTCCATTGCCCATAACTGCCTGCAGACCCCAGCTTTTCTGATTCCTAGTCTGTCTGTCCCTGTAAACACGTTACGTTCTTTACTCTTCCACAGGCCACTCTTCTGAGTTTTATCTATGCTTGGTCCTCAAGGCCAAGAGCTAGAAAATCAGATCCTAAAGACAGTAACTGTCCAGCCAAACAGGTGAAGCACAGATTCATCTGCCTGGTACACGGACTGATGTGTAACATGCATGTCCATGAAGCAAACTCAACAATCCCACCCCCGGGTCTTCCTGAGATGTGCTGGGTGTCAAAAATGAATGAAAAGAAACGTGAGGCAGAATTGCAGGTCTTTAAGATCTCTACATACTGCGAATCCTTGTTGTTGCATAAGCTGGGATCATGGAGTCCACGGTTAGCTCAGGATGTAAAATGCAGCCATGTGTATAGGCATCCATGGGCAAAGAGTCAAGTAGTTCTCGATAATGCTGGACCCGTGGGTAATACATGCTTCCTTTATCGGGCATTAATCTGGGTGTTTTTTCTAAAATATACATACAAACACACACACAAACATTGAAGAAAAAGTTACAAATGAGACGTTACAACCAAAAGCAAAAAAAGAAAAACACCAGCCCCCCTCATCATTAACATTTTCAGTATTACATGAAGGGAGGTAAAAGATGATATTTTCCCAGCCTCACCATTCAAAACTTGAACTGATGTCCTAGACCAGATTCCAAACCATAATCAGACTTCTCCAACTCGCAAATCACTATTCTCAAGGTTCAGATTTTCATGCCAACTCCTCTGTGAAATCTTCTCCAACCTCCCGCAACTACCAACATCTGACTAGATCAAGTGTGCCTTCCTCTGTACACAAAAAATACTTGGTACCAACTCCTTTATAACCCTTATCACCTTAATTAGTTATTGTATCTTTTTGCCCTGTGAACTCCTTCAGGGCAAAGAACGCGTAATCCAGAGTTCAGCACAGTGCCTCGTACATTTCATGTCTGCTTAGTTGCTCAGTCACGTCCAACTTTTTGTGACCCCATGGGCTGTAACCCACCAGGCTACTCTGTCCATGGGGATTTTCCAGGCTAGAATACTGGAGTGGGTAGCCATTTCCTTCTCCAGGGAATCTTCCCAACCCAGGGATCAAACCCACGTTTCCCGCATTGCAGGTGGATTCTTTCCACCAGGGAAGCCCAAGAATACTGGAGTGGGTAGGCTATCTCTTCTCCAGAGGAATTTCCCAACCCATGACTTGAACCGAGGTCTCATTTTAGGCCATTGGTAAATGTCGGTTAAGTGAATCAAGGCTCATTATGGAAATATGATCAGGGACCACACCTTCTGAGGTTCCAGTACATACCAAGAGTGATCCTGTTGATGTATATGGCAGAAACCAACACAATAGTGTAAAGCAATTTTCCTCCAATTAAAAATATATTTTCTAAAAAAGAGTGATCCTGTTGATGCTATGTGAATTTGAATGGCTAGTCTTCATGGAATTCACTGGGAAAGTCTGGTATTTTATCTCTGGAAAGTGAGTTTCACATAAATCTTCATTTGTTGGTTAAACTCTAGACTATAGACTCCTAAAGGTAGGGATCATGTACTGTTCTTTGTTGAATCCCCAGTTGCCTAATATAATGTTTGGCTGATAGCAGGTGTTCAATAAATTTCAATGAATAAATGAATTAATGAATATGTCCCCAAATTGCTAGCTATAGGAATATTTGAGCTGGAGAAGCTCTGGAGCAGTTAATGACGAGACTGACATATAGAGGCTGAGACATTCTCCCAAGAGCCCACAGCTAATTAGAGGCAGAACAAGAACCAAAGTCATGAGCTCCTAATGCAGTGCTCTGTTGTATTACATCATCATAACATCTTCAAAGGGTATACTTTTCAGAGACTATCCAAGAAAAATAAAGATACCCCACGTGATCCAGAGGCCAGAGCTAAGTTCCTGCAGAACCAATTCCCACTTTTAACTCTCAAACTGCCTCTAAAAAAGTGCCGAAAAGCTTATTAATCCAATGGTTGAAAAGAACAGCCTCTACTCTATACATTTCTTTTTGCTTATTCACTTATTTAGTTTGGGTTATTTATTTAATTTAGAATCCTTTTGAGCATCCCACACTCATTCATAAGCATTGACAATTCAGAATTGGTTGCAGAGCATTTCAGGCAAGATCTCATCATGCCAGATCAAGAACAAGCTTTTAAGCAAATAGGCTATTTCTGACTCTCTAAGAAAAAAAGAAGATGGATTACTCCTCAGTGGGCAAGTGTCTAATTCCCTGCTAGCAACTCCAGTTCTGAAGTCTGCATTAGAATGACCAAGTATCACATGTCAGCTGCAAACTGCTCATAAACTGTGGGTTTGCCCAACTAGATCACACTTTCTTACTAACCTTTCAGGATCTCAGAATGTCACCAGTACCCCCAATAATGCACAGGAGACATTCCCGTGAGAATAACAGACTGGAGGCTTTCTAAGGTGCTTGAAATTCTGAAGAGTTCTTAACTTTTTGTTTGCCACTGACCTCCAAAATAATGGTCTTAAGTGCATGAAATACATAGGATTGCAAAGAAAATTGATTATATTAAAGTATGTTGAGTAAATTTAAATGATAAAATAGTAATATGGTTGTCTTTTATTAACACATTAACAAGATCTAGCAGCAGATCTAATAATTACAATAATTTCAATGTAGTGAGGAGCATAAGTGACATTTTAAGACATCTGCAATAACAATAATGCTATTAACACATCACAGTCATGTGAACATATGAACAAAGTCATAGGCACTTCTGATACTGCTTTGAATTCTGCCTACACTGGAAATGAAGGAAACGATCCATTTCTTTTGGAAATTAGTGAAAAACAAAGATGTAATTTTTCCCCCCTCTAAGATAGTAAATCTCCTGGATTTTATTCACAGACCACTAGGGGTAACAGTTCACAAAGTATGATCTGAAAATCCCTGAGCTTCCTGAAGACATCCTCAGAGGGTCTACAAATCAAAGCTGTTTTTATAGTAATACTAAGATGTTCATTGCTTTTTCATTCTTAACCTCTCTTGAGTGTACAATGGTATTTTCCAGAGGTTACTCAATGTGTAAACACTCCATCGCTCTGACAGTTAACGGGATATGAGACTTGTATGTTCTTGTATTTTCAACTTTTCTCAATTTTAATTTCTAATTTGATAAGTATTGATAGATAGCCCATATAAACAAAAGCTGTCTCAAATGTCCTCATTAACTTCTAACACAAAGGGGCCTTGAAACCTTAAAGTTTAAGAACCATTGCTCTGGGGGTTCAAGAACCACAGGTTAATAACCATGAATGATGCAGCATTTTAAAATGCTTCCCAGGTCGTTAAATTTATGGCTACTGGCTCTGGCTGCTTTGTGGGGCCAGGCTGGGGGCTTGACTTCAGAAGAGCATACCACTTCCTTCCTGGAAAGAGAATGAGAGCAGGAAAAATAATGTCTAATTGCTTTCTGGGAAAGGTCCATCTGGCCAAGCCTGCATCCAAATGTTTGAACGCCTGAAAATAATCTTCTACTCAGTGCGCCATGAACTATATAACTATCTCTCCTAAGACAACTTTGTCAGACAGAGGCTCAGATACCCACTGAACCCATGTTGTTTTCCAAGCTCACTTTCTCTCTTCAAGGACACCCTGTCCACCACCACCTTTACCAGCATCTTCCTGACACCAGCAACAAATCAGCAACAGACCGGCTGCCTCCGGAAGAAAGTTTTTTCAAAACACAATTGGGAATTTCCTTTGAGTGATACAGAAAGTCTTCCCTCTCATTCTCATCTTTTATTTTCCAGTCCTTTCATAAAGCTCTTTTGTTATGATACTTAAAGAAGAAAATCTGTTCTGGGTCCATCTTGGTCAGGAGTGAGAAAACAAGAGAGGGGTTACAGTGGCAGGAGAGACAGTCAGAGGATTTTAAAGAAAAAGCAATAAAAGAAGTTTCCAGCGCTGGGGAGGAGGGGTTGCAGTAGAGGAAGCCAGGATTAGCGGCTAAGCTAGAAGAACAAACAAATGCATTGGCACAAGACCTGACTTTGTAGAAGCACAGAGTAGGGACAAAGGCGAGACTGCATTTAGACAGCAAATCCAAAACAAGCAGATAGACACAAAGCAGAAAGATGCGCTACCCAAGGAGAGAAAACAAAAGCACAAAATTTGAAATCAGAAAGAAAGGATAAAATCATATTGCAATCCATTTAACTGGGGACATCCGCTCCATATAGCCTCAAGTTCCTGTATTGCTGAGTAGACTAAGAATGGCCCTGGGTGATTTTTTTTTTTTTTTAACTGTATTACATTCAGTTTCCCCAAGAGCAAACAATAAAAAGAGCTTAGCTTCCCAGGTGGCACTAGTGGTAAAGAACCTGCCTGCCAGCACAGGAGACATACATAGGCGATGCAAGTTTGATCCCTGGGTCGGGAAGGTCCCCTGTAGGAGAGCATGGAACTCACTCCAGTATTCTTGCCTGGAGAAGCCCATGGACAGAGGAGCCTAGCAGCCACTAAAACTGAACAATCACAGAAAGTTTTTTTAATTACTTTAAAAAACCACTTTTATTGGCATAATCAGGAATTTTAAAGACTCCTTTTCTTTTCCTTACCATATACCATATTTTCTCTGCATTCAGTTACACACTTTCAGTTACACTAATCTGCAATTTCAGTAGATGTGCTAAAAAGTATGTAATATTACTCAGTTACATATGAGAGCCTTTTATTAACAGACATAAAATTATTTATTCTATGACCTTAACAATAATTGGAAATTCCTTGACATAAATAACTATATTATTTAAAGTAACAGTAATTTCAGAATTAATATTATTTTTTTAATCTGAATTAATTTTCTATTGATAAAACTGTATTTATAAAATAAATGTCCATTTCCTAATTGGACTTAATATGTGATCCTTTATCAGGATACTTGGATTCTTTCCAACCCAAATTCTTTTCCTAAGAATATTCAAAATGACATATATGGATGTAAGAAATGGGACATAATCTTCAGAGAACTGTTATATAACATATTAAGTTACCAAAATTCAATATTTACCATATGACACCCTTGATTCCAGGTTACCAATGAGTTATTTGACAATAATAAATAGTATATATTCTAGTATTTTGTAGTTATTTAATGCTCACTTTTTTTTATTATTATCTAGTGGCCATGTTAAAGTTCACTAAAAGAGATTACAATATACCAAAAGCATAAGGATGTAAATATGTAAATACTGATTACACAGAAAGGTTGAGAAAAGTGTACAGGCCAGCAAGCCATCATGTTTAGTACAGTCTCAGTTGGTAGACTAATGAAAGATACCAACAAATAACAGCAAAAGTGATGCCTGTTGACTACTACACTCTGTTCTGGAGATGAATGGACACACTTAAAGCCTCTCATTCCAACCACGGGCAACTACACACCTCATGAAATTCATTCAAGTGTTATTCATTCTAATTTATCAACTTTCCTCAAAGTTCCATCCATAATTGACCAAAATGCTGCATGTTCCATCGAGTTTAAATGTAGAAGGTCACAATTAGCCATGCTCTGGATGGAACCTACTCTTGTGAACAACTCAAGATCACACTTGTCTTTTATTTCATTGTTAGCTGTTGTTGGTAACTTATTAGCAAGCCAGGGCTCCCATCCTTCATTAACGAAGCTGATTTTTGCAAACAAAATTCATATACTACTTTTAGCCTTGTCAAACTTTATCTTATTGTTCCATGCGAAGCATTTCATAAGCTACTCATCATTTTAACCATTGCAGTTTACACATGCACAAGTAACAGTATTTCTATCCCTTTATTCAAATCATTTATGGAATTGTTAGACTCAGATCAGAGAACAGAAGCCTAAAAGAACACCAGTAGAGATCCCTGTCCAAGTTGACATCTATTTTCAATATTTCATTCATTTTAATCATCCAAAAATATTTATTAAGCACCCATTAGAGAACATTCACCATACGAGGCACTGGAAATGTAGCTATTAGTGAAACAGACACTGTCTCTGACTTCACAGTGCATACAGGGTCTGCCAGCAAATGAAATAATGAAAGTGTGATAGAATTATCATAGGATAAGTGAAATGAGAGAATATAGCTAAATAAGCAACATGGTATAAGAAATTTATAAATGAATATTCTTCAGAATGGTGGTTTATTCATCAGAAAATATGCATTATTCTTATCTAGCCATACGTGCTCCTTCATTCCACAGGGCTATCATATGACACAATCTCAAATGCTCTACTTAAATCAAGAAACACTATACCAAGAACTATGCCCAGCACACAACAGATCCACTTTTTAAAGTGTGAGAGACATTCTCCAGTAATGTAAAACTTATGCTGGTTCCTTTTAATCAAGATACTCAAAAATATTGTTTTAATTTTTGACAACACATTCTAGAACTCTGCCATACTTAAAGAAGTATTTTACAGCAATGCTCAAAGCTTAAGCAATTACTTAATGCAAAATAATTTGTAGTACTGCTTCTCAAACGTCTATGTATGTACGAGTCACTTGGGAATCTTATTAAAATATAGATGCTGATTCAAGAGACTTGCAGTAGGGTCTAGAATTCTGCCTTTCTAATAGGCTCCTGAAAGGTGAAAGTGAAAGTGAAGTCGCTAGTCGTGTCCTACTCTGAGACTCCATGGACTGTAGCCTATCAGGCTCCTCCATCCATGGGATTTTCCAGGCAAGAGTGCTGGAGTAGATTGCCATTTCCTTCTCCAGGGGATCTTCCCAACCTAGGAATCGAACCCGGGTCTCCCGCATTGCAGGCAGATGCTTTACCGTCTGAGCCACCAGGTGATACCAATGCTGCTCGTCAATGGAAAGAAAGAAAGTGAAAGTGAAGTCACTCGCTCAGGCGTGTCCAACTCTTTGCGACCCTGTGGACTGTAGCCCACCAGGTTCCTCTGTCCATGGGATTCTCCAGGCAAGGATACTGGAGTGGGTTGCCATTTCCTTCTCCAGGGGATCTTCCTGACCCAGGGATCAAACCTGGGTCTCTTGCATTGCAGGCAGACTACCCTCTGAGCCACCAGGAAGCTGGTCAAGGGAATACATGTTAAATAACATGTTATCAATGAATAACATTTGTCTCTCTCTTGTCTGGCACTTTTCCTAACCTCCATGAATTCTTAATAATAAATATAAATTATGTTAACGATCATTGTGATAATGCTTACAAGTTTTTTATTTTAAATAAACTTCATCTAGAAACTAGAGTAGCCTTCATTTATATAAAGTAATTGTTTTCTTACTGCCTTCATATCTACTCTAGGTTTTAGTTCCCTTAATCTTAACCTTTGTTTAACCCTTCCCAACTGAATGACTCTTCTCCTTGGGAAACAGCACAGAGTGAAATAAGAGTTGTTTGGATTGCTTTATCTCTGCAACTGATAAAACTATCACCTAGTTCCCAAGAGAACAAAAAGAAAAATCAAGTTTCAGACTAAGAGTTAGGATTTTTGATTGTCTGTTTACCCTATCAGTACAACCAGAATTAAGTTCTTAGTTTCCATATTTTCATCTTAATGTTTAGCCCACCATGCCTTCTCCTCTGATGCAACAAATTGTAGTAAGAACTTAGTATTCACCTTGAGCAGGACTCAGAATGCATTCCAGTTTTGCTATGAAATAGTCAAAGAAAAAGCCTAAAGAAATATTTAATAAAGCCTAATCATCATTAACATGGCTATACTGTGAAGTAACATTGTACATTACTGAACATCTGAGAGTAGAAACAACGTAAGGAAGAGGAGGCAGAAAGGCTAGTAATAGTAGTTCACGGGATGCTAAACAAAATATTTAAATATGATTTTCATTTGCTGTATCTTTTTAAAGTGTTTGATGACTTATAGTAGAATTCTTATGCAATTATTTTGTCTTATTCACATTATTATAATCACTTCCCCCAAGAAATACAAATTATTATTTAACAGACTTGTCCATTTCCAAAAAGCTCAAGATTGAGAAAATTTGTCTTAAATCAATTAGCCCCCATTTTCTGTACAGTCCCCAGAATTTAGACTTATAAGGGCTAGCAAATAATGATGGATGGAAAAGAAGTTCATTACACCAAGTTAAATCCCTTTGTTTAGATAGATGGCCAACTCCAATCAAAATCCTAGGGAACTAAACACTTAGATTAAGAATAAGGGTAGGCCATTGCTAATCTAATTCCCTGGGGCAAACTCCACCCCTATTTAGGTCCTATACCTATCTTTCTTCTAAGTACCTCAGACTTTTTTTTTTTTTTTTTTGCCTTAAAATTTCCTTTCTCAGCTTCCAGTAATTTGAGGTTATAGTCTGGTTTTATCCTGCCTAATTGACATTCACATAACTGGTAGCAGATGAAGAGTAATTGGATCTTATCATGCAGTTCCTTTTTCAGAAGAGTTGTTAGCCTGAAAGCTAAGAACCCTCTGTTCTGTTCTCAGTTCTGTCGTTGATTGGCTGTATAATCTTGGGCAAATATTAAAGCTACAGTTTACCTGAAAGGCTTGGTATTAGGGAAGAAGCAAAGACAATGTGTAAGCGCCAATGACTATGAGCGACAGTCCATGTAATAGGAAGGTGTGGATTTGAAAGGCTTACATTCCAGCCCATTCTGCTATAAAACAGCTATGTTACCTTAGGCAACCTGTTTCTCTTTCCTCGTGTACAAAATGGGAATAATTAATCTACCAGGCCTATCTCTGGTGTTTTGGTTTTTTTTTTTGAAGACTGACTAGAACAGAAATTACAAAATGTCTGACATAGAATAGGCTGTCAATAATATGAATCTGACTTCAAAGCTAATAAATCACCACCACAAATCATACACCTGCAGGGTTTCTTGCAATGAATTTAAAAGGGAAATTACAACATTAAAATTGGTAATTTATATGAAATGGTTTCAATGGAGTCACACTGGCTTATACAAATTATGCTATTGACCCATTTTTATTTGTGTGCTTATGGAAATGGAAAAGGTTGTTGGCACTAAACCACCATCATGAAACCAAAAGGAAGGGAGGCAGGAGGGGAGGAAGGGAGGATACAGGGAGCAGGGAAGAAGAGGAGGAGGGGAGGAGGGGTGGGAGGGAGAAGGGAAGACATATATTTGTGTTGAAAGTAAATCCAAGAAATCACAAATAGCCTTAACATTACCATCCAGGAAAGTCTGTTCAAGATAATCAATGATCTGAGTGGCCTCACAAATAATGTTTTCCCCGTGGATAAGGACGGGCACTTCTCCAGTTGAGTTCAAACGCATAAACCAAGGCTCATTGTGCTCACTCAGGGGCAGACTTACATCATGTTCCTCGCACTTCAATGCCTTTTCAGCAATTACCAAGCGCACCTGGAAGAGTTCACATTGGTTACCAAAACGCAGGCAGGCTTTTAATTAAATGACATCCCTGGATACCAGCAAGCAGCCGTTTCGTGCTTCCCTGAGTTATTAATATTTTCAACAGTCCTTTCAACTGTGCTCCTGGCGTTAGCAAGTGAGACATAGTCTCGCAGCTCAATCGTATAAGTTAGAAAAGATAAGTAATGGAATGATTCTGGCAATATTCAGTCCACGGTCACCCTCTTCATCACTGCTACTTTTCTTTGTGTCCTAAACCTTATGCTGTGTCTCCCCATAGCAAGAACCTGAAACAGATACACTAGGCCTGTTGAAGAGAGTGAATCAACCAAGAGTTAAAGAAGGAACCCCGGATGCGGCGGTTGCCGGAAGGCGCTTCCCTCTGCCTCACTCTCCAAAGGCCCCGGAGACAAGGCCTCCCTCCCCAACGCCGAAAGTGATGTTTTCTGTCTCATTTCATGAGTGGCACTGCCTGAGTCACGGCCTTTCCATCTCAGACTGATGCTCCCTGCTCCTCCATAGAAGGCGCACTCCTGCCCCGCAGGGCGCGCCCGCCCGCAGTGGGTGAGGCGTCGGAGGTCTAGCTGGGCGGGCTTCCCCGGGCGGCACCCAGCGGGAGCTGTCCAGGTGCTGAAACCCGATCCGCGCCGCCCGCCCGGCCGAGGCCTTTACCTTTTGAGAGCTGAAGGAATGCGTCCAGTGGTACAGAATGAGCTTAACCTCTGCGTCCGACTTGCCTTCCGCCATCAAGGGCGCACCCCCTCTCTGCTCGTCCTGCCTCCGAGCCATTTCGGGGTGCGCGAGCGCGGGAGGGCCTCGCCGGTCCGTCCTTTACTTCCTCCAGCCACACTGCCCTGCAAAGAGCCCTTTAGCTTTTCCGGGTGCCACCCGGAGCCGGGAAAGTTGCGTTCGCGCGGATGGACGAACAGATCACTGGGAAGTGTAGTTTCGCCGGCGAGAAAGCTGCGGGGCGAGTCCGCAAAGACCCGGGGCGGGTCTCTGCGAGCGGAAGTCACTTGGGAGGTGCAATTGAACGTTTGTTTTTAAGGGGAAATGATCTGAAATATGAGTTCCTGATTATTTAAGATGAATAATGAAACGTGCTAATTGCAAATTACTCATGGGTTTTGTTGATGGAGTAGAGATGGCTCGGGTACAAAAGCATCCGTTTCCCATCATGGAGAGGCTGTGCCTTTGGTGGAAGGTTGATAGACAAAAGATGAGTTTTCATTAGAAGATGCTACTATGAGGTCATGTAACAACAACAATAAATCGCATTAACAATGCGAATTAAAGTCTAGATGTTAAATACAGAAATTTTTTGTCTATTAAAAAAATTTTTTAATTCACTTAAGTATTGTTGGTTTACAATGTTGTGTGTGTTTCTGCTGCACACCAAAGTGATTCAGTCATATGCGTGTGTGTGTATTCTTGTTCATATTTCTTTCCATTATGGTTCATTACAGGATCAAATATAATTCCCTGAGCTATGCAATAGGATCTTGCTGTCTACTCCTTCTATATACAATAGTTTGCATCTGCTAATTAACACAGAATTTTTAGAGCAGAATTACTTGGGTTTGTTTCCTAGTTTTTCAATTTTCCCAATTTTTGAAGTAGAGATAATTCTATTTTCCCTATAAGGTTTTTGTGAGAATTAAATAACTAAATACAATGTTAAACACTCAAAACAGGCTAGCATATTGTAGGCACTAAATATTATGTACAATTTCAGTTGCCTTATAAGCATTCTCTTTATAACCATGGTCAAAATCATAATTTTATGATAATCTAGTCATTATTATACACTTATCAAAATTCAGCATAATAGTAAATCAGCAGAATTTCTCTTTTAGTGAATATGTATTAGTATGACCATGAAATGAATGCTTGTTATAATTCATCCAGCAAACAGTTATTGAGTACCTACTGTGTTCCAAGCATTGTACTGGGCACTGGAAATACAAAGATGTATAATTCTTCATACATGGCACCCAAGATATAAGTCTGGTGGCAGGGACAACAAAATAAATAGATGGCCACAGTGGAGATGGGAACTATCAGTCTTAAGAAGAAACACAATTACTAAGAGAAATGAAAGGTCTAAAAAGGCCCCTAGAAGAGACAGAAATCTCATGAGGTCCTTCCTCTCCTTTACAACACTTTATTTGTTGTTCTCTGTAATTATTGTTTAAAGTTTATAGTATCTCTTTATACCCTTGCATACATGCTAAGCTGCTTCAGTCATGTCCAACTCTTTGGGACCCTATGGACTATAGTCTGCCAGGCTCCTCTATCCATGGGGATTCTCCAGGCAAGAACGCTGGAGTGGGTTGCCATTTCCTCCTCCAGGGGGATCCCTAACCCAGGATCTAACTCAAGTCTCTTATACCTCTTGTTGGCAGGCAGGTTCTTTACCACTGGTGCCATCTAGGAAGCCCCTTTTATAGTGAAAGTCACTCTGTATCCTGCCAGGCTCCTCTGTCCATGGAATTCTCTGAGCCAGAATAGTGGAGTGGGTAGCTGTTCTCTTCTCCAGGGGATCTTTCCAATCCAGGGACTGAACCCATGTCTCCCACATTGCAGGCAGATTCTTTAGCATCTGAGCTACCAGGGAAGCCCCTTTATACCCTTAAGTGAATTCAAATGCTACAGCAAAAGTGATCCTTACCAAATTTGTTTTCTGTCCATTCACACTTCAGAGCAGAATAAAAAGCAAAATTGTGACATCAGTCAGAGTGGGGTTTAAACTCCAGCTCCACTCTTACCCTGAACTCTCCTGAGCTTTCACTTCATCATGTGCAAAATATGAGCATCTAAAAATCTGTGAGTGCCATGGCATTTGCCGAGAGACTGTGTATAAAGAATAACCAAAAGTGGGGTCCAGCTGCTTGCCACTCAAAAGCCAATAAAGAGGCCAGGTTGGTGGGAAGGAAAGTTAGTTTTATTCTGGATGCTTGCAACAGTTGGGGGAGTGGGAAACAGGGGCCCACCTATCCAAAGGCCAACTTCCTCCCCTCCTCCCACCCCGGACTATCAAGGGGCAAGACCTTTTAGGGGGCAAGAGCTTTTATAGACAGAAGGGCAGGGGTGGCTACATGCCAAAACAGCACAGTCATCTCTGATAGTCATCTTGAAATTGGCCATGCAGTGGTCTGACCAACATCATCTTGATTGTTTTAAGTAGTTAATCTTCAGTTTCAGGGTCGGTTTGTTCCCATTTCCTTGACCAGTTCTCAGAATTGTGGCAGCTTATGTCATGGTTATAGTCTGGTCATCATGTAGTTAACTCCTTCCATCTGGTAGGGGTTTCAGTATGTATGAGACAGCTCCCAGGATATGGCTCAGAATATTATCTATAGTCCTTGAGCAAGAACTAAACGTCCTTGACTATGCTTAATGGCTAAACTATTATTATTATTTGGTTTCCTTTGACTGTTTTCCTTTGTTTCTACATGTTCTCACTTCTCTGATTAAACTTATTCTTTGGCTCAAGTTATTCCACAGACAAAAGGTAGGCAGAGGACATGGGGGCAAGGACCATAGGATCCTGCTCCATTTCAAAAGCACTTAGCATGTTGCCTGCAAAACAGCAGTTGCTGCAAAAGAATTTGTGGAAAAGCCCCTTCGTGATGTTAAGAAGACATCACACTTGCTCTTCTCTCTTTAGGCCTCAAAATGTTCTCACCAGTCAGTGACAGAGCTACAATTCAAACATGACTTTTTGACTACTAGTCAAGTATTTCTTTCTACAACACTATGCTAGCTTTACACCAAAGAAAGAAAGTTGTAGACTTTCAAGCTTTACACAGCTGGAGTAGACATTAGGGAAAATATAGCCACTTTCTTGAAAAGTCGTCCATATTGATATATAGATATATACAAGTCTATTAGAATACAAACTACCAGATCAAATTACTGCTCACCTGTCTTTCTTGTGCATTAGGCTTCGAGCCTCAGAAGGTCAAAGACTCAGTATTATTCAGTTTAGTATCCCCAAGAATCCAAAATAGTGCTTTGTACATAAAAGATGCTCCCAAACTGCTTATTGAGAAAAAGAGTAGCTAACCACCATCACCGATAGCAGCAGTAAACAATGACAAACAACAACAATAATAAAGTATAGCCTATCTACTGCTCTAAAAATTCTGTGTAAAGGTAATTTCATTCGACAACATTTAGTACTTACAAATCTGGACTGTGGATCATGGCTCAGTAAATTGACTGTTTTTTATGTTAACGTGTAAATTTTTACTGATTTATTCTTGGCTACACGGGGTCTTCATTGCTGCACGAGCGCCTTCTCTAGTTGCAGCAAGCAGAGCTACTCTTCGTTGCAGTGTGAGGGCTTCTCACTGTGGTGGCTTCTCTCGCTGTGAGCCTCAGGCTGTAGGCGCAGGGGCTTCCGGAATCGCAGTGCGTGGCTCTAGGCCGAGGGCTCCGCTGTTGTGGTACACAGGCTCAGTTCCCCCTCAGCGTGTGGAATCTTCCCAGACCAGGTATCGAACCATATACCCTGCATTGGCTGGCAGATTCTTAACCACTGGAATACCAGGGAAGCCCTAGGTTAATATTTATTGAAATTTATTATTCATTTAAATATTTCTGAGTGATTGAAGTTAAAATGGATTTGATTGGTACTATGAAATAACAGATCACATGCTCTCTCTGAACCTGAGTCGCCTTACCTATAATTATGATGAAAATCTACCATATATGCTGGACACACAGATCTATTCAGTTTGGAAAAAATCCTTGAGCTAAACAATTAATGATTTGTGCACTTTCCTTTATGTCTTATGCTTCAGTCGATTTTAAAATTATCATATAGAACTATTATAGCTGAATGACGTATATATATTTATGCAGTTGTCATTATGTAAAGTTCTGTTACGGACATTACCTATTTTGATAGGTGTTAGGTAATTCATACATATTTGTAAACATTTTTTAATGTGTATCAACGAAGCCAGAGATCTTAAAACCTTCCGACAAACTGAAATACTCCAGGTTTTTAAAGTACTTTTATGAATGACCACAAGAGGTCTCTATCTTTTTAAGAATAATCAAGCCCTTGCCATTGTTTTTTTTTTCTTGACAATTAAGAAAACTGAAATGGTGATATTCTTCAGATAATATATATGACTAATTAAGCTATCTAATTCAAAATGAAATTTTCCAAAATTAGGGGAAAAAATCTTTTATACATATGTAAAAAATAGAATATCTCCACTTTCTCCTGATAATAGCTACTAAGCAACCACAATCTATTTTGCCTGCCCTGTCTGACCCCTGCCAGTTTTCTGACCCATGTGAATAGCATAGGATTTGTAATTTATATATTACAATTACAATAAGAAAAAGGAGTAGAGGTCCTTATTTAGAAATTATTTTCAAGAATTTTTATCTCAAATGTGAACAATTCCTGTCAACTGATATTCTCAAGCATCTACAAAACTATCTAATTGAATGAGATAAAAGATGGGCTCCTCAAAAATACACTGATTTGATCATATAATTGCAATGGTTCCAACTAGTTAACCGATGAAGCTCTAATCAGCTCCTATACTTACTGTGCTTCTCAAAGTATGGTCCCTTGACAAGCAGATCAGTATCATCTGGAAACTTGTTAGAACTGCACATTCTACTCCGAAAGTGGAACCCAAAGTGTTTTTAAAGGCCCTTCAGGCTTTTCTGATGCATGTTAAGTCTGAGAACTACCAGTTTAGTGTATAACTGATGAGCCATCTTAGTTCTCAATCCCCAGTTTGCCCCATTGGTAAAATTTGTAGAGCTGAATAGTGCCTGTATGCCAGATACCTTATGGTATCTGGAAGAAAAAAATAATTCGGAACCACTCCTACAAAACAGCCTGGTAAAATCCCAGGAAGCCAAGCCACCAGTTAGAGTTTACAAGTGCAAGATGTCAAGACTCCTTTGCTTTCCCCTCAAAAAATGTAGATTACCCACTGTGGGCTTCTAGATGAAAGCCTCAATGAACTTAGAATAGACCAGACCATCTTCTGAAACTTCAAAATGCTTCCTCTGGCTCTCTTTGCATCCCAGAGCAGAGTCATAAGTAATACCAAGTGCAACTTACTAATTCAGGAGGATCTCACCATGCTGCTACTGCTGCTAAGTCGCTGCAGTCGTGTCCGACTCTGTGCGACCCCAGAGACGGCAGCCCACCAGGCTCCCTGGTCCCCGGGATTCTCCAGGCAAGAACACTGGAGTGGGTTGCCAGTTCCTTCTCCAGTGCATAAAAGTGAAAACTGAAAATGAAGTTGCTTAGCCCTGTCTGACCCTTAGCAACCCCATGGACTGCAGCCTACCAGGCTCCTCCGTCCGTGGGATTTTCCAGGCAAGAGTACTGGAGTGGGTTGCCATTGCCTTCTCCGATCTCACCATAAGGTTACTGTAAATTTATATTTCATTAGTTTCCTAGTTTCTCAAAGAAACACTACTAATATTAACAATGCACTAAATTCTTTATTTTTCAATAGAAAATTTGTTTTGAGCTATAATTCTCATGGAAAAGATTTGACAGATCTGTCCACCCTGTCTCACCCACCTCTATTGTGATGAATGGTGTACATTTCAGAATAAATGTACATGAACATGGACCAGTATACAGTTAAAGGGCTTCCCAGATGGTAAAGAACCTGTCTGCAAATACAGGAGACACAAGAGACAATGGTTCAATCCCTGCATCAGGAAGATTCCCTGGAGGAGGGCACAGTAACCCACTCCAGTATTCTTGCCTAGAGAATCCCCACAGACAGTAGAGCCTGGTGGGCTACAGTCCATAGGGTCCCAAGGAGTTGGACACAACTGAAGCAACTGAGCCCACACACATACAGTTAAAACAAAGATGCATTTGCATTATATGATTGCTAGTATTTTTTGATGTGTTTATTGTGCACTAGGACCCATGACTGAGCGACTTCCCTTTCACTTTTCACTTTCCTGCACTGGAGAAGGAAATGGCAACCCACTCCAGTGTTCTTGCCTGGAGAATCCCAGGGACAGGGGAGCCTGGTGGGCTGCTGTCTAAGGGGTCGCACAGAGTCAGACACAACTAACGCGACTTAGCAGCAGCAGCAGCAGCAAGACCTATGTCGAAGACTTTGTATGTGGACTCTATTGTAACACTTGCAAACTCCCCTAGAGCAGGGGAGATATCCTCCCTGTGTTTTAAATGAGGATATTGAGGCACAGAGAAGTCAGGAAATGTTTCAAACTCATAAGTAAGTGCCTAAACTGCAACTTAGCCTCCCCACCCCACCATGTTCATTTCTGGACTTCACATTGTGCTCACTGGAGTACATCACTAAAAAAGTACTTTGGTGATTACGTTAGTATTAGTGAATATCACTTATGAGGGCAAAGAAATTTAAAAAAAAAAGGAATCACTTAGCAGCTTGCTCTACTGGTATCTGAATAGTATCACCAACATTTCTTTCATTAATGTTACAATAATAGAGAGATCTATTCATAAATGTTTGCAGTGATAAAAGCCTCAAGGATATTTAGATGTGAAAAAACAAGCATATTCCATAGAGGATACTTACTGCTTATGTCTGAAATTACATTTTGATTAGTTATGTTTCCTGAAGTTAATGTTTTCTTACTAATTGACAGTATGCTTAGGTACTGATCATCCTTTCATCCTAACCAATTGCCTTCCTCTCAATGGAAGACAGGCATCCCTGGTGGATCAGATGGTAAAGAATCTGTCTGCAATGCAGGAGATCTGGGTTCGATCCCTGGGTTGGGAAGATCCCCTGGAGGAGGGCATGGCAACCCACTCCAGTATTCTGGCCTGGAGAATTCCATGGACAAAGGAGACTGGCCGGCAACAGTCCATCGGGTCACAAAGAGTCAGACACGACTAAGCAACTAAGCACACACAGAGTGGAAGATACTTTTCTTCCTGTTTCTCAATAAATGATTCAAGTCGTCTTCCAGGACACCTCCTTCTGTCACTTTCTTTGTACGTTTATAGGACTCTTGCCAGGCATTTATAATCACTTGGAATTTATCCTGGTAATTCAAATTAGAATATTTAATAATACACTGGAATTTCTTTTTCCACTGTCCTTGCTTTTGTGTTCTTTTAGTCACTAAATAATAAGCAGAGAAGCTAATTTATGCCCGCATTGTCCCTGGCCACATGAGAAAACTGGCATTAAAGCTCAGAGACATGAGCTTTAAAGAAAGAAAAGCTAATGTTACAAGGATTGCTCTAAGTCAGATTTTGCTTTGTGAATGTATAAATAGGACCAGATAAGGTTCTGGGCAGCAGCAGATCCCAGGCACCAAATTGTCATCTCTGTTCCTTTGGCACCAACTTCAACACACTAGCGTGGTTCTTTTTCTTAACCACCCAACGTCACCAGGGACGTTGAGAGAACAAACATGACAGCTAGTGCTATAAAAGCTACTTCATTTATCTCTTTAGTCTTAGTAAGATCCTAAAGAAGCATGAGATAATAGTGACAATAAAACAATGCTGAAGTTTACATTCCGATACCAAAGTCTAAAGCAACATTTCCTTTCACTTTTTACATACTGCATTTTCTGAATAAAAGCAATACTGTGATCCACAGAGAAAGATTCATTTAAATCCTAAGCATGTACAGTAACTGAAACAGATGAAAGCATGGAACTGAATCTGTGTTTATGAAGTGACATGAAGAGGGACTTCCCTGGGGGTCCAGTGGCTAAGACTGTGCTCCCAATGCTGGAGGCCCAGGTTTGATGGCTCAGTGGTAAAGAATCCGCCTACCCGTGCAGGAAATGCATGAGACTCAGGTTCAGTCCCTGGGTTGGGACGATCCCCTGGAGGAGAAAATGGCAAGCCACTCCTGTATTTTGGCCTGGAAAAATCCCATGGACAGAGGAGCCTTGCGGGCTACAGTCCATGGACTTGAAAAGAGTGAGACATAACTGAGTGACTGAGGATGCATGGAACTAGATCCTACATGCTGCAACTAAGAGTTTGCAGGCCGCAACTGAAGATCCTGCATGCCACAACTAAGACCTGAACAGCCAAATAAATAAATTAAAATTAAACATTAAAAAAAAAAAAGCTACATGAGGGAGACAGATGATACATGACCACTGTGAACCTGTTTCCAATGACTTATTGCATGACATTCGGGACTGGTTGGAGAGACCAAATGAAAGATCCAGAGAGAAGGAGCTGGACTTTATATAAGAAATGAAATCCTTTTAGAGCAAGAAAGTTAACAGAAAAAGGAAAACTCATCAAATTCAGGTGATGGTTTAGTTTTTAAAACACATGGAAAAAGTCAGGACCATATATTAGCTTAAACTGTTTTCAGCCTGAAAAAAACTATTGCTGTATGCAAGTTACAAAAATGGAAAAGCCCAATTTGACCAAATCCATGTGGCCAAAGAATGTAAAGATGGCAAAACCACAACCGCCCAGAGACGTGGCCATATATTATATGAAACTGAAGTATACATGAAAAAGGACATGGGAAGACGTAGCACTCGGAGTTGCAAAAATGGTGAAAAACCAGTGTTCAGTCTGCAAAGGGAGACCAGGGAGGTTTGAAGGCAAGGATATGCTGCTTCCTCCAAGACCTGCCGGGGCAAAGGTGCTGATTCTGTACAATGAAGTGGCTGAAATCCCATGGGCGCGCTTTAAATAACTGATGACCAACGAGAGCCCCCTTATTCACCTTCCTCATTACGCATGTGCCTTGATGGCCACGGCAGCTGCAGATAACAGCGAGTTCTCAGGCAGACATGCGGGAAGTTCTGGGCTCAGTTCTCCAGAGCCCTGAGCCAGCTGTCCGGAAAGCCGATTTAGAACGAACCTCCCTGTGACCAGAAGGGTGCTGAGTCGCCCCTAGCTCTGCAGTGGGCTCTGTAAACCCCGCCACCCACCCCTCTTCTTTGTATGCTAAGTCACAGCTCCAAAATCAAGCCGCTTGGTCAGCATCAACTTCTGTGCATGTTTCCTCCAAAGCCCTGAGCCAGCTCCACAGAGCCAGCAGGCGCTGGGTGCCGCAAATGTGATCCCGTCTGTCGTTTTGGCCTCAGCAGAAGAGCGACATGACCATATTTATTGCTGTTGCTATTCTAGGGGCTGGGTGACGTTCTTCTCCCCTTGTGGCTGAGCCCGTTCATCTTTCACCACTCCCTCCAAGTCTGCGAGGCTAAAACCAGGGATACAAATAGATTCTATCAGGAGGAAAGTTAAAATAAGTTCTGAAGTATTCCTGAACCTATTTGCTTTTCGGCATGAAGAGTTATAAATTCTGAGGTTCTGTATTTTAAATGTGTACTATTAGCATCCCATTGTTACCATAAGCTGCTACTGATGGTAACTTTGCTAAGGAAAGAAAACATGAATAAAGTTGGTGGAGAGATGATCTGGCTGATAAACATGGCTTGGAGATTTGGCAAATGTTGAATTTTCCACTGTTGAGTCTTGGGAGTGTCCACATGTTACCAGAACACTTGAAGCTTTCTGCTTGCCTCAGACTCTTCCTTACTAAGCCACTCCTCTTTTGTGACGTGAAAGGGACTAATTGACAAGCCACAGAAACTCCTATTAAGGATACAATGGTGCAGGGCACAGGTGACAGGGCTCCTAGAAAGTAACTATATACAGACTTTCTAAATGAAGAACTTAGGTACATAAATAACTAATTACCGCATGTGTTACATGCTGCACCAAATGAGAGGGAGTCTGCCTTTACCACTGACCCCTATTCATTACCAATGGGTCAAATCTTCCACTGTAACTCGTGATCACTCTGTGTTTGGGCTCACCTGGCTGATCCATCGTCTGCCCTTGGCAACAGTTCTATCTATGGCTTTGCTAAAATGACTCTTCAGATTCATGTGCCCTGATGCAATTCCACTCTGTCACATACAAGGCAGCAGAACATTCTAGGGGAGGCAGTGGGTTGCAGAGGTAGGTGTGTGGGCCCTGGAGCCAGCTGCCTGGGTTTGAGCCCTGGCTGGCTGCTGTGGGACCTCGTTAAGTCTCTACTTCCTCTGTAAAATTAGGATGATAGCAGTAATCGCCTCCTAGAGCTGTGGTGAGAATTAAATAGGAGAAAAATACATATGTAAACACAGTTAGAAAAACTAAAAGCCCGTGGACAGGAGCTGTGCTGTCTTTTACCAGCAGGGAAATTTAACCTCTCTGTAGCACGTTTCCTTTGGCGCAACTGTAGCTGGTCTTCAAATGTCTGTTCACTCTCAAAATCACAGTATGAAGTTGTGCTCCAGACTGGGAGGCTTCTGGCTGTCTCCCTGCGAAATGCCTTTCCAACATCCAGGGTAGTATCTAAAGTGCACTATCAGCTGGCAGCTCAGCTAATTTTCACCTGAAATGCCCATAAATTATAGGAGCAGTTCAGTAAAAGCCCTTACAAGGCCTGGTTCTTCTTCTTAAGAAAGTGACACGTACATTCCTTGTAGCTCAAATGGTAAAGAATCTGCCTGCAATGTGGGCTACCAGTCTATGGGATCGCAAAGAGTCAGACAACTGAGCGACTAACACTTTCACTTATATACATACACATATCACAATTATGGCTTTTTTGCCCTAATATGATTTTGGTCTTTCTTCCCTCTTTCTAGTTGCAATGCAGGAGACCTGGGTTCCATCACTGGATCAGGAAGATCCCCTGGAGAAGGAAATGGCCAGCCACTCCAGTATTCTTTTTTGGAAAACTCCATGGACAGAGGAGCTTGGCTGGCTATAGTCCATGGGGTCACAAAGAGTCAGACACAGATCTAAGCGACTAACACACACATCCACACAGACACACAGGTATATATATGGAGAATTCCATGGACAGAGGAGCCTGCGGGCTACCAGTCTATGGGATCGCAAAGAGTCAGACAACTGAGCGACTAACACTTTCACTTATATACATACACATATCACAATTATGGCTTTTTGCCCTAATATGATTTTGGTCTTTCTTCCCTCTTTCTAGTTGCAATGCAGGAGACCTGGGTTCCATCACTGGATCAGGAAGATCCCCTGGAGAAGGAAATGGCCAGCCACTCCAGTATTCTTTTTTGGAAAACTCCATGGACAGAGGAGCTTGGCTGGCTATAGTCCATGGGGTCACAAAGAGTCAGACACAGATCTAAGCGACTAACACACACATCCACACAGACACACAGGTATATATATGGAGAATTCCATGGACAGAGGAGCCTGCGGGCTACCTGTCTATGGGATCGCAAAGAGTCAGACAACTGAGCGACTAACACTTTCACTTATATACATACACATATCACAATTATGGCTTTTTTGCCCTAATATGATTTTGGTCTTTCTTCCCTCTTTCCAGTTGCATATTTCTGGGCCATCACAACTCAGATATGTAAAAATGGAACTGCTTTATTTCTCTAGGACCACTTAACAGCTCTGAAGACTCATTACCACCAATAGTGGAAAATACTCTTAATTTTGTCCCTTTTAGTGTAACTCAGTCCCTCTCATCGAATACAGATCTCTCTGGAGAAATATTCAGTCACTCTTCCCCCCTCCCTCTGGTAGTGGTAGGGAGAGTGGAGAATGGCTCTAATTTTCTGCTGGTGTACAGTTCACCTGACCTCAAGAGAAGGGCATTTGGTTTGAAAACAATCCCCTGGTCCTCACTGGTCTCTCACAAGGTGTCTTGTGCAGCTGAATCTTTGAGACTTGACCTCTGGCCTTGCTGCATGTGCTGAAGGGTTCATAACGGGCCAGTCCTTCCAGCATGGGCATGGGCAGTGTGTGGCCACCCCAGCCCTCCCCGACAATGCTGACTCTGTCTTGCCTCCTCTGAAATTCAACCATATCTTCCATCCAGTCCCTGCCTTTGTGACATCCACCTAAAACCTTACCTCTCACCATACCAAGGAAACCCACGAGCAGTCCACTTGCTCATAATTCTCACCAGCGTTGAGTCAGGGAAGCTCATCTGTGGCTTCCTCCATATCTCAGCCCCCAAGAAGCAGAGCTAGAGAGTCCTAGGAGACCTGTTGTAGTTAAGGTTCTCCAGGAAACAGACTTTGAGATTCGCCTAGAGAAGGCTTATTGGCAAATATTTTCCAGAAAAACACTTGTAAGAGAGTGTGGGAAGCTGGGTTGAGCAGAGAGAGAAGTGAGGACTGCCAGGGACTTGCAAAGAAACTGATTTTGCTGGCATCTCTGAGCTGGGAGGGAACCTAATAGTTGTTCCAGTTGAGACATGGGGTCTAGAACTTGACATTCCCCACAGTGGGCTAGTCATTGGATATGACTAGTGCTGTTCAGTGAGTTTACCTGACCTTGGGCTAAGGGGCCTTCTTTGGCTAAGGGCAGTGTGTGGAGAGGGCTTCTCTGGTGGCTCAGTGGTAGTAAATATGCCTGCCAATGCAGGAGATGTGGATTTGAACTCTGGGTCAGGAAGATCTCCTGGAGAAGGAAATGGCAACCCACTTCAGTATTCTTGCCTTGGAAATCCCAAGGACAGAGGAGCCTGGTGGGCTATAGTTCATGGGGTCACAAAAGAGGAGACACAGTTCAGCAACTAAACAACAACAATGCTTGGAGAAGGACTCAGATGTGAGGCTTCAGCTGCCAGGGTTCACAGCAGCTGGGGAACAAGTACCTGATCCACGTCAGTGTCCAGTGATGTCTACCATGCCTCTGTCCTAACATGCCTGTCCAGCGTGTCTTCCAACTTGGATGAGGTGCTGCCCACCCGTCTCCCCTGACATCCAGGAAAGAAGTAGAATATGCAACCCTTCCGCCTCAGAGTCTCTGTATGCCTGGGAATATGTCTTGGAATTTTCATTCCCATTCATCCTCTCCCAGACTTCTCCAAACTGCTCTGATATCATGGCCTGAAAGTGAAAGTGTTAGTCATGTCCAACTCTTTGCGACCCCATGAACTGCAGCCTGCCAGGCTCCTCTATCCATGGAATTCTCCAGGCAAGAATACTGGAGTGGGTTGCCATTTCCTTCAGCAGGAGATCTTCCCAACCCAGGGATCGAACCTGGGCCTCCTAAAGTGCAGGCAGATTCCTTACCATCTGAGCCACCAGGGAGGGTGATAAAGCCTACATCCTCTCTCCAACGGAAAGATGCAATATTTTTATTTCCTTTTTTCTCACTTATTTTTCTCCAAGGAATCAATATTTCAATACGTTGAGCTGTGTGTCCAATGCTATGAAATGAAAATATTAAATAACATATTTATGGCATTTTCTCAAAGAGTGTGGTTAAGAAATATTTCTTTTGTTTTACTTTTTTTGGGTTCTTACCACTACTTCTTTTAGGAGCAGATCTCCCCAGGGGTATGTGCAGTCTCCCGACTCTCAGAACAGCCGCTGCCCCAGGATTCACCACCGTGTTCTGCCCTCAGGTGATATTAGGTGACGTGTGTAGCTTCCTTTCCACTAGTGCTCTTCTCCCTGGGTCCTGCTCCTGCCCCAGAGCTCTCTAGATTTTCCTCCAGAGCCCATGGGAACATTCCCTGCATTTACAACACTCATTTGCCATGGAGAATGGATGGTTTCATTCCCCAAACCCTTCTCTTCCAGGGACCCAAGGAGACTAGAACTTTGTGCATACCCCCCCACCCCCATTTTCTTTATTTTATTTTTAAATGCATTAAAAATTGTGCTAGTCTCCTTTGCTGCATGGACTTCAAACTGCATGAAATGCAATAAATCTCATTTTAGATTAAAAAAAAAAAAAACGGTGAACACCTTGTGTTCAAGTCTCCAATGGATAACTTTGGGGAATCCGACAGATGACTTTTTTTCTCAGCAAAGCCTGAATATTACACATATTAGACTTGGCATATTTTTCTTAAAGTTAAAATTTGATTTCAAGCTGAGTTTCAAGTTTTATTCTTTGTATCGTGCCCACCCCTCTCTCTGAAGTGATGGATATTATTGATAGGTGAAAGACTTTAACACCCTGGAACAGTAAAACTTTGGTTGATGTTTCATATATATTAACCTAAGCAACTTACAGTGATACACTACATGATTTTCTACCTTATCAGAAAATACACATTTCTTTTACTGGCTACTCTTTGCATTTGGTAAATTACACAAGTTGTTGAGAGCTCTCAGCTTTACAGAGCCCCTACTCAAATTTCTTTGGGAGCTACTCTTTTTTTTTTTTTTTGGTCTGTTTCTCCAAAATTTTATCTGATTACAGGGTCAACCACACATTCTGATAATTTACTTTTCCTTAAGAGAAAGGAAATACTTCCGTGGCATTGTTAATAACTGTATACATTTCCACCTTTGGGGGCTTCCCAGGTGGCTCAGTGGGTAAAAATCTGCCTGCAATGCAGGAGACATGGGTTGGATCCCTGGGTTGGGAAGATTCCCTGGAGGAGGGCATCGCAACCACTCCAGCATTCTTGCCTGGAGAATCCCATGGACAGAGGAGCCTGGCAGGCTACAGTCTATAGGGTTGCAAAGAGTCAGGCACAACTGAAGCAACTGACCACCCCACCCTTTTTTAAGGGTTAAGAATTACTTTGAGTAACTGACTTATGTAAAATTAAAACTTTATAACATAGAAACAACCCACTTTCAGTACAGTCATTTTGGTAATATGAATACATGAAATGATCATAACTTCAAATGCAATTTTTCAACTTCGAATATTTTTACACGTCTATAAAAATAAACAACAACAACAACAACAAAAATCAGTCTTAACTATCCCGATTCCAATGCGGTAGTACCACATCAGTGTTTTCTTTGACACGCTGCGCCCCTCACTCACTGTCTTCCACACAAAGGGCTCTAGTGCTACAACACTTTGGCTCTAGTGCCAAAGTGGAAGTTGTTGTTTCAAGTTCTAGGAACCAGCTTGGCAAGGAAACCTTTCTTCCACTTGGTGTAATTAATGTTTGCACACTAGATCCAGAAACCCAGCGATGTACCACGAGAGCCAGAATGATGCATCTCAGCCAGGTCTGCCTTCCTAAACAATGGGATATTTTAATTTTCCAGAGCCTGGATTGCTTTCTCTAGTTCCAGCAGAAAAACCTGATTTATTTTACACAGATTTTGGTAAAGAGGGGCTCAGAGATTGGGGCTTAGGTCTCCCAGGGCTCTTAATAATTTCTTCCCACACCTCATTGGATAGGTTTGTGCACCTGACTTGGGAGGCTAATGCTGCAAGCCTTTTTCAGCCAACTGGCCAGGAGGCAGAGACATCTCAGACGCCTCTTTCTAATCTTGTCTGCCCTGAGTACCATAGCAGGAACCACAGGGACTTGTGACCACACCCAGGTTGGTCTCTCCTTACACTCAAATCTTAATGATCCCTCTTGACCCTACCAAACCTTGGATTCCCTGATCCCTTTTAGAATGTTGGAAGGAACAATTTATTCTGTCTGCATGGCTCTATGTGAGGACAAATAGTGTCCTTCCCCCCACCTCCCCAGGAAGTCTCTGGGGATAATTGGCTCTCATATTTTTGAAACTGTTTTCCAAACAAAAGTCCACACATCTATGGGAGTTCACCCATGTATTCTAAGGGGTCTGGTAATTTTCTCTAGATTTTTCATCTCTTTGGACTATCACTTGGTTTTGGTAGTTAAGCTTGTGTTTATGCCCAGGCAGACATTGCCATTGAGTCTTTCTACTTTAATTGTTTCTGACTAGTGAGTAGAGAGGCAGACCTAAAATGCAAATGATGTATATCCATCAGGTAACAGCCAAATGGTGTGCCAGTACTCTGTACAAAGAAACACTTCCTAAGAAATCCTGTAGATGAGTCCTCAACAGCATCTGGCAGGATGCCTTTACTGAATCAGGAGAAACTGTGACTCCTTGGGCAATGCTATAAAAAAATTTTTAATGCAAGCAGTAATATTATTTCATCAAAACGTCATCTGTAACATTAAATCCAGTTTGCTAATTTAAAAATTACTTGTTCTTAATTTATGCTGGTTTTATGTTGTAAATAAATTCTAAGCAGACAGAGGTATACCTTATCTGATGGTTTATATATTTAAGTACATGTATATAATGAATATGTAAATACGTATAAAATTATTAAAACCACCATGGACAAGAGGTCTGGATAAATATTTGCTTTTCTTCAAAAACTGTTGATGCATCTCTTAAGCTTGAAAAACACTGTTCTGTAGCGGGGAGGGGGTGGGGGTGGGGGGCTGTCGAGGGATGTGTCACATCTTGCTTCACGGAATCAGTAAGGAGGGGCTAGTTTTAATACCTTTTTCATATTTTCTTTCCAATGCTACCCCTCTTCCTCGTTTCCTGTCTCCGCCCTACCCCGAGCTACGGGGGGAAATGGCTAGACAGTCACCCTTTCTTAAAAGCTCTTCAATCACAAGGCCTGGTGGCTGCCTCCCTCTCCACCAGCGTCTCTTACCAAGATCTTTTCTCCCTTGCTCAGTGAGTCCAAACATACTGTCCTGTCTTCAGTTACTTCAGTGTGCCAAGCTCTTTCTGCCTCAGAGTTGTTTCCTCTTCTCCAGCTGGTCCCCTGCTTACTTTCCAGGCCATCTCCTCCTCATCCTTCAGAGCTTAGCTAACATAGCACTTTACTGTAAATAATCCTGAAATGTACATGGAACCACAAAAGATGTCAGACTGCCAAAATAATCTTGAGAAAAAGAGCAGAGCTGGAGGCATCATATTCCCTGACTTCAGACCATACTACAAAGATTCAGTAGTCAAAACAGCATGGAACTGGCACCAAACCAGACACGTAGATCAGTGCAACAGAACAGAAAGCCCAGAAGTAAACCCACACACCTATGGTCCCTTATTCTATGGCAAAAGAGGAAGGAATATATAATAAAGAAAAGAAAATCTCTTCAGTAAATGATGTTGGGAAAACTGGAACAGATACATGTAAAAGAATGAAATGAGAACATTAATACCACATACAAAAATAAATTCAAAAAGGATTACAGACTTAAATATAAGAGTAGACACAATAAAATTCCTTAAGGAAAACACAGGCAGAACATTCTGATATAAATCACAGCAGTAATTCTTTGGACCTGTCTGCTAAAGTAAATAAAAGCAAAAATAAACAAATGGGGCCTAATAAAATTAAAAAGCTTCTGCACAGCAGAGAAAATCGTTGCTAAAACAAAAAGACAACCTACTGAATAGAAGAAAATAATTACAAATGATATGACCAATAAGGGATTATATTCTAAAGTCGCTGGGAAAGGAATGGAGACATCACAAATCCACCAACTGATTTGCTTTAGAATTATCAGAATTTTGTTAAGTTCTGGGTTTCAAGGTCACCTCATTAATGACTTCTTTTACTGATAATTATTCACTGTATATTGTACACTTACTCTTAGCAACCATTCACTTACATAGGACTATTAAATTTTGCCTTTTAAATGATGTGGAGGATATTGTTTACAATTATCAAAGCACTTTGAGGAAGAATTCATATGCGAAACTAATATTAGGATCACTAGTATCAGGAAACTTTGAATTCGCTTTATCAGTTTATGGAATCTGAGGCAGCCTACATGAGACTACATGACCCTACAGTAATGTTTCCCTGAAGACTTAGAGTATTTACTAAAATCACAGATTCCAGCTCAAACCCACTGAAGCAGAATTCACCAAGGGAGAGACCTGGGCATGTGTTTATTTAACAAGTGCCCCCTGATGACTGACATCAGGGGAGTTTGGAAAACTGTCCTACAGACATGATTCATCAGAAATACATTAGGATACAGGGGAAGCTCTCAGAATGTATGTGACTAAGCCTCTTCAAGAGATTTTGCCAGGGAAAAGTGGAGTCTGGACAAGCAATGAAAATGCTTGCCAAAGGACTCTTACCTGCACTTTAATGAAGTATCTGTACTAAAGGAATATTTAGTATGGATCAGAGGTGGAAATGAGGCATAATTTAGCGTGGGCTGTAACATTCAGGAAGGAAACGGGGTGCATACTTCTTTACAGAAGTAGCAACTAGTTCAGCTCAGCAACCATGCCAGGACTAATACAACGGCATACAGTTCAGTTTAGTCGCTCAGTCATGTCCAACTCTCTGTGACCCCATGGACTGCAGCACGGCAGGTTTCCCTGTCCATCACCAACTCCCAGAGCTTATTCAAACTCATGTCCATCGAGTCAGTGATGCCATCCAGCCATCTCATCCTCTGTCGTCCCCTTCTCCTCCTACCTTCAATCTTTCCCAGCATCAGGGTCGTTTCAAATGAGTCAGTTCTTCACATCGGACAGCTTCAGTTTCACTATCAGTCCTTCCAATGAATACTCAGGACTGATTTCCTTTAGGATGCACTGGTTGGATCTATTTGCAGTCCAAAGGACTCACAAGAGTCTTCTCCAACACCACAGTTCAAAAGCATCAACTCTTTAGTGCTCAGCTTTCTTTATAGTCCAACTCTTACATCCATACGTGACTACTGGAAAAACCATAGCTTTGACTAGATGGATGTTTGTTGGTAAAGTAATGTCTCTGCTTTTTAATATGCTTTCTAGGGTGGTCATAGCTTTTCTTCCAAGGAGCAAGCATCTTTTAATTTCATGGCTGCAGTCACCATCTGCAGTGATTCTGAAGCCCCCCAAAATTTCTCTCACAGTTTCTATTGTTTCCCCATCTATTTGCCATGAAGTGATAGGACTGGATGCCATGATCTTAGTGTTCAGTATACAGTTGAAAGACAGCATACAGTTGGAAGTCTCTAAATGTCCACTCTGTCATACTCACGCAGAGAAGCTATGAATTATTCCATCAGTTGTTGAGTTAGGAATTGCTCCAGCCATCTGGATCACACAGTCTTTTACCATCTGGGAGACTAAGTTTTAGAGAGTCCTTAAATTTATCAGGTCCCCATGTAGCTCAGTTGGTAAAGCATCTGCCTGCAATGCAGGAGACCTGGGTTCAATTCCTGGGTCAGGAAGTTCCCCTGGAGAAGGAAATGGCAACCCACTCCAGTATTCTTGCCTGGAGAATTCCATGAGTAGAGGAGTCTGGCAGGCTTCAGCTCATGGGGTCCCAAGAGTCAGACACAACTTAGCACTATTTTTCTTTCTTCTTTCTAGGTTTATCAGGTCCACTCACCACTGTAAATAGGTTATTATTTCATATGCCAACGGTAAGTTATGGTCAATAACATAAAGGATTGATTTTTAAATAGTAACAGGCAAAAATGTTGAAGATTGACATTTCAATGTAGTTATTAATAGGTAGCACAATTTCAAGGTGCAAGATAAAAACAAATCACAATATTCTTTTAATGAGCATGGCCATTCCCATCCTCTTTAGTTTAATTTGTATCTTCAGAGGGTTCTCCCCTAGCCCATCCTCCCCTACAGGTTTTTACATAGATACAAGTACAGAAAAATTCAACAGGTTACATACATTATTCTGTATATTGCTTTATCCACTTAATAGATCTTGGGGATTTTTCCATATTAATACACAGAGAGCTTCTTCATTCTTTTTTATGAACCATAATAATCTGCTTTTCAATTCAATTTTGTTAAGTTCTATAGTAGACTTTCTTATTTTTTTTTATTGAGATATAGTTGGTTTACAATGTTGTGCCAATCTCTTCTGAACTACAAAATGAGTCAGTTATACAAACCTATACATTATTTTTTCATATTCTTTTACATTATGGTTTATCTCAGGATACTGAGTATATTTCCCTATGCTATACATTAGGACCTTGTTGTTAAGAGTTTGCTCCTACCAATCCCAAATTTCCAGCCCATCCTCTCCCCTACACCATCTTTCCCTTGACAGCCATAAGTCTGTTCTATGAGCCTGTTTCTGTTTGGTAGACATATTTTAGATTCCACATATGCATGATATCATATGGTATCAGGCTTTCTCTGACTTACTTAGTATGATAATCTCTAGTTGTATTTACATTGGTGCAAATGACATTATTTCATTCTTTTATGACTAAGTAGTATTCCATTGTGTATATGTACCACATCTTCTCTATGAATCCATCTGTCGATGGACATTTAGGTTGTTTAATATTTTTGCTCTTCTGAATAGCACTGCTATGAACATAGGGGTGCAGGTAACTTTTCAAGTAATACAGCAGACTTTCATCTCTCTTTGACCATGGCCCACCTGTAAACATAAACATGTTTATGTATGTGCTTATTTTTGAAAGATCACTGAGGGTGTATCAGTTTAGATCCTCCAACAAGCAGATGTCAGGATGGAATTAGACATACAAGAGATATACTGAAGTGAACACATGTGAGGGATAAGACCAAAGGAATCATGAGTAGGTGGGCAGAATCTTTGGGTCACAGCACAGGTCTGAAACCTATGAAAGGAAAGAGGGAAGAAAGCAGGATTCAGTAGGGGGCACTCAGACTGCTGTGTAGCTTGGCCAGGTCATTGTCAGTGGGGAGCACAGAAAATATAAGCCTGGCAGAGGAGGCCTGTGTTGAGAAGGAATAGTCCAGCTCAAGCAGTCCCACTGTGCTCAGCTATTGGCTGGAGACAGTCTAAGCAGAGTCCTGGCTTTTCAGTGTCACTTTCATGAAGGCCATTGACATGTAGCACAAAACTCCTCACACCCAGGGCCCATTCCCACAATGTTCGTCCACATGTCTGCTCTACCACCTTCCAGGCCTCTGACCAGATGGCCAGGTTGTTGGCCATTGCTCAAAATCTACATATGTTCCCCACCTCAGGCCACTTTTCCTTTCCCATAAAATACATGACCAGGTTCAGCACTCACGGCTCTGTCCCTTGCAAAGATTTTCCCTCTCTGAATACTTTCAAGACCCCTCCTGAGTGGAGCTATAATGAAGCCTTCATTCATTTTCAGCTTCATCCACATAATAGCCTGTCCATTGATAAACCAAGTGTGGCTTCTCTTCCTCCTTCAACTGGTCAAATGGAACCCCAGTCTTCCCATAGGTGATGGTGGGTAAGGGATGTTAGAGAAATCCTAGGGCACATGGAGCTCTGGGAAACCTGTTCTTGTAGCTTTCTTGTGTCCTTTGGTTCTGCTCATCTTGATCCTGGATATATCATGTTCATCTTACAACAGATGGCAACTGGATTTGTCCATCTTCATATTGTTCGGGTATTTTTGTGTAGGTCACCGTTACCCTTTATGTGTGCTATGGTTTCATCCAACTTTGTCTTGGCAGGTTCAACAGGACCCAGCTCACAGTGGGAAATTCTAAAGTAATAGTCACTTGGTATCCCATGGTCAAGCATTCCCTTTTTGTTTTTTGCTAAAGTCAAGTAACTGTTTCTCAAAAATTCTAGAATTCTCTTCTGCAGATTCTCTGGCCTTGTGTCAGAGCTCCAGAGACCTGCATTGTGATCCCCCACTGGCCCTTGCCACAGTCTTCACATTGCATCTTTTCTCACCACCTGTACCAAACACTAACACCAAAGGATCTGCCTGATGATACGGCCCAAGAGGCAGGGCTGCTAGTACCAGAGCCCCGGCCTCCAGCAAAGTGCTTTCCTGCTCTGAGCCCTCTCGAAGCTGGCAGCCTTTGTTCCATGTCATTCAGCATGTAGACTGGAGATGTTGCTAAGTGTGGTATTGTTCCCAGAATCCAAGAGGCCTACCAGGTGCTCTGTTTTATTTTTTTCCTCTTTGTCTTTTTTTGGCAGGTGGGCTGGGGTCAGGGGGAGTGATATAACAGAGTTTATGAAGATCCAGCCATTTGCCTTTTACTTTTTAATATTTGTTTATTTATTTTTGGCTATGCTGGGTCATTGTTGTTGTGCAAGCTTTCCTCTACTTGCAGAGAATGGGAACTACTCCCCAGCTGCGATAGACAGCTTTTCATGTGGTGGCTTCTCTTGTTGCAGAGCTCAGGTTCTAAGTGCACCGGCTGAGTAGGCAGCACATGAACTCAGCAGGTGTAGTTCCCGGGCTCTAGAGCACAGGCTCAGTAGTTGTAGCACATGGGCTTAATTGCTCTGCAGCAATGGCACCCCACTCCAGTACTCTTGCCTGGAAAATCCAATGGACAGAGGAGCCTGGTGGGCTGCAGTCCATGGGGTCGCTAAGAGTCGGACACGACTGAGCGACTTCACTTTCACTTTTCACTTTCATGCACTGGAGAAGGAAATGGCAACCCACTCCAGTGTTCTTGCCTGGAGAATCCCAGGGACGGGGGAGCCTGGTGGGCTGCCGTCTCTGGGGTCGCACAGAGTCGGACACGACTGAAGCGACTTAGCAGCAGCAGCATGTGGGATCTTCCCAGACCAGGAATGGAACCGGTGTCTCCCACCCTAGCACATGGGTTCTTCACCACTGAGCTACCAGGGAAGCCCTGCCTTTACATTGAAGGGGATGTCCCGGGCAGAGCATGGACTTGGTGCGAACACCATAGCAGATCTGAACTCACAGCAGCTGGAGGCTGTCTTCCAAGTTCCCTCTGGGCTGCAGGTTCTCTGGGAGGGAGATCTGAGCTGTGCACCCCAAGGCCACCCCCTGGAGTGTTCCTCCTTCTGAGTAAGCTTTAAAAAGTGCTTGCCATGGGAAAGTAACAAGTGAGATGCAAGCAATGACACACATTCTAGAATACGTTTAAGGCAAGGAAGAGGAATTGAAGCGCTATCTGGAATGCAGTCAGTATCTGAAGAATCCACCAGGTCTCTGAGGTGTGCATGCTGAGGCGGTATGTAGGCTGGGACTGCAGCACTTGGCAAGGATGTGGCATTCCCCAGTGGCACTCAGTCAGAGGGCTGCCTCTTCTATTATCGGCCATTGTTTCAAATCCCATCTCAGATCTCTTGGAACCATTCATTCCCCAATTATATTATACATCTCTTTCCTGTCTAATAACAGATTTTGTGTTTTGCTCTCCTTCAACGATCTTGGCAACTCCTTACTCCTTTGTTGTGCTTTCAGCAACATTGTTCACCTCCCTCCTTTTTTTTTTTTTTTTATAATTTTTAAAATTGTGGTGTAGTTGATGTATAATGCTGTGTTAGATTCTGGCATACAGCAGAGTTATTCCATTATACATATATACATTCTTTCTCATATTCTTCATTATAGGTTATTTTCAGATATTGAATATAGTTCCTTGTGCTTTATGGTAGGACCCTGTTGTTTATCTATTTTATGTATAGCAGTTTGTACCTGCCAATCCGACTCCTAATTTACCCCTCCCACTTTGGGAGGTTTGTTTTCTATGTCTGTAAGCCTGGTTTCTGTTTTGTAAATAAGTTCATTAGTATATTTTATATTCTACATACAAATGATATATTTACCTTTTTATGTCTGATTTACTTCATTTAGTATAATCCCTAGATCCATCCATGCTGCTGCAAATGGCATTATTTCATTCTTTTTTATGGCTGAGTATTAGTCCACTGTATATATGTAACGCATCTTTACCCACTCATCTGTCAATGGACATTTAGGTTGCTTCCATGTCTTGGCTATTGTAAAAGTGCTGCTCTGAACACTGAGGTACATGTATCTTTTCAAATTAGGGTTTTGTCCAGATATATACCTAGGAGTGGGACTGGTGGATCATATAGTAACTCTGTTTTTAGTTTTCTAAAGAAACTCCATTCCTTTCTCCATAGTGACTGCACTAATTTACATTCCCACCAGCAGTGTGAGGGCTTCTCTCCACACCCTCTCCAGCATTTTTACTGTTTGTGGACTTTTTAATGATGGCCATTCTGACCACTGTAAGGTGATACCTCATTGTGGTTTTGACTGCATTTCTCTAACGATTAGTGATGTGGGCGTCTTTTCATGTGCCTAACAGTCATCTGTATGTCTTCCTTGAAGAAATGTCTATTTAGATCTTCTGACCATTTTGATTGGGCTATTTGGGTTTCTGTTACTGAGTTGTATGAACTATTTGTATATTTTGGAAAGTAAGCCCTTGTCGATTGCATCATTTGCAAATAGTTTCTCCCAGGCCATAGGTTGTCTTTTCATTTTGTTTAAGGTTTCCTTTGTGTGAAAACGCTTTTAAGTTTGATTCAGTTCCATCTGTTTTTGCTTTTATTTCTATTGCTATGGGAGACTGACCTAAGAAAACATTGCTACAACTTAACGTCAGAGAATGTTTTGCCTATGTTCTCTTCTAAGAGTTTTATGGTGTCCTTCTTTTATATTTAAGTCTTTAAGCCATTTTGAGTTTATTTTTGTATACGGTGTGAGGAAGTGTTCCAACTTCACTGATTTACATGTGACTATCTAGCTTTTCCAACACCACTTGCTAAAGAGACTGTCTTTTCTCCACTATATACTCTTGTCTCCTTTGTCAAAGATTGACCTTAGGTGTCTGGGTTTATATCTGGGCTCTCTATTCTGTTCCACTGACCCAGATGTCTGTTTCTGTGCCAATTCCATGCTGCTTTGATTACTGTAGCTTTAAGGTATTGTCTGAAATCTGGGAGGGTTATGCCTCCAGCTTTTTTTTTTTTCCCCCACCAGGATTCCTTTGGCAATTCTGGGTCTTTTGTGATTCCATATAAATTTTATGATTATTTATTCTGGTTCTGCGAAAAATATCATGGGTAATTTAATAGGGATCACATTAAATCTGTAGACTGCTTTGGGTAGTGTGGCCATTTTAACAATATTAATTCTTCCAATCCAAGAGTATGGGAAAACTTTCCATTGCTTTAAATCACCTTCAATTTCCTTCTCCAGGGGATCTTTCAGACCCAGGGATCAAACCCAGGTCTCCTGCATTGAAGGCAGATTCTTTACCATCTAAGCCACCAGGGAAGCCCACTAACCACTTTAAGTCTCTCTTTAATCTGTCATTACCTTTTTCATTGTTAGACCTTTCCTGAACCCCCTGTGAGCCTTGTCATTGGACACATATGCTGTCTAAGTCCAGTGGACCTCCGCCCACTAGGAAAAACAGGCAGAGACCACAAGGGACAAATTATAGAAAGAACCGAAGAACTGCCCTTGAGACTTAAATGAGGCTCAGCTGATGTTTTTATATCAGAATTAGACTATTTCTAAATTAGACTCTTAGCCCCTAGGGCAGGATTGCCTAGTTGTATAAAATCAGCTAACAAGTATCCAGTAATTACACAAAATTTGGACACCATGAAGGTAATGTTTTGGACACAAAAGATAGCCTAAGGAGACTAGAAAGGGATCAGAAGAAAAACACACAGGGAATGAGACAGCTGAAATGGGAGGAGAGGGGGTGGGAGAGGAGAGATACGCAAAGAGATGTGGGTTTTACAGAAGCTGAGGGAGGTAAGTGTTCACCAGTATCAAATTTACAGCTGCCAATCCTAGCAGAAGAATTGAAGAGGTGCCATCATAGCTGTCAACTGGGAGGTCCCTAAATGGCTCAGACAAAAAAGAATTCACCTGCAATGAGTTCAATCCCTGGGCTGGGAAGATCCCATGTAGAAAAGAATGGCAACCTACTCCAGTATTCTTGCCTGGAGAATTCTATAGACAGAGGAGCCTGGTGGGTTATGGTCCACAGGGTCACAGAGTCAGATATGCCTGAGTGACTCACTAATGGCTGAACAAGCTGCCCTAGACTGGTGGAGATAGAACCCACATCAAGTGGTATGAGGAGAGGTGGGAAGGAAAGATTTGAATGTAACTTACTCATTCAAGGAGGTGTGCAGTTTTGAGGACAGGAGTCTTGAGGTGAAAGCAAGACCAGGAAATAAGGGCTGTCTTAACATGGTAGATATAAGAGTACATCTGCTGGATGGAAGGAAAGAAATTAAAGTATATTCAAAAGAGAAGGGATTGACCCAAAACTTGGAGAGGAAAAAGGACATCTTTGCCTCTGGGATGAAGTGGTGGTGAAAGGAAGAAAATGAGAACCAGTGAAAGGTTTAAGAGAGGGAAGGTGTTCCCATGGGTTACCACTTTTTCTCCAGGAGGAAGACAAGTAGGAAAGAACTGGGGCTGCGAAGGGCTTGAGGACAGTAATGGGCTTTTATAAGTTTCCTGGGAAGAGATCTGCCATGCGGTGTGGAGGGGTTGGTCTGAGGTTTGCCACCCATGATTTGCAATGGCAACTGGTAAATGTTGTTGATTATTCCCAGAAGGGGCTTCCTATCAGCAGGGGAGGAGAAACTGATTTAGGCTTGAGGGCTGGGCAGGGGGATGAACCAGGAGGTCACTATGGAAAGGAAAATGCAGTGGAAAAGATGCAGTAGGGTTCTTCAGGCAGGACAGGGAAGGGCCAGGAAGACATGAAGGGCGTCAAAGGAGTGAAGACTTTGCCAAGAGTCCATGCTTGTTCAGTGAATGGGAAAGACCAGCGAGCGTTGTCAACCAGTGAGATTGTCAAGTTCTAGTCTTCAGCACTGACCTATGTGTGAATCAGAGGAAGTCCCAGGCTGTGTGTGAGGGCTTTAAGATCAAGGCCATGATGCTGAAAAAGACCAGATGGTTAGGCCAGGCTGAGGTAGCCTGGGACAATGGAAGTGACAGGAGGTGGGGGAATAGCAGATAAGCCACTGGTCCTGGGTGAACAAGGAGACTGATCTAGAGAAGACGGATTTTCTGAAATACACAGCACAGAGCAAGTTTCTGGCTTCCTAAAAGTGGGCTAACACGAATAGTACAAGTCTCAAAAGGGAGGGGCTGCTGAAAAACAGCTTTCAGAAGCGGAGCTCACAGATTATAGTTGGCCCTCATGCTGTATCAAACTTAACATCCACAGATTCCACCAATCACAGATCAAAAATATTTGGGAAAAAAAAAATCCAGAAAGTTTCATGAAGTAAAGTTCAATCTGCTGCATGCTGGCTGCTGTTTATATAGCATTTGCATTATATTGGTGATTATAAGTAAAAGTCTAGATAGGATTTAAAGCATATGGGAGTAGAGGCATAGGTTATATACAAATACGGTGCCATTTTATATATGGGACTTGAACACTGTGGATTTTGGTATTGAGAGGGGTGGTTCTGGAACCAATAGTCCACAGATATTGAGGACAACTATATTTACTTATTGACTAATTTACTTTTAGTTCTTGACCTGTATTAACAACTACTGAACATCTCTAAGATATATTTCTGGATCACCTGTTCTGATATGAACCTATCTTCCCAACCTCTATATGTTACTCTTCTTCCACCATTTCTTTAATTCTAGATAGCAGCATCACTATTAACCAGGTAGCTGTTCTATAAAATAAAAAGGTCATCTTTACCATGCCTTACTGTCTCCACCTAACCTGCCTCCTCCCCCATTTGGAAGCTCTTACCCACACGCCAGTAAAGACTGTTAATAGAGTCAGACAGATTTAATTTAAATTCCAGCTCAACCATTTCTACCTCAAATGATCCTGGGCACAAAACTGTCCTTAAACTTTATTTTCTTCTGTAGTTGCTCAGTCGTGTCCGACTCTTTGCGATCCCATGGATTGTAGCCTGCCAGGCTCCTCTCTTCATGGGATTCTGCAGGCAAGAATACTGGAGTGGGAAGCCATTCCCTTCTCCAGATTTTCTTCTGTAAAATGGTAATAATACTAGTACTAACCAATGAGTTATTATGAGATTTAAATGAATTAATGCATGTAAAGAATTTAGTACCTAATCGAGCATAATATAATTTCCTTCAAAGTTTTGAAAATCATTAATTTTGTAATTTGCTTCCTCTTCTGACTTCCTGTTGTCTACAAAGTTTCTGGCTACATTTCTTAACTTTTGCATTTACTGTGGGAAAATTTCTTCAATTTTCATGAATGCTTTATTATAAATATGCTGCTGCTGCTGTCGCTTCAGTCGTGTCCGACTCTGTGCGACCCCATAGATGGCAGCCCGCCAGGCTCCCTCATCCCTGGGATTCTCCAGGCATATGCTAGTAATCCTCTATTTTGAGGAGGGCATGGCAACCCACTCCAGTATTCTTGCATGGAGACTCCCACAGACAGAGGAGCCTGGTGGGCTACAGTCCACTGAGTCTCAAGAGTCAGACACAACTTCCAGCAACTGAGCATGCATGCAGTCCTCTATTTTATTGAAGTATAGTTGATTTACAAATAACAATGTTGTGTTAATTTCTGCCGTACAGCAAAGAGATTCCATTACACACATATATATGTATTCTTTTTCATATTCTTTTCCATTATGGTTTATCACAGGATCTTGAGTATAGGTCCCTGTGCTATACAGTAGGAACTTGTTTATCCATCCTATATATTACAGTAGTAATACTAACGTTGACTTATAAATCAAGTAATTTTAATTCTATTTGCTCTCTTACACTTTCAATCAATAAACACACTTTAGTCGCACAAAGTTGGACACGACTGAAGCGACTTAGCAGCAGCAGCAGCAGCAGCAGACAACATACACCTCCAGATCAGCTTTCTGTATTTGTAGTTTTATTGAAAATTCTCAATAATTCTAATGTGTAAATAAAAGGAAATCACCAATGAAATTTTAAACACAGCCTCAGCTTTAAAAAAAGATAAAATTCTAAGCAAAATATCCTCACCACCATGTTGTTAGTAACATTCACATGCAAATGGCTTACTTTTGGTTATAAATTTTTTTAGAATGGAGACCTACTAGTGCTGGGTTTTGAACATGGAGGAAAAAAAACCAAGTGCTAGTATGGCTGTTGGTCCCTGGGCTTTAGTGACCTCCCCCACCCCACCTGTCAAACCAACATTCACATTCTCTTCTTACTAATCCCTTCTTAAAGCTAAATTCAACTCCCCCTTAGCCAGGGCAAAGATTCAGAGTGAGAGGGAAAATGAGGACATTACTAACCCCAGCTAGTAAACTGCAGCATTATTCTACTGCTCCTGTGAGTGGGACCATCACTGTCAGCACCTCTTCCTCTTCCTGGTTCTTGTTCCCTGTCTTCTCCAATCACCACCATTGAACGTGAACACCAACATTGATGAACACATCAGTGAGACTGGAGAAACATTCCACCAGGACAACAGCAGGCAAATGGAAGCATGGCTTGAGTGGTTACTTTGCCAAAAATTGCTCAGTGAGCCACCAAAAATTAGATACTAATTTTCACCCATGAAGAGAGTCAGTGGCAGAGTCGAGTTAGGACTGATTAGTTGAAATTTAATAGCAGACATATGGTGGTGGAGTCTTCCTTTTAATGAAGGGTCTTTCCAAGGAAGACATCTATTAGGGATAGCAAGAGAAAGAGATTAAGGGATAAATGGTCATATTTTTTGTCAGCCTCAAATCTCCATATTCTCCCAGGATGTGTCCATACAACCACCCTTTGTCCATCTACCATAGATGGACTTCACTCACATCTATTATAGAAGCCAGAAACTCACTCTGTGCTGTATATTTCAGAAAGTCCATCATCTGCCTGAGAGCTAATTAGGAAGAGTAGGTGGCACAGTGGTAAAGAATCTGCCTGCCAATGCCAGACACGCAAGAGGCTCGGGTTCGATCCCTGGGTGGAGAAGATCCCCTGGAGAAGGAAATGGCAACCCAATCCAGTATTCTTGCCTGGGAAATCCCATGGACAGAAGAGCCTGGTGGGCTACAGTCCATGGGCTTGCAAAAGTCAGACACAACTGAGTGCACACATGCAAACACACACACAGCATTAAATGGTCTACCATGCTTGCAAACAAAAGTGTAAACCTCAAATATTCATGTATGTAGATCCTAACACACGAGTGGGTAAAAAATCAAAAAGGGAAAGAAACAAAGGTTACTCTACAAAGAGAGCCAGTTCAAAAGTGAGAAAGAAAAAAAAAAAGTATATTGACCTGAGCAATCACAGTTTCTCATATCAAACAGAACCCCAAAATAGACAGAAATGTCTACAGTAGCTCCTGATCCTAGTGTGCCCTGTAACAGAAAAATGGAATTATGGTTCAGCTGCGAAATCCTGGGCCCTCATTTTCCCAGTGGCCTAAATCAATCCCCAGTCCGGGGACAAGATGCTGAGCAAGGTGCGTAATCATTTCAGGCCACTAGGGTAAGCACTATTCCTGGCAACTCTGTAGGCAGCACCATGGATGAGGGTTTCTAATCCTCTTTGGTGATTTGGTTCTGTGTAAACTGAGATTTTTCTTTCACTATTTCAGCCAGATAAGCAAGAAAGGCCAGCTCCAGTCCTGAGCTAGAGCCAATCAAGGTCAGTTTCAGTTCCTTTTCTATGCGGTTTAGATTCCTTTTTTCCTTGCTGCCTTCCCTGACACCTGTCCTTATATTTTTATCTGATTATGAGAACCTAGTGAGAGAACCCTTGGCAGCCTCTGGTGCTTACTCTGTCATGCAAAAGATTCTAAGTCTAAGGGATACCATAAGTATTGTGCAGAGCAGAGTCCTTGAAAGGCCAACATAAGACCCTGGCTATGCACCACAGAGAGGCATCTCCCATGGGGGATTTTAAGGGTGAGACTGAAACTAGTGCCTGCTTTTACCTGGAGGCAATACTGACGTTTCAACTCACCTATTAACAAATCTCTCATGTTTGGCTTGACATTGCCACCACAATAAATTATTACTAACAGAGAGAAAGGGAAAGGTAAATCTTGACATTCCCATTTGGATGGTGATGAAATAGAGATTTAAAAGAATTGTGTACAGTGAATTCAACCGAGCAGTGTTGTAGCTGGAAAGTAGACCAGCTGACACCTGTCCCCGGTTTTGTAGGTCACAGACTTTTTAAGTTTAGAGCAGTGTTTCACTTACCATGTTTCTCCTTAAAAGCGTCTATTTACTTTCTTAAATTGTGGGTGCCAGTGGAGAGGAACCAGGTGTACATTCCAGACACTCAGACAACATACACAGACTGAGCCGTCTGCCTGTTGAGTACACAGCTCCGGGCTGAAGAATTTCTAGGGTCGTTAGAAGAACACAGGAGACTTCAGAGGGAGCAGGCTCTGAGGTGGACGCGAATACCTAAATCCCTGCAAAGACAGATTAAAAACATCCTCTTTATTATCACAAACCAAAACACCGAACCCATGTATTTTGTGCTTTTTCAAACTGCATTGCCCTCCCCGTCCCCACCCCCAACCCCCGCCCCGTATCTTCATTAAAGAAATGCAAACACATGTGCTTCAAGACGGGTAGGTGTAAAAGAACATTCTGCACAATTATATCTAGGCTGTCGCAGACTTCTTTCACATGCAACCATCTATCCGGGGATGTTAATTCACGGTGACAGCTGAGCATGACAAACGCCACGGTACACAAGTTGGAATGCCGGAAAACAGGGAACTACGAAAAGCCCATGCAGACAAACGCGCCTCGGAGTTTTCTCCCTCCACACACACGTGGCCGCACTTCTAGGCGCTCCAGCACGGTGATAAACCTCAAACACACACACCGGAGCCTCCGCCGCCCTCCACGCCCGCGCCTCGGTCTCCAGGCAGGCGGGCACTCGCGCGCGCCCCCTGGGCACACTCGCCGCCCACCCGCATCCCGCTACTCTGCACGGCAGCGGTCCCCACGTCCCCCTGCCCGCCCGCCGGGAAAGCGGTGGCTCCCGGGCTGGGGGGCAGGGGCGGGGGGCGGGGGAGCTGGCAAGGGAGCAGAGCGCCGCGGGGCCGGGCCTCGGCGCCTGGGGAGGGGGGAAGAGGGGCGGGCACCGGGGCGGCGCCCGGCTCACGTGGGCGGGCAGGAGCAGCTGAAGGTCCGCTCCGGAGCCCAGGCTGTCCTCTCGCGCGCGGCGCTGGCCCCGGGCGGCGGCGGCGGCGGCGGCGGCGAAGGAGGAGGAGTTGGAGGAGAAAGGCGGCGGTGGCGGCGACGAAAGAAGAGGGGAGGACAGGGGGCGGCGTCGGACTGGAGCCGAGCGGCGGCACGAGCTGCCCGGGGCGCTGTCGTGAGCTCGCCCGCCGGGCCCCCACCCCCGAGCTACACCCTGCCGTGCCCAGCTCTGCCCGCGTCCGTGCCCCCGCGGGGAGCGCGCCGGGGCTGCCCCCGAATGACGGGCGGAAGGTTCGACTTCGACGATGGCGGCACCTACTGCGGCGGCTGGGAGGGAGGGCAAGGCGCACGGGCATGGCATCTGCACGGGGCCCAAGGGCCAGGGCGAGTACTCGGGCTCCTGGTCGCACGGCTTCGAGGTGGTCGGAGGCTACACCTGGCCCAGCGGCAACACCTACCAGGGCTACTGGGCGCAGGGCAAGCGGCACGGGCTGGGGGTGGAGACGAAGGGCAAGTGGATGTACCGGGGGAGTGGTCACATGGCTTCAAGGGGGCGCTACGGGGTCCGGCAGAGCCTGTGCACCCCCGCCCGCTACGAGGGGACCTGGAGTAACGGGCTGCAGGACGGGTACGGCGTGGAGACCTACGGGGACGGAGGTGAGCTGCGTCGCTGGCGGCTCTGCTGCCCCGCGAGCTGGGCTCTGGGGGAGGGCTTTACCCCTGACTGCGGGGCCGCGGGGAGGACGCGAGGCGCACGTGTCCCGAAACCCGCCAAAACACCTGGGGAGCCTCCCACCCTCCTCCCGCGGCCACTCTCCCCGGGAGGGGGCGGTAGGACTCGGCGGGTGCGCGGGGGATTGATCTGACCCGGTTCTGGGGGCGGGCGATGTGTCCACACCCGGGGGAACCAGGCGTGAAGACACCTGGCCGGCGCCAGCGCCGCGCTGCCACCGGGAGGGAGCGTGCCCGGGAGGGCTGGACTGGGAAGAGGACGCTGCCACTTGAGCCCGTCACATTACGTTCCTGATCCCTCCCTCTCCCGGCCGGGTTTGAAATCGCCACTCCCGTGGAGTGAGCGAGCGCCCTGGGCTTGGAGGCTGGCGGTCGCGGCGCACAGCTCCCGGGATTGGTTTCACGTGGAGTCGTATTTCGCCTCCGGTCCTTTAGTGGCCTAAAGATAGAAGTCAGAACCCCAGAACTGAGATGTTGGGGAATTGTTCCTTATCGGAAGTGCATTTGGAAAGTAATCGTAGTTTTGGGAGTGGAGAGGCCACCTGATGCAGGTGGGGTTCAAAGAATACGGGGTTTTCTTTCTGGTTTTCCTTCGCTTTCTTTAAGTATCGCTTTTCTATCAAAAGAAGGTAGTCATTGTTGATCTGGAGATATCTGGAAAAATTACCAGGAAAACATTTTAGAAACGAACAGTGAAGTCTATGTTTTAAAAAATACAATTGAAAGGTGTATTCCTATAATAGCTAAATTAACAGCTACTTCACTCCTGAGAATAGCAGTAGGGAATCGCCAGTTTGCCCCAAAGTGTGCGATGGAAAACCGTATGCTGGCTGTAAGCAAAATTCACCTAATTTTAATATTTACTAATCTTTGCAAAAGAAATTTTGTATATAATAGAGCATAGTCCCCCCACTTTTTCCCCCAACCAGGAAAAGTATATATTATTGATACAGGTGTGAAAACCTGATGAATTTGCTTGTGTAATAAATCGAGAAGGACGAATGGCTTATGCTTTGGCAAAACACATTTTCTGATAATAATCATAATTGAAAAGGGTTGTCACATTTCAGAATTCTGCAGCCCAGAGTTGGAGGATATTAAAGGGGCCCAATTAAAAGTTTGTCCAGCCCAGTGCAACCCCAGTCAGGCAACTGCTTATATAAAAGCTTATACAATTTGTACACTTCACTTACTCAGAACACTTGGGCTGTGTTTCAGATACAAACCGGCAGCATGGTAGGATTGGCTAGAAGGATATCTTTTCGTCCTACAGTATAAATAAAGGATATCGTTCTCATGGATTAAAAGTGGGGGTGGGGGCCTGTCTAATAATTGTGTATGGGCTGTATGAGTTTCAAGTTCCACAGTAGTTAATTAGGGCCCTTAAATGTTCTCAATGGGCACAGAGCACCTTAGTTGACACCTGTATAAATGGGTTAGCTTGTGACTGGATTTTATCAGAGGCCCTAGTCTACAGTGTAACTAAATTCCATGCTCAAAAGTGGAATGCAAATCTTATCTTTCAAACGTGTACATTATTTTACAACCTTTCAAGAAGGTGGTGGATAGTTCTTGTACTTCAGTATTTGGAAGGCTAAAAATAAATGAGTCTCCTTTTAAAGTTACTACTCATTAAACAAAATCTTTTGGTTTAGAGTATTCATTATACCTAGCAATAAAAAATATATATAGCACAGTAAAGGTCCTCTGTTTATGTGTTGCAGAAGCTCAAATAAGTGTCTAGGGTGACTATGGATAATTGGCCTCCTGTTTTAAAACTAACTTTTAAAAGAATTTTTAAAAAGGTCAAAATTTGGCATTACCACGGGACTGCGGTTTTCTTTTTCTACCAAAACAAACAAACAAACAAATATGCTACCAATTAGGAAAGGGGGAGACTCCTAAAAATCATTATTGAATTCTTACTGTTAATTTCTTTCACATGTCAATCAGTTAATTAGAAAGTCCTGAATCATAAAATGGGGTTCTAAGTGGAAGTGTCTTGCTGTAACTTATTTCCTGCAAAGATTTTGGCCACAGTAAGACAGATCACTTCCACAAGCTTTACTTCTTGCCTCTGCACCACCACAAGTCCATCCCTAGCAGCCTCTGTCAGACTTAAGAAAATCTGATTGCATGTATTTTGTGGTGACGTTAAATTCAGAAGGAAGGAAGCTGTAATTACATTGACTTCACTTGGTTTATTTTACTAGTGATCTGAGTATGAAGTGTTGTTGAAATAGAACCCCCTGAATATTAAGTAAGAATAGTTAGTACAGTGCTCCCAAAATCCAAGTCTAGGTGCCCAGAATATTCGGTAAAAATTCGGATCCTGCTGTGGTTCCTTTTTTCACCTGTCATGAAACTATTAGAATATATCTAGAAAGACACATTGTTGTGTTAATTATATGCATTCCTGTCCATGCACATTTTCATTCATAGCATGTAGATTTAAATTTGGCACATTAAATCTAAATTTGACTGAAATTCTCTCTGAATTGGAAGCCTTCCACTACAAACGTATTTAGTGAAAATGGCTGTATCTAGAAAATCAGCTCCCAGATGAAAAGTCATAGAACATCTGTAAAAATAGTTTTTAAACTTATGAACTATGCATCCATATGTAAGAAACCGAGAGGAACTCATTAGAACTTTGAGCAGGAACCCACCTGCTTCGTAAGGAAAAAGAGGCCCTTTCCCCCACTTAAGTTCACTGACTAAACTAAACCTACTTTAAATTTCAGATGAATCACTAACACTTTGACTGTAAATTAGTTTCTAGCAATTCTGTGGAGGAATTCTTCCATGTACTGTTCCTCAGCAGGGTAAGAGGGGAATATAGGCAATGCCATTGTTCTGCTTTCTCTGCTACTACAGTCAAGCAACAACTTACACTTTCTAGTTATTGCTGTCGCCTTAAACCACTTAGATTTTCAAGCAATGTGTCTTTGGAAATTCTAAATACTAGTCTTATTTTGGAGATAGCAGGTTAAGGAAACTAGTTGTTCATTTTCCCTCAGTGGTAAACATGTCCTAAGATAGCGTGGTTGTGTTTTAAAAGTGTAAGTGCTTCTTGATATCTAACAGTATGTTTCGAAGTTGTTCTAGCAAAATTAACTTGTAGAAAAGTTAGAGGAGAATGAGTATAGTGTTCCTTGTTTAAACAAAATGTTTTGAAATAAGGTGGGTTTAGTGCATCTAACTTTTATCTTAGAACTTGAATTTTTATCTAGGCAAAGGGAAAGTCAGTTGCAATTTTCTAATAATTTCAGTTTCCTTCTGGGTTACAGTGGTGGTGTTTGGAGATGGCTTCTTCATTTCAGATGTTGCATTTGAGTGTCTTATCCTTTGGGGTTTATTCTTTTGGGAAAGTCATGGCCCACCCACCTCCTGAGAAGTTCTGAGATGTCAGGTTAAGATGTTAAGACCTATCCAGAGTATGACATTCACAGTACCAGACCCACTTTGTAGTGGATTGGCCAAAAAGTTCATTTGAACTTTTGTCAGATATTTAGAGGAAGAACCCCAATGAACTTTGTGACCAACCCAATATGTCATTGTCACCCTGCTACTGTCTATTTATATACCAAAAATATGTCAGAATGAACAGAGGGAGATGGCAGTCTTGCAATTAGTCAAAACTTTTGACTTGGGGGCCACTATGGCTTTAACTTTTAAGTGCATGAAATAATCAGTAAGCAGCACTTCTCAGTATTTTAAAAGTAAATGTATGCCATTCAATGGAAATTTTTCATGGCAATCTGAAATGAAAAGTATACTGCAAAGTAACTCTATATAACCAGAAACTGAAAGAAGTCAAAACAGTTATGATTTACTTTCTATAATATTTGTGAGTTAGAAAGAATACAGAAGTAATTACGTCTTAAAATTTTCATGTAACTTCTTTGGAGGGCTAGTTTAATATAAAATTTGCCTTTAACTAAAAGGAAATGGACTCAATTTAGAAGAGAAAATTCTAAGTTCCTAATCTTAACATCCAGTTCCTCCTAAGATGATTTAGGAAGTTGCTCCAGGTTAATTTTTAAATGTCTTTGCTAATTTACTTAATAGAAAAAACCTCTGAAAACAAATTCTTTAAATTAGAGATTATCCTATTCCTGAGAAGGCATAATATTCATTGAAAAAATGATCTGGTGATGACAAAGTTTTCATGTACGCTGTCAAACACACCTTTCTTCTGAGATGAATTCCATAAAGTTAAGAGTGGAAGTTTTCCTCTGACCTTATCTTAGTTTTCCCAAAGCTAAATAGTGCATGCTTTTTAGCCACCACAGCTGTGTATTATAAAGTCATCGAACGTCTACATACCATAGGACACACAGCAAGGAGTGTGGAAATTTTGTGTTCTATGAAGTGATGCCTGCCCTCAGAATGCTTCTAGTTTATGATGTGGTTCACAGTACAGTGGCAGAAGCTAGGGAAACCAAGAGGAGAATGACCAGAAGAAAGCAGAGATGTAGCAAATACGGGACAGATCTTGACCTTTTCACTTGGAAGTACAAAATGTTAACAAATTGCCGGTTTTTTTCATAATGGTTCACTCTATTCAGAATATATATTTGTCACATCCCTCTCAGCTTAAAAAGGTTCATCCAAAACTAAATAATAATCCTGAATAGTAAATAGTTTTCCCTGCCCTAAAAGAACATGATGAATGTGGTAGAAAGAAAATTTAAGAAAACTTGTTTGACAACTCATGTTCCAAGCATTCAGATCACTAATAATTTTAGGTCTTTGAGCTTGTTGGAATATCAAACTGCCAGACCTGAAGTCTTTCATTTTTCAGTTAAATTAGTAAAAATACAGTTCACAAATAGAGCTCATTTCTTCTTCGTCTGCTATTGCACTGCCTTCCTCAGAAGGGGTTCTGATATGTTCATTTCAGGGGAGAAAAGTTTTCTAATGATCACTCTCTTGTATTAGAAGTCAGTGCTTTGTAAAATGTTTTTCAGTGAAAGGCAAACAAAAAAACAACCAAACACCTATTGGAAAAACCTATGTAGATTTAGATTCGAGATTATCCTATTCCTGAGAAGGCATAATATTCATTGAAAAAATGGTGTCAACAAAGTTTTAATGGGCACTGTCATGCACACCTCTGCTCTGAGATGAATTCCATAGGGTTAAGAGTGGAAATTTTCCTCTGGCTTCCTCTCAGTTTTACCAAAGGTAAGCAGCACACTCATTTGGGGATAAATCTGTAGCCCCAAAGCTGATACACAATTACAGAAACGGCCTAGACACAACACCTCAGGGTGGGGATTCACAAAGGTAATTTCCGAAGCATGGCTTAGAGTTGACTAGGCAGTGGGGGGGTTGGGCCTTGAGTCGCTGGCCCGCGCAGGGCTCTCCCCTGTGCGCACCCACGCCCCCATCGGCCCATCTGCGGCCCCGGGACTCACGCTGTGCTCTCTTGCGCTCTCTCGAAGGTACCTACCAGGGCCAGTGGGCCGGCGGCATGCGGCACGGCTACGGCGTGCGCCAGAGCGTGCCCTACGGCATGGCCACGGTGATCCGCTCGCCGCTGCGCACGTCGCTGGCCTCGCTGCGCAGCGAGCAGAGCAACGGCAGCGTGCTCCACGACGCCGCGGCCGCCGCCGACAGCCCGGCCGGGCACCCGCGGCGGCTTCGTGCTCAACTTTCACGCCGACGCCGAGCTCTCTGGCAAGAAGAAGGGCGGCCTCTTCCGCCGGGGCTCCCTCCTGGGAAGCATGAAACTGCGCAAGTCCGAGTCCAAGTCGTCCATCTCCAGCAAGCGCAGCTCGGTCCGCAGCGACGCGGCCATGAGCCGGATCAGCTCCAGCGACGCTAACTCCACCATCAGCTTTGGCGGCGTCGACTGTGACTTCTGCCCCGTGGAAGACCATGTGGACGCCACCACCACGGGAGACCTACATGGGCGAGTGGAAGAACGACAAGCGCACGGGCTTCGGCATCAGCGAGCGCTCCAACGGTATGAAGTACGAAGGCGAGTGGGCAAATAACAAGAGGCATGGCTACGGCTGCACTGTCTTTCCTGACGGCTCCAAGGAAGAGGGAAAATACAAAAATAATATTCTGGTCCGTGGAATAAGGAAGCAGCTGATACCAATAAGAAATACAAAAACTAGGGAGAAGGTGGACAGAGCGATCGAAGGCGCACAACGGGCAGCCGCCATGGCAAGAACCAAAGTGGAAATAGCAAACTCCAGGTATGTAAACGCAGAGGGGTGGTACTGCCCGGGTCTCTGGAAACGGTGAAATATCAGATAATCTGTGTGTGTCAGTCCTTTGGCGGCATAGGTTCCAGAACCAGAAGTGGGAAAGGATTCAGCCCGATAGAATGAGGCAGAAACGTACCTGAAACTCTCCATCCTGAAAAAGTGTTGAAGGCTCACTGTGGTCCCCTTCCTCTTAAAATTACTTCTTTAATACTAAACATGATGGAGTTCACTCAGTGCCTATGTACATTTCCGAGTCCAGAAAGTTATCTTTTTTAAAAAAGACAAAAAGTACCCCTGAAATACTTCCAGAGAGAACATGGTACATCGTGTGCTGGGAAGAAAATATCCATCCACATGGAAACCTACCCAGTCGTAGGTGAGCCTTTTTATTCTAACATTAAAGTTGCAGGTGTGTACAACTCCTCCCTAGAAAATTATCCTCATTTATAACATTCACATTCTATTTATTGATGCCTTCTAGGTGAAATTGGTTTTGAGCAAGTGATCAAGGTCTAAATAAGGCAGAAATGGAGAGATATATGACAAAATCCGTCAAGCATTCTTTGAACAGCAAAACTCACCTGCATGGGAAAGGCAGAGGGATTGGGGCTCAGCAGAATCCCCCCATTCTAGGCAAGAAACTGGTGTATTAAAAAGAAGGGGGTGGGGAGGAGCCTGACACGGACAGATGGGACAGATGGGACTCAGTGTGCCAAGTTTGAAAGAGTGGTAGAGAAGGGCTGGAGTGAGTAGGAGAAAGCAGTGAATAATAGATTGAGAAGTGGGGTGTATGTGGGCACAAAGGTCCATGCGCCTAAAGTTTTACCATTAATAGCTGGATTCAAGCATTCAACCAGGAAGATGGAGAAATTGATTGGGAATAGAAAATTTTATTAGGGATGGATGTCATATGTTAGACAAAAATGAAAAAGGACTGGTTATACATGGAAAACTTCATTCTTAGGCTTATTTAAGCAAATACTGACTGGCCCCAGTTCTGTGTGATTTGAGATATACATTTAGCACAGAATATTGACAATCCTTTTCTTACTTTAGTAATATTTTCCCACTGAAGTAAACCTCATGAAACCAAAGACTTGTAGCATGTCTTCAAACTTTAATTCTTAACATTAAATTAATAAGCCCTGCCTTTTCTTTGGCAGAATCACGTGAAATTTCTGATGTTCAGACTTAATATACAAAAAATGGCCATTTCATATTGTTCAACGTAATATTTCCAGACATCTGAAATTTCCTTTTAAAAATGCTCCTGTTTTATGGCTACTGTTTACTTTTACATGTCTGACACACTGGAAACTGGAGGCCATCTTGTGTTTTGCAATATTTTTAGATAGAAAAGTACTCAAGATACACATCTTTATCCCAAACTGACCCTGTTTAAAGTTAATTTTGCCTGTTAATAGGCACAGCCTTTGAAGAAGGGTCTTTCTTTCCTCTCTTCTCTGCTGAACATCATTTATTTTAGATGATGGTTTTCTGTGATCACCAAGCGTTGCATTGACTTGTTTTCCCGTTGCTTGTAGATAGGGTACTTGACACATGTAACCTTGCCGGCCTTCGTGGCCCTTAGCTAACTTTTAGAGCTCTGTTAGTTCTTAGCCTCTAATTTGAAATGCACTCTTGGCTTCTTCCTTTTTATTGTCACCTACTGATATATAAGAGGTAATTCAATCTTGGCAGGTGAAAAATGAACCTATGTGGGACATTCTAGCAAATGACTTTCTTATGCTTGCTTTAATTATTGACTTTTATGATTAGTTAAAATTGGAGGAACTTACATAATGAAAGGTTGTGATGCAAAGATCTCTGATTATAACAGTTTCATAAAACTCTTATCCAAGTCCTAGCTAGCCACAGTCTCTCTGTCGAAAGTCTTTAGGGGAGGAGGGTGTTACATAGTCTGCGAGTATTGTGTTATAATAGTTTATAATCAATGATCATCTTAAGACCTTGTACTAACTAGCTAGTTAACTTAACTAGTTAACTACTTCTTAAGATTTCACTTGGCTTTTTAAAAAATGCTCAGTTCATTTTGCTAAGTGACATAAGTCCATCACAGAACAAATATATTGCATAATTCTACTTATAGGAAGGATCTGTAATGGTCCAACACGTAGAAGCAATGAGATGGTGGTTGCCAGGGGCTGAAGGAGCATTTGCAAGGTGCTGTTCCAAGGTATAAAGTTTCACGTTAAGCAAAAATAAGTCCTAGAGCTTTCTACCGCACTGTGCCTGGAGATAACACTGTAAAAAATAAGTGAAAATGTCAGTCACTAAGTTGTGCCCAACTTTTTGTGACCCCCATGGACTGTAGCCCACCAGGCTCCTCTGTCCATGGAATTTCTCCAGGCAATAATACTGGAGTGGGTAACCATTCCCTTCTCCAGGAGATCTTCCCAACCCAGGGATTGAATCCGGGTCTCCTGCATTGCAGGGAGATTCTTTACAGTCTAAGTATTGGGCGCTTAATGTTTAATAGGGTAGATTTCATGTTAAGTATTCTTATTACAATAAAAAAATACTCTTTCAATGACACAATAGGCAAAAAAAAAAAAAATTTACTACCCTGTTAACCTTTTATATTTTACTTTCACTGTTTTTAGTCTCTTTCCAGATTCTGCTTTAATGACTTCTCCAGATACAGAGACTTGCAACTTGCTCAGTCCTTCCTGGCCTCTCTAGCAGTTGTTATTTACGTAATGTGTTTTTGTCTTTAAAAAAATAATCAAAGGTTTAAGAACATAAAGACACTCTTCCCCTCTACCTGCCCCTTTTTCTGCCCCAATGATGGCAGAATAAGAACTAGAAAGTAAGACCCCTGGCAGCGGCCACTGTTGAAATCACTGGTTCACCATTAGCAGCAAAGGAAGATGTGTTAATAGTTACTGACCACTTCAGTTTGCCTGCCTGGTAGTGTTAATTATTGTTGTATTGCTGTTATTTCTTGTGCTATAAAGATGTTGCTTGTTTCTGAAATCCCAAGGAAATGGGTCCACCTTTGTACCATCACCTTATTTTAGCTTGAGGCAAATCCTTTGAGGGAAAACTACTGTACTCGCCAGTAATGGCAGCTCAGGAAAATCAGGAGACATGGTACCAACCAACTTCAGTCCAAAGATGCAAGAAAGCATGGTAAATCTCTGGATCTTTACTTCTTAGAAGAGGCAGTGGTGCATCGTCCTAGGAAACACAGGAAGCTTATTTCTCAAGTCTTATTATGGACCCCTGTTTATTTCTTCTCTATCAGGGAATATGAGGACCACCTAAGAGATAGGAGATGATAGAAATGATGCAACAGTCTGTAGATACTGAGTTGCCTTGCAGGTTAGCATTTAGAGTTAGAGCTTTAAGGGATGCCAATAATTTGCTGGCTCCTGTAACTTTTCTGTTCTAATTCCAAAAGTACCATGTTTATAAGATGTAACACAATGTTTTGCTCCCCACTTGTCTTGGTCGTGAGGGTAAAAATCATCACACAGAATTAAGATAGTGTCTCAACCTTGATTTTAAAGAAACATTCAGGAGGAAGGGGATCAGCCCTGTGCATCTCAAGCTCCTCATTTCTGGAGGAAGAGACTGAGGCACTGCTTGGGATCACCTCACTCTCCCTGTCATATCATTTACTTCTCTCATTTGGTCATTTTTTTATGCCACTAACTCTTGACTTCAGTAATTCCTTAAGAGAATGTTCATATGACTGTTTCTCAAGAAGAATATTTTAAGGAAGAATTTTAACGTGAGGCATTTGGTTGAAAGACAGCAAATAAGTGACCCTTGGGGAGCCACTCTTCTGTAGAAGCAAACAGATAATTTAGGAAGGGGGACAATCCCAGGGATGGGGGAGCCTGGTGGGCTGCCATCTACAGAGTTGGACACGACTGAAGCGACTTAGCAGCAGCAGCAGCAGCAGCATAGACAAAAAAAAAAACAGCTTTGTAGCATCTGGGACTTAGAGGAAGTTGTTGTCATTTAGTCACTAAGTTTTGTCGACTCTTCTGTGACCCTATGGACTGTAGCCTGTCAGGTTCCTCTGTCCATGGGATTTCGCAGGCAGGAATACTGGAGTGAGTTGCCATTTCATTCTCTGGGGGATTTACCGACCCTGGGATCAAACCTGTGTCTCCTGCATTGGCAGGTGGATTCTTTACCACTGAGCCATCAGAGAAGCTGCTTAGTTATCTGCTATAAGGATGGAAGAGCTGTGATGAAAAGGCCTAAAGCAATTGAGAACCATAGGTGTTTATGTAGTCTGACTGTGGCAGATCAGAAGCAAGAAAACTAAGGGAGGATGGAGCTGAGTGGGAGTGTCCCTAACCCACTGACTGTGGCCAGTCTCACTGCAGCTAGTTGGGCAGTGGGCTGGGAGGCCCCCAACCGCTCTGAAGTGTCACTGATGGGACAGTCCAGTTAGTGGGGTGGGACCATCTGCTCTCAACCTCTCCCCAACCATCAGTGCCCCTTCTGGTGGTAATGACAGCACCTTGACCATGTGGTGTCCCCTGCCCAGTCCTGCTGTGCTTGTCACTCTGGGTGGGGGGGCGGGGTGTGGAAGCAGCCAGACAGCACACAGATGACCTCAGGATCAAGGGGTCTGCTGAGCTTGCTGTGTCCATTTGCAGAACCAGAGATTAGAGTCTCTACTTACCAGTTTCAAACTTACATATTAAAATGACATAGTATTTTTGTTTTAATCCTATAGGAAAAATCTATTTCCCATACTTCTCTTTTAGAAAAAAGATACCTTACAATTTCATGCCACTCTGTTTCCTCATTGCCCAGGATGACTCAGCTGCGACAGTTTTCCTTCAGGAAAGTCTTCGCTCATCCCTCCCCATGCCTGGTGCCCCTGCTTAGCTCCCCTGGCCAGCTGCTCAGAGTGTTCCCACTCTGGTTTAGACCTAAAACCTCCTCTCCACAGAGGGTCTCCCTACCCACGCCCCATCCCACCCCACTGCATCCCCCTCAGACCAGGACCCCCCCCACCCTGGCCCCCGCAATCAGTCTGCATTGTCATTGCGTTTCAGTATATTTCCGATGTATTTTTCTCCCAACTGGACTGGAGAGCCAGGCCCTGAGGGCGGCTGGGCTCAGATCTGTAATTCCCAGCAGCTAGTTTAGATCAGGGCACTTTTATAAGAGCTCTAGTAAATATTTGATGAATGAGTGAATTAAATCCTCACTGCTTTGGGTTTGAATGCCAGTGTTTCTAATTCCGTTTTGCCGGACGTTTTGAAACCGCAGTTCTCAGGCAGGAAACCTGCTTCTCACAATTCATCATCATATAATCTGGCAATAAAGGAAGTGCAAAAAATGCAAAGGTGTTTGTTACAGCTGCCCTTTCCCCTAATTAGGTCAACATCATTAAAGTGTTAAAACTAAAGCATAGCCAGGGAATACGAGCTCCTGGTTAAACTGTACTGTTAACTTCATTTTTCATCAGTATGAGCTGGTCAGGAATACCTGTGAGCAACTACCTAAACAGATGAGAAATTTCCAGAAAGTCAGCTTTTGCTAACTGCAATAATCTTGGTTTATCCTTCATAGTTGACATCACCAAAACTTGTGATAGGGCAGAACATAAGAGCTTATTGTTGTCTTTTAGAAATCTAAGTTTGCTAAATATTCAGCTGTTGCCTTTTGAAAGTTTTTCTTGTCCAGCGATATTGGGATCATTTTTTGTATTCATTCGAATAAGTGAATATGAAATCAGTGGAACAGTCTCTCACAAGATTACTCGACTGGATTCACGCTTTGCTTATTAGTAATTAAAACCCAAAGTCAGCCGTGAATCAGTGCGCATTATGGATCCAGATTAAACTTACTGCCACCAGTAAGTTTATAGGGAAAAGCTCAATTTCTGCCAAGTGATTGTGAAGGGCAAGGAGTTTGAGATTCTTAAATTCTGTTGGACAAGAGGATTCTCTTTCTTTTTTGCAAATTGATAATATTATAGTTTATCTTCTGTGTTTATGTATTTTCAGTAATATTAGTGGCCATATCGTATCTTTAAAAACAGTTTTAGGTTACCTTTTCCATGAATTTTTTTTTGTTTCTTCTATGGGGGCTCTGGTTAATTTCCCACTATTAGCGAAAAGTGATTTTTTCATAGGAAGCTGAATTTCTTACAGTGCCTCATAAGTCATTTTAATGAAAAGTCTGTTAAAAAGTAATTTATGGGGAAGTCACCTAAAATATGGGAACTGACAGCAGGGGAGAGAATTGGCATTTTCTTTAGTGGCATCTCTGATGTTCTTCCATATCTGCTTTTGCTGTCTGTCACCCTTTGTCCAGCTGCTCTCACCAGCCAGCTACAAGCAAATTTCAGAGGCTTGATTAAAACACTCAGGCCCCGAGGTGCAGAAAAATTACTATGAGTGGGGATTGATGCTTGACTTTTTCTGTATGGGAGGGTCACTTTAAGGGTCGAATGAGAGAATGGGTGTCGTGGGACTTTAACCTGTATATCACTATGTGTAGTTAACATTTCAGAAAGTGTGTTGCCCTTTCGGGTGCCGTTCCCAAAAGGGAAGGTTCATAGGAGACTGAGAAGCCAGACTAAGAAGGAGGAAGGGAAGGGAGGCTTGGGAAGCAGAAATAGGGCTAAGCAAAAGGGAAGGAATTAAGTTTACCAAGCTTGACCACTGTGTGCAGACATTTGCATGTGTGTGTGTGTGTCTGTCTCCACACCCACCCCTTTCCCAGAAGCCTCAGTTGGTTTGGAGTCAGCATACTGTCAACAGGAGATCAGATTTTTGAGACTGGAGAGAAAATGAACAGAGAAATGACACATGTGTTTCTAGGAAGCCAGGCTAGACCGGGATCCTGTCCTGAGGACGACAGGGCAAGGATTTCATACTGTTAGGGTATATTCATGTAGGCCACCATTACCCTTAGAGTGTGTTGTGGTTTCGTATTGCACATAAAAGTGTTATTTTTTATTTTAATATTTTTACTTGGCTGTACCAGGTCTTAGCTGTGGCATGTTAACTCTTAGTTGCGGCATGTGGGAGAGAGTTCCAGCTTCAGGTCTTAGCCACCAGGCCACCAGGAAAATCCCTGGATTGCCCATTTGAAAAATTGTAAATACTTGTTTCTCCTTTTTACCAAAGATGGCCCATTTCCCGTGGGAGCAAGTGAGGAGCCTGCTCTGATGTCCTCACGTTCTTCTCCAGGCTGTTGTAAGGCACACTTCTTCTTCCTATCACAAGGCCCAGGACTTCTTAAGGGGCCCAAGCAGTCACTGAGAATTCTGCAGTGTGCCAAGAGACAGCTGAAACCACAAAGATGACCTCGGCGTCAGCCCTGTTGTGCCCACGGACAGAGGGGCCGATCCTGGCTCTAATGCTTATCTAGAGGCCAAACTCAGGGACCCAGAGCAGGCCCACGCCCGCTCCTCTCCTTCAGCTCTGACGTTACGTAACTTGGTGGCTTAACAGGTCATTACATGTGACATCGGAACACACTGTTACCCACACCTTGTGAAGTGTTTCTAAAGGTCTTTCTTTAAAAAATTCTTCATCCAGCCCTACCAGTGCCAGGCCCATTCAGAAACCCTGGGGCATTGAGGTGAGCCTGAGTTTTCATGATTAACAGGTAGGTCCAAGTAATTCCGATTTAATGAAACTCGGTCTTGGGCTGTCATCCTGGGATGAGCGCACGGTTCGCCACACTCTAGAGCCACTAGAAACATTCCTTTCGAAACCCTGAATGGTGTAGGCAGGCTCTCCACTGTGACTGAGCAGGGAGGGTGAGGAGAAGGGTGCCGCGCATGGAGGGAGTGGGCCGTGAGGTGACAGTCAATTCTGCAGAGACCTATGTGGTGAAAAACCGGCTATGAGGACCAGAGGGGAAAAAACAGTCCAGAGTGATGAGAAGCTAGGTTTTGGGGACACATGTTGGCCTGGTTTTAACGGCTGAAATCTGAGTTTGCTGCAGACAGTCCAGATTTCAGCAGTCCATCTCAGTGAACTGTGAAATATGACACTTGACTGATCCAGTCAATATGAAAAATGAAGGCAGCAGATACTTTTTAGTACCACTTGGTTGTAATGGAAACCATCCTGCTATAGTGTTTACCGTAAGGTTGGAGTGTGATTGCATTCGACTTCCAGCCCCATGGGCTCGGTGTGAACCTGCGCTTTGCCCTGGAGAAGCTCTCTTTAGGGGGCCAGTGGCTGTTCTGCACACACTAACCTAGCGGGCAGACGCCTGGGAGCCACAGCTGCCAGGCGGCCCCAGCACCCTGCTCACAACTTTCCATCATGGATTAAGCTGACTCTGCCAATCTCACTTTACTCAAGACACCAAACTGGACGCTTGCAAGACCAGTGCCTTGCAAATCTTTGAGATGCTTTTCTTATTATAGATGAAATATGAACATTGTGTTTAGGAACAGGATCCAACAAATGCCAAAGGTATTTATGTAAGTCACTCAGCTTTAGTCCAATGGCCTCTTGAGACTACAACCAAATCAGCTTTTAATAATTTTGCCCTTCTGTTTCAGTTGGTGTTTCATATTTATTCATATAATATGCTCAACTCAGAATAAGCTGCTTTATCAGAAATTTAATTAAGGTGTGAGGAATCAAGATTGCCTTGAAGTCAAATCTTCTTAGAATTTCCCTATGCACCCAAAGAAACTTATTCAAGCCAAGTAAAATACAATTAATCCACTTTCTAGTATTTTTAAAACAATTATGCTAGAGATAAACACATCATTTGTTATATTTTTTTGTTGTTTTTTTAAAAACTTGAAGTAAAATTTTTGTTAATTTTGTTCATTTGTGTCCAACTCTTTTTGACCCCATGGACCATATGAGGCCACCAGGCTTCTCTGCCCATGGAATTTTCCAAGTAATAATACTGAAGCAGGTTGTCACTTCCCACTCTAGGGGATCTTCCCAATCCAGGGATCAAACCTACATCTTTTACAACTTCTGCCTTGGCAGATGTATTCTTTACTCCTAGTGCCACTGGGAAGCCTCTTTACAATAGCAGGTCAATCAAATTTTGATCTCAGTTGCTTGGCCTAGATATCTCTGTCAGCTTCATTTTTTTTTTTAATATTGGTGGGGAAGCGTTTTGGAATTAGTATTTCAAGATTTCATCTGTTTACTTCCATCTGTTAGGGGAAAGGTTTGCGATCCATGAGGGTGGGGCCTCCTAGTCAAAACATGATGAAAAATCCTATGGGAGCTTGGTTTTAGGACTCAAGAGTGAGGATGGTGGAATGTCAGACAGTGGAGCTTCATCCACCCTCCACCAACCCTGGTCAATTGTTCCCACCTCCTCCAGCTCATCCCAGTGATTTTGGAGTCAGTTGAGCTATGGACTGACAAGAGTAACCTCTAACCCCAATCCATTGTCAGTTAACATGTTAGTTAACAGTTCGGCCTAGAGTCCCAGAAAAGATACTTGGTTCTGTGTGTGCGTGCATGTTCAGTTGCTGAGTTACATCCAATTCTTTGAGACCCCATGGACTATACTCCTCTGTCCGTGTGATTTTTCCCAGCAAGAATACTGCAGTGGGTTGCCATTTCATCCTCCAGTGGATTTTCCCAACTCAGGAATTGAATCCATGTCTCCTGTGTTTCCTACATTGCAGGGAGATTCTTTACTACTGAGCCACTTGGGAAGCCCAGATACTTGGTTACCAGCCCATTTTATAAGGTTCTTATCTCAGTGAAATACTAATTTGGATTGCTGTTTCTAATATTCACTGATTTTTTACTGTGTAAATATAAAATTATGATTAGGGCCTAATTCAGTCGTAGTGTCTGGTTCGTATAGATTTTAAAAGCAGTTACCTATTGGATGATTCGCACCTTGCTAAGAGTTCAGTTAGCGTGTGTGTGAGTGAGAGAGAGAGAGGGAGAGAGAGAGGGAGGGAGGGAGTCACTCAGTTGTGTTCAACTCTTCTGCAACCTTGTGGACTGGAGCCTGCCAGGCTCCTCTGTCCGTGGGGTTCTCCACATAAGAATACTGGTATGGATTGCCATTCCCTTCTCCAAGGGATCTTCCCAACCCAGGGATTGGACCCAGGTCTCCCACATTGCAGGCAGATTCTTTACCATCTGAGCCACCAGAGAAGTCCAGGTAGTACATCGGTTCAGTTCAGTTGCTCAGTTGTGTCCGACTCTTTGTGACCCCATGAACCGCAGCATGCCAAGCCTCCCTGTCCATCACCAACTCCCGGAGTCCACCCAAACCCGTGTCCATTGAGGAGGAGCTTAATCATAGGTTGGGGCTGGAGGCGAGATTCTGCGGGTGGTATCCAGCTGGGAACTAAAGGGTGTGTAGACATTTTACAGAAGAACATGGCAGATAGTGCAAAAGGACGGTGGCACAGTGTATTGGGGGTGCTGTAAAATGTTTGGTAAGGTTGGAAAAGAGGGTACTAGGCAGAGGGTGTTGAGAGATGAGGTGGAGAAGTAAGCAAGGACTCCTTGACTTTTAAGGAGAAATTTGGACCTTATCCTGAAGACAGGAGAGAGCTATTGATAGTTTCAGGCAAAAGAATTACATGATCAAATTCTAGAAAGATCACTGTGCTTGGAGGTGGTATAGAGATTGAAGGGTGGGAGGGGCAGGAAATAAGACTGGAGACAGATTAAGTAGTAATCAGCTAACTAGCAATCCTGGTAAGCGCCCACGGGCTGAGCTGAGCCATGGCAGTGAAGATGGGAAGAGGTGACTGTACAGGCGGAAGCCTCCCAGGCTGACTCAGGAGCACCTGATGTTTGGTTGACGGTGCAGAGAACTGAAAAGGACGAGTCAGTGACTTAAGTTTCTGGTGTGGCCAACAGGATGGATGCCGGTCCAATTTATGGAGATAGGGACCAGGGAGGAAAGTACAGATTTAGAGAGGAGGAAGAATTGGGATTTTTTTAACTTCTTGAGTTTTGAGTTGCTGGCACCGAAGACAAAAGGGGACATGGGCCTGGAACTCAGAAAGGTTTGTACTGTATCTGGAGAACTCAAGACACTAGCCCTGAAGAGCAAAGATACTGATGAGGCCTGCCACAAAAGAATTCCTTGTACATGATACTAGACACAGCTCTTTTTTAAGAAGTAGCAGTAAAGCAATTCACACATTGAGTGCTTGGGAGCCTTTTTCCTGTTCCTGAGTTTATGAAATTATGCTTTCTAAGATTTGTGCTCAAGGGACCTACCCAGTGAGCAAGATCTGTTGGCCTGTTTGTGTCTTGGCAACACATGGGAACAAAATATTCTGAGAAATTATTATGCTACAGAAACATCATTTGGCAAACATTTACTTGGTGCCAGCTGTGTCCAGGCATGGCACTAGGCCCTAGGAATAGAGAGATGAGTGAGAAACAAAATGTGTCATGAAGATCGGGGAAACTGGCAGGTTCCTTGCACCAAGACAAGAGCTGGGAGCAAGGCAGGCTGCAACTTGGAGGGCCCCACCAGAAGCATTTAACCCAGCCTGGGCCACTTACGATAGACAGTTTCCTATGCTCTTCGCACAGGCGACTCTTGTTTGCCTGGGATGCCTTCCCTCCCAGGCCCCTTTCCTTTGCCTAGCCCCTGTTTGTCTTTTGTGATCGCCCTCAAGATCCGTAGCAGGCCTGGACTAAGTTAGAAAAAGTTGATCAAATGTCTCTCCAAACATGTAATCTTACATGACAGCAGGGATACCAGCAGTATATATGCGAGAGTATATAAGAATTGTATTGTGCTGAAGGGAAGCACAGTTTAAAAAATATCAGAATGTTTAAATATTTAGTGGGGCTTCCCAGGTGGTGCTAGTGGTAAAGAACCTACCTGCCAATACAGGAGATGCAACTTTGATCCCTGGGTTGGGAAGATCCCCTGGAGAAAAAAAAATGGCAACCTACTCTAGTGTTCTTGCCTGGATTTTAATTTAAATCACTTTTTAATTTACATTAAAAATTCTTCCTAGAGTCTATATGGTATGAATTTGACAGTAGCAGAAGTCTCATGAACAGCATATGGACTCAGAGACACCAAAGGTAGCTGTTGAGCAGTTAGTGAATTTTTTGGCAGTGTTTCCAGATGTGGAAGTAGTGTAGATACTCCTTAGTGGTTCCCCCATATATATCACGCATCAGTGCAAACGCCCTTCCCCTTTTGGTGTGAGGATAGCAGTTGAGGTGCTACCTTTTGGCCACATGCAAACAGGTGTGTCTTGAGTAGTTACCTGGAGCCTGGACCCGTGCTGTGACCTTGTCATCCAGTCGTCTCCTCTCATCCACATGGCAACACTGAGCATGTGGAAAACCAAGGCGTAGGAACGTCACAAGGCCAGCAGACATCCTAGCAAGGGAGGATCCCAGGCAGCATCACCATCAGAACCCAGGGCTCTTTAGCCTCCACTGAACTTTGAGAATTGGGATGGGATTTTTTCTTTATCCCACATCCTCTCTCTAGGCTCTTAAAGGAAGATCTGTTTGGAAGCAGAACTATGTAGTCATATAAATCACTGCAGATGGTGACTGCAGCCATGAAATTAAAAGACTCTTGCTCCTTGGAAGAAAAGCTATGACCAACCTAGACAGTATATTGAAAAGAAGAGACATTACTTTGCCAACAAAGATCCATCTAGTCAAAGCTGTGGTTTTTCCAGTAGTCACGTATGGATGTGAGAGCTGGACTATAAAGAAAGCTGAGCGCCGAAGAATTGGTGCTTTTGAACTGTGGTGTTGGAGAAGACTCTTGAGAATCCCTTGGACAGCAAGGAGATCCAACCAGTCCATCCTAAAGGAAATCTGTCCTGAATATTCATTGGAAGGGACTGATGCTGAAACTGAAACTCCAATACTTTGGCCACTAATGTGAAGAACTGACTAATTTGAAAGACCCTGATACTGGGAAGGATTGAAGGTGGGAAGAGAAGGGGATGACAGAGGATGAGATTGTTGGATAACATCACCGACTCAATGGACATGAGTTTGAGTAAGCTCTAGGAGTTGGTGATGGACAGGGAGACCTGGCGTGCTGCAGCCCATGGCGTCATAAAGAGTCAGACATGACTGAGCAACTGAACTGAGCTGCATTTTGGTCTTCCCTGATGGCCCAGTGGTAAAGAACCTTGCCTGCCAGTGCAGGAGATGCAGGTTCAATCCCTGGGTCAGAAAGAACCTCTGGAGAAAAAAATGGCAACGCACTCCAGTACTCTTGCGTGGAGATGCACAGAGGAACCTGGCAGGCTACAGACCAGAGTGTCAGATACCACCTAGCGACTTAACACAGAGACATGTACTGCATTTTGCCACTGTTTCATTTAAGATATTATTCATTCAGCAGCCACAAATCTTGTATCAGAGACAAGAATAAACAGGTAATGTCAGTATAATATCATAAATTCTGAGAAAAACATGGAAAAAGAACACCAAATACACGTGGGGCCTTCAGGGAGTGGGTCTGAGCGTGAGCTGTGGAGATGAGGCAGGAAGAAGGTGCTGGCAAGCTCCTTGTGCCTGGAGCATCTTGGGGAAGACAGAGTGTAGGGAACGTGCCCAGGGTGAGTTCCTCCAGGCGATGGGATGGAAGGGCAGTGTTCTCCCAGGTGTGCTCCATCCACCACAGGGCAGACCCCCAAGGGCTGCTGAAAAACCCCGGGTCATGCACCTGGTACTGAATTATCACACCTTTGGGTGAAGCCCAGAGATCTGCCTTTCACAGACTTCCCAGGTTATCCTCAAGCCTGCTCACGTGTGCTACATTGAGATATCACAGGAACGAGGTCATAAAGTTTTGGGAGCTGAGTTTTCAACTGTTGGCCTTGGGGAGTCTTTGAAGGAATTCAGGCAGGGAGCTGTCTGCCTTTGAGATGGATTTAAGTAGGGTAAAGACTGGAGGTGTGGTCTGTGGCCATGACAAAAACTCAGTTAAGGGTAGGGGTAGTAGCGAAGCAAGGGATAAAATGAGAAGTGGATGAACTGGAAGTGGGGGCTGAAAGGCAGAGGCAGACCTAAGACGTGTGTCTGATGCTCTAATGCCCCGAATCACGTTAGCAGAAAGGTCCCTTCATTCCCAGAATACGGTGATTTATTTCAAGCATAGTGAACAAGTAACCTTTGTCTATCGTTCTTAGCAATACAGTGGGAGAGAGAAAGCGGGAAACGAGATGGATGGTCACAGAACACCCCAGTCTGGGTCTCCGCCATTGAGTGAATTCACCTGCTTTGCCCGTTTCTTTTGTTTTGTCTTAAATAAAGGGCAGCTTTGGGGGAGGGGGCCGCTGCCGCTCTGGGTCTTTGGTGCCGTGCCTGGGCTTTCTCTAGTTGCGGGAAGCAGAGGCTTCTCGTTGCGGTGCCTTCTCTCGTTGCAGCTCCATGTTCTAGAGTTCCGGGGCTTCGGTAGTTGTGGCACATGGGCTTCGTGGTCCCTCAGCATGTGGGATCTTCCCAGGCCAGGGATTGAACCCGTGTCTCCTGCATTTTCAGGGAAATTCTTAACCACTGGACCACCAGGGAAGTTCCCTTTGCCTGTTTTTGAACCTTGATTTCCCATCACTCTGCCAACAGTGCTTCTTACAGAACTCTGTCCATGAGTAAACCTAGTGGAACATCAGTGACGTTTTACTTTTCCAACTCCAGATTTGTCCTCAATCAGAAGATGATGGATTGCAAGGGGAAATGCATAGCTATGTAAATTATTAGAAAGAAAATTGTAGCGAGGAGTGTCTAACCAAAATTGAAGCTGTTTTGAAGCACCCTTAGCATACCAGTGAGCCTCAGTCATGTCAGAGGTATGTTAGATGCTCGCATTTAACGCTGCGCTGGCCCTGAAGGGGAGAAGGAAATGCGAGTCTAAGCCTCCCCCTCCCCCTGCCACACACACAAGCTTAGGAACCTGCACTCATAGGAAACAGTTAAATAAGAGCATAGAGTAATTCGTTCAGCCAGCTGTTGGCATTCTGCCTCCATTCCATACAGGTTTTGAAGTAGATTAAAATCTCCAAATGGTTAGTCTTAGAGATATCAAAGGAAATAAATTGACTGTTCATAAAGCAGTCATAAAGACTTTTTACTTGGCCTCATATCCTAGTAGTATTTTGTTGTTGTTGTTTTTTAATGTTACTGTATAAACTTGACAGTGAAAGCACTTTTCAAAATTATGCTATTCTTGAAACTGAAACATTCGCTCAGTCCTGTCCGACTCTTTGCAACCCCATGGACTGTAGCCCACCAGTCTCCTCTGTTCATGGAATTCTCCAGGCAAGAATACTGGAGCGGGCAGCCATTCCCTTCTCCAGGGGAGCTCCCCGACCCAAGGGTTGAACTTTGGGCACCCTCATTGCAGGTAGATTCTTTACTACTGGAGCCACCAGGGAAGCCATTCTTCTTACTCCTCACTAAATTAGGATAACCTTCAACTCACTGTTGGAATTATTAAAATGTGGTTTTAAAGTGAGCAGTCAGTAATGTTTAGCTCTATAAATGAAAACAAGGGGAAGAAGAGCTTGTTCAAAGGTTTTCCCTTTCTTTTGCTTTGGAATATTCTGTAATGCATTCACTTCGTGGGTGGAAGTTCAGTCACTAAACTTTATTGTTTAGAAGTTTTCTTTAAGGTTGCTATATTTGTAATCGTACAGGGCTGCTGCTGTATTTGGTGCCCAATAATAAGACTTTAAAGATATTTCCAGGGAAGTATAGGCATCAGCCAACAAAATAAAGAAAACAAGTCTTAGCCACCCCCCATAGAGGGTCTATGTAAACCTGTATGTATAGGAATGCTGGCCCTAAAAGAAGGCTCAGTAAGGAGAAAACGGGGAGAAATTAGGCAGCTTGAATAAAGAGGTAGGGGTTTTTAGTATAATTGGTGTGTCTGGTGCCAGTTGGAACTGGTCTGGCGTGATTTCATAAGGGATTTGAGCCTTGAGCAACATATCATTGTTGCTGTTTAGTCACTAAGTCATGTCCGACTCTTCTGCGACCCCATGAACTGTAGCCCACCAGGCTCCTCTGTCCATGGGATTCTCCAGGCAAGAATACTGGAGTGGGTTGCCATTCCTTTCTCCGGGGATCTTCCAGACCCAGGGATCGAACCCATATCTCCTGCACTGCAGGCAGATTCTTCACCGCTGAACCACAGAGAAGCCCTGACATTTTAAAGGGACGGAAAGGCAAGATTTGTCACAGAGGCAAACAGAGATTTTTGCCAGTTGGAGAAAGAAAAGCATATCTGATGATTCACAGCCTGAAGAGAAAGTAGAACTGCTTAAAGGCAGTGAGGATCACCAGTGTTCATTATCTGTGTGCAGTTCTGCCCTGTGGCTTGCTGGAGTAATCTTTCATAGCTTTATTAATCATCTAATGTTCTGTGTTCATGTCCCCTAACAAGTTCCATTGTCAATAAAACCTGAAACAAGGCTCTTTCATGGGCAGATGCATCACTTTCACCCTCATCCTACCGCCAGAAGCAATGATCCAGAAAGTTAGTATATTTGGGGAGGGCAGTCATGGTGTTGCCCTTAAATTCCTCAAAAATGAATGCTGCTGATTTGTAGAAAAAAATAAAAACACTAGGAAAGTAGGAGGCTGGAACTGCTGGATAGATCCCTGCTATCAAATTCAGACTCCAGAGCTTCATCTCCTTTTGAGAAATCTTACAAATGTTTGTACAAAAAAATGTACTCAAGCCCCTTCTGTATCTCTCACCACCCTGTGACATATTTAATCTAAGTGTTTTGCTTTGCAGTGGTGTAGAGCACAGCTGAGTCATGGTGGGAGAGAAAGGAGAGCAATTAGATAAGGGGGAGTGCTGCCTGGTAAAGGAGCCTGAAAGCACTAATCAGGTGTTATGCAACACACAAGTGGAAAGTGTTTCAGAGTTCTGAGGAAGTTAGTAACATGAGCAAGACAACATGTGAGGAGAGGGATTCTAGCTGCCATGCGCAGCAGCGTGGATTGCAAGCAGCAGCAGTTGGGACGGGACCATCAGGACATGAATAAGTCAGTGCAGGCATCAAGGACTGGGCCCTTGAAATTTACAGAGGAGAGCTCATCATGTATACAAGTGGTTGTGTAGAAGGCAGTTCAGGCTCTGAGGATCTGAGCAGAGTTAGCAGAGAGCACAAGAAGACCATGAACGATGATGGAGACACTTTGGGGAGGAGCTTTCAATTTACGGACACTCGAGGAATGGAACAGAGAGATGAGATTTCTCTAAGAATGGCACTTTGAAGCCTTGTGCATTTAAGAGCTTCAAGGAAATGACAGCATCAGAATCAAAGATTTGCGCTGTCATTTGTAACAAAGTCATTAGGAAAATGAATAGAGAGGGTGGAGGTAGAAAAATTTATTAGGAAGTGTTGGAAATAGTGACCCGTGTTTGGGAAGCAGGGAATTATTATATACTAAGAGATACTGAACAAGATTTGGTTATGGTTATAGCTAACAATGGGGTCGCAAAGAGTCGGACATGACTGAGCAACTGAACTGAACATCTCTATGTGCATAATTCCTCTGTCAGAAATCAAATTAGCAAATCTGTTTTGTTTTTTATTTTAATTTTTATTTTTTTAACACCAAAAACATTTTGGATTGGGGTACAGTCAGTTAACAATGTTGTGGTAGTTTCAGGTGAACAGTGAAGGGACACAGACATGCATAGACATGTATCCATTCTCCCCCAAACCCCACTCCCATCCAAGGAGGGCATGTAGCATTGAGCAGAGTTCCATGTGCTAGACAATAGGTCTTTGTTGGTTGTCCATTTTAAATATAGCAGTGTGTACGTGACCTTCCCAAGGTCCCTGATTCCACCTTCCCCCTGGCAACCATAAGTTCATTTTTCTGTCTGTAAGTCTCTTTCTGTTTAGTAAATACGTTCAGTTATATCATTTCTTCTTAGATTCCACATATATGATATTTCATAGGATATTTCTTTGTCTGACTGATTTCACTCATTTTTATTAAGAGACTAGTCATCAGAAAATCTAGATGATTAGCTATAACCTAGTCATAGACCTCATGAACTCATTAACTTTACATGCCGCCTGGTGTCTTTAAGTCCACAGAAGAGAATGAAATTAATATCCATGATTTTCTTTGCCAGATGCTTAGAAAAAGGCATCTTTCATTTTTCCCTATTTGAAACATGACTTTTGTCTATGGCTTTATTTATAATTATCAGCTGGAAAACTACATTTAGTATGAAATACTCAAACAGAAAAATAAATCTGCTTCAGTTCAGTTCAGTCCCTCAGTCGTGTCCGACTGTTTGCGACCTCATGAATTGCAGCACTCCTGGCCTGCCTGTCCATCACCAACTCCTGGAGTTCACTCAAACTCAGGTCCACTGAGTCGGTGATGCCATCCAACTATCTCATCCTCTGTCGTCCCATTCTCCTCCTGCCCCCAATCCCACCCAGCATCAGGGTCTTTTCCAGTGAGTCAGTTCTTCACATGAGGTGGCCAAAGTATTGAAGTTACAGCTTTAGCATCAGTCCTTCCAAAGAACACCCAGGACTGATCTCCTTTAGGATGGACTGGTTGGATCTCCTTGCAGTCCAAGGGACTCTCAAGAGTCTTCTCCAATACCACAGTTCAAAAGCATCAGTTCTTCAGTGCTCAGCTTTCTTCACAGTCCAATTCTCATATCCATACATGACCACTGGAAAAACCATAACCTTGACTAGAGGGACCTTTGTTGGCAAAGTAATGTCTCTGCTTTTGAATATGCTATTTAGGTTGGTCATAACTTTCCTTCCAAGGGGTAAGTGTCTTTTAATTTCATAGCTGCAGTCACCATCTGCAGTGATTATGGAGCCAAAAATAAAGTCTGCCACTCTTTCCACTGTTTGCCCATGTACTTCCCATGAAGTGATGGGACCAGATGCTATGATCTTAGTTTTCTGAATGTTGAGCTTTAGGCCAGCCTTTCACTCTCCTCTTTCACTTTCATCAAGAGGCTCTGTAGCTCCTCTTCACTTTCTGCCATAAAGGTGGTGTCATCTGCATATCTGAGGTTATTGATATTTCTCCTGGCATTCTTGATTCCAGCTTGTGCTTCTTCCAGCCCAGCATTTCTCATGATGTACTCTGCATATAAGTTAAATAAGCAGGGTGACAACATACAGCCTTGACACACTCCTTTCCTTATTTGGAACCAGTCTGTTGTTCCATGCCCAGTTCTAACTGTTGCTTTCTGACCTGCATATAGGTTTCTCAAGAGGCAGGTTAGGTGGTCTGGTATTCCCATCTCTTTCAGAATTTTCCACAGCTTCTTGTGATCCACACAGTCAAAGGCTTTGGCATAGTCAATAAAGCAGAAATAGATGTTTTTTTGGAACTCTCTTGCTTTTTCCATGATCCAGCGGATGTTGGCAATTTGATCTCCGGTTCCTCTGCCTTTTCTAAAACCAGCTTGAACATCTGGAAGTTCACATATTGCTGAAGCCTGGCTTGGAGAATTTTGAGCATTACTTTACTAACGTGTGAGATGAGTGCAATTGTGTCGTAGTTTGAGCATTCTTTGGCATTGCCTTTCTTTGGGATTGGAATGAAAACTGACCTTTTCCAGTCCTGTGGCCACTGCTGAGTTTTCCAAATTTCCTGGCATATTGAGTGCAGCACTTTCACAGCATCATCTTTCAGGATTTGAAATAGCTCAACTGGAATTCCATCACCTCCACTAGCTTTGTTCATAATGATGCTTTCTAAGGCCCACTTCACATTCCAGGATGTCTGGCTCTAGGTGAGTGATCACACCATCATGATTATTTGGGTCGTGAAGATCTTTTTGTACAGTTCTTCTGTGTATTCTTGCCACCTCTTCTGCTCATACCTTTATAAATCCAGTGAAGTAAGCCAAGGATTCAAGAAAAAGTTCTTTTAAATAATGTATTGCTAGCTAATTATAGGCTTCCCAGGTGGCTTAGTGGTAAAGAATCCACCTGCCAATGCAGGAGACATGGATTCAATCCTGTCCGATCCCCTGGAAAAGGAAATGGCAGGCCACTCCAATATTCTTGCCTGGGAAATCTCATGGACAGAGAAGCCTGGTGGGCTATAGTCCATGGGATTGCAAAGAGTTGGACACAACTGAGCACGCACACACTAGTAACTAATTAACATACATGTTTCAGGTATTTTTTCCTGTTATATTTGGAAGTGTTTTTAAAACTATGTTAAAATATGACCTGCATTACAAAAAATAAGTATGCAAAATAAGGAAAAGAAGCATATGACCTACATGAAGATACATATCTTAATAATTAAAAATGTGGAAACTCTGCAGTGTATAATTTCAGGCTCCAGCCTTATCGTCCAGGGTTTACCTGTAGAAGGACATCAGTAGGCATGTTCTCTGTGTGCAGTAGGGAGGACAGAGAACAGAGAGTGAGTTAGGAATCCCGAGGAGAGCACTTGTGTTCAGCTGAGGATCCAAACCAAGAGAGTGCTAGAGGGTCGTTTTGTGTTAATAGTGTTCCATGATACCATCTAGGGCTTCCCAGGTGTCTCTGGTGGTAAAGAATTTGCCTGCCAGTTCAGGTAACAAAAGAGACATGGGTTCAATCCCTTGATCAGGAAGATCCCCTGAAGGAAGAAATGGCAGCCCACTCCAGTGTTCAGTCCATGGGGTTGCAGAAGAGTTGGAGACCGCTAGGCATGTGCACGCACACAGTGATGACAGCTCCGTCTTTTCTTTCTCTGGCCCCCATTCTTAACTCATTGTGGATTTGTTGTGTTTGGTCGCCTCTCTGACTTGTAATAGAAAATCCACCTGGTCTTCAAGAGCTGACGTGTCCAGGGGTCCAGTCCAAGCTTCCTACATAGCCTTAGCAAGTCCCTACTTGAAAGGGCCTTCTCATCAGCAGAATCTGACCCACCAGCTGAGAAACCACAGCTCCTGCTAGAAAGCAGGCAGGTGTGGAGGTGGTTACTGAGGGGCAAGGGTCACTGTCAAGCAGTCTGGTTTTTCCATTGAGAAGAAACTGCTTCTAGTGTGTCAACAGGTTTTCTTAATGCTCATAAAACAAGATGATATGAAAAGAAAAAATATTCTTAAATAAACTGTGATCATTTCTTAAGTGAATCAAAATATAAAGTTGTTTATATCATAAACTCTTCAAAGATAATTTATTCTTTCAACATTAAGGGTTACATTGAATCACGCTTTATAATTTTTGTCTCTATGAGGACTCTGAATTAGCCAGAGATGTGAAGGTTTAAGCTTTTCAAGTCATAGGAATTAAGGAGGGATATCTTTGTAGGAAAAAAATGAAATTTTTAGGCAAACTGAGATGTTTACAGTTTCTGCACTAAATAGGTATGAAGACCTTTAGGAACTTAAGGTAGTCTGTGCAAAACTAGATTTTCTCATGACATTTTCAGGATTTTTTTCCTCCCAATTTTTCTGTTCTCCTTTCTCCCATCTGTTGCATCTCTGATTAGTGTGAAATTCTTCTCACTTAAATTCTAAATAATATTTAGAAGTCTGAATCAATAAACACTGAACAATGAGCTGTAAAAGTCTTACTTTTCCTCATAGTTAAGCACAAATCTAAAGCAAGCTAGAACCATTTTCAGTAAGAACTCTGAGGGTTGTACCTGGAATGAAATGTTTACTTATCCTACACACGTGGAAAGAAAATGATCTTCATGAGCAGGTACTTTTAGACTTTAGAGGACTATTTGATGCTTATTAATATATACAATGGGCTTCCCTATGGCTCAGCCAGTAAAGAATCAACCTGAAGTGCAGGAGACACAGGAGACATGGGTTTGATCCCATGGGTCAGGAATATTTCCCCAGAGGAGGAGATGGCAACCCACTCCAGTATTCTTTCCTGGAGAATCCCACGGACAGAGGAGCCTGGCAGGCTACAGTCTTTGGGGTTGCAAAGATTCGGACATGACTGAGTGAGTAACACTTTCACTTTCAAGCTACTAGCGGTTGAGAACAGACCCTGCAGCTGCAGTCCAGGTTCATGTCCTGGCGCTGCCAGTGGTGTGTCACGGGCAAGCCACTGGACCTCTCCAGGCCTCATACCCCTCCAGCTGCATGTGGGGGTGTAATGGCGTCTCCCAAGATTGTCTCCAGGGTAGAACGAGGATCATCAGTTTGAATGGAAACTGGATGATAACGGTTTTGTGTTAGTGTCAGCTCTGTTTTCATTCTGACTCTCTCTCGAATACACACTCTCTGTAGAGCAAGGGAGATTTGGTGCCCTGGGAGAGATCCAGATGAGAATGACAGGGCCCCATCCTCCCAGACATTCATCACCAAGGGACAGAGGTGGACACATTGGCCACTAGCCATGTGGCTGGCAATGAGCTCCGCGGAGGTGGCCGCAGAGTGTGGGGCATCACTGGCAGCATGGTTTCTCCACGAAGAATGAGGGGTTCTTGGGAAGGAGAGATCGGGGAGGAGTCTCCGTTGGCTGCCGGCTCTGGCTCACTGTGGCTCAGTGGTGTGGGAATCAGGGCGTCCGTCCAGGCTGCTCTTGGCCCTGTTTCATTCCCTGTGGTCGACTTCATCTCGGCTCCTCTCCCATCCACCTGGATGGCCTTCAGCTGCTTCCAGTGGGACTGAAGCTGGAGAGGTGAGTCAGGTAGGTGTCTGTGGTCGGCCTGAGAGAAGCACAAAGAGAGCCAGGGCTGGAGCCTTCCTCTCTGGTGGTGACAAGTCAGCTTCCAGTGAGACTCTGGAGCCCCGTTGCTGGATTTCCCTCCCAGCCACTTGGCTCCACCTGCTTTGTTAATGTCCGTTCCAGTGACTCAGCCTTCTCCTGTGATCAGAGGAGCTTTCTCAAATTTGCAGCTTTCATGACTTCCCCTGTGGTTAAGAGCCCGCCCTCCCACTGTAGGGGGTGCGAGTTTGATCCCTGGTTGGGGAACTAAGATCCCACGTGCCACTCGGTGTGACAAAAAAAAAGATTGGCAGGTTGCTGCCTCCGTGGCTCCTCTAGGATAGACCAGACAGGCCTGCATTGTGCCTGGGAAACCAGGTATGCGAGAGCACAGAGGTTAAGTACAACCCCTGCCTGCAGTGGGGACCAGCCTTCTGTAGAGTCCCTGTGTCTCCAGGGACTGCCAGTCACTTGTGGGGTGACGGGGAATGAGTGTCTACTGCCCCTTCCCCACCGGTATCTTCCAACAGTTGGGTCCCTTTTGTCCTGTTTCCTGACAGCATTATCTCAGGCAGGGGCTGTGGTGTGTGCCTGGCTCTGAACTGCAGTTTGAGCTCTGAGAAAATGCCATTGCCTCCTTTGAGTCAGTCTGGGCCTGGGAAGAGAAGATTCACGTGGCAACTCTACTTGAGGTATCGTTGCTGGAGATGAAGCAAGAGGTGAAGGTGAGCTGGTTGCCTTGTGGAGAATTTCAGAAGGGAGGAAGGAGGGAAGCAATTCACATGAATCTTTTAACACGACAGCCTGATTTTTGCCCAGGGAATTCTTCTGCAGCCTTTCTGTAACATGGCATAATAGTACAGCACCCTATATAGTAGGAGCAACAATAAGTCTTGGCTGTCACTTTTCAGCCGAGTGGTCTCAGGCAAACAACTTTACCTCTCCTAGCCTCAGTTTTCTCATTTGTGGACTGGGTGTGCTGATTAATAGTACCTCCTCACAGGGCTGGAGAGAGGACTCCCATGTGTTGGAATGTGGTGTTTGGAAGGGTGGGTGCCTGGTGCCAGCAAGTCTAGGCAGGTGTGCGCTTTTATTCTTACCATGGGGCACATGGTGAGGTTTTCAGTGAAGTTGTTCTCTTGCTGCCTTGTCGGGCACATCTGAGGATATGATGCCTTTTGAGACACTAGCCTAGCCAGGCTTCCAGGTGGCTCACTAGTAAAGAATCCACCTGCAGTGCAGGAGACGCAGGTTCAATCCCTGGGTCAGGACGATCCCCCTGGAGGGAGGGCATGGCAACCCTCTCCAGTATTCTTGCCTGGAGAATCCCATGGACATAGGAGCCTAGCAGGCTGCAGTCCAGAGGGTCGCAAAGAGTCGGACATAGCTGAAGCAACTTAGTATGCACAAGGCAGTATCTAAGGTTTTAATGTGCAGTTCAACTAATAGACATGTTCAGTTATTGGGTTTAGTGGAAAGGTATTGCAGTCATAGGTCTCTGAGAAAGAGGTTCACCCAGTTCTGGAAGAGGACGAAGGATTTTCTCCCTAATTCATCACATACAGACGTGAAGAAAGCCCCCAGCCTGTGGTGGACCTGACCAGGCCTCTGGGTGAGGTGCCTGAAGGCCACCACCCCAGGGTGTGTATAGACAGGATAGACAGGGTGAAGCCACTTTGTGAAGCCACAAAGACAGGTTTTTTTGTCACGCAGGTTTTCTGTTTTGAGACCAGCCTGACTCTCCTTTGTGTTTTGTCTGCCAGGGAAGTTGAAACAGCTTTGAGCAGAACACCTGTGTCTTTGTCCCGGTCTCACCTTGCTAAACAGGATTTGATTGAACTTCTCTTTCCAGCACAGTTGCCCACCTACTCGCCTTGCATCTCTGCATTCCGGCCTCATATTGCTTTAGGAGAAAGCAGCCAGACTCAAAAGTATGAGAAAATAACATTAAAGTTAGATAGAAAAATTCTTTTTATACTACTTCTCTGTTTAATCAAAGAGAAGTGTGCAACGTCTGTTTATTAAAACCTCTTCATTATAGCCTCCTCTGAGTGTTTCTGCTTAGGCTTTAGAGGGACAACTGGAACCAGTCTCTTCTATCCATATAAAGTTGGGTACATTTGTCATTTGGAAAATGACATCAGAAAAATTGGGAGAAGTCAGTACAGACCCATGTGTCATGTGTCCTGTGAAAATTCATGGAAGATCCAGCTTGCCCCTGTCTGCCCCCTGCGCTTTTATCACAGTGAACACTGTCTGTGCTTCCCTGAGCGTGCACTGCCAAGAGTTCACAAGGAAGCCCAGGATAACCCTGAATCTCCAGCTGCTTACACTCCCATGGTAGAATGTGACACCGTGATCCAAGGTGGAGAGTCTGTGCCTGGATAGAAACAGTTGTTTTTCTGAATCTTTCCAGTTCTGCATAACGTTTAAAAGAGCAAAGTGAATTTTCCTTTGGGGAGCGTCAGGAAAGGCTTTACGGGGAGAGGGTTAGAATTGGGTCTTGAACCACTAGAACAATTTGGGCAGCATAAGTGGGGGATGTGTTCCCAGCAGAGAAAGCGTGTGAGAAGAGGGCGCGGAAGCAGGTGTGAGAGCAACAGTAGGGCACCGAGGAACATCTTATAATGGAGCTGCCTCCTGAAATGCTGCTAAAGATTGGGGACTGTTTTGCACTTTTTGGAGCAGTGGCGCTGTGCTGGGTCTCGGCTGTTGATCGGGCCTCTCTTGTTGTGGAGCGTGGCCTCTAGCGCGTGCGGCCTCAGTAGTTGTGGCTTGGTGGTCCTGTAACATGGGGGATCTTCCCTGACCAGGGCCTGAACCCTTGTCCCCTGCATCGCAAGGTGGATTCTCAACCGCTGGGCCACCAGGAAAGTCCCTCTTGTATACCTTTCAATGATGTACCTTTGGAGGTATCACCTTTAAAACTCAAAGCTCTGGTTACCATTATAAATCTGCTACACCATCTCACTGTTCTTGCCAAGCAGCAGAGTGTTAGTATCTTTCTCTGAAGAGGACCATGCTGTGGGTGGTGGCGTGCCTGTGATGGATACAGAGGCCTACAGCCGTGACTGCAGTTATGTGAGGCCCTAGTGATCGTTTTTGTCCTTTCAGTCCCAGAAAGAAATGACTATCAGATCTATCTAAACAAATGTACCATCTTCTCAAATATGATTTCTATAGGAAATCTATTTCCCTCCTTCTTGAAGGTCACTTGGTTTAATAGTTCCTGTGGTTTTAGAGTAGATGCATTTCTTTGGGTTGGTTGGTGGGTGTCTTTCATAATTTACACAGCAGCCTCCTTTCCAGTATCTCATCCACTGTCTTTGCTGAACAACTCCGTGTTTGCCATACAACAGATTCTTAGGGAGCATTTCCACTCCATGCACAAAAGAAGTGCCTGGTTTGAAAGTCATTTTTAAGGCCAAGTCAGCTCTACACAGTTACAGTATTTACTAGGCGTTACCGGAAATGTAGGAACAAAGGATTATTCGAATAACCTAAGGAGTGTCTCGTTTCCTGACCTGTTTATTTAGGGTGGGTTAAGAATAACACGCCCATTCGCCTCGTTGAGAATTGTCCACAAACTTAACTTTCTTTTTGTTTCATCTTCATAAAGCATTTCCTTGAACACGTGTGTGTTCCTTAATTATCTCTTGCCTTCTGCCTCTTGCTTTTTCTTGCCTTCTGCTCACATCTGCCTTCTCCTGTTTCCCATTTCCCCTACTTTTCTACTCAAAGACAATATCCACCATCCTTCTAGATTGGCCTGTTTTTACCATAAAGTCATGTGTGTCCGTCCAGTCCAGCTGATGGATACTGACCAAGAGCCTACTCCACGCCAACCTTACACATGGGGTTTCAACCTTTCAAAATGGGTTTTCAGAGGCAGCCCTTGCCCTTTGGGCGAGACAGACAAGGAAACAGCTGGTTACAGGAGCTAGTGCGGGTGCAGCTGAAATCCTGCCGAGGAGGGTGACAGGAGGCTTAGGGGGTGGGGGCACCAGTGAAACCTGTCCGCTTCCCAGCTGCCTTTTCTAGCTCCCTCAGTCTTCCTGTCTCCTCCCTTGGCATTCGGTGCAGACCCCTTGTTTCAGTGCTTAATAGGCTCTAAGTATGTGTGTGCATGCTCACTCACTCAGTCGTGTCTCTCTTGTGACCCCATGGGCTGTCGCCTGCCAGGCTGCTCAGTCCATGGGATTCAGGAATCTAACACACGTCTCTTATGTCTCCTCCCTTTGGCAGGTGGATTCTTTACCACAAAAGCCCATAGGTGTGTACTTCTGTCTTTTTAGTTCTTAATAATTGCACACGTGCATAACAGATCGAACACATTTAATAAACTGTGATTTCTCTGGACTTGTTTTTTTCATCTGTAAACTGAGAATGGTGACTTAGAACTCTTACCAAGGTTTTTCTGGCTTAAAAAAATTCAGTGGTTATCAGTTACAAGTACATATTTGTATTGAAAACTAGCCATTCTGTCTTTATTTTGTGACTACATAAACACGGCTTAAAAGTAAATTTCTTGGGAGTTCCCTGACAATCCAGTGGTCAGGACTTAACACTTTCACTGCCATGGGCCTGGCTTCCATCCCCGGTTAGGGAACTAAGATCCTCAAGCTGCACAGCTCAGCCAAAAAAAGAAAACTGTTTTAAAAAGGGAGGACACATATATATGCCTATGGCTGATTCATGTTGCTGTATGGCAGAAACCAACATAGTATTGGTTATCCTCCAATTAAAAATAAATTTTTAAAAATTGTCCTAAAAAGAGAAAGTGAATTTATATAGTAGGATTAATTTCCAAGGATAAAAAGAGAATATATAGTTTTTATTCAAGATGTGGGTTTTTTTTTTTTTAATGGTTTCCAACGCAACAGTTTGTTACCAATGCCAAAACAATGGACTTGGAAGAAATGCATAAGGGGAAATTTTGCTTCACTGGATGGGATTTACTCTTCTTCAAAAGTCTCTGCTTTCCATCTTAAAAAAAAGAGAAACTGGACTAATTGTTAAAGTGAGTATGTGTATGAATGCAATTTAGTGACCTTTTCAGAATGCAATTTAGTGACCTTTTCAGAAATCATTTTGAAGTCATTTCAAGGATTCTAAGATAAGGATTTGGGTTATTTCTGTATTTAGTAGCCTATGGTTTTTAAAGATTTTGACTGTTAGTTTAGGTCCTCAGGACTTACCATGATCAGTAGATAACTTGTTTCTTTAACTGAGAGCTTTTTAAAAAAATATATCTGTTTATCTGGCTGTGTCAAGTCTTCACTGCAGCATTCAAACTCTTAGCTGTGGATGTGGACTCTAGTTCCCTGACCAGGGGTTGAACCCAGGCCCCCAGCATTGGGAGCACGGAGTCTTAGCCCCTGGACCACCAGGGAAGGCCCAACTCAGAGCATTTGTTGTTAGATCACTGCTTTTGCATGCAAGAGCACCAAAATGTAACTGGGTTTTCTTTCCCATCAGGGCATGTATCAGCTCTTAGAAACTGTAAATTCAGAATAGTTCTCTGTCATCCCAGAACTCTACCTCTAATTGTCATTACAGGTATTTGAGCCTTCAGAAACCTGCCTTGATTGTGTTTTCCATTTTATTTTCATTATAGAGCTTTCTTGTGAAGTAATTTTTGTTTTCTAGGCTTGAATCCACTTAGCTAATATTTATCAATATTTGGGCAGGCCCTTGAAGGTTCATTAGGAAGACCCTGTATATACACACAGTATAATTAACCATTATTTAAGAAAAACTGTCAAGTAAATTTTTAAAACAACATATTTTATCCCTACTTTCAGACTCCGGTACAATAGAAAAAAAAAAAAAAAGGACAAATAAGCAAACATATGTGGCCAATTACATGAACTTTAGAGATGTACAGACATAAGCGAAGTAACCACTGCTGGGTTAGGGAGACAGAGGCTTCGTTTAAGAAACAGACTGCAAACAGTATTTTGAGAAAGAGTAGGAAGTATGTTCAGGACGAGAGTAAAAAGAAACCAGGGTTCACAGTGACTAAGGAAGTTTGGTCGAAGGGATCCACTGACAGTGGGTGTGAAATATTGCCGACCAGACTTGTTAATAGGATGTATTTTAAATAGACCAGGTTCTTGTAGTATGCATATAATGGGTGATTTAAAATTTTTTTAATTTTCTTTATTTTTTGAATATGGTGATACATGTTCACGGCTCAAATGTTTCAAGTTACAAAATGGAACAGACTGAGTGATAAACTCACTCACACACTTGACTCCCACTAACCACTTCTCCTCCCTGAAGATAACCAATGTTATTAGTACTTCATAAACTTTTTCTGATAATTTATACACAGAGATATACATTTTATTCCCTTTGACACAGATGGTTACATACCACAAGTCCATAACTGCTTTCCAAAACCTTTTGGGTGCAGATGGGTTGTAGAATTCAAAATTCACTGGATTTTAGAAAAGCAATATGGTTCATAGAGTATAAATGACATAACACCCCCAGGGGATCTGTGCAGCACTAAGTGATAAAAGAAATTAATTCTCCAGGGAAACTGAATATTCACAGCAAAGTGGGATAAATAAGAACCATAAATAGCCTCATGTCAGTTGCGTTCAGGTGTTACTGTCAAATATGTTTCAACACTAAGCTTACAAAATTATGATTTTTAGAGGTTTTTAGGTCTTGGAATAGCTGACATAGGATTATAACTGGAATCCCCACTATTCCCTACCCTGTGTTTTTTTAATTAACAGTATGTATCGGAATTCTCCTTCTCAGTACAGAAAGAGCTTCCTCATCATCTGTGCAATTAAAACTGCTTGTATGCTAGATTTCTTGCAGAAAGCAGTTTAAACACATATAGTGGTTTATGCGCATACACATTTGTATATAGATAAACAAGTGTTGGTGATGAACAGGGAAGCCTGGCATGCTACAGTCCATGGGGTCGCAAAGAGTTGGACACACCTGAGCTACTGAAACAAGACTCATATTTACTGGGACAATTAAGAGTACAGTAAGTGAAGTGAAAGTTGCTCACTCTTGTCTGACTCTTTGCGACCCCATGGACTATACAGTCCATGGAATTCTCCAGGCCAGAATACTGGAGTGGGGAGCTGTTCCCTTCTCCAGGGGATCTTCCTAACCCAGGGATCGAACCCAGGTCTCCCGTGCTGTGGACAGATTCTTTACCAACTGAGCCATCAGGGAAGCCCAAGCACAGTAACTTCCAGATCAAAGTATTGACTTCTAAGTATGAGACTCTACACTTAAGCTGCTTTTTTAAAAAATTATCTAGTTAGAGTAATAATACTATTTGATGGGGGAAAGGCAGTTTAGCCAAGTAGAATCATAATATGCCTTGCTACAACAAATAAGCAGTTTAGCCAATAAGAGTGTTCATGTATAATTGGTTCAGCGTTGGGATCGAGGGTGGTGGAAAGCCTTAAGAATTAGAATTTTAATTGTCGGTGTTCCTTATGGGGATTCTTTGCTCAGTGAAGAGGTTCAGGTTTCTCTGTGATACCATTACCATTGTTCTGGGTAGAAAGTTGCTGCCCGAAAAGGCAAGGGGCTGTGTAAATAATGGCGACACTTTTTGTAATTGGTGTGTCAGCACCAATGACCGAGAGGAGGAGCACTGGGAATAGCATGCGCGGTTGTCACCGTGCACCGGTGTTTGGGCCCAGAAGTCTGACTAAATAAGGCAATGCCCCAGCAAGCCTTATCAGCGTCTGACCGGGATACGGGCTAGCAGCTGATACATGGTGCCCAGCCGTGCTCTGCAATTCCTTAGCTTCTTGGCAGATGAGCGTCGATCCCAGACACCAAAAGCTCCTACCTGCCATGCCCAGTGTTGTACCTGCATGTGATTTTCTGTAAAGCTTGAGTATGAGATGTTAAGTCCCTGGAGAGGACAAAAGAGAGTTCAGGGTACTGTTCCAAAAATGTGTTATGCGTGTAAGCATACTTATTTTTAGTGATGTGTCAGTGGAGAGTTTGTTTAGTTCATTCACCACCCCTGGCTCCCTGCAGCGTTTTCCCCACCACCCCAGTGCCTCCCCACCCGGCCTGAGGTTGAGAGGCTGGCAGGCTCTTCAAGGCTGGAGTTCCAGGAAAGGAGAGGTACCATCACTGCCACCCTTGGAGTCAGTGGGCACAGGGGGAGGGGAATGGAGGGACTTTTCAATCATATCTGATCTTGGGCTCACCTCTCTCTTAATTTCTTTGGTCTCTGTTTTCTGCAATGTTTATACTCTACCAGTCTGTGTATTTATAAAAAGGAAACAGCATTTTTATAGGAATCAGTCCAAGGATCCAATTTTAATGCCAGCAAATGCAAATTTCAGTTCCTGTTAGTGTTCAAGCCTGCAAACCCAGTCTAATCCAGGCTTGCTTGTACAGAGTTGAGGGTTGACTGTGTACACATGTGCACATTGGAGGTTCCCCAAAGTACTGACGGGGTATTATACCACCAGGAAATAGAACTTCAAGACTTCAGTAATGGAGTGGAGGCAAAGCTGTGAGCTGGGGTCAGCGCCCTCTGTCTCCTGTGTTGTCTCTCCTGCCCTACCCCTTCCCCTCCGCCCATACCTCCCTCTCCTCCTCTCTTCTTTGCTGAACCTCTTAGTGTAGAAGGTTGAAGGAATGATGCTTCTCAGGTCCTGACTTTCTGAATGCAGAGCCTCCCTTCTCTCCCCTCTTCCCCTTTGTTTACCCAGGCCCATCCCTTCCCTCCAGAAATCCTCAGTAATAGATGTTTTCATCACATGCTGTTGATTCTGTATAATGGGAAAACTGTCGTCTTCAATTTTTTTTTTTTTTTAGTTTATATGAATGGCACCAAGTCACAGTCTCTTGTGGTGGTTTAGTCACTTGGTTGTGTCCGACAGAAACCCATGGACTTTGGTCCACCGGGCTCCTCTGTCCATGGCATTTCCCAGGCAAGAATACTAGAGTGGGTTGCCATTTCCTTCTCCAGGGGATCTTCCCAACTCAAGGATCAAACCTGGGTCTCCTACATTGCAGGCAGACTCTCTACCAACTGAGCCACCAGGGAAGCCCAAGTAGGTGGTGGTGGGTTTTATTTGTAGTTATGTTTAATAGATAAGTAACATTCCTATATAACTCTTTTAGTTTTGTTTATATTTTTTCCCCTTGAAAATACTGTATTAAGATTCATCCACTGGCCATATGTACCCCTGGGCTATTGATTTTCAGGGTTCCATGGTATTCCAGGGCTTCCCTGGTGGCTCAGAGAGTAAAGAGTTTACCTGCAATTCAGGAGACCCAGGCTCAGTCCCTGGGTTGAAAAGATCCCCTGGATGTGGGCATGGCGACGCACTCAGTATTCTTGTCTGTAGAATCCCAGGGACAGAGGAGCCTAGCAGCTACAGTCTGTAGGGTCACAAACAGTCGGACATGACTGAGCAACTAACACTTTGACTTTCAAGGTATACCAGTCTCTGCCTGCACCCCAGTGTACTCACCAGTTGACTTACTTAGTGATGGACATTTAGCTTGCCTCAAACACCCCATATCACAAGCAGTGTTATCATCGAACTAGCTTTTAAACAGCCAAGATGCAGTTCAGTAAAATGCCTTTCGTAAAATCTTGTGGTACCTGTTTAAATTCAGACATATCCCTTCTAAAGTTATTCATTTAAAATGTTTCTCTACAGTTCAGAGCACTGCCACAACATGAGTATTCTTGACATCTCTATCCTAATAAAGACCCGACCCAGATGAAATCAAAACTTTCTGATTGGAATGCATTCTGCGTTGGGCAGATAGCCACTGGGTCTTCTGTTTGAGAATAAGATATTCACATGTTTTCCCTGATCATAGTTTGGGACTTTGGCAGGTAAAACTTGAAGGAAGGTGGTAGACGGGTCAGAGAGGCTGAAGTTATTCACATTCTGTAATTGAAGGTCCTGCCAGGTGGGAAGAACACGTGCTTTGGAGTCAGGCAAAGTCTTGACTCCATCTTGGGCAAGTTATTTAACCTCTCTCAGTGTTGTTTTCTTCATCAGTAAAAATAGGAGTAATTATGGAGCCCTCCCAGAGGAATATCAGAAGGATTAAATGAGCTAACATAAGATGGAATTTGTGTAACACCTGACACGTCTTGGGCGTTGCATAAGTGGGAATTACGGAACATCAGGAAAGTGTCTTCACCTCCACCTGGGTTAGACAGCAACCTAGGTGTGTTTGTGAGGGTTTCTGAGAGCCACTGTGGTCATTTCTGTGTCACCTCTCCCTGTCTGCCAGCCCATCCTGAGATCAAGGATGGCAGTTGCAGGGCACCCTGTGGAGGGTGGAGGCTGGCAGTGGGCAGCACCAGGGCTTATGAGAAAAGGACAGGGTGTAGCAGCGGGAGTCCAACTGTATTTAAGGAGATTTATCCCACAACATAAGATCATCGAAGGAGGAATGTGAGGGGATAATTGTGGACCGAGTGAAGTCAGCCTTGGGGTCAGTCCCACTGGCCACACAGGATAGATAGGAACTGATCTGGCATGGAGAGCCAGGCCTGAGCACTTGGATTCTGGTGATCAAGAGAACACTGAACAGCTTTGATAACGTCTCAAGAAAACAGAATGTTCTTACCAAACTTAAATGAGAATTTTGTCCACAAACGCTTGCTTCCAGAGAAGAATGGGGCTATTTCAGTGTGTTGGGTCCTTGGATTGGGTCTGTTCGCCTGAAATAATCGGGTAAACACATGTGTCCACTCAGTATTTTCAGCTCTCTTCACCAGATTGGCTCACTGGCGGCTCAGAAGGGGTTTTGTTCCTACTATATTAAGGCCAGCCTGACATGCCCAAGTGACCACTGGTCACGTTCTGATCCTGGGAGGACAGTGGCAGCAGAATTGGGTTGGAGATGCTGTTTAATTCCCTGGTTTTTGTTTGTAGCTTGCAGAATTGCTGAGAATCTTTTTATCTGAATGGTCAACTTAGTGATAGTTCATTCTATCAGGGTTATGTGTGACTTAAATACAAAAACCAGTATAATAAAAAAAAAGTTATCACAAATTGGCAGATTCCACACACACATTTTCCTTCATGATGTAGAAGAAAGAGTACAGGCTCTTTCATGAAACTTACCCAGTTCTGATTCTGCTGTGTTCTGTCTACTTGGACAGACCACCACCTTTCAGAGCATGATTCCATAATAACCTTAAAGGGTTGTAGGGAGAGTCTAGTAATTTTGTTCATAAACTGTTTCACAGAGTTCCTAGAATATGGATGTTTGGTAGTTTCAGGGTAGTATTGTACATTTATTACCATTTGTGTGTGTGTGTATCAATGCATACATTAGAGTAGTCTATAAATATTAAAATTTTAACTTTCACATTTCTCTTGGGTACTTAGGATAGTTTGTCAGTGCTAAGCGTAGAGTCGCTCTGGAATATTTCCCGCTTCGTCCGCCTCTGCTGTGTTGAACCCACAGCAGCCAGGGCACCAGCACCATTCTTTCCCTTTCCTCCTCGCGTTCCCTGTCCATCCACCTTTCTCTGGGAAACTGCTGTCGTTCCTCCCTTCCTCCCATCCATTTCCATTAATAAGGAAAGTGAATGGGTTTCCCAGGTGGTGTTAGTGGTAAAGAACCCGCCTGCCAATGCAGGAGACATAAGAGATGAGGGTTCAATCCCTGGCTTGGGAGATCCCCTGGAGGAGGGCATGGCAACCCACTGCAGTATTCTTGCCTGGAGAATCCCATGGACAGAGGAGCCTTGAGGGCCTGTGGGTCACAAAGAACCAGACACGACTATGAAGCAACAGCATGTATGGATGCAATGAAGATGAATGCAATAGGAGTATGATTAACTAAAAACGAATACTTAGATGACATCTAATATTCTACTGAAGAATAGCCCAGTTCTTGGCAATCAAATTTCAAATAGCCACTGTAGCACACAATGCATTCCGAGTCCCAGGAGAATGGCATGGCCCCCAGATTGTACCACCTGATGGCCGGTGGAGTGATATTTTTCCCCAGCTACTCAGGAATGTTAGTAGTTTGCACCGTGTGTAGCTGTGTTTCTCATGGCCCCCGCCATGCTGGCCCCGCAGGTGCTGGTGCTGGGAAGTCTGGGATTGTATAATGTATACATCTCGGGATGTGTGTGTGCGTGCGTGTTGAGTGTCTTGTCACCTTAAGTGCTCTAGGCCTAAGCTTTCTGATCGGCACAGATCATTTGGTTAGAACTGAATGATCTCTGAACTCTTTCTTAGTTTCCAGATTTTGTGACATATGTTGATCTCATGATTAATAATTCCAGATTAATTAGAAGATTACAGAATGTTTGAAGACTGTCTAGCTTTAGAGATTCACTTACAAAAATAATCAGCCATCAATCCTGGAGGATGATTGGGCTTTATGATCATGTTTATAAACCTCTGCTGTTAGGCTTTTGATCTGTATGATTGTAAAAGACAATGTGAACTTCATTTGTCACTGTGCACAGATGATTTGACTGCTGTGTACGGGCCATTACGTAAGGTGCTTTATTTATGTTCAAGTTATAGGGAAGTTTTAATTAGAAGGTATACTCACCTGTCTTACTTAAATCTGATACCTCTAACTTTATTCACCAAAGAAAATTTAGCAGCAGGTTTAGTAGCGAGACTGTTACCAATCTTAAGAAAAATTAAAAAGAAATAAAGAGAGCCCTATATTTTACTTATATATAATAAGGGAATTTCTCTAGAAACAAAAGTATAGCTTCCACAGTTACTGAATATTCAGGTAGAAGGGAACTTTAGAACTCTCTACTTTCCCAGGGGTCTTTAGCTTATAGTTTCAGACCTGGGAGTTCTCAGGTTTTATGGAAGGGCTGTCAGTAGGAGGCAGGGAAAAGCTGAGGAGATGGAGATAGGTCCTTGCAAGCCAGAACATAGGCACGCCTGTCTGATTTCACATGGTTGGGGAAAAGTGTGCCAAATTTTGATATAATGAATTAGAATTCTCATTCTAACTCCTTTGTTTTACAAATGAAAAAAGCTCCAGCCCACCATGTCAGGAGCACAGAAGGGACAGATTTTGTGAAATATATTGATATCATGATTAATAATTCCAGGTTTAATTAGAGGATGTTTGGGCTTTGTGGTCATATTTATAAACCATTAGCCTGGCTCAGAAGGTAAAGAATCCATCTGCCAATGCAGGAGACACAGGAGACTTGGGCTCAGTCCCTGGATAGGGAAGACCCCCTGGAGAGGGAAATGGCAATCCACTCCAGTATTCTTGCCTAGAGAATTCCATGGACAGAGAGTTCCTGGCGGGCTACGGTCCATGGGATCGAAAAGAGTCAGACACAACTTAGTGACTAACACGTCCACTTCAGAGGACTGAACACGTTTGGCTGCTTCTGAGGAGGTGAAAACCGCTAGCGTCTCTGGTGCCATCGCCTCCTCCCCAGTGTACCTCTCACTTATCTCCAGACCTTAAGCCTCGTATCAGGTAGAAACTATTGTTGACACAGTTTAGAGCAACTCTAGAAACCCAATCCATGTTGGGAAAGTTGGACTGGGCAGACCTATGACACAGAGCACAGCCATGCCAGCTCTTGATTCCTCAAGGAAAAGTAGACCTTTGTGACCCTTGACAAGAAAAGTCACTGGGCTGGCCAGACACTGGATCAGGAAGAGAGATGTCTACTCTGCACATTCACCTGCAGGTGTTTCCAGAGTAGAAAGAGTGGCCTTAAGGGCTCCGGTAGCTTCTAACTGGTAATAATGCTGTGTGTGTGTGTCCTTAAGTTTTCGTATCTCATTATAGCCCCGTAACAAACATATTGACAACCATTTCTGTTTCTCCAGGACTTTTAAGTAAGCTGCCCAGCATTGCACAGGTGGGACCAGGACCCCCAGCCCCCTACTTCACCTGGGTAGCTACAGTCGCTCTCAACCCTCACGAAGTTCACAGGTGCAGTAATTCGGCACAATATGATACCTAATGCTTTGGTCACAGCTTTCTGGTTACATTTCATGAAAGTGAAAGTGTCATATATATTGCTTCCTGTTTTATAGAAAAGGAGAAAACAGAAACTTGTATTCCTATTTTCTTGTATATCTTTAAAAATAACTGCAAAAAAATCTTTTTAGAAAACACTAACACTGGTTAGCTCTGCTGGATTAATATCAGGGTGAGTAAGGAATAAGGGAAGAGGGAGACTTCCCTAGTTTTATTAGATTTTATTGATCCATTTGAATATGTTGCTTATTTGGAAACTTAACATCTCTTTAAATTATTCAGTTAACTAAATGCATAGATATTATCTATAATGGTGTTGAATATTCTGTGCCCAGCTTCATCTGCATCTTCTGTTTTTAGCACTTTACACGTATCATCTGTAGTCCTCATGATAACTGCAAGGTTGGTTCTACCACTCTTCTGGGTTTACGTAAGAAGAAACAGAGATGTCCCAAGGGTGTAGGGAACTTACCCTGGATTCCAGGCTGGCAAGCAGTGAGAGCTGATTCATATCCAGGCAATCTGATTGGACAGCTCATGCTCGTAACCACTATAGGAAGGGTTTAGACAAACAGCAAGAAACTCAACTTTGAGGGTGTTCCAGTATGATGTAAGAGATATTTTTAGTTTGGCACTTTTGAAGTCTGTGAATCCTAAATAATACATCTACATTTATAGAGCAAGTCCAGGGAGACCGTGCAGTTTCCATTATGCTATTTAATCTAAGGATGACGTTTATGCTGTGGTCATAACAATATGCTGTCGACGGAGGTCTTGGGCTTTAAGTGCCAACAGATTGTCACAAATGCTGAGACACCTAAGGACGCGTCGAGGCTGGTAGGTGGGGAGGGAGACAGCAGGAGACCAGGATGGATGACAAGGTGGCCTCGTGGTGGCCCAGCAGACAGAGAGCTTCATATGCCACCAGGGTGGGGATGAGGTGCCCACTTTGAGGGGTTGGGGTGTGTTACCGGCTGAAATCCCAGGAAAAGACAGCAACACCGCAGCATCTTACCAGGGAGATGTTAGAAAACAAAATCCCTTGGAGCAGAATCACAGGGAAAGCTAGTGCAGCTAATAATCACTTGTTGCTTAACAGTGTCAATTCTACATTTATTTAAACCAAAAGTTGTTTGTCACTAAAAGGTTATTATATACACGAATCCACTCATGCAAATGAGAAATGTGTATGTTAATTTAATCATACTTGGGAGAGAACATTCATCTTTTAGTAATTCAGATGATGAGAAAAAAACCGGTATTCAGAGAGAGAATGAAAAGAAAGACCATCATAGGAAAAGTCTATGGCTCAATTAAGATGGGATGGGGTTGGGGGTGTACCGTTCTTGCCTTCGATACAAATTGCCTCCCAACACCAACTGGCTAGTAATCCCCAGGGGGTTACAGGAGCTATTGCACAGGAAGTTCTTGGAACAGATAATGCAGGTTGAATCTGAAGTATAAAAAATCCTTCAGTAAATGGCACAGTAATCATCACCCTCATCATAGCGATACTTGTTGGCTTAACTTGCTAGGCTAAGTCGCTCAGTCGTGTCCGACTCTTTGAGACTCCATGTAGCCCACCAGGCTCCTCTGTCCATGGGATTCTCCAGGCAAGAATACTGGAGTGGGTTGCCATGCACTCCTCCAGAGGATCTTCCCAACCCAGAGATTGAACCCAGGCCTCCTGCCCTGCAGGTGAATTCTTTACCATCTGAGCCACCAGGTAAACCTGTAAGTTAAGCTGACCTAACTTAATACAGTATATATATCTCCCAGATGTTTATATTTTCCCAGTGGTCATATTGTGTAGCTTATGAGTCATTGAATCAACTAAGAGGAGCCTACACTTTGTCTGTTGTCCTATCAAATTGTGTAATGACCCAAGGCAGGGGCTGGCTTCCAGGCCACAGAGGGCAGAGTTCACAGGTCGCCACCCTGTTCCCACCTTCCCAGCCTGTGTTTTAGCCCGTCACCCAGGTGGTGTGAAGCATGCCTGTCGCTGGTGTACGCTTCTGAGACGTGTCCCATTCATTCACCCGCTTCTTCTCCTCCAAAACCAGACATTGGCCTCTGCCCCCTCCTTTTATCAGCTTACAAACCTGTGGTTTTGTCTGCTAATATTCATTCCTTTCGCAGGCTCCTTAAGAAACATGGTAGAATTTCCCTCAACTTGCCCTTTACTCTCTCATTCCTAGAAATAATGTATCCATATTGTAATCTTCCCAATGCAGAGATCGAACCAGGCCTCCTGCATCACAGGCATATTCTTTACTGCTGAGCCAACCAGGGAGGCATGAACAGAGGAGCCTGGAGGGCTATAGTCCATGGGATCCCAAGAGAATCAGACACAACTGAGCAGCTGACCCACCACCAGCGCGCTGTAATCTTGGAGTATGTGAGATAAATGTGTGTGAGCAGCACGCAATGTAATGAACATTATTAAAATAACTAATTGATATTTAGAAAGTTATTAAAAAGAGGTCTTCAGAAGTGCTAATAATCATTTACACTATTTCTTTAATGCCAGATTGGTCTCTCCTGCCTCGATTCTGACCTAAGAAGATATCTCATCAAGAGTTTTTTTGCTTCCCTCTGTTCTTAGAGCAGGGAGAGCTGGTTATGTGAAGAAAGTCCTAATGACTGTAAGAGCCATCACATTAAAGGCTTTGAGGGTCCTTTAGGGACATTATGCTCCCATTATCTGTTGTGATGTAGCCAAAATTACACTCCCCTTGGCAGCGTTTCCATGGCAGGTCCTTGATCCTGACTCATAAATGCATGATTTATTCTGAGTAGTTGTGTGTAGTTCTGGTGAAGAGTCCCTCACTTTTTTTTTTTCATTGTTGCATTGCCTTTAAGACTGAGTTTGAACAGTATTTTAGGGAAAGAGAAAAAGTAAGAAGATATTAGGTTATTTTATTACCTGAAAGAATACCAGGGAGCCTGGGGGAATTCATTTGAGAAAGAAAATGGCATTTTGTCTATTGTAATTGGGAACTAGTTCTCCAGAAGCTTAGAGTGCTCAGGGTAATATGGGATTTATTTTAAGTTGTGTTTCCATGATATTAAGAGCGTAATGATATTCAGTAACACTTGTGTGCCTTCTAGTAAAAACAAGCATCTCTTGATTTGATCAGTTTTCTTCTTCTCTGTTTTGCTACTGTGTAGATAAATTTGAAACCTTGTAGCCCTGACTATATGTAACCAAATAGTCTACCCAGAGGGCCCCTCCTTTGTTAGGGAGGTTTAAAAATGGTTTCCTATTAATTCACAAGTCTGTGTGGGTGAATGCTTTTTAACATGACATTTCTAAGACGCTTTTCTTGCTTATTCCAGAAAAGAGAGGCCAAATCTGTTATTTATTACCTGCTTGGATAGTCAAATTTGTTCAGAAAAAAATCAAGTAGAATCTCAGCTGACCACAGGTGAAGTCTAATGGCCCAAGTGGTTAAAGTAAACATCTCAAAAGTAAATAGGCAGAAATTCTGGTTTCTGTACTTGAGCTCCCTAGACCATTTAGATGAAGAGGCTCTTTTAACTGGTCTGGATTTTAATTCCACTGTCAGCAAAATGAGTATGTTCGTACAGCATTGGTACATTAAGGTCTCCAGGCAGACGTCCTAGACTTGTAAAATACTCCCTTAAAAGTTAACTGTCTTCAGAGTCTTCATAGTAGATTCTGGCTTTCGGGTAGTTTTGAGCTGTGAAAGTTTACAGAACCCCAAGAGCAGTTCTCTAGAAAGGTTTTACATTTTATTTAACTTTCAGTGATTTCAATATTAAGGGGCTTTTCTGGCTTGTTCTTCTCTAAAGCAAGAGCTTGGCTCCAGTAAGGATATACACCTTCTGTCTAGCGCAGAAGTGCATGGACCGTTGACAGAGGATGGGAATGGGGCCAGTCAGGAGGGACAGGTTAGAACCGAGTGTTTCTTAGAATGTCCGCTGGGCTTCCCTAAAAGCTCAGAAACCTGAGAAAGCTGGCTTTTTATGGGCACACAGTTCCTCTGAAGGCTCTTTGGGTAGATCCATTTTGTTTTATAAAAATTCCTATTGGCAGCTTGGCCTTTGAGAAACCATTCTGCAGATATTCCAGGAGCATGCAGGCAGGAGCTGGGGGCCTCTTTCCTTTTTCTTTCATTGTTGTTTGTGCATCTCAATTAAGAGTTTTGGGTGACTGCTCCTTGGGTCCCGGCCAACTCTCCTCCCTTCCTCCAGAAGTCCCCCCCGCCCCCGCACCTGCATGTTTCTGGTGGTAAACACCTGGGACGCTGGGAGCCGGAGTGAAGCCAGTGTGTGGGACACACAGACTCATGCAGCTAGTTTGGAGCCAAAGCACAACTGGATTGTGTTGAGAAGGGAAAAGGTGCCACGTGAATTTGCCATGTTTCTGCACAGAGCAGGCCAATTTAAATATAGCCTACTACCACAGCTTGTCCAGAATTAAAATAGCCCAGAACAAGTGGCAAATGGCAGGGCACGGGGCTCTCTGCCAGGAGATGGCTAAGGGACGGGAAAATGGGCTTTTGAGATGGATTGTGCAGGCTCAGATAACAACAGCAGACAGGACACCCTGGGATCCTACTTCAGAACTTCAATTTCAGGTCAACGTAAATGTGCAGAGTCCAAAAGGAAGGGCTGACGAAAACACTCAGCAGCCTAGAAGGCTGTTCCAAATGTGCTATGTTATTGTTTCAGAATTAAAGTCTGGTCCCTGAATTCCCCTAATAGTGACATCTTACCTAAATTCAAGGACAGTACCATTGCAGCTAGGTTTTCCAGGCATAGATGGTTTTAGCCCATGAATTGAATTATGTAATAACTGTATAATAAAGCCTTATTTGAGCCTGGTGCCCCACGTAATGAAATTAGAACTTGAAAATATGATGACCAGCCCTGCCTTTACTGGTTTATCAGAACAGTGATAGTGGTCAGTACAAGAGTTTTAGCAAATATTTCGGTTCAGTTATTCATTCCTGAAATTTTTGTTTGGTTGGTTGATTCTTAGTCTTTCTTGATTCCACCTATCATGTTCCCTGAGACTGAACAACACCAAAGACACATTTCATTATAGGAGAGTAAGTACAGTTAGATAGATAGTTGCTTTGAGAACAAGCCAAAAATATGCTCAGCAGTGGTTAACATTTGCTGGTGCAGATAGACATTTCATAGCCCATGCAGTCAGTATACACATAACTAAAATGTATATATATTATATATTTGCATTTTTTTTTATTCTTCCTCAAAATTAACTGTCACGTTACACCTATCCAGCAGATATTTAATACTACTTTTTTAGTGATATGAGGAATTTGTCATCTGATAGCATCTAAATTTCAGACCTTGAGAACCATGGTTGATAAGCTGATTTCTGAAATTATGCCAGCACTCCCTGGTGGCTCAGAGGTTAAAGCGTCTGCCTCCAATGCGGGAGACCCGGGTTCGATACCTGGGTTGGGAAAATCCCCTGGAGAAGGAAATGGCAATCCACTCCAGTATTCTTGCCTGGAGAATCCCATGGACGGAGAAGCCTAGTAGGTTACAGTCCACAGGGTCGCAAAGAGTCAGACACGACTGAGTGACTTCACCTTACCTCATGGAAGAGATATTTTTAAAATTAAATAGTGAGAAGTTATTTATCATATTGAAATGTGTGACACTGGTAACTTACTGTAGTGTCTCAGAGTTCAGGGGGTAACAGAGACCTTTCTCTCTCAGATGAGCATGCAAACCTTTTTAAAGATTTATTATTATTTTAACTATGAAAATATGATAACACATTTACCTGAGACTTGGAAAATATAGAACAAGTTTATATATAGTTCAACTATATATATTACAGTTTTTTAAGGTAGATAGGTTAAGATTTTTAGTTGGAGTTTCAATATCAAACTCTCAAAAACTAATAGAATGAACACACAGACAAGTAGAAGTAGAAACCTGAAAAGCACAGTGAACCAATTCAACATAATTAAGATTTACACAATTTTCACACAGCAGCAGAGTACAAATTCTACTCAAGTTCCCCTAGACTATAAACTAGGAGACCCTGGAACATATCCAGGGACCTAAGACCAGGTGCAAAAATTTGATGGTCTAAAGGTATTGAGATCATACAGAGTCTGTTCTCTGAGCATGAGAACCTTTTTATTTTGTCTAGCTGTACTGGCTCACCCGTTTGAGCTGCTGCTGTTGTGACATCTTAGAAAAACATTGCAGAGAAGTTTCCTATTTACAATTAGCTGTTGCCAACAGTGATCAGCGGCCAGAGAGAAATTGAAGGGGGAAAAAAAGCTTTTATTTCACCACCAGAGTTACAAAAGGGTCAGAGCAGGATGGTGAACATGGACAATATAATCAGTAAGAGAAGAAAAATGGATTTAGAGTTAAGTAGACTTGGGGGTGTTTCCTGGAATAGCAAATAATTTGAAGGCATTTCTGGACATTTGTAAATGATTGAGTACACTGAGGTTTTGTTTGCCGTAGCAGACTTTAGGAGCTGATCATGAAATGAGAATGTGGACAGCCTTGAAAGGAGACGGGCCAGGAGCAGTTATTTTAGAGAGTACAAATTCACACATGATCTGAAACCTGGAGACATGTCAGTAGAAAGACAGGACAGCAGGATGTGTGTGTTGTCAGTAAAAGCTCCCAAGAACAGAGTCGTGGAGCAGCAAGTCACTCACCAGCTTCAAGCTTCCTTGTCTTGCATGGAAAGAGGCCAATCCTTACCTCTCCTCCTTACTCTGGATCAGTAACATTCCCACTCTTCGTTGGGAAAGACTGGAGTGCAGAGGCATCCTCATGTCCTTCTAAGGATAGTGACTTCTTCAGGATGGGCTTGCTCCAGACTTGATGACTGACTCATTAGCCTCCCCTTTCCTTGATGTCCTGTACATTTTCAGGGTAACTGGTCAGCCCAAAGGGATTGCATATGAAGCTACAAAGAGGGCTTTTCCTATTTCCTACCCCATCTCATTCATTTCACAGCAGAGTGAAAAATGGGAAGCCTCCTCCCCAACTGTGTCCATTACAGTCCATTGGGGTCCAGAATTATAAACATATTTTACAGGTTTCCACCACAGTCCTCCAAAGTCTCTCAAGGCTCCAAGGTTCTCAGCCTCAAGTAAAATGGATTTCTCACGCTTCTACTCCCCAGCACCCGTAAGACAAGGGCATGTCCTTCGGTCATCAAGTCTGTTGTCATTCTAAGTAGATTCTGTGACTCTACTGAAACTACTGAAAGGGGAAAAGGAACTCTGTGCAGCCCTCCTCCCACTGCCTGACTCTCAGCACATTCAGGAAATCTGACCTGGAAAGTGTGGCCCATTCTGGGAGGTAAACCTGGAGCCTTTCAGCAACTGTCAGAGCTCAGAAGCAGCGGGGAAGGCCTAGAACTTTCCTGCTGACACTGGGCCACTCTCAGCCAGGGGGCGGGCAGACTTCAGGATTTGGTGGGTAATTCTTCCTATCCCTCCCGAGTTCATTCTGCTTTCTCCTTTACAAGATGACAGTAGACTTTGAATTCTTGGGCCTCAGAGAAACCCCTTCTTAAGTGCCAAGTGAAGTGAAAGTTGCTCAGTCACATCTGACTCTTTATGACCCCATGAACCGTAGCCCACCAGGCTCTTCTGTCCATGGAATTCTCCACGCAACAATACTGGACCGGGTAACCCTTCCCTTCCCCAGGAGATCTTCCTAAACCCAGGGATCGAACCTGGATCCCCCACATTGCAGGCAGATTTTTTTACCATCTGAGCCACCAGAGAAGCCCCCAAACAGGACTCAGAGCCTAAATGCTCTGCCTCATTCTTAGCATGTATAGTGTGCCCGCTGTGCTTGGAATTCTGGAGACTCAGTCTCAATTTTGGACTGGTGAGGGGTCCTTTTGTTGGGATCAGTGCATCTGGCACTAAGGAATGGATCCAGGAAGGCAACCCCACATTCCCCAGTGACAGCGGTTTATCCATCCCACCGACCTGCATGGCATTGCCTTCCAGGCCCCGCAGTCCGTTAATTCCCCTATAAAGAAAAGTAAAGGTTAAAAAGTTCATCAGAAAGTGCCTAGAGCAGAAACTCAAGCCAACAGCAGGCTCTTGGTCAAGAATGATCCAAGTATTACAAGTCCCACAAGGATTATTGAGGCAGCTCATTGACAGTCTATCAAGAATGAAGGAAAAGATTCCTATTAATTGAGCCAGAATTTAACATGACCCTTTTACTTAATTTGTTTGAATTCTGCCTTGCATTTCCACCACCGTCTCTAATGAAGGAGAAGCACACAGTTCTTTTTGTTCAACATACATGTGTTCATCTTCAAAACCACCTTTGCCCAACCCAGTCCAAATTATACCAAGTGTTATTTAAAGGTACTGAGCATTAAAGCAACCATCCTGGTTTACATATTTGTTCCAGCCCCCGTTTTCTCAGTGTCCTGGGGTAAGTAAGCTATTATCTTATCCATTGAGTATGGGATGAAAGTTTTCTGTTCTTGGTTTAACACAGCCAAATGCTTAAAAACAGATAAAATCACGTTGTTGTTTTTTTTTAAGATTCCCACGAGGAAAAAAAAAGAAAACTTTTTAAGAATTCAGGAGGACCTAGATGATCTTCTGATATTTCCTTTTAAACTTGGAGGCGTTAATTACTAATTTGGTGGTTTGGGGAAGGCAACTATGAGTTAGATGAATCTGCAGTATTTTTAACACCACCTAAAATGTTCCTGCTGAAAAATAACCTTGATGAAAACCAATTTTTCCCCCTAGTCTTTAGTAAGATATTTTCTAAGCTGCATTTCACTTGAAAGTCAGCCAAAACTGGTTTAAAAATATATAGGAGAAGAAAGCACCTCATCTACATTTTTCAGTGCAAGTCAAAAATCTGTTAATATTAAAGATAATAAATAAGGAGGGCAGTAGACTCAATAAAGAGAAAGCATGACTATAAGAACTGTGGGTATGAAGGAATATTTATAGCAGAAAGGAAAGTTTATAACTTGATGAAATAGATCATGGACATTTGCTACCACAAGATCTGTAGACAGCAGTACAGAAATCTCTCTTCACAGCATAGCTACCAGCTTTGCCCTAAACTTCTGGAGACCTGGCCTCTGCCTGTTCATCCCACTGGATTACTGTGTGACTTTGAGTTTGTTGCTTGGTCTCTCTGAGTTTTAAATTTCTACAGAAGGGAGAGTCATCTGACCACAGGGGAAGGAGTTCGTGGGCTCTCCGAGGCCCTTCCAGTTCTAATTGTGGTTTTTAATGTGTCTGGCAAAGCAGAACTGTCAAGAGTCATCTCCTCAAAACTAGAAGGTTAACGAAAGTCAAGTAAATCCTTTGTGCTCATTACATTAGTGTTCCCAATATCTGTTGCAACAAAAGACTGAAAATTTGAAGTGAAAGCAGTCAAGGACTTTGTTTTTCCTTTTAAAACTTTGTTATTGAAGTATAGTTGATTTATGATGTGTTGGTTTCATGTGTGCAGCACAGTGAATCAGTTATACATGTATCCACTCTTTTGATATTCTTTTCCCATACTGGCCATTACAGGGTATCATATAGTGTTACCTGTGGCTTCCCAGGTGGCTCAGTGGTAAGAATCCACCTGCCAAGGCAGGAGACAGGGGTTTGGTCCCTGGGTTGGGAAGATCCCTAGAGGAGAAAATGGAAACCCTCTCCAATGGACAGAGTCGTCTGGCAAGCTACAGCGCATGGGGTCACAAAGAGTCAGACACAATGGTGACTGAGAACACATTTGTTAGATACAGCAAGTTCTTCCTGGTTGTGGTGCTGTACACAGTCGTGTATATCCATCCTGGTCTTCAGTTTATCCCTCCCCGCACCTTGCCAGGGTAACCCCCTACTTGTTGTCTCCATCTGTAACTCTGCTTCTGTTCTGTAGATAAGTTCATTTGTATCTTTTTAAAAGTGGAACTATGGAATGTGTTCTTGTCACAGATTAGGTGTGAAATCAGTGGAGTCACAATTCCTGCAAGGAAACATTCCTACTAGGAAAGGTTAAGTGAGTTAAATGGTTTGCTGAGCGAATAACTGTACTCCTATTACTTTGTCATTCCTCGAAAAGCAGTGCTGTCCTAAACCCAACAACTTCCAAACCCATATTTTAAATACAGTAGAACTTCAGATACAGAACGGCTTGTGGAGCCAGTCCCGAGCAAGTACATATTCAGCATCCCATGCCCAGCAGAGGAGCCAATGCCTTTACTGGTCACTATCTTGGCAGGTCTAGACAGATCAAAGTTTAACTGGTTGATTTGGGATCTTTAGAGAGCCATTTTAGGTAATTTACAAAATGGATATCTTACTACTGAAGAGACTGTGTTTCAACTGAGATGCAGGATACAGGATGCTTGGGGCTGGTGCACTGGGATGACCCAGAGAGATGGTATGTTGGGAACTCATGTACACCCGTGGCGGATTCATGTTGATGTATGGCAAAACCAATACAGTATTGTAAAGTAAAATAAAATTTAAAAAAAAGGAAGGGGGAAAAAATGAGTTCTAGTTTGTGTCATTTTAAAGGCATGAATAATGTTTGCTTTTTTTTTTTGGTGAGTAAGTATTTATGAAATGGGATCATGTTAGCACCAGCAAGGGCACACCCAGTGGGCGTCTGCGCCGCAAAGAGGAAATTAGGTCTGCCCGTGACCCTTCACTGGGGTCCATTAGTCACTCAGCTGAACACTGCTAGCTGCCAGCATGTGTTTCGACCACTAGATAGTCTTACATTGCTCTAATTCTTAGTCATACTTTTAATCTGTCACCACAGTGACCATTGGTAAAGGACAAAAAGCATAACAACACTGACGTGGAAATACAAACAGCCTTGACCTGACAGCTCTCATCACTATCCACAGGGTCTGCTTAGATCCGAAGGTTTTGAAGTTCTTTTTAGGCATACCCAGATGTTTCTATTACAACACTAAAAAGAAATGTGGTCATGATTATATCTGATTTCATTTTACCGAATATTCATCCATTTTGAAATAGTTTGACCCACCTTTTTGTGACTAAAGGCCTGATAACTTTAGTGAGATTTAGTTAAAATAAGGCCATTTCTATGAAGTTGGCCATGGGAAAGAAGCCTTGTTTTAAGCAACTAAAAAGCACCTAAAACTGTAATAATAGTCTGTGTTTGTATGACTTTACAGTTTTCTGATTGCCTTCACATTGGTCAGTGGTTCCTAACTTAACCCTCTGTATTTCAGAGTCTCCCACTGGCAGTGCGCCGTTCCCCCCTTCCCAGATCTTTGAGGTAGGTTCATTTCCATCCTCCTTGCTCAGATCTCTGCCCTGCATCAAGGGCCCCCTTCTTCCTTCTCTGCTTCTCCTAGAAAACAGACCCCTGCCAGAGAGAGATGCAAAGTTACGTCAGCCTAAAATCAGGTCCTCCCAGTCCTATGTCACAATTCGTTTTCCTTTCTGAGAACTTTTGTACAATGCTGATTGCGAATCTTCACCTCTTTAAGCACCCAGATTTTCCCTACCAGCCCTACATTTCAGCCAGAGACTAATAGTGGTCATTTATCAACTAAATACCCTCTCTGCATTAGTCCTCAGTACTTCATAGAACTCAGTTCTGACCTTAGCAGCTGTACAAGGTAATACCGTTGCCGTTATACAGGTAAGGAAAGTGAGGCAAAAGTGACACAGCTAGGACGTGATCAGTGGGTTTAAGCCCAGGTCTGTCTGGTTTCCACACACGCTGTCTCTTTCAGGCTTGCTGTGCTGTGTGCTGTGCTCAGCCATGTCTGACTCTTTGCCACCCCATACACTCCCCTGCCAGGCTCCTCTGTCCATGGTGTTTTCTAGGCAGAAATTCTGGATCAGATTGCAAGCTTAGGATCCTTTAAATAATTTTAAAACACTGAACCAACCCAGCATTTTTTTTTCCTGTTTCTTTTATTGTTCTTCGTCTAAGACCCGACTCCAACAGTTGTCACCTTCTCAAAGCCTCTTCATTTTCTCCTATTCTCTGAGCATCTTTCTTCCCACCTTCCAACAGGATCTGCTGTCATAGATACAAGTAAAGTGCCTTTTCCCTTAGCCCAGCTAATCCCTCTGGTTACTGTTCAAATTTCCTCTTCCTTTCTGGGTCAGAGGTCACCAGCATGTGGCTCACACCTGCTTCCTCTCTTCCTTCCTCACCGACCCTCTTTGGACTGGTTTCTGCAGTGGTCTTCTTGTTAAAACTTTTTTTGACCACATAGTGGGATCTTGGTTCCCCGACCAGGATCAAACTTACACCACTTGGAGTGGAAGCTCAGAGTCTTAACTGCTGGGGCACCCAGGATGTCCCCTGACCTTCCTGTTAGAACTGCCATCTCGGAGGTTCTCAACAAACCTACCATCACCTTTCTCCAGCACAGAGCAAGGTTGACAGACGACCCCTTTCTCAGACTCTAAACCATGCTGCCTCATTTCAGCTGCCTCCAAATCAGCCAGCCAGTGCAGCTGCCTCAGACAAATTCAGATGTGGCCCACTTCATTCCTAAGAGGAGCACAGGTCTTAACCAAGAACAGGAAATTTGAAAGGTTCCTTTGGAAGTTCACCTTCTACCTGTATGCCACTGCCTCTCACTTCATTTCATCCATCAGGTCCCTGGGACATTTTGTCTCCATCCTTTGCTTTTTTGACATACTCATCTGATGGACTCCTCCACCATCTGTGATCACATGACCCACATTGCTGTTGCTCACCTTGACCCTTAACTTTGCATTGCAGCCTTCATTTCCAACTTGAAATGCTTAGGTCGTATAAAATCCTGCTTGAATGTATCCTCTTTCAAACTGTCCATCCTTCCCATCTATACAACATCTCTGTGTAGTAAAGCTGTTCATCTGCATACCAAGTTGGAAACCTTGGGGTTATCTTTTAGGTTTCTCTCTCTCACCTATTTTATCTATTTTTTAAAGTATTTATATATTCATTTAGCTGTCTCAGGTCTTAGTTGCAGCACGTGGGATCTGTCATTGCAGCCCATGGACTCTAGTTCTGGTGTGTGGGCTTAGCCGCTCTGTGGCATGTTGGACCTTCGTTCCCTGTGAAAGTGTTAGTTGGAAGTGTGTCCAACTCCTCGTGACCCTATGGACTGTGGCCCACCAGGCTCCTCTGTCCATAGGATTTTTTTTTTTTTAATTGGAGACTAGTTACTTTATAATATTGTAATGGTTTTGCCATACATTGACATGAATGTCCATAGGATTCTCCAGGCAAGAATGCTAGAGTGGGTTGCCATTTTCTTCTCCAGGGGATCTTCCCAACCCAGGGATCAAACCTAGGTCTCCCGCATTGCAGACACATTCTTTACCATCTGAGCCACCAGCGAAGCTCAGGGATCAAACCCGAGTCCCCTGCAATCTGCACTGCAAGGCAGATTCTTAACTACTATGGAAGTCCAGGGAAGTCCCTTTACCTATTTATTTATTCCATCAGTATTTAAGGATTGCTGCTGTGCCAGGCGTTATGGTAAGAGCTAGCAAAACAAATACGGAGGCTGCCTGCATGTTTCAAAGTTCTGACACTTCTTCCCTTAAAGATCCTTTGGCTCTTTCTTTTCTTAGCGCCATTTCCCTCGCTTGACATAGCTTCCCCAGCTCGCCCCAGCCAGGATTAGTGAAGGTATGTCTCGTCTGATGACCCAGCCTTTGGTCTTTTCTTCTCATTTCCTCTGGATACATAGAATATTCTGGAAATACTTATTCATGGGTGATTTTTTTTTCCACTGTAAAATACACATATCAGAATTTACCACCTTAACCATTTTTGCATGTACAGCTCAGCTGTGTTAAGTGCATTCACATTGCTATGCAGCCAATCTCCAGAACTTTTTCATTTTCCAGAACTAAACTCTACCCATTAAATAACAACTCCCCGTTCTCCCTCCAGCCTCTGGCAACCATGCTTCTACTTTGTGACTCTAGGAGGTTGACTCTTCTAGGTTCCTCCTGGGAATGGAATCATACAAAGTTTGTCCTCTTGTGACTAGCTTATTTCTTTAGCATTAAGTTCCATGGAAGGTTCATCCATGATATAGCATGCATCAGAAATTCCTTCCTTTTAAGGCTGACATTCTGACAACCCACTCCAGTATTCTTGCCAGGAGTATCCCATGGACAGAGGAGCCTGGCAGGGTACAGTCCATGAGGTTGCAAAGAGTCAGACACAACTGAGTGACTAACACACACACGCACGCACACACGCACGCAGCATTCCATGGGCCTTCCCAGGGGGCTCAGGGGTAAAGAATCCACCCACCGGTGCAGGAGACTCGGGTTTGATCCCTGGGTCAGGAAGATCCCCTGGAGTAGGAAGTGGCAACCCACTCTAGTAATCTTGGCTGGAAAACTTCGTAGACAGAGGGTCATGACAGGCTGCAGTCCAGGGGGTCACAAAGAGTTGGACATGACTGAGCCCACACACATTACGATTGTTCCATGTGTGATTGGGCTGTGTTTCATTTATCCTTCTTTCATAGAGGCACCCTTGGGTTGTTTCTACCTTTCGGCTGTTGTGCATAACACCCCTGTGAATGTGGGTGTACAGATGTCTGTCTGAGACCCCGCTTTCAATCTGGGGTGGTATATACCAAGGAGTTGGATTGGTGGATCACATGGCAGTTGCATTTTTCATTGTGGGGGCCCACCATACTGTTTCCGACAGCAGTGTGCCAGGTTTATAAGTTTTCTACTTCCTTGCCAATACTTGTTAGCTTGAGTGGTTTTTTTTTCAGTAGTAGCCATCCTAGTGGGTATGAGGCAGTATCTCATTGTGGTTTTGATTTATATCTCCCTTACGATTAGTGTTGTTGAACACCTTTTCATTTGCTCCCTGGCCATTTGTGTATCTCTGCAGAAATGTCTCTTCTGGTCCTTTGCCCATTTTTTAATTGTTCTTATTACATAAGTGGTAAGAGTTCTTTATATATTCTGGATACTATCCAAGTATCAGACAAATGATCAGCAAATATTTTCTCCCATAAAATGAAGTTTTAGTCTTATTTAGTGTGATGTGTTTTAACTATAGAATCAGTTCAGTTCAATTCAGTCTCTCAGTCGTGTCTGACTCTTTGCAACCCCATGAATCGCAGCCCACCAGGCCTCCCTGTCCATCACCAACTCCCGGAGTTCACTCAGACTCACCTCCATCAAGTCAGTGATGCCAACCAGCCATCTCATTCTCTGTCGTCCCCTTCTCCTCCTGCCCCCAATCCCTCCCAGCATCAGAGTCTTTTCCAATGAGTCAACTCTTCGCATGAGGTGGCCAAAGTACTGGAGTTTCAGCTTTAGCATCATTCCTTCCAAAGAAATCCCAGGGTTGATCTCCTTCAGAATGGACTGGTTGGATCTCCTAACACTCATTAAAAGGACTTTTCTCTAAACATTATTTCAAGAATAAAACATCCCTTAAAATAGTTTCTACACCAGATTTGTCTTAATATGTAAATTACACAGCAAGGTAAATTTTAGATAAATTTTATAAAACCCAGAATAAAGTAGAAGATAGCCAATTATTTAGCTTATTCTAGCTGAGGATTAGAAATGTGCTTTTGGCCTGGCCTGTCCAGAGAATATAACCTTTAAGCTTATTAAGTTTGATAAAATGTTAGGGAATAGAGCCTGTAATGTACTTAAGAATGAGGACTCATTTTCCAAACTTGAAAATGTTCTGGATATAGAAAAAATATCTGTAAAGGAAACTGCGTGGTTGGCTGTTCTGTCCCCAAGTAAATCACATATGTCCCTAAGCATTCACACACTATCAGGGACTGGAGTTCAGAAAACTTAGTATAATAAGAGCTTATTGATCCAGTAATCTTTCTTCAATATCCGGCCAGTCTCCAAAAAGGATTTGCAGAGCATTATAAGTCACATACATAAGAGCATTCCTGACACCAGGGAAGGTTAAGCCATGTCATTAGAGGAGATAACCATACACATAGATTGACAATAATTTTATTCCAGGTTTCCCAGTAGCTGTAACAAAAGAGAAACAATAGATATTGTGGTTCTCATTCTGTGATGCAAGGAAGCACACCAGCATGTCATCAGACCAGATTTTTCCTGGCGCTAAATTTAAGAGGAAATATATTGCCTAGATCTTTATGAGCATGACAGTAATCCACGTAATTGCCAGCATTTCACATTCTTTGTATGAATCTTGCTTCATAGACTATCTCGGTTCATCCTCCTATCTCTGCTGGATAAAAGGCCAAGGCTTGATGTGAATTATGCTTCTGTGGAGGCATCTCTAAGGCCACTAATGTAATGTGGTATAAAACTTCTGATCTCATGGACAGGAACCATCTGTGACTAGATTGGCCTCAGCCTGGTCTCTGGCTGCCCACGCTTTAAAGCCCATGTCATCATACCTCTGCAAGACTTTGGGCCCTTGAAATATCAAAGCCACATTTCAATGGGGATAGCACACCCCTTAAGCTGCAGTTTATATAACTTGATAATGCCTTTAGAAAAGGAAGCAATGAACCGCCCTGGCAGAAGAGACAGCTATTTGCTGATGCTGTCAGTTGTTCTAAACCAGGACCTAAGAACACAGTTTTGAAGTGACTATTCCTGGTCCTGCCTTTTACAAAAGAAAAAAGCAACTTTGGAAGAAAACATTAACATTCAAGAACTAATGAGTGTAAAGATGGGACTCATCAGAAGTAGTTTTTCCAAACCAAATTTACTGAGGCGCTTTTACTGACTCTGCCTGTTGCAGATTAAAATCAGCAACAGCTATGCCAGTGAATAGGTCTGTGTGTGAAAGACTGGAAGTTAGAAGTCAGGAGGGGCAGCTCAGGGCCCCACCTGTGCCTTCAGTTCAGTTCAATTCAGTCTAGTCACTCAGTCGTGTCCGACTCTTTGTGACCCCATGAATCGCAGCACGCCAGGCCTCTCTGTTCATCACCATCTCCTGGAGTTCACTCAGACTCACGTCCATCGAGTCCGTGATGCCATCCAGCCATCTCATCCTCGGTTGTCCCCTTCTCCTCCTGCCCTCAATCCCTCCCAGCATCAGAGTCTTTTCCAATGAGTCAACTCTTCACATGAGGTGGCCAAAGTACTGAAGTTTCAGCTTTAGCATCATTCCTTCCAAAGAAATCCCAGGGTTGATCTCCTTCAGAGTGGACTGGCTGGATCTCCTTGCAGTCCAAGGGACTCTCAAGCGTCTTCTCCAGCCCCACAGCTCAAAAGCATCAGTTCTTCGGTGTTCAGCCTTCTTCACAGTCCAACTGTCACATCCATACATGACCACAGGAAAAACCATAGCCTTGACTAGACGGACCTTAGTCGGCAAAGTAATGTCTCTGCTTTTGAGTATGCAGGCATATATGCTGCATCCCATCGAGTTGGTCTGAGTGGAGAAGCACATCGATACTGAGAAAGCAGTTACACATCACACCTTTGCTTTTTAGCTGAGAGCTGTGGAAACACCAATTTCTTGTTTATATTAAGAGTATTCCTTGCTTAACACACTAATTTCTTCATTAGAACTTCCACTATATACACAGGATAACTGGATTTTGCAAGGCTAGCTCTCATAAGTGAATAATGTCACAGCCCAAAAGGAAGGCTAACAGGTCATTTGTTGGCATTTTCTTGAACGTGATGCCATAACCCAGGAAAGATTGATGGTTATGGTCAGGCAGTTTCAAGGGAACCAGAAGGGAAGTGGAATGGTGGGCTGCATGGACAGACACAGGGAGATCAATTCTGCCTTTGCAGGAACCAGTGAGATGCGACCCAGTCAGGAGCAGTGACAAGAAGGAGATGTGGTGGGGTCAGGCGTGTGTTGAAGGTCCTGCCAGCCTCCTTTGTTGACCGTGGATGTGGCCCATGAGAGAAAAGGAGGCAACAGGGATCACTTATAGGGTCCAGGCTTGAGCAGCTGGAAAAATAGAGTTGCCATTATCTAAGATCTGGAGTCTTGTGTACCATTGCGTTTTTTTTTTTTTAATTAAAAAAAATTTTTGGCTGTACTTGGTCTTTGTTGAGTTGCACAGAGTCTTCATTGCTGAAGGTTTTCTCTAGTTGTGGAGAGCAGTGGCACCTCTCTAGTAGTGGCATGCGGGCTTCTCATTGCAGCGGCTCCTCTTGCCACGGAGCTTGGACTCCAGGGTGTGTGGGCTCAGCAGTTGCGACGCACGGGCTGGCCCCATGGCATGTGGAACTTAGTTCCCAGACCAGGGATTGAACCCCTGTCTCCTGCACTGGCAGTGTCTCCTAACCACTGGGCCGCCAGAGAAGTCCCTCAATTACTGTGGCTTTTAAATGTTGCTAATAGTTTCCTGTAAGTATATGGAAATCAAAGCAGATTACATGTGTAGCTCCTGAACCAATCAGTGACAGCCTCTGCCATCAAATTTTCAGAGTCAGATCAGGCAACTTCACTTTGAACATAACATTTTAAGACACATCAAAATCAGCATGTTTTTTCAAAGTAGTTTTCTGTTGGGAAGAAAATGTAAACAATAGAAATAGAAAATTATAAATATTGTATACAGTTTTACCTTTAGCCAAATTCTGGTTAATTCTAGATTAAAATCTTTTTCTGCTGCGTCAGTGAATAGGTGCATAAAATATGGAAAGAAGCTGGAACAGTTGTCTAAGGGCCTGCATGTGCCTTATTAGTAGTAAGTGCATGTGCTGAGCGTGTTCCATGTATTGTTTATGTGCTTTTTTTTCTAAAAACATTATAATGTTTAAGAAAAACTGAGAAAGCCAGATTGTTTTGTTCTGAGTAAGGTGACTTAAAAGTTCATGCAACACGTATTTTAGTCTCTAAAGAAAAAAAATTCTCATCAAATTCCCTGGTGGCTGAGTGGTAAAGAATCCACCTGCAAGTGCAGGAGACTCAGGTTCGATCCCTGAAGATCCTCTGGAAAAAGAAATGGCAACCACTCCAGTATTGCCTGGAGAATTCCATGAGCCTGGTTGACTGTAATCCATGGCATCACTAAGAGTCAGACATGACTGAGCGACTAACACTACCACTGATTGGAAAGCAACAAGTTGTAATCAGGGTTTGAGTACAATGATGCCTGACATTCAGAACTTCCACTGTTGCTGTTTGGGGTGTTTGCAAGTGAACTTTGCAGGGCTTATGTCTGGGTGAAGGTCACTTAACCTGCCATACCAGCTTAGCCACTGACCCAGAACTCTCCGTAGCTCTTCACCCCAAAATGGTAACTCTCTACATATTAAAACTGGTTTATTGGTAAAAGTAGGACCTAAAAGAAAGCCACTGATGCCTGAGAAATGATGTTTTCCCCTTAGTTTTTGCTGCATTTGATATGAGAAAGTATAGATGATGATGATGGTATTAGAAGATTCCTGAGGGTCTGAAGATTGATGGGTGTCAGCCGTCTTTGGAGTGAACAAAATCTTGGGCATGTGTGAGTGCTCCTTCTTTGTCTGGATGTGTTTTGTGTGAACAGCCATCTGGAAGCAGCCGGGCATCCACTTTGAGTAGTTTGCACCGGTCTTCTCTCCCACCACCAGCCCCCCACCACTGACCCACGAACGATGTCATTTTGGTGTGTCTTACTGACTAAGGGATTGTGCGTTGCTCGAGAACTGAGCTTGGGATTGGAACACATGAATCAGGTGAACCGGGGTCAAGCCCAGATTTTTCCCCTGTACAAAATGAAGATGTATCAATGGCCCGACCCCACAGCGCTTTTGATGACAGCAAACTCAGATGGCTTCCTGTTCTCTTCTACTTTTTAAAGTTTATTTATTTTTTTTTGGCTAAACTGGGTCTTTGTTGCTGTGCGTGGGCTTTCTCTAGTTGCAGTGGGGGTGGGGGCTGTTCTTCATTGCGGTGCAATGTGCGGTGGCTTCTCTTGTTGCAGACCATGGGCTGCAGGCACACAGTAGTTGTGATACGTGGGCTCAGTTGCTCGCAGCATGTAGGATCTTCCCAGATCAGGGGTTGAACCCATGTCCCCTGCATTGGCAGGTGGATTCTCAACCACTGGACCACCAGGGCAGTCCCTGTCTTCTATTTCTTGTTATCAGGCCCAGGATTACCAAAAGCTCCTGGGCACACACCTGGTTTCAGGCTTGAGTATGGTTTTGACTGCATCATGGCAGTCATGCAAAAGCCCTGACACAGGGAGGGGCACCCAGTGGAAAAGGTCCCCCCACCACCTTTGTCTGGTCTTACAGGAAAGAACAAGTAGTAAAGGGCTAAGGCTTCGCTGATGCAGTGCTTCCAAAATATATTTGCAGAAAGGTTTAGCTGTGTTTGTCTGTTTTCCAGTTTAGCTTGCTGTCAGAAGTGGTGGAAATACTTCCACCATTTATTTCACTCCACGGTGGTGGGTTGTGATTGAGTCAGAATAAATAGTACTTGATTTTTGTACGTTTATCATTGAAAGGCTAGCAGCTTTTATTATAGGGCAGGATAACTGTACTCTTGTGGCTTCATTAATTACGGTCCCTAGACATAATTAGGCTCGAGCTAAGTATAGCAGATAAAATGGAAACTAATTCTGGGGACAAAAAGAATTGAGATTCTGAGAAACTGAAAGAGCATAAGAGAGGGCACCCACTGAGTCTCAGGCCCAACACATGGAACTAAAGCCTCGTCAGTGCTGGCTTCCTCATGGGGTTTTTAGGACTATGTTCTAACCCTCTTGATCTTGTCTCCATACCCTGTCAACAGGGATCAAATAAAATACCCTCTGTAATTCACAAATAATAATCCTGATGGATTTGAGTTATTCCATTTTAATTTATACACTTTTACTTTTTAGAGCAGTTTTAAGTATACAGAAAAAATTGAGCAGGAAATACAGAGTTTCTGCATACATCCTCTGCCCACATCCACACCCAATTCCCCTTGTTATTAACATCTTGAAGTAATGGGTACATTTGATACAATTGAGGAATCCACGTGGATATGTTAGTATTAACTAGAAGTTCGTACTGTATGCTAGGGTTCACTCTCTGTACAGTTCAGTGGGTTATGACAAGAGCATGATGTCGTGTATCCTCCCCCATTAGAGGATTATCCAGAATAGTTTCAGCCCCCTAAATATTCCCTGTGATCCACTTATTCATCCCTCACCTGCTTTCACCTTGAACCCTTGGAAACTGCTGATCTATTTACTGTCTGTAGTTTTGTAAATCTATTCATTTTTAAATGACTACCCAGCTGTTCCTAAGAAAACATCCTTCATTCTTTTATTTATGAAATGATCCCTCAATAAATACTATGTGCCAAGCAGTGTTCTGTGCCTAGGTAATATAGTGTTTCTGTTACTTAGTCCTTAAGTCGTGCCCGACTCTTTGCAACCCATGGACTATATATAGCGCAACAGGCTCCTCTGTCCTCCACTGTCTCTTGGAGTTTGTTCACTCGTGTCCATAGAGTCAGTGATGCTGTTCAGCCAACTTCATCCTCTGCTGCCCTCTTCTCCTCTTGCCCTCAATCTTTCCCAGCATCAGGGTCTTTTCCAGTGAGTCGGCTCTTCCCATCAGTTGGCCAAAATATTGGCACTTCTGCTTGCAACGGTCTTTCCAGTGAATATTCAGGGTTGACTGGTTTGATCTCCTTATAGTCCATAGGACTCTTAAGAGTCTTCTCCAGCACCACAGTTTAAAGCATCAGTTTGACACTCAACTTTATGGTCCAACTCACATCTGTACACGACTACTGGAAAACCATAGCTTTGACTATACAGACCTCTGTCTGCAAAGTGATGTCTCTGCCTTATAATACACTGTCTAGGTTTGTCATAGCTTTCCTTCCAAGGAGCAACCATCTTTTAATTCCGTGGCTGCAGTCACAGTCCACAGAGGTTTTGGAGTCCAAGAAAAGAAAATCTGTCACTGCTTCCACTTTTTCTCCTCTGTTTGCCATGAAGTGATGGGACCTGATGTCAGGATCTTGATCTTCAGGCCAGCTTTTTCACTCTCCTTATTCACCCTCATCAAGAGGCTCTTTACTTCCTCTTCACTTTCTGTCATTAGAGTGGTACCATCTGCATATCTGAGGTTGTTGATATTTCTCCTGGCAGTCTGGATTCCAGCTTGTGATTTATCCAGCTTGGCATTCTGCATGATATACTCTGCATATAAGCTAAATAAGCAGGGTGACATGACAGTATACAGCCTTGTCATACTCCTTTCCCAATTTTGAACTAGTCCATTGTTCCATGTCTGATTCTTACTGTTGCTTTTTGACCTGCTTACATGTGACCGTGTACTCACATCTCTTGAAGAATTTTCTGCAGTTTGTTGTCCACACAGTCAAAGCCTTTAGTGTAGTCAATGAAACAGAAATAGATTTTTTTTCGGAAATTCCTTTGCTTTCTCCATGATCCACTGAAAGTTGGCAGTTTGATTTTGTGGTTCCTCTGCTTCTTTGAAAACCAGGTTGTACATTTGGAAGTTCTGTGTTCAAACCCTGCTGAAGCCTAGCTTGAAGCCATTTCTTCTAAGGAATTCTTGATCACAGAAGTAGATATAATGGTCATCTGAATTAAATTCACCCATTTTAGTTCACTGATTCCTAAAATGTCAATGTTCAGTCTTTGCCATCTCCTGCTTGACCATATCCAGTTTACCTTGATTGATGGACCTACCATTCCAGGTTCCTATGCGATATTGCTCTTCACAGCATCGGACTTTACTTTCCCCACCAGACACATCCACAGCTGAGTGTCATTTCCATTTTGGCTCAGCCGATTCATTCTTCCTGAAGCTATTAGTAATTGCCCTCCACTCTTCCCCTGTAACATATTGGACACTTTCCAGCCTGGAGGCTCATCATCTGTTGTCTTATCTTCTTGCATTTTCCTCCTGTCCATGGCGTTCTCCAGGCAAGAATATTAGAGTAGGTTGTCATTTCCTCCTCCAGTAGACCACATGCTGTCAGAACTCTTCACTATGACCCATCCATCTTGGGTGGCTCTGCACAGCATGGCTCATAGCTTCATTGAGTTACAAAAGCCCCTTCCCCAAGACAAGGATGTGATCCATGAAGGGGTGGGAATATAGTAGAGGACCAAAACTAAGGAAAAAAATCCCTAAAATAAAAATCTCCATGACACTTAAAATTGTAGTACAGCAAGCCTCCAAGCTCAGTTAGGTCCTAAGTAGGAGTGAAATGGGCCCCTGCCTGAGAGCACAGGATGTGAGCAGGGAGTTAGCGAAGGTAATTGGAGAATGGGATCTCCGGCATTTAGCTCCAAATCCTCAGGTCAGATGCTGTCCTCTCCAGCTAGGACACAATGCCATTTCCCAACATTTCCTCTCCTGCTCTCTCTGAAATGAGTGCTATCACCTCTTTTAGACTCTTCCTAAGCTTTTACTACTAGTTATTATAGCCCTGCCTAGCACTAATAAAAGAAAATAGGAAGTTTATAAAATTAGAAGAAGTGCCCAGGGTTGTCATCTAAATACCAATTGGACAAGATCTTCTTCTTTGGAAGTGGATGACCCAGTCTCAGCCTCCAAGCCCCTCTTCTTGGGCAGGCAGATGTCAGTTTCCATGAGTCTTGCCTTAGGGAGGCCCACTCATAGCCCTGCTTCCTTCCTCCCAGCCCTAGTCCTCTAGAAAGAGCAGAGGTTTCAGTGGGTAAGGAATTGGGCCAGGGAGAAGGTGGTAGACTGAAAGAGACCCCTTTCCTCCTCTGTAGCTACACTTCTCTCCTTTTTGTTTCACACAAGAAATATGCTTACAGAGCATCTAAATGGACTTCTTGGAACCATCCTAGGCACATTCTCCCAGCAGACCCAGAAGGGAGCCCACGGTGCAGGTCTGCTCCCAACTACACCTTCAGCAAATCACACTGGTAGCATGGCCTGGCCGTGCTGGGAGCATGTCTTCAATACACCGCAGAAATCAGCCAGTGCTGGCACTTCCTGGTGGTCCAGTAGTTAAGACTCCTCACTTCCAGTGCAGGGGGCTCGAGTTTAATCTCGGGTCAAGGAGCTAAGATCCCACATGGTGCGTAGCATGGCCAAAAAACAAACAAACAAAAAATTATTTTTTTAAAAAGCAGTCAGTGCTACAGATCAGAGTTTTACTGGTTTTTTTTTTGTTCCCTAGAGAGCTTCTTTACTAGCACACCACTGGGCAGATCTTTCTTACTCAAATCCTTACATTGACTCTACCAGAGAAATGAACTCCATGGGCTCTATACTAATTTGCATGATCCAGTCCTGTTCTCCATGGTTGGAGGACAGAAAAGGAGAACCCCACCCCCAGACAAAGTCAGTAGGGGATTTGATCTTGTACGTTTTGAACGGTTAAGCTTTGCTTTAAGCTGCGCATAACTTCAATGTACATTCGTCAACCTTGCAAGAAAGATCGAGGCAACTCACAGGTGTTCATCCGCCTTATCATTGACGTCTCACAGCGAAATGAGTGCAGAACTTCCTGCGGCAGGTGTGGGGCAGGGTCACTTTGAGCATTTCTTCCCCACCCCGCCTGCCCCGCAGACCGTTTTTGCAGGTCCTGTGTAATTTACCAGGGCGCCCCCCTTGCTGACCCACCCTCTGTGCTCCCGTAGGACCGCCCACGCGAGAGCCAAAGCCGACGCAGCAGACCAGGCCGCGCTGGCCGCACGCCAGGAGTGTGACATCGCGAGAGCTGTGGCCCGAGAGCTGTCGCCTGACTTCTACCAGCCAGGTGGGACTTGCGATGCTGTTGGTCGGGGGGGGATGCAGGGGGGGTGGGAGCAGGTAGGACCTGCTGAGATAGGAGGGGTGTGGGGCTAGGAACGTGGCCTCTGGTTTCCTTTCGCCTGCTTTTCTTTGTAATCTGAAGATCTGTGCCCCCTGAATTTCAGCAGGACTACAGAAAAATTGGGAGATTACCGTAACACATGTCCAAAGTCTTGAGTGTTAGTGCTGGAGTTCTGGCTTGTTCTTTCCCAGTGTGGCTCCCTCGCCTTCTGCTCTCCCACCCAGAGCAGCAAACTTCCAACTGATAGCATAAACAAGATGAGAATCTAAAAGCATCTAAGCAATTGTGTTAATTGTTGGGGTCCGTCACAGGTGCTAAAACAAATACCTCAAAATCAGGCACCTGTAACAATCACATTAGCAAAGAAAAAAACTAGTAAGTATTGGACTAATTTAATACACCTCAAAGAAATGTTGTGATGTAAAGAAATGCACCACTTAAAGACAGTTGCCTCTGCACAGACTAAGAGGAGAATGTCATCATAGAAAAAATGAAAGGGACAACCACGCACACACAAAATCAACCCAGATCATCTGCCTTTCAAACATTATACCATAACAGTAAACAGATATTTACAGTAGGTTTAAATATTTAACTCACTTCTTAGAGCTTTCCTAGTAAACTGTTTCCATCCCTTTCTTTAATACAGGATGTTATAGGATTATGTTTAATATGTGTTATAGGAAAAGGTGGCAATTGCCATTTTATTGATTCTCCATAGGTTTAGAAACAACTTCCTATTGATCCAACAAATCAACAGGTTTCTAGGCAAAAGAGACTAAAAGAAATGTTCTTAATTTCTAAGTATCGAAATTTGTTTTCTTGGTGAAGAGTTTTTCCACATTGGTTTCTGTTAATCAAGCTGGATAACTAGCACCCTGCACAACACGTGTATCCAATACCCGTTTGGCTCCAGTGAGGGTGATAAGATATTGGAAGCCACAGGGCATCCGTGTGGCTGCGTGAACAAGGTACGTCACGGTGTGCAGAAGAGCAAGCTTCCTGTAGAAGCTAGAACATCGACTATAATATAGCACGGGAGAATGAGAAAGGAAGGACAGGAGGTTTTTTTTTTTCCTATAAAGAGTGAAGACAGTAAAAGGCCTTGTTAACAAGACTCCGTTTTTATGAGTGCGCTTTGGGACAGGGCTGGGTTCGGTTGTAGAGTGACTGAGTTACTATAGAGTGGCTAGTTCTGTACTAGTTCAAGGGAGAAAACCAGTGGCAATGGATGTTTTCTTTCATGTGCATCCTTTGTGTTGTGTTTTATTTTCATTTGTGTCTCATCTCTGGGTCGACTGAAATCATCTAATGCATACTTGTTTTATTAGGAAAGGGAAATTTTCCATTTTGGGGTGAGGAGTAAACGCTTCTCTGGAAATTCCCACATCCCTGGACCTAAGCACCTTGGGAACTACTTGTTGTAGGGTGTGAGAGCTGAAGAGAGGATTCAGTCACCCTGGAGGGACCCTGTTGTCCCTTTGCAGTAGTGATGCTCTTGGGAGCAGCTGGGCAGTTGGGAGACAAAGCAGCTTCATGAAGCAGCCCCAGCCTTGAGCTGCTGTGGAAGCAAACAAACTCGCTATTGTCTGCAGATGGCAGTTGCTCCATTCTGTTGTTCCCTCTGCTGGGGATGGGGTCCCTGAGATTGCCAGTCGGTGTTAACAGGAGGTAAATGATAGGGGAGGTCATCTCAATTTTTCAGACTGAAAGGTTTTTTAAAGCCTTTTGTGACGTGAAAGCATTGGAGGAGGGGGGGAAAATTTTGTGGGAAAATGCCATCCCACCCTTTCGTAGCTAAAACATCGTCACACAAGCCAGTTGTCCCTCAGTAATAAATACATCAGAGTAGCACGAGATGACAAGGGGGTCTATTTGAGGCAGGAGCTAAGGGGGGTGGCAACGATCCCCTTTGACCCACAGCCAGCACTACCTTCGGCAACTGTATAGAAAGCCTTTTCTGTACTGAGTATTATTGATCTTCTCAAGGGAGCATAACATGCTTTCCACTGTGCATTCTTCCCAGGGTGATCAAATTGGATAGACATTTCTGAAAGGGCTTTCAAGTACTTTTTCTGAGTCAGACTGTGCATTTCATTTACATATCCCAGATACAAATGTTTCCTTTGTTGGGAATGAATGTGTCATGCATAGAAGTCATTAACCCTTGGAAAAAAGGATCTCTGTCATAGCTAATATTTTGAACTTTAATGGTAAGTTACCTCTTTTCAGGAGCCAGCAGTATTTTCAGAAGTTTCCCGTCTTAATTCAGTCTTATACTTTTTAGCTCAAGTCTGTATATTCTACAGTTCAGTGAAAAACTACGGAAAAGGGACTTCCCTGGTGGTCCAGTGGCTAAGCCTCTGTGCTCCCAGTGCAGGGGGCCTGCGTTCGATCCTGGTGAAGAAAAACTAGATCCCACATCCCGCAACTGAGACCAGGCACAGGCAAATAAATGCACATTGAAAACTGTGGCCATGTGGGATAGCTTAATCATTCAAAGGGCGTGATTATAACAGTAAAAGGCATTCAAATAGATATATGTGACTGTGTATGTAGGTAATTGCATTCGTGTGTGTTGTTGAATTCATGTATGTAGACAATTGCATTCACACACAGGAACCTAAATTGCCATGAGTAAGAGTAACACAGTGAGTCATACCCCCAGAACTTAGAAATAAGATTGCCCTCTGAGAGTTAAATGGACATGAACTTGGGCGAACTCCGGGAGGTGGTTGAGGGACAGGGAGGCCTGGCGTGCTGCTGTCCATGGGGTAGCAAAGAGTCGGACACGACTTAGCAACTGAACAGCAACAACTGAGTGTTAAAATAAGCCCATGAGACAGCACAGGAACGTATAAAGTGATCATACGTGATAGGTAGTATGTCTGTAGTTCAGCAAGATTTCCTTGTGACCTGATTGAGTGTATTAGAACTTACCAAGACTTGGTCACCCAAAGTAGTATTGAAAAAAAGAGTCACAGAGACAAAAATAGGCAGTGTCCATTCGAACGCTATCCAGAGGAGAGCGATGCTGTGGCCAGGACCTTGGAGTATTGTAGTTGCTCTGGCAGGGACGTTGTGTTGTGGGGAAGGACGCAGGGAGAGGTAGCCAGCCGCGTATGGCTTTATTGGCAGGATCAACCGAGTGAGGAAATGGATGCAACAGGCGTGCTCAGCCTGATGCCGTTGGATACTTGATTCATCTCATGCCTCTGTCTCGATTCCGCCGTCACCAGTAACCTTCTAATTTTGGTCAAGCTTCTCGTGGAGGTCTGCCAGTGGGGAGAGCGTGCCCTGGTGGCATCAGTGCTGGTCCCAGCCTTTGTGACATTTACCTCGCTCATTGTGAACTGATGAATCGGTCTTCTAGTGTCACACGTCAGTCTTGTGAGCTTCGGAGATGGGAGTCGGCCCTGAGGGATGGCGCGGCTTCAAAGGGCTGATGAAACGGGCTTTCTGAGCCAGGAAAGCCGAGACAGGACTTGGGATGGTCACGGAGGAGGTGATGGGGAGCTGGACATGGTGAAGGGTAATTGGGAAACTCTGTGTATGGCTCTTTTCCCCCACTGTTTGTTTCCTTTTTATTTCAAGTGATATTTATCAGTTGTGGGGGTGACTGGTCTTGGGTGGAAAAAGCGAATGTGACTACATTTTGTAGACTATACTTACATAGAGTATATTATGTATGCACAGTATAAGTGTCTATATTACGTAGAGCCCTCTTGGGAGGTGACCCAAGCAACAGCTTCACAAGCTTCGTCTTCCTGGGTTTAAGCATGTGTATTTATTGACTTGGGCTGCTACAACAAAATACCATGGACATGGGGGCTTATGCAACAGACATTTTTCTTAGTTCTGGAAGCTGTAATTGCAAGATCTGGATACTAACACGATTGGGTTCAGGTGATTCTTCCCAGCTGGCAGATGGCCTTTCCCCAGTCCATGAACCTGGAGGATGAGAACTCTGGTGTCTCTTCCAGTTTTTATAAGAACATTAAGCCCATGAGACTCATGAGTCTCCCCTCATGAGCTAAACCATCTCCCCAAGGCCCCACCACCAAGTAACATCACACTGGGGATTAGGGCCTCAATATCTGAATTTGTGAGGGCAAGGAGACACAAAGGTTCAGGGTGTAAGAGCATGTATGTTACATACACATGCATAGAATATGTTGATTACTTCAAGTGAAGTCTTTTGGTATAGGTTATTTTGAGAGAGTGTCAACTAAGCTCATACTTCTGGTATGAATTAGAAGTCCTAAGAATTGTCTACGCCTTGGAGTAGGAAATAGCAACCGATTCCATATTCTTTTGCCTGTGGAATCCCATGGACAGAGGAGCCTGGCAGGCTACAATTCATAAGGTTACAAAGAGTCAGACACACTAACACACATTATTAATATGTACTTTGTGTTAAGAAAAAAAAGTTTCCTGGAATAGATAACTTCTAAACTCACGTTACAGACCCCAAATTTGGAATAACGTTTTTCATAGAGAAAGAGAAATGGAATACTCTACTAGTTGATGAGAAATTATAATTCATGGGACTTCTGGTTATTACCACCTGTGTACCCCACTGTATCCCATTCGCCACACATGTGTACTGAAAGCCTGCCATGTGCACAGCCCTGGCGAGTGTCCTATGACTTGCAGACCAGAGTGTTGCGGTTGTGTTCTCAGAAGTTGCAGTACAGTAATGGATGGGACCCTAAAGTCCTTTGGGAAAGTGGCATTCTTTCTATATAGAATAGTGATCTGCCATCAGTTGTGTACTTTTTTAAAAACCTTTCAATCTGGTCGTCTTTTAGTGATTGACAGTCCCCATCAGAAATACCTAATTTCCATGTAATGACTTCTGATGTTGCTACAAAGCATGTGCACTGCCCTGGTGGGGTCTTCGTGGTGCCCCCCACCATTTCACAGAGGCTCACCTATGAAGAACTAGCTGAACGCCCCACTGTTTTCCATCTGCTGTATCTGCTCAGAGCCTTCATGCCAGCTGTAACTCATAGCCTCTCCGTGCGGGGGCCTGGCGTGCTCGGTGTCATTGTGTTGTGTTGTGTAGCACTCAGTTAGCAGGTGACCTGTTCCAGAAACATCCTTGCTGCTGCTGCTAAGTCGCTTCAGTCGTGTCCGACTCTGTGTGACCCCATAGACGGCAGCCCACCAGGCTCCCCCATCCCTGGGATTCTCCAGGCAAGAACACTGGAGTGGGTTGCCATTTCCTTCTCCAATGCATGAAAATGAAAAGTGAAAGTGAAGTCACTCAGTCGTGTCCAACTCTTAGTGACGCCATGGACTGCAGCCCACCAGGCTCCTCCATCCATGGGATTTTCCAGGCAAGAGTACTGGAGTGGGGGTGCCATTGCCTTCTCCAAGAAACATCCCTTAAGGACTCAGAAATACTGTCTGTAAAAACAGACCAAAATGCTGACTGCAACAGCTCTCAACACTCGTCATCATTCCTCCCGGGCAATATCCTGACCCGTCTTTTTAATGAACCGCTATCTAATCAGCTCTGTGGCGCTGGCATTGTGGCGTGGACACACGCCACCACACAGCACAAACACAGGCACACCATGCACCCTCCAAGAAACTGTCCAGGAAAAGCTTCCGCCCTCCACAGTATGTTAGCTATTTTGCTTTAAAAGCACTTAATCTGACTCTGGAAAATATAAGTCTACATCCTCATTTAGCTGGCCAGTCCCCAGTTGACTATGCCACGTTGGAACCATTTCCAGCTGGATGCAGGTGAGAAAGGCTGGAGTTACGTTGGCTTTAGTCAGCATATTTCTTGCCATACTGTTCAACTTTATTTTTGTGTGTGTGTGGAATCAGAAGTCTTTATTTCAAGGTCTCTCACTCTGGTGTCTTTTTTTTCCCATTTATTTTTATGTTGGAGTATAGTTGATTAACCATGTGTCAGTTTCAAGCGCGCACCTAAGTGATTCAGTTAGACATATATATATGTCTATTCTTTTCAGGTTCTTTTCCCATGTAGGTTATTACAGAATATTGAGCAGAGTTCCCTGTGCTCTACAGGAGTTCCTTGTTGGTTATCTGTTTTAAATATAGCAATGTGTACATGTCCATCCCAAACTTGCCATGCTTTTAAATGCCAGCACTGGGTACATTAGAGTTACCTGGAGCATTTATTAAACCTCAAGATTTCTAGGCTTCAATTAATACTTACTAAATTCTCTGGGAATCGTACCCCACATGCCTCTGCTAGGCAGCTCATGGGGAACACTGCTTTGAAGTATGTTTATTCTCTCATCCAGCCAATTTTTAATGGGTAATAAAGCTGGGAGGTTGTGGTGGTGTTTTTATAATCTGAAAGGTGATGCTAGTAAATTCTCTGAGTTCAACAGATTTTGAGTATCATCAGAAGCCCTGTAGATAAAACTGAATGAATACGCCTGAAAACCATGTCTGAGAAGATGGGCACAAGTGAAAATGCCTTTCTGAAGACATTTAAGATAAGCAATGCATGAGAGGTCCACAGATCTAAAGGAGTTGGCTAGACTGGTATTTAAGAGTTAATAAATATAGTAAATATGTCCAGTGGAATCTAGTTTTGTGAGGCCATTAATACAGAATCCTCCAGGGGCCAGATCAGTCTCAGCTTGGCCTGTTCACAATGGCATAAATTAAGAGGTAGGGGGAGATCTATTTACTCTTTACAAAGAGCATTTGAAACTAGGCTTTGTATTCAGGTATTATAGGTCTTTGTTCTTTTTCCAGATAACTAAAGCATATCATTTTTAATATATTTTAATTTTTAAAAAATTCTTTTTCTGGGGCCCACTATCACTCAGTTGACTGAGTTTCCTCCCAAATAAACCACCTCTTGCCGCTGTTAGCACTTAAGCGGTCTCATCCTTTGCTGGCAGCTGTCACGTTGCTGGGACCTGTGAAAGCAGTTCCCATTTCAGCTTCTCATCTGCTTTCAGCAGTAGACACCGGTAAGACCAGTGGTTACCCAGATAAACCCTAAACTCTTAAGCATCGCGGTTCCAGTCTCACATTTTCAAATTGAAGCACGCGGGCTTTGTGACAGCTTTATTTCCTGTGGTTCAGTGACTCTGTTCTTCCAGCTTTAAGAATGTATAACTAGCCATGTCTGCCAGAGTCTATTTTGTTCCTGTTCTTTTTGGTATGTGTATTTAAGTCAGACATTAGCTTTTCATATGCCTTAATCTTAAGATAGAAAGGTCTGCAAAAATAACTTTTGCACTTACCCCTTGGATTGAAGACATTGAAAGTACTTTGTAATTTGTGTTTCAGAGTTAGGTGACTTTAAGGGGGAAATCCACTGGCTTTAAGAGTCTTGCCCATTAATTACCTTTGCACAGAACACTTACTACCATGCCTAGATGGGTATTTCAGTCATGCTCTAAAACTGGATGAAAGTGAAGCGCAAGTGAAACCAAAGTCTGATGAAATGTGGCGTTGACGGGTGGGAGAAAATATGCCATCAGCATCCTGCAGAGGGGTGTTGTGTAAAAATAAGTCTGCAGTAGATGAGGGACTTCTCCGTGAAAAACCAGGATAAATTCTTTTTGTGGGTTTTTGAAAGTCAGGGCGAGCCTGTTGATGAAAAACCTCTCCTTCCAGGGCTGCTGCTAATGCTGCTTTCTCTTGGTGGTAATGGTCTAGTCAGAGCTCCAAGGAAGGAGCTGGAAAGAAAATTGGCACCTTTTGAATAACTGCAGTTGCCTCTTTTTCTTCAGGCTTTCCTGATAGCTCAGCTGGTAGAGAATCTGTCTGCAGTGCAGGAGACCCTGGTTCAATTCCTGGGTCGGGAATATTCGCCTGGAGAGGGAGATAGGATAGCCAAGCAAGATAACTTTCTCTGTGCCAAGAATTCATACTGTCATATTTAGTGATTTTAAAAGAAAATTGCCAGTTTTTGTAGAGAGGGTGCTTAACCTTAAGTTTAGAAAGGAAATCTCGATTGTTGGCATGCGATCTTGACCTGTTTAGGAAATTTGAACGCCGAGTGGTGGCTTTATCGTCTGCAGGATGGACTGTGAGATAGAACTCTTATGCTTTTGTCCCTTAGTGAAATCTGTAAAAGTGAATTCTCGTTTCTGGGCTTAATATATTACATGTTGTGTGATATTTTATCTTAAGGATCCACAGGAGCTGTGTGACTTTGGGTTTTTCAGCTACTGCAGCTGTTTCTGTATCAGTAAAATCAGGATAATGCCCACTTGCTAGGATTTTTGTGAGGCTTAACACTTTGGAAAACACCTTGTATAATAAATGGCCATCTCACAATAAATATTCAGATCATCCCAGGAAGAACAGTGACTAGTCGGTAATCTTATTTTTATACAATTTTAAAGGTTATTTTCCATTTACAGTTATTCCAAGATATTAGCTATGTTCTCCTTGTTGTACAGTACATCCTTGAGCCTGTCTTACCACCTATAGTTTGTATCTCCCACTCCCTCACCCATACACTGCCTGTCCCTCCCTCCCCACTGGGAACCACAAGATTGTTCTCTATACCTGTGAGTCTGCTAGTTTCACATATTCATGATGCTAAGTGAAATAAGTCAGAGAAAGACAAATGCTATCCCTTATATGTCAGATTTATTCCACACATAAGGGACAACATATGGTATTTGTCTTTCTCTGACTTATTTCACTTAGCATATGCCCTCCAAGTCCATCCATGTGGCCATAAATGGCAAAATTTCATTCTTTTGTCTGTCAGTTTTGTGTGTCTAAACCTCTCCTTTATCCATTCATCTGTTGATGGAAGTAGTATGCATTTTTAACAATCAATGATAATTGTCTTTCAGCCCCACCTGGGGTGAGGGCTCGGCATGGAGGGAGGAAGGAAAGTTAATAGAGGCAATACTCTGGAATTCACAAGAGCTGGTCAGTTCCTATAAGCAAGTTGGTGGATGAGTTCTCCCTTGGATACTCCAGATACCTCCCATTTGCACAGAAGAGGGCCACTTGGGCTAGATGACCTTGATTTGATTTCCTTTGATGAGAAATGGTGGCTGGGTGATGTGGTGGCCAAAGGCTGTACTGGGGAGGCTACTGGGGAAGGGCCCAGTGCCTGGGCGCACATCCGAGGTCTGCAGAGACTCCCTTCTCTGGATGCTGGCCTCCTGAAGCGCTCACAGCTGGTGGGACAGGCTTGTGGTACAGGGTCTCCTTACTCTCTCCCAAACTTGCCCATAAAATAACAATGCACCAGGGTCCCTTTTTTAAAAACAGGATTCTTTTTTACAAAAAGAACATGTGATTGTTAAACAATTCTAAAGTACTCAGAAAGAAAAAAAGTCTTGAGACTGCAGAGCCAAAGACAGCTGGCTTGTCTTAACTCTGATGCCTGCAGAAACGCAGCCGATGCAAAGCCAGACTCTGAAGGGCCTCTGAGTAAGTTATCCTGTGAAGTGTAACCTGCACTTCGGTGTTTGTTTCTAGCTGGGCGGTTTAAAAGCTCCTTTAATGAAGGGTCATTAAAAAATAGGTTATATGCATGTTCTCCTCCTCCAATGTAGATGATTTTTTAAACATTCTTTTAATATATTTAAGTGTTCTAATATATTAAATATTAAACATACGAGCCAGTTTATTTTTGTCTATGAGCATATACTTTGTATTTTAGTTATACCATGTAATTTGAACGAGCAGATTAATTATGGTGCTGTCAGCGGTGCTCCATCCACGTGAATTCTGCCTCCCTGTACTGCCAGCGGGAGGAAACAGTACAGTTGCTTGGGAAATCAGGACTGTCTCACTTTTATGGCTGTCAAAATAGTGTAAATGAATGGTACGTACGTGCGTGCGCGTGCTAAGTAGTGTCCAAATCTGTGCGACCCTGTGGACCGTAGCCTGCCAGGCTCCTCTGTCCATGGGATTCTCAGGCAAGTACATAATCACCTTCATCTTTCTCCCAGGGCATGAAACATCCTTGTGCTTAGTCAAAGCCTTATAAATACATTTTAGGGAAAAAGAGGAAAGGCTAAGTTGATTTAGCAAATATTTATATGTTTGCAGCCATGAGAGGAATAAGCCTTTATGCCTTATTTTCATTTTATCACCTCCCCATCTGTTGTCCACTTTCTCCCCAGGCCCAGATTACATCAAACAAAGATTTCAGGAAGGTGTAGATGCTAAAGAAAATCCCGAAGACAAGGTCCCGGAAAAGCCCCCCACACCAAAGGAATCACCTCACTTCTACCGCAAAGGCACCACACCCCCAGAGTCTCCTGAGCCAAGTCCCAGACAAGGCCGCTCTCCCTCCCCAAAGCCCGCAAGGAAGCAGAACCCCAGTTCAGGGGCGAGACTCAACCAGGACAAACGCAGCGCGGCTGAGGAGAAGGTGACGGCCGCCGTCAACAAGCCCTTGACCTCCAAGGCCCCCAAAGGAGGTGGGGGCGGTTGTGCCCTCCTCCAAGTACTCTGGCCGCCACCACATCCCCAACCCCAGTAACGGGGAGCTGCACTCTCAGTACCACGGCTACTACGTGAAACTGAACGCCCCCAGCACCCTCCGGAGGACGCGGAGGAGGAGGGGCCGCGCCAGCCTTCCTCGGCACTGGTGCACAAGCCGTCACCCAACAAGTGGAGTCCCCCTAAATCTGTGACAAAACCAGTTGCCAAAGAAAGCAAAGCTGAGCCAAAAGCTAAGAAGTCTGAACTTGCTATACCAAAGAACCCAGCGAGCAGCGACGCGCGCCCTGCTTTGGAAAAAGAAGCCAATTCAGTAAGTTGTACGAGATGTGGTTCCCTGTCCCTCTGCTCTGGGTTCTTCTGGGTGGCATCAGGGGAGATCAACACCTTGATGCCGACAGGGAGCCCGGGGCCGGGAAGGGCAGGGTGTACTAGGCCAGTAGCCTAGCCCCCAGGGGCTCCCGGGCAGCGTTCGCGGCCTCCCTCAGGCTTCCCACGGGTGGGCTCACGTGACCGCCTCGTCCCAGCTCCACTTTCACGGGCCTTTACCGGCACGTGGTGGGAAGCCTCATGGGAGCCGTCGTATCAGCTCCAGCTGTGGTAACAAAAAACTATACCTTGAACTGAGTGGTTTAAAAAGCAAACGCTTATTTCTCACAGTTCTGAAGGCTGAGTGGTCCCAAGATGAAGGCACCAGCAGATCTGAGGTCTGGTGAGAACCCACTGCCTGGCACGGGCCACCTTCTCCCTGAGTCCTCGCAGGGCTAAGAAAGAGGAAACTAATACCGTCAAAGGGCTCCAACCTCATGACCTGATCACCTCCAAAGGTCCATCCTCCAGGGCTTAGAGCGTCATTGTGTGAATCTGGGGGCAGGGGACACAACCGGGCAGCCTGTAACAACAGCCGACTGCTGGGGCTGGGAAGGAATCATGGGCCTTGGCCCAGAGGCCAGTCATCGTGCTCTGACCAGGAGAGGTCCACTGCCATTTGCTAAGTTCTTAACTTGCCTTTAGACTCCACCCCACAACAGTCAGCATCTTTCGACAAAGCATCTTTTCTGATTATTGTGACTTATTCTCATAAATGTTTAGTTTGGATTTTACTTAATAGCCAGGCTTTTCAGAACTACTACTTTCCTGTATAAGAAAATTTTCAATTGGTTAAGAAAGTTACTTTGGTTTTCTAATTCCTCAGAGTGTAAATCTTCCTAAAATTTCAGTTTTCTCATAGATGCTAGTTTTATTATGAGTCTTCACCATTTACTATTTTTATTATTCAACCAGAAAGCTCTCTGATGTCCTTATTCCGTAAGATTTAAAATTCTATTAAATTGTTCACCTGGTCATATGGCTTTGGAAAAGATTGTAATTTAGGGAAGAAGCCACAGTTGACCCAGTATTGACTAGTAATTTCTGAGACATACTTGCATAAAGGTGTAGATTAATATTTTGGCCAACAAGAATATAACCATTGGTTTACTTTTGTCTATTCAGTCTGCTTATAGGGTTAACACTGAAATTCATTTTTCAACTAATTTTTATGTTTGAAATTTCTTAGGTTTATTTTGCTAGTATCTATTAACATGGGTTCCCACCTTCTTTAAATTCTTACCTTCTTAATTATCTAAATTAATCAAATTAACATGATTAACTTTCCAAGAGTCAGTCAAGCTTTTACATAGATATGTGGTTTTCAAAACAGTAACTTTGAGACTCACTGTTTAGTAAGCCTTTTTTTTAACATTGATATATCAGTATCCTGATACTAAATATGTGTTAATGTTATCACTACTGAATTTGTTAAATGTGGTAACCTCTCTTTTGGCTTTCAGCATTTATCCATAGCGTTAGTCAAGCTTCCCATATAAACTGGTATTCGTATGCTTGATTTACAAGAGGAAAATTCAGACAATACAAGGCTATATCGTTTATACGTTTTGGGTACCCATTAGTGGGTTCAGTTGATTTTCAGAACTCCCTAAGGGAAAGTGTATGCTCAGTGTCCCTCACATTAGGTGAGTTACCTAGTTCTTACCTGTAATAAACTGTTACTGATTGGTATGTTTGGTGAATTAGCACCTTCTTGTTTAGAAACAGCATCTGTTTCGTGGACGTGCAGAATATTCGGATTCTGGGAGTCAGCCAAGCATCGTGCAGCTCTGCAGGCTGGTCTCTAGGGTTCCCTTGGACACCCCCAGGATAGGAGGCGGCCAGTAGCTCTGTACCTCTGTTACGAGCTAGAAGTCAGGGCTAAATTGGTGCCTGTTTGTGAAGAGTTTAACAATTAATCTCCCCTTCCTTGATAACAGAAAGCTGCCTTTCACACCCCTGATAACTGTTTTCTTCACAAGGAGTTAGGAAAGTGACAGAATCATCCTAAAGGTAGTCAGTGAATGACCTTTAAAACAAAAGAGCGCTACATACAATTTTGAAATTAAGACAGTGTATAAGTTAGAAGTTTACAAATAACAACTTGGAAACTTGTAGAAACATTCACACTAAAGCAGACATTAGAGGGGAAACCAGACTGAGTTCCTCTTTGTGAGACAGTGTGAGGTCCACTTTGAATCAGAATCACCAAACAATTTGCAGAATTGTAGTCAGCCAACTTACTGAGAGTGTAGGCTATTAGTTAAGGGTGTGGCCACTTATGCCAGACACTGTAGGTTCAAATCCCAGCTGTGTTACTTACCAGCTCTTTGACTTTTAGGCAAGTTTCTTAACCTGCTCTGTGACTTAGTTTCTTCATCTGTACCTATATCAAGCATTGTGAAGATTAATATCAGTGGTTGTGAGTTGATACTTGCAAAGGTCTTAGTTCCTCTCATAGGGTAGGTATTCAGAAAGCACTGACTCTTATTAAGTTCACCTCAACACTAGTTGGAGCATAAACAGTTCATAAATATTTTCCAGTAGATTTTGATTCATCCTCAGGATCACCCTGGGTATTGATTCCTAGAAATAGACTCTTCGGGGACACAGGCTAACACTGGTAGAAGGGGAGCCACAAGGATTACTTTACAACCTTCCTCCAGTCTGCGACTCCTGTGGGCAGTGGTCGCATGTGGACTCATGTCCCAGGAAAGTACATTCTGTGTGATGCCAAGATTTTTGTAGGATTTTTGCAATATGGCAACTTGGGTAGAAGGCAGTAAGGAGATATCTTGAGAACCTTATGATCAAAGAGACTAGTGAGGGGTCTTCTAGTTAGGAGACTCAACTCCTGAGAACAACCTACACTTTTCTCTTAGCAGTTACACTGATCAGCTTCCAAGTTTCAGATTTACCCAGCCTTTCCTCTGAATTGTTATAAAACCTAAGGCAGCCATGTCAGATCAGGTCTGAATCACACACACACACACAGTAAACACATATAATTAACTTTTGCTCTTTTCATGTTTTTGGAAAAGCTTGAAGTTTAGCAAATTGTGCTAACACTTCAGAAAATTCTTCATAATTTTAAATGAGTGATAGTCTCTTGAAAAAAAAATTCCTGAGTTACAATTTCTTTCTGCACTTTAGTTTCTAACTGCCCGAAAGTGTCTTCTAATCAAGACTTGTGCTCTGCCCTGCCCCAACAGCTTCTTGTATTACACCTGTCTCAGTCAGTCTTCAAAAGCAAGACTGACTTTTTTTTCTTTTACTATTTTAAGCTACAACTGGCCACCGCAGTCATATTTATGAGACTTCACCTTAAAGCTTTACACTCTGTACCCAGCCCAGGTGTCTGACGAGCACAGAGGTCATGTCTTGATATCCATCTGTTAAACAGTGTCCCAGAATTTATTTTTTTTTAACCTGGCTGTTTGTTTGAGCCTTTTATTGCCAGTTTACTCTTATCTAAACTGAGTCATCTTTAAAAATAGCTTTATAAGTGAAGCTGTACTGGTAGGATAAATATATGTGTATATTAGAATATATATGGGAGAAATACTCATTCAATAGAAATTATGTCTATATAAATATACACAAACCCAAAATACTAACCAATTCAAAAGTTAGATAAATTCAGGGAACCTTTTAAGGACTCATAGAGTGGGAGTGAAAGGTCCAGGCACACCTTTACTGAAGGTACTTTCTCTGCCATTCTGCTGTTTCTCAGGGTCCCCTGTAAGTCACTGGACTTTGCATCATATTGGTTTGACATTATTTTCCCTTGTCTTCTTTCATTATCAACTCACTGTCTTGAGGAATTATGAAATGAAATCCACTAATCCAAAAGAGCTGAAAGGATCCTAGAATTCTTAAGACATTCTTAACACATCCTTAACACATTCCTAAGAAAATCTAAACACATTCGGTGAGCAAAGTCTATTCAGTATGTATGTTAATAGCATTTCCGTAATCTCCAGCCTAATAATGTTGAAAGATCATCAATTATTTTCTGAGTTCTAACACATTATTTATGTGTTCTAAGTTAACCATAATTGAGTTACATAGGTTAGTACTCTCCTATTAATTTAGAACACAACTATTCTAAAAGACCCATTGATCATTATCAAGAACTGATGTTTTTATGATACTATAGGATATCGATGAAAATGCCATTTTAAAGAAGTTGATGGTAAATTATTTTTAAACTAAGGCCTATGACTTTAATAGAGATGAAGGACATGTAGTTCTGCAGTGAATAGACCAAAGTTGTTTAATCTCAGTTCTAATTTATTCAAACTGGCTGAGTAACCTTGTGCAAGACACTTATCTTTTCGGAGGTTTGTAAAATGGAACTAATAATCACTGTGAAGAATTATTTTCCTCCCCTATACTTGGAGTTTAGGAACTAGGCTTTTTCTTCTAAGAATCCCTCTATAACACCTATTTTTATTTCTCCTGTCACCCTGATTTTATGAATCACCCTGTTCTTCATTTAATACAGTGAATATATCTGTTCAGCCACTACATCTATAGTACTTGGAAAAGTGGCAGGTGGGTTCTCATTAAATACTGGTTGTCTGGATGAACTGGATAGCCCTTAAGTGTGGGTACACAGTGGTGAACAAGGAGGCCTCTGTGGGACTCAGTCTAGGGGAAAAGATGGCAGTTAAGAAGAAAGGACAGTAAGGTGGGAAGTGTTAGGACACAGAAAGAGGACGCACTCTGACCTCTACCAGGGAGGATGTGGCCCCATGCAGGAAGGAGGCCTCCTTGAAGGACACGGGACCCAAGCCCTGGACCCCATGAGATGAGCACTAACCAGTGGCAGTTCCAGCCTCCCTTACTCACTCACCACCCCCCACAAAACACATCATTATAGCATCTGAAGACTGACACAGTTTCACTGCAGGATAATCAAGCATAGTACAACTGTTTCCTCATCCATAAAATGAGAATAAAACTACCTACCCCACCTCCCTTATAAGGCAAGTTTTAGAGCACTTTTAATGCTACTTAAGAATTAGACACTATTTTAATAGTTAATACCAAGAATGCCTCTTTATAGTAAAGATAGCCAAGCATAACCAGATCTAAACAGATGGGTCATACAGCAGTTTTGTTCTGTATTTAAAAGAAGTAAATTGGGGCACTTTAGACTGTGTGGTATTTATTATAGTGGTTCTTACCAAAATAGGATTCTGTGATTTGTTAAAATATAACTTGATTTCTGAAATGCTGTGGCTGTGAGCAGAGAAATTAAAAATTAGATCTTGCACAGTAATTTACGAAAGGTTCAATTTCCCACTTGTAGTTTTTACCTTAAGGAAAGGATGGTATCCAAAAGAAAACCAGGAAAAACAAGTTAAAGAACCTCCTCCTGAGTTTTTCCTGAACTTTGCCGGAGCAGCCTCACCATCCTTCAGATTTCACTCTCCTCTTTCCAGCTGCCTTGATGAGGAAATGATTTCTTTCTAGTCCAAATTACACCCTACCTAACAAAAATACATCTCTAATTCCCATCAGTTTTAAACCCATTGTGGTGAGCTGTGTCTCACCCAGACTGTTGTCCAGTGTTTTAAGGTGAAGTCAGTTATTTTTTAAGTCATTTTTTAGGTTTAATCAATACTAGGTTCATTTTTGTATGAAAGTTGAGAGATGACTCCATCTAAACACAGCGTAGCTATTTTTAGTTTATACCTTTTAGAACTGTTGTCATTATTCATGCTTTATTTACTGCAACTGTGTTGTTGTTGTTGTTCACACACTAAGTTATGTCCAATTCTTTGCAACCCCTTTGGATGGCAGCATGCCGGGCTTCCTTGTCCTTCACTGTCTGCTGGAGTTTGCTCAGACTCATGTCCATTGAGTCTGACCATCTATCTAACCATCTCATCCTCTCTCAGCCTCTTTTCCTCCTGCCCTCAATCTTTCCCAACATGAAGGCCTTTTCTAATGAGTCAGCTCTTCACATCAGGTGGCCAAAGTATTGAAACTTCAACATCAGTCCTTCCAAATGAATATTCAGGGATGATTTCCTTTAAGGTTGACTGGTTTGATCTTCTTGCTGTCCAAGGGACTCTCAAGAGTCTTCTCCAGCACCACAGTTTGAAAGCATCAATTCTTAGGCACTCAGCCTTCTTTATGGTCCAACTCACACCTGTACATGACTACTAGGAAAACCATAACTTTGACTATACAGACCTACAACTGTGTTGTGTCTTTTAAAGTATTTTTGGTAATTGGTTTTGTGAGCTAATTTAACTATTGCTATTAACATGGAAAGGTGACACTTAGAATTTTCTGTTTTGTTCTGTTTCATTTCCAGGGCCCTAATTCAATCATGATCATCCTCGTCATGCTGTTGAATATCGGGTTGGCCATTCTTTTTGTTCACTTTCTAACTTGATTGGAATTAGGAAAGGTAAGAATAGCCTTAATTTCTATATAAAATCACAATCTATCACATTCTTTTCCCCTATTCAGATTTACATTTTAACAACCGTGCATTGTCCTTCAATTTAATTTTGGCTGCGCCTGAATATGATTCAACATAGTTACTTAATGATATCACTGTTTTGACCCTTCGGTGAAGTCATGACAACTAGTGGTGTGAGCCCACGGTCCTCTGCAGTGGTGTCATCAGCCCTTTAAATGGCACACTCCAGGCAGACTCAGACACAGGGAAGGAGGCTTGGAATTAGGATGGGCTCACGAGAGAGAGAGAGAGAGAGAGAGAGAGAGAGAGAGAGAAAGATGGAAAATTCAACCGGAGGACCTGTCCAGTCCCCCTGGGAAGGCGTTGTGGCTGTGGGGTCCTCTGGGAGCTGAAGCAGGCAACCGTGTTGGAGCGCAAAACTTAATAATCATTCTTTCTTAACATCTGCTGAAGCAGCCCCATCCGGCGAAGTTCTTGGCATTGGCTACTCCATCTGTCCTAGCAGAGTGTGACTAAACTGGAGATGTATGGAGCTGCTTTTTTTTTTTTTTTTGATGGAAGTCAACAGCTGCCTTACTATTTTACCATCTGACGTTGCTAGTAGGGAGCTGGGAAACAAACGACCGCCCTAGGAATGCGGTCGGAGGATTGTGTTGCTGCGGCCATGGTTCCAGCACTCACTCCTGTCTCAGTAGAGGAAGTAGGCAGCAGCATCACTCACCAGTCTTATGCCACGACCTGCTGCTTTCTCATCTCCTGGAACGTCCCGGGAGAGAAGGTTTTGTCGGCTTGTGCACGGTTCTGTTCATTTCTGCTGTTTACTTAAATCTGATGTGTGGTCACCTACAGCGTGCGATCCTGGCCGGAGGAAGCACACGTGTCACATCTCGAGGAAAAGAAAACAACAGGATTCTAGAGAAGATGTGTTTATTTTGATAGCAATACATCATTCTTCATGTCATTTTTAGTCTTCCTAAACCTGTAAAAGGCTATTTAAAATTTAGCAATTTGAAGGCATTATACCTAAGAAATCACTTAAACATTTTTAAAGCTACTGAGATGAATTTATTTATGCACTTCGGAGGTGCTAAATTTTAAAAGCTGAAAGACAACAGAATTCTAAGAAGTATAGTCAAAATGTTGCATGGGTTGCAGTAATCAGTGTTTAAAGGATTCAGTTTCATTGCTGACGTACTTTACCAACCAAATAAAATCTTGTCAGTGGCTATGTTAATTCCCATGAAAGTTAAGCAAGATGCTATTAATAACTGCTCTTCTCTTTTTTTTCCCCCAACTTACAAATTTTTGTTGAATACATTCAGTTAGAGCATAAAGCTTTGTTCAATCAGTGCTTCTCAATTTTATGCCTTTCGTGTTTTTCAAAGTCCTTTTGTAATTTTATTTCACACTTTAAAGGCATAGACAATTTTTAAGTATCTGTCTTTTGCAGTCCTTTGTTATTCTGACATAAACTGATTTTTTTGCTGTTTTATAATTTATTCTTTATTACTCAGAAGCATGCTTATTTAGAGAAACTATGTGGGCTTTATATAAATTATTTAAAAAGAAAATCAGGGGAGGAAAGTTATCCATTCAATCTTGGTAAAACATTGAGGAGAGGGAGCTATTCCTAAGTATTTTCATGATCTATATGATTTAATCAGATTCTTCTTACCTTATTTGCTACCGTTTCAATACAGAAGAGAGAAGTCATATGTTAGCACAGATGTGGAGTGAATGTCACCTGCAGGGTAGTAACCCAGTGGTGTTTTTGCAGAAGTACAATATGTTGAAACTCCTGGGTGTGACCAATATGGAATAAAGAAGAAAGCAGAAAGAGAGCAAATGAAAATTACATCTTGTATATTTATTTTTACATTTTCCTTTGACTTTTAAATCTAGGAAGTACGTTTTTACCCAAGAAACGTTTCAGTTCCTGTGTCGGTCTCCATACTCTCACTGCTCCTTCCCTAACCCCATAGCTCTTGATGCTGGGAAAGCTGATTCTTTTTTTTAATGAAATAAAATATTTAATCTTAAGTGTTTATTTCAAATGTGTAATGCTTTGGAAGTAATGGGTAACAGATAATAAAGGATATGTTTATAAAGTGAGCATGTTGGTTCCATTTATAAATATATGTATGATTTATAAGCTTTTTTAAAACAAAGCTCAAATTGTTGGTATTTTTCTAAAATGTGCACAGCTGTATTTTACATGAAAGGCTCTTTCTAATGGGTTGTTATACTGTACTCTACATTTTGGACAGCACATGAAGTCTGCCAATGTACTTAATAAAACATGACTTTGTTTATTTAAAGTTTCTTGCTGTGAAAAAGAACTCCCTACCTGCGAGTTCCGTTATTTATAATCCTTGAAACCAAAATGTATAATGTACAGTTTTCACAACTGTATCTGCTCTAATAAAAAAAAGTTGGTTATTAATAAAGTTGCAGGAGTGTTTCCTTTAAGAGTAAATTACTGTCGAGTTATGTGGAATTTTTGATGGTGATGGTGTTGAAAGAAAGATATGCTGAAAAATTAATAATAGAAATGGGGGCGCGCAGCACAGTGCTCAAAGAATCCGCCTAGCAGAAGGTCACAGTGCTGCACCATTGTTTTTTTCTGTGTTTCTTTCACCTTGGGCCTTTCAAGTAATTTTGCAAAATAAGATTCTTGGCTCTGCTCATTGCCTCCATTGTGTATGTGCTCAGTCATGTCCAACTGTTTGCAACCCTATGGACTGTAGCCCCCAGGCTCCTCTGTCCATGGGATTTCCCAGGCAGGAATACTGGAATGTGTTGCCATTTCCTTTTCCAGGGGATCTTCCCAACTCAGGGATCGAACCCATGTCTCCTGCATCTCCTGCACTGGCAGGTGGATTCTGTCAGCTGAGCCACCAGCCAGTGATTAACTGTATTAGTGCCTTATCCCAGGTTTTAAGTTCATTCCTGTTTTCAAGGAAAACGTCAAGTTGAAGTAAATCTCCTGCATGGGCACTTTGCAGTTAGTGTTTTGACCGTTGTGGGCCAGAGAAATCGATATGTTGCTCTAGCCCCTGCTGCTTAGGTACAAGCAGCTTGAATAAACTTACACTTGAACAAACTTGCTGCAAATAGAACTTGCAGCCTATGAGGAATAATAAAAGGGCTTCTCTAGAACAGCTTCCTAGGAAGCTGCCACAGCACCTTTAAGTCCCAAATTGGTCACTCCTCTATTGCGAGCTAAGGTATCAGAGACCCCCACAAACATAACAGATTTATCAACTCAGATGATTCCTCTCCTAGCAAATCCTCCAGGAACAGAACAGAGAACAAACTACTTTGAAGCAGTCAGGAGAAGCACAGGGTGCTAGAACAATTACCGACTCCAGATTCATGTCCAAACCACAGATTTCAGTGGCTGAAGCCAAAAGCTAGGGTGAAGACTGTGTGGTTGGGAAATCTGGAAAATATTCGGTGTGCCCTTTTAATGCAATAACTATTTCAAGAGTCGTGAGCAGCTCCCTGGGCTTCTGCTTACACACATAGCCCCCACCCACCCACCCCAGACTTTGGAAAAACGTGTAGACTCGTGTCTTCAATATCACAAGCACTGTGGACATGGCATATCCACCAGGAGAGTGTAACAATTCATCAGGCTATGTTCGATTATCCCAGGTTTACGAATTATCTGTGTCCAACATTTCCTTCTTTTCCCACATACTAGAGAAGTACTTAGGAGTCTCTCACAGGAGTCTGATATATAGGAGTAGGGACTAACATTCTCTCGATAGAGTGTGTGATATATGGGAGTAAGAGAAAATATCAAAATGTATAGAATGCAGTGAATACTGATTAACACAATAGTATGAATGAAATTTTGGCTGTGATTGATTGTGGATTCCTCACTAATCCGTGCTCCCTGTAAAATGGGCAGAACCATAGCACTGACCTCACAGGGTGGATCTGAGGAGGAAATGAACTTATTTACATTAAGTGCTTAGGATAGTATCTGGTGCAGAGAAACTGCTTTGGCCATGTTAGCTTTTACTAATTGGAGGACCTGGGAAAGAATTTAATTCGTGTGTCTCAAATTTTAAAAATACAGTAAGATCCCACTAAAGGCCTCTTTATAAAGGTTAATCATGCCGTAGGTCATAGGATGTTCTTCAGTGGTGATCACTGAGTCTCCCTCTCTGTGAAAATCAAAGACCATACTTACAGACCTCCTTCTCTACACTGAAATGTGATTCTTTGTAGAGAACGTGACATTTGCTTTACAAAGACCTTCCTTATCTCGTTAGAGTCTTTTAAGGTCCCTATGAAAGATTTCCTGCAGGTAGACTTGCCTAAGGTTATATAGCCAAAAGTTGTAAATATTTGTAACAGAGTCCCAGGTATGACTGCATACTATACTATGCTTTTTCATTTCAGTATACTGACTAGCATTATTCCACACTGTCGTACTATCAGCCATGAAAAGGCAGACAATATGATGAAATCCAAGGTAACAGTGTGGGTTCCATGAGCCCATTTCCATAAGTTCCTGAGTCCTACTCAGTTTATGTAACTACGGAAGCCTATCAGAAGTTCTGAATAAGGTACTTAAAATCCTAAATGTTAAATGTATTTAAAAGTTACATATATTTATTTTTGAACCTTAAAAATACTAAATATTATTTATTTATTTATACCATATTCTTGAATTGGGGGAATCAATATTGTGAAAAGACTCCACTACCCAAAGCAATATACAGATTGAATGCAATTCCTATCAAATTACCAATGGCATCCTTCATAAGAATTAGAACCAAAGATTTTACCATTTGTATGGAAACACAAAAAACCCCAAATAGCCAAAAGGATCTTGAGAAAGAAAAACTGAACTGGAGGAAATCCGGCACCCCAACTTCAAACTATACTACAAAGCTACAGTAATCAAGATAGTGTAACTGGCACAAAAACAGAAATATAGATCAATGGTACAGGATGGAAAACCCAGAGATAAGCCCATGCACCTATGAAAAAGGAGGCAATAATATACAATGGAGAAAAGACAGCCTCTTCAATAAGTGGTGCTGGGGAAACTGGAGAGCTACATGTAAAAGGATGAAATTATAACACGACCTGACACTATACGCAAGATAAACTCAAAATGGATTAAAGACCTAAATGTAAGACTGGACACTATAAAACTCTTAGAGGAAAACATAGGAAAAACACTCTGACATAAACCACAGCAAGATCTTTTTCTTCTCACCTCCTAGGGTGATGAGAATAAAAACATAAATGGGATCTAATTAAAAGATTTTTCCACAGCAAAGGAAACCATAAACAAGATGAAAAGACAACCTTCAGAATAGGAGACACTATTTGCAAACAAAGCCATGGAGAAAGGATTAATCTCCAAAATATGTGAACAGCTCATGCAGGTCAATATCAAAAAAACAACCCACTCAAGAAATAACAGGTAGAAGACCTAAATAGATGTATTTTTAAAGAAGACATACAGATGGCCTAGAGGCACATGAAAAGATGTTCAACATCCCTAATTATTAGAAAAATGCAAATCAAAACTACGAGGTGTCACGTCTTACCAGTCAGAATGGCGATCGTCAAAAAATCTACAAACAAATGCTGGAGAGGGTGTGGAGAAAAGGGAACCCTCATACACTGTTAGTGGGAATGTAAATTGATACAGTCACTAGAAAACAGTATGGGGGTTCCTTAAAAAAATAAAAATAGAACTATGACATAACCCAGCAATCCCATATATACCCTGAGAAAACCATAATTCAAAAGGACACACATACCTCAGTGTTCATCTGTAGCACTACTTAACACAGCCAGGATATCGGAACCACCTAAATGTTCAACAACAGATGAACTGATAAAGAGGGTGGGTGTATGGGTGTGTGGGTGTGTGTGAGAGAGAGAAAGAGAGAGATGGAATATTACTCAACCATAAAAAAGGAATGAAATAAGGTCATTTAGAGAGATGTGGATAGACCTAGAGTCTGTCATACAAAAGTAAGTCTTAAAGAGAAACATAATTAATGCATGTATGTGGAATCTATAAAATGGTGCACCTATTTCCAGGGCAGGAATAGAGACGCAGATACAGAGAATGGGCTTGTGGACACGGATGGGTTAAGAGGAGGGTGGGACAAATTGGGAGACTGGGATTGACTACCTTGTGTAAAACATAGCGAGTGCAGGGAGCTCAGCTCAGTGCTACGTGATGATCCAGAGGGCTGAGGTTGGGGGTTGGGAGAGAGATCTTAAGAGGGAGGGGATTCATGTATCTATAGAGCTGATTCACTTCACTGTACAGCAGAAACTAGTAGAACATTGTAAAGCAACTATACTCCCAATTTTTAAGTTCTGGAAAATGTACTTAAAATCCTAAATGTTAAATGTATATAAAAGTTTCATAACTTTTAGTGAGGTATTTACATATTTATTTTTGAATCTTAAAAATACTAAATAATGTTTAGCTCTTAAATGCAAAGTTGCTTGGTATTTTGGAGTAGGAGGCACATTATAAATGAAGTTGGTGTGGGTGTTTGTTTGAACCTGATCTCTAGGATTAACCCAGAAATTGCAAATAGAAACCTAAAAGATTTAGATATAAATCATCACGTTCTTTGACACCTGATCCCATAAAATTGCCTTGCTGTTCTCTTGAATCCCAAGTCTGATTTAGGTCAACTAGCAGTAGAATTAACACAAAAAGTGAGGGCCTGAGACTGATCAGCCAGTAACTGATAAAGCTGTTCACTTACTGTGGTGAAGAGTATTAGCCACCTTTGAGAAGAATTTGAGAGAAGGCAGAGAAGAATTCAGTGGAAGATGACTACGGTGGTAAGGTATTGGGTTGGCCAAAAGATCATTCAGATTTTTCCATTACATAGCTTACAGGAAAAAAACCAAGTGAACTTTTGGGCCAACCCAATACAAGTCTTTTCTTACCCCAAGCAATTTCATTCATGAAATATCAAGAACAATACTGAAGATTCAATGGAATTCATGATGTTATTTGGTTACAGAAAAGCAATGAAGGGCTTTAGTTCAGTCCTGCCACTTAGGGCACATATTTAAAAGGAAAGAATCTGGTAAGTATCATGACCCTAGTGCTGGAAAAGTGGAAAAGTAGAAGCAAAGGTGAGAGAGAAGAAGCCGAAGTCTAGTTTCTCATGTTCTGTTGTTCAGTCAAGTCTGACTCTTTGCCACCCCGTGGACTCCAGCACCCCCCACGCTTCCCTGTCTTTCTCCATCTACCAGAGCTTGCTCAAATTCATCCATTGATGCGGTGATGCCATCCAACCATCTCATCCTCTGTCTCACGTTCTAGGCACCTAATACTTGCTTCTGCCCACTAGAACAAATGCCTAGAGATCAGGTAGCTGCTTATGAGGTGATAAAAGCCAAGAAGATGTTCAAACATAGCATCATTGTGGAGCTAACAGATGGTCAGCCCCATTACCTGAGAACTAGATGTGACACTTGCAGTTTTACATCAGATAATTGGGCCAAATATAAGTGAGGATAGGTTAACTAAGATCCCACATACTGCCCAGTGAGGTCTTAAAATAATTTGGGACTTCCCTGGTGGTCCAGTGGTTGAGAATCCACCTTCCACTGCAGGAATGATCCCGGGCCAGGGAACTGGAATCCTACAGGCCTCAGGGCAACTAACCCACAACTATAGAGCCCACGTGCTCCGGAACCCATACAGCACAACTACAGAGGAGCCTACCACACTGAAGACCCTGTGTGCCGCAACTAAGACCCGACACAGCCAAAATTAAATAATTTTTTTAAAGATAGGAGAGGTTAGAAAACTACAAATGCACACATTGTTCAAAAGGAAAAACACATGTGTCACTTCCATCTATCATCACTCATAGATCTACTGACACCAAACGAGAATTTGGGAAATAATCTCAACACAGGAAAGCACCAAAGAATCGTGCTTCAAATAAAAGGTTTGGTGGTGTTTTGTTTTATAGTTGCTCAGTTGTGTCCAACTCCTTGTGGCACTATGGACTATAGTTCACAGGTTCCTCTGTCCATAGGATCCTCCAGGCAAGAATACTGGAGCAGGTAGCCGTTCCCTTCTCCAGGGACTGTTCCTGACCTCGGGACTGAACCCAGGTCTCCTGCATTGCAGGCAGATTCTTTACCATCTGAGCCACCATGGCTTTGAATATTTCTAAGATCTTTCCATTTTTTTCCCTAATAATCATGTCCATTTTTTCCTTCACAAAAGGGCTAGTACTAACCAGAAAAGATCCTAGCAGACAGTATTTTTAAGTCTTCATTGCTTCACTCAAACTATTAATCTATACATATTTGTGTAGACTTCCAAAGACTACCTCAGTAAATTATAAAGGAAGCGCTCAAAACTGTTACTATTTGCTCTTCTACTCCAAGCTCTCAGGAGTTTTCCTGCTGCCTATGCGTTCAGTACACTGCCCAGTGCCCTGTGCCCTGGGAAACCCCAGCTCTCCTTTTCACCTCATGGCAGCAGGGTTTCCTATCCGTCTCCCCATACCAAGGCCAAGCTTGGACACGCACAGTACACCAGTGCAGTGTGACAAACAGCTCAGCTTAACTGAGGATTTGAAGGCAGAAGAAGAAACTTATGAAGGCTTTCCATCAGGCCCGCCACTTTTGCAGATGAGGTTGTATGAAACCAGCCACACACTTCCTTTTGAGTCATCCCTATATTCTTTGGCTATGCCAGCACCAAACATCATATGTCCATTTGGGACCCTCAAGGATAGTTTTGGTGTCTGTAAAATGGGAACAATAAAATCTGCCTCATAGAGTTTTTCTACAAATCAAAGTAGGTGATTTCAGTCAGCTCCCTAGCACCTACTACACTCAGTGTATGGTAGGTAATATTAACTTAATAGTCTCACCTTTGTTAGCAGTTTGCACTTAGTTCAGTCACTCAGTCGTGTCCGACTCTTTGAGACCCCATGAATCACAGCAGGCCAGGCCTCCCTGTCCATCACCAACTCCCGGAGTTCACTCAGACTCACGTCCATCGAGTCCGTGATGCCATCCAGCCATCTCATCCTCTGTCATCCCCTTCTCCTCCTGCCTCCAATCCCTCCCAGCATCAGAGTCTTTTCCAATGAGTCAACTCTTCGCATGAGGTGGCCAAAGTACTGGAGTTTCAGCTTTAGCATCATTCCTTCCAAAGACCACCCAGGGCTGATCTCCTTTAGAATGGACTGGTTGGATCTCCTTGCAGACCAAGGGACTCTCAAGAGTCTTCTCCAACATTTGCACTTACTCGACCAATAAACTTCTTGGCCCAAGATGGAGCCCCTCCTGCCAGGAACACCAAGTCAGGAAACCAAAACCAGATACTTTCTGGCCCCTGAAAATGCTCCATTTGACTAGAAATGCAATATATACTCATCCCAGGACTTCCTTGGTGGCTCAGTGGATAAGAATCTGCCTGCCAATGCAGGGGACACAGGTTTGAGCCCTAGTTTCGGAAGATTCCACATGCCGCAGAGCAGCTAAGCCCATGTGCCACAACTGCTGAGCCTGTGCCCTAGAGCCCAGGAGCCACACTGCTGAGCCCTCGTGCTACAACGACTGAAGCCCACTCTGCAGTGAGAAGCCTGCGCATCGCAACTAGAGAGTAGCCTCCACTCCCTACAACTCGAGAAAAGCCTGCACAGCAGTGAAGACCCAGCACAGCAAAAGGTAATAAATTAAAAATAAATATACACACTCAGTCCACCAACCAACAAGCCAACCTGGGTCTTCTTACCCAAAACAAGGGTGACTCTGTGGCCCCAGCCAATTAGATATTTTCTACTTTTCTGTTCCTCTTCTTTATTCTTTATCTGACAAAAGATTCCTCCCTTCTGTTGCATTTTGCAATTCTCTAAAAGGAAACTACTTCTTCAAGTGTAAAATGAAGTTTTTTTCTATCCCTTAGATTGTTTTATTCTTAATGATCATTGATGTTTAACTGTATTGAAATTCTTAAGTATCAGGTCCTGACCTAAGGAATATATTTGGCATATAGAATCAGTTGTACTTTACACAATTAAATGAGTTCCTTCCCAAAAGCAAAGGGCACGCAAAAATCAAAGCTCCTAATGACCATCAGATGGTACAGTGATGAGTACTGACTCATTTCTCATAAGAAGCTTAGAAATATTTAATAACACGAAACACTCATTATATACAGTAGGTACAATTATTCATTAATGTCTGCTATTGTATAATAAAAAGGTACAATTAAGATGTATGAGAAACAAGCTTGAAAAAGGCTGGCCACAATGATTACACTCTTGGTTGTAGGAATGAGCTTCCTGGTGCATGTAGACTGTCGAGATTTTCACTGATACCCAGAAGTATGTTAATGTGCCTATTATATTTAATCGTTGAGGTTATGAACACAGGCAAATGGCTGTGCCTTTAAATTAAAATATATTTAATCAGAAATGATAGCATGGCAAAATACCATGTTGCATCTCCCAGAGCTGAGTAGTTAGTGTAGCAACCATTAGTTTACAAGTTCTGTCATTAATATTTATAAGAAAAAGAACAGAAAAGAGGGCAAGAAGTTATCTGTTCCAGTTAAGTGATCATCCAAGTCCAGAGAGTTTATCTCAGATCCTGCATTAAGCTAAACCTGGGTGCTTTCCTCCAAAGGGTAACAGGAAACAATATTCCTGCTTATAACATTTTATTCACTATTTTAAAGACAATCTGACATTAGATGAAAGTCACCTTCTGGGACTTTAAATAGCTTTATATTATTAAGACACACACACTATTTTTTCCCTTTTCCCAAATCTTATACTATAATGACCACGGCAGGCAGGAGACTTTCAGTGGTTCTCCAATTTTAACGAGCATTAGTCAAACACTGCTGGGCCCACAACAGTTTCTGATGGAGTAGGTCTGGGTTTTTGCACGTCTAACAAGTGATAGGATGTTGCTGGCCAGGGAACTGTACTTTGAGAACAACTGCCATATGGAATCAAGCAGTACACAAGTATCAAGCACCAATGATGCCAAAGCCCTTTTTAGCTGTGGATATGGTGCCCTCAAGAGAAGAAAGAAGAGTGAAAAAGAAGACTTGCACGCTTAACACGTAATGCAGGCATGTTTCTCCATGCTCACTCAGTCATTTCTGACTCTGAGACCCTGTGGCTCCTCTGTCTATGGGATTCTCCAGGCAAGAATACTGGCGTGAGTTGCCATCCCCTTCTCCAGGGGATCTTCCTGATCCAGGGATTGAACACACATCTCCTACACTGGCAGGTGGATTCTTTACCACTAAGCCACCTGGGAAGCCCCAGCAATCATGTTATTTGACCCTTAAACTACCTCTACAAGCTACAAAGCACTCTCCACATTTTGCACATGAGAAAACCAGGATCCAGATGGTTGAAGAGAATTGTTTAACAAAACACAGCTGATAAAGAGCAGAGCCAAGACTCCCACCCAAGTGCCTCTGACTCCAAGTCCTGGACACTCCTTCCCCTACATGTCAGTGGCTTTGGCCTCTGGCCATCAAGAGGTGAGAGCAGTGGACACAGTCCGTCTGGCTGTCATCAGGCAAGAAGACCACAGGATGGCTGAGTCCTCAGGCTTAACTGGGACGAAACACTGACTTCTGAGATTGAAGGCAGTACACTTTCTAATACATGAATGAGAGCATTCTAAAAATCCATACAGTATTTTATCTATAGATACTTCTCGCAAAACCAGATATAAAATTGGACCTCATTTTCTAAGACTTGCACACTCAAAAACTTGCATTTTATCAGACAGCACTCACATATGCAAGCCTGCACATAACTCCCTCTGCCCATCTGTGTAGACTTTCTCCCTTCGTTTTGATAGAAGCAGAAACTGTGCAGTTTAAGACAACAGTGTCTGCACAAACAGATTCCATCGTGTCCAGCTGACCTTCTTCAGCAGCCACCAGGCTAGAAGAGGAAACCTAGTTATCAGAGAGAAGGCAGATACTGACAGGAAGCGGCGAGGGGGGTGGTTAGGAAAACATCCTGATCCTAACTTTTGTTAGGAGATGAGTGTAGGACTTAAAAAATCCATCCTACAATCAGCATCAGACGAGTCCCCTCTCTGTCACAGAGTTTATTTTCAACATTAAGATTTCTCACAAATGGTAAAAATAGATAATACATAGAAAATACACATTGTCAGTAAACGTAAAAAGGTGTTCAACCTGACTGACAAACAGGGAAATACAAATTAAAATAAGGAGATTTTTAAAAATCCAGTGCCTGCCACACTGATTACATTCTTAGCTGAAATGGAAAAAGGGCTTGATTTGCAGGCAGCTCTGGATCTCAAATCCAGATCTTCTTTACGTTCCAGCTCTGGGAAGTATTCCCAGGCTCCACAGAATGTCCCTTCTCAATGTCTCGAGACCACCTTGCTTGATTCTTAGCACTTTATTGCCTAAATCATCTGATTTTCAAATCTGTCTCCAGTACAAGGCTGTGTGCTCCTCATTGGTGGGGTATTTGTCCCATGTCTCTACCCCAGTGATTCCTGATATACACATATGTTCAGTAAGATTACTGAGTGAATAAAACTGAAATAACCTTGCGCACTTGGGCAAATTACTTACTAATATAAGGTAGCCATCTTCCACAACTTGCCATGAGGATAAGACCTCTTTTGTCTTACTTTTTTGTGTTAATATTACTATGCTAAATTAGGAGTGTGAATATTTTGAGGAAGAGTAAGAAGTCTTCAATAGTTTTAGAAGCTTAGATAGCAGTCATTTTCATTTGGCAAAAAGTAGGGCTGAATGCCTTTGTAAAAGTTGCCAAGTAATTTGATGATGGATCCAGGAAAGCCAATAGATCATCTATCTTGGTTAAGAAAACGATTTCTAATCAACAGGTATGATGTTTCAGTAAAACAAGACCTTCTAGGTACCGATGAATCTATTGGCAGGGCAGCAGTGGAGGTGCAGACATTCAGAATAGACTGCGTCAGAATGGATGGAGAGGAAGCAGAGGGTGGGACAAACGGGTGTGAGTAGCATGGAAACACACACACTACCATATGTAAAATGGATAGCCAGTGGGAATTTGCTGGGTGACTCAGCAAACTCAAACCACGACTCTGTGACAATCTAGAGGGGTGTGTCGGGAGCCAGCGTGAGGAGCTCCGCCCAGAGTGGGAGGTGGGAGGGAGGTTCCAGAGGGAGAGTACCTAAGGCTGATGCATGCTGATGTATGGCAGAAGCCAAGACAATATTGTAAAGCAATTATCCTTCAATTAAAAATAAATTATTCTTTTAAAAATACAATACTATCACACACACAAACAAGATGTTCTAGACTCTGCCGTACAACATTTTGCCTGGAGATGACAATACTCTATTTTACACTTAAAATCTATTAAGAGGGAAGATCTTAAGTGGTCTTACCACAACAAAACAATCTGTATCTTATCACATTGAATGTTTTTCAGACATTTAGGATAAGTGATGGCAGAATGAATATTAGGAGCTCCTTAGAAGAGAAGAGTTCCTGATTCCTTATATACCTTAGAGTAGCAACAGTGGAGGTGAAGAGAACTGGACAGATCAGAGCAACACCGAGGAGACAGAATTAACTGGAAGTGGTGTTTGATTGGGTGTGGAGGGTAAGGGAAAAGTTGGATTCAGTAATAACCCCAGTGTATACCAGTGTCCAAACTCATCAAATTATGTACCTTAAATATGTGAATTTAAAAACATTAAAATGATATAAAACTGAGAAAAAATAGTGGTATAGTAGAATAGAAATGGACAAAAGTGGAATTATGTTCTTAATAAATATTCCCTTAGCAAATTTTTACCAAAAAAAACCCATGAAGAATGGCACCCAGGTTTCAAGATAGAGCAACTGGGTACTTGTTAGGGGCCCTAACTAAAACAGAGAAGGTGGCAGGAGGAACAGATGTGCACAGGTGAACTGAAGACACTGAATTCGGTTTGAGACCTGAGGTATTGGTAAGATAGGCCCAATGGAGAGGGTGGTATTGGGTATAGAGGTCCAAAATGCAAGAGAACACTTTGTAATCAAGTTACACATTGAGTGTAAAGAGAAGACACCCATTAATATGCAACTATCTGCTCTTCTCTTTACAGATTATTATTCAGGGCTTCCCTGGTGGCTCAGATGGCAAACAATCTGCCCACTATGCAAGAGATGCAGGTTTGATTCCTGGGTCAGGAAGATCCCCTGGAGAAGGGAATGGCTACCCACTCCAGTATTCTTGCCTGGAGAATTTCATGGACAGAAGAGCCTGGCGGATTACAGTCCATGGGGTCACAAGGAGTTGCACAAGACTGAGTAACACACATACACTTACAAATTATTCTACCTATTCATTACAGCAGGTCCCTCAACAAAACCACATTGAGATTTTTTTATTGTAGCAAAATATATATATATATATAAATTTACCATTTTAGCCATTTTAAAGTATACAGTTTAGTTGCATTAAGTATATTCACACTGTATATCTATCCCCACTATCCATCTTCAGAAGATTTTTTGAGATACATGAAATTTTCCTTCTTCAAAAAAATAGCTATTTTGTCATTCATTTCACCAATTGGTATTTTTTTATACAGAGGTGTTTGAAATTACTCTAATAACTTGTTTTATCACTGAGTCTGAGGTCCCTAAATATCACATCAAATGCACAATTTTAAAATTCATTTTATAACAAGGAACTTGATAAACTACTGTAACTATCTCTGAGTGCTTAAGTTGTCTTCCATGAAGGGTCAAGAAAGGTTTTCTTTACAAGGAGGAGCCTAGGCTTTGCCATCAGGCCAAGAGGCAGTAAAGGGGCAGCTGCTAATCACTACTGCACAAGCCCCTTCCTGCACGAGGTGGAATTGGCTTCTTTGTCCTCCTTCCTGTTGTTCTAGCTTCCTGTGCAACTGAGCCCGCTGTTGCACTCAGATAAATTTAAAATGCAACAACAAAGTCTAACATTGAAGTCCACCAGTCATTTTTAGTCATTACCTAAAGAGATCTACTATTTACTGAAATTTAAAAAAAAAAAAGAAAGAAAAGAAAAGGAATTTAAGCTTCTGTAGGCCCTAGGAAACCAAAAAGGCAAAAAATATCTTTGATTTTTTTATGCCCTAGAAAATAGGGAGACTACCTACTTAACCATGAGACTATCTACCATTCTACAGTTAAATAATAACTCACTGGATAAACCAGAATTTTTAGTTGCCAAAAATCTTTTTCCAAAATCTCAGCTGCTTAAAAATCTTCTCACTAGTGTAGGGAATGATTATCAGGCAATCTTGCTCCTCTTTGCCAAATTTTTGCTTTTTTTCGTCTTTTTAATCCCTGGAGGTGACCATGTGATCTAATTCTGGCCAATGAAACTCTGAATTTTCTGGAAAATGCTTGCTTCCCTGATTAAAAAAATAAAAGATACAAAGCACAGAACTCAGTGGTGCTGCAACATACCCTTTGTTCAGTCTTGAATGTAGAAGTGATGCTTTATGCTATGGCAACCATATTATAAACATGAAGCAATAAGTTTAAGAACAAAACACCAACAATTTCTTGGATCCTTAATAATATTGTTGAACTTTCTAGTTAAGTAAACAATAAGTTTTCATTATCATTTAATTCCCACTAAAAAAATCTCAGTTACTATTAAATGATAACAAAAATAATTTCAGCCTGACAATATGAAAAGATAAAGTTGACAAAGCTTTAGCTAGATTCACCAAGAAAGAGGACTTAAAATCAGAAATAAAAGAAGAGATTGACTGATACCACAGAAATACAAAGAATGAAATTTATGTGCCAACTATGAAAATCACACGCCAACAAATTTGACACCCTAGAAGAAATAAATTCCTAGAAAATACAACCTACCAATACAGAATCACGAACAGTTCAAAAATTTGATTACACTGATTATTAGTAACGAGATTGAATCTGTAATGAAAAACTTGTCAACAAACAAAAGTCCAGAAACAGCTTCACAAGGGAATTCTATCAAACCTTCAGAGAAAGATTAATATCAATCTTTCTCAAACTTTTCCAAAGAATAGAGGAGTGAAGAGTGGGCAAAATGAGGGAAGGGGGGTCAAAAAGCACAAATTTCCAGTTATGAAGTAAGTAAGTCATGGGGACTATTATGTACAACATGGTGACTATAGTTAAGAATCAGTTCAGTTCAGTCGCTCAGTCGTGTCTGGCTCTGTGACCCCATGAATTGCAGCATGCCAGGCCTCCCTGTCCATCACCAACTCCTGGAGTTCACTCAGATTCATGTCCATCAAGTCAGTGATGCCATCCAGCCATCTCATCCTCTGTCGTCCCCTTCTCCTCCTGCCCCCAATCCCTCCCAGCATCAGTCTTTTCCAATGAGTCAACTCTTCTCATGAGGTGGCCAAAGTACTGGAGTTTCAGCTTTAGCATCATTCCTTCCAAAGAAATCCCAGGGCTGATCTCCTTCAGAATGGACTGGTTGGATCTCCTTGCAGTCCAAGGGACTCTCAAGAGTCTTCTCCAACACCACAGCTCAAAATCATCAGGCACTCAGCTTTCTTCACAGTCCAATTCTCACACCCATACATGACCACTGGAAAAGCCATAGCCTTGACAAGACGGATCTTTGTTGGCAATGTCTCTGCTTTTGAATATGCTATCTAGGTTGGTCATAACTTTCCTTCCAAGGAGTAAGCATCTTTTAATTTCATGGCTGCAGTCACCATCTGCAGTGATTTTGGAGCCCAAAAGAAATAAAGTCTGACACTGTTTCCACTGTTTCCCCATCTATTTCCCATGAAGTGATGGGACCAGATGCCATGATCTTCATTTTCTGAGTGTTGAGCTTTAAGCCACCTTTTTCACTCTCCATTTTCACTTTCATGAAGAGGCTTTTTAGTTCCTCTTCACTTTCTGCCATAAGGGTGAGGTTATTGATATTTCTCCCGGCAATCTTGATTCCAGTTTGTGCTTCTTCCAGCCCAGCGTTTCTCATGATCTACTCTGCATGTAAGTTAAATAAGCAAGGTAATGTCTCATATATTTGACAGTTGTGAGGAGTAAATCTTAACCACCATATGATCCAGCAATTCCACTTCTAGGTATTTATTCAAAGAAAACAAAAACACTCATTCAAGAAGATATTTGTATCCTTAAGTTAAGCACAGCATTGTTTACAATAGCCAAGACATGGAAATTAAGTGTCTACCAATGGATGAATGGATAAAGAAATGTATCTATATACATATACATACAGTGGAATATTATTCATCCATAGAAAAGAATGAAATTTCACTATTTGCAACCACATGGATAGACCTTAAGGGCATTATGCTCAGTGAAATAAGTCAAAGACAAACACCAAGTGCTCTCACTTATATGTGGAATCGTAAAGACAAAAAAAAACCTCATAGAAATAGATCAGATAGGTGTTTGCCAGATGTGGGGGCAGAGGGAAGAGTGGGCAAAATGAGTGAAGAGGGTCAAAAAGCACAAATTTCCAGTTATAAAGTAAGTAAGTCATAGGGACTATTATGTACAGCATGGTGAACACAGTTAAGAATACTGTCTCATATATTTGAAAGTTGTAAGGAGTAAATCTTAAAAGTTCTCAAAAGAAAAAAGATGGTAACTATTAACGGTGATGAATGCTAACTAGACATATTGTGGTAATGATTCCACAGTTCAGATAAATATCAAATCATGACACTGTACACTTGAAACTAATGTTATGTGTCAATGATACCTCAATAAATAGCTGAATGACAATCTCGGCTATTCTTATAATGGTAATAAAATAATTGCAAACTTATGTAAGTAAGGAAAGTTATGACCAACCTAGAAAGCATATTCAAAAGCAGAGACATTACTTTGTCAACAAAGGTCCGCCTAGTCAAGGCTATGGTTTTTCCAGTAGTCATGTATGGATGTGAGAGTTGGACTGTGAAGAAGGCTGAGTGCCGAAGAATTGATGCTTTTGAACTGTGGTGTTGGAGAAGAATCTTGAGAGTTCCTTGGACTGCAAGGAGATCCAACCAGCCCATCCTAAAGGAAATCAGTCCTGGGAGTTCATTGGTAGGACTGATGCTGAAGCTGAAACGTCCATACTTTGGCTACCTGATGCGAAGAGCTGACTCATTTGAAAAGACCCTGATTCTGGGAAAGATTGAGGGCAGAAGAAGAAGGGGATGACAGAGGATGAGATGGTTGGATGGCATCACCAACTTAATGGACATGGGTTTGGGTGGACGCCGGGAGTTGGTGATGGACAGAGAGGCCTGGTGTGTTCATGGGGTCGCAAAGAATCAGACACAACTGAGCAACTGAACTGAACTATGTAAGTATGCAAGAGATTACCAACAGTATTCATGCTTGTAATTTGTATCAACTCTGCAAAATAAGAGACTGTTTCCTAATCAGTTCATCTCTGTGCTTGGAAAAGTTGAACTTCGTAAACATCAAAGGCCTGAAGAAACCCTGGTGTAAACCCTTGAGTCCTCCCTGAGTCGTCCCTTCCCTGAGCAGCTCAACTAAGACTGTCCTCTGAAAGACGTCTCCCCACTACAATGTCATCAGTTGCGTTAATCAGATCCTATCCAGTCAGTCCCATCCGAGTGTGATGTGTGCTGACCTACTGCAAATGCTTCCTGATATTTTCTCACTTAATGTATTCTTTGCCAAAAAAAAAGCTCTCTGAAGTTATTATTGTTATCCTAGATTTTACAATTGAAAAACAACAGGGACTTCCCTGGTGATCCAGTGGCTAAGACTCCAAGCTCCCAATGCAGGGGGCCCAGGTTCCCTTACCAGTCAGAGAACTAGATCCCACATGCCACAGTTAAAGATCTCGTATACTGCCATGAAGACCAAAGATCTCACATGCTGTAGCTAAGACCTGGCACAGTTAGCTAGTGAGCTAAATATGTAAATACATGTTTTTTAAAGAAACCATCCCTTTACTAAAAAAAAAAAAATCAGTTTCCACGAGGTGACTTTATGCAATGGCTCCCACACGGCTAGTATTATAGCAACACAGCTAGAATTTGAAACCAGATCTATTTTTGAAGCCTGTCTCATAGGTTTGTGAGAACTGATTTCCTAGTTCCTTTTCATGGCTTTATCAGCCATCCTTCCCCCGGGGCTGACCCCGGACTTCTGTCTGCTGTCCCCACTACTGCCGCCCACACACTCTGCCTCCTGTGTTTCTCAGACAATCCCCTCTTTCCCAGTCCCACAGCCACCAGCTCGGCTCCTCGTGACTACTGGTTGGTCAGATGGATCACAGAGTATCCAAACCAGTCTCTCTGCCCACAGCCTGCCCTGTCTATTGCCACTGCTAGGACTTGCCGGAGACACGAAGCCAAAGCTTTCTCAGACTTTGCTCTGAGCCTGTGACCTCCTTTAAGAATGTACACCAGCTCCTTTGCTGCCTTAAAGACTAGAAGAAACAGGGAAATAGGCCCTCATGCGTTCATGGGGCCAGGTCAGACCCTTTCAGATTCAAGGTTCTCGGGTCAGAAGCATTGTCAGAGGAGGGTACAGCCCCCAGGGTGGGAGCCAGTTTCCTTCTGGGTCTTGATCTTCCAACTGGACAATTCCATGAGAACTCGACTAGGAGAGCCCCCAGAAAATTCACTGGAGACTGAGCGTGTGCATATGGGTGTGTGTATGTCTACAGACAAGCCAGTGTCTATACGTGTGTATACGTGTGTGTGTATACAGTCACAGGCAAATGAGGCAGCCCAGAGATTTTGTCAGGTGTGCACCCTCCTGTCACTGCTGTGCATGTTGGGAGCTGCCAAACAGATGTGCCAGGTTTGCATCGACACAGCCTCGGGCTACTGTGCTCAGTGCTAAGACAGCACTTCCAATGGGGAGTCTCCGTTTTACAAATTAGAATTTTGTATGCACAAAGCTGCTTTCATCATCCTAACTACAGAAAATCAATCCTAATGGAACTCCCCTGCTTGGAGATTTGCAGGCATTGGGCTCTGTGTCCTGCGCACACACACACACACACACACACACACACACACACACACACACACACACACACAGTGATCCTTTTGAACAAGGTATCTCTACATCCATCAAAAGTGGGTGCAGGTTAGAGACACTGAGACTACTTAAGCATCCCTCCTCCCAGACTTAATTCCCCTTCCCACTCAATGGTGGAATTCATTCTCAGCTAGTGCCTCCCAACTTGTCTCTCCATGCTCTGCTCCTCTCTCCAGGCAGCTACAAAGGCATTTAGAAGATGGTGCTTCCTCCACCCCTCTGGGCACCACTGCCAGCCACTGCCCCACCACACCCCCTTACAAGTACACATACACACTCAGCTCTGACCCAACCTGCATTAAAGAACATGTTCCTCCCAGACAAGAATTTTAAGGGGGTAGTTACAAGGTGGTGGCGGGGGGACAGACCCAAGTCCTATAAGAGTATACACTGGTGGACTCTTGTATGTGTGCTTAGTCATTTCAGTTATGTCCAACTCTTTGCAATCGTATGGACTATAACCCATCAGGCTCCTCTGTCCATGGGATTCTCCAGACAAGAATACTGGGGTGGGTTGCCATGCCCTCTTCCTTGGGATCTTTCCAACCCAGGGATCAAACCTGTGTCTCTTACATTTCTTACATTAGCAGGCAGGTTCTTTACTACTAGCACCACCAGGGGCTACTAACTAATCCATCCCCATTCCACACTGATCTCTGCCCTCTCACCATAAAACATCCAGGGAATGGTCTGAATCGTGTAGGCTCAGCTGCAATCAGAGCTATGAGTTATCATCTGAAACCAGATGTCACAGGTGAGGTTCTCCAAGAAACCAATGGAGACAAATCACTTGGTGAAGAACGAGGAGAAGGGGAGCAGGAGCGGGAAAGACTGAGCTCTGCTGTAGCCCCAGGGAGCTCCGCCGACCCTACAGAGAACTCAAGGGCTGAACTACCCTTCTGAGTTGTCCCAAGTTGGGGAAAACCACCAGGCCTATCCTCAGCCATGGTCAGTCACTGGGCCTGGACTTCCCCTGGAAGAAGATGGGCCTGTGAGTCAGTGAGTGATACAGTCCTCTTCAGCTGGGGCAATCCGCTAGCAGGCGCCAACTGAGGGCCATCTTCATATAGCACACCCAACAATTGAGAGAGTAAGTCCCTTATTCCTAAAAAGGGTTCCAGGCATCACCTCACCCTGGAATTCCACCACCCTGGAATTCCCTCTCTTCAGCCAAGTCTACAGTGAGGTCAGCTTCCTCCAAGAAGAGCCCCATCACGACAGCCTCTCTCAGGGTTGGCTCCTCCCCGGCGCACTAGCACCACAGCCCTGAGGCAGCTTGTGCTCCAAAGGCTGACTTCTCGCACTAAAGCAGCCAGATGGTAACTCCTTGAAGGCAGCAACACAGGCTGGGTTACACAAACCCACTGCACTGGCCCTTCCCTCTGGAGCAGAGCTGCTCCAGGTGACCAATATGGGCTCTGGGCTCAAATCTGGACTGGAATTCTGCCTGGCTCAGTTTAGATAAGCTACTTTCAGCCTCAACGACATTATCTGCAACCTGGCTCTATAATACCCAAGCCTCTCCGGCGTTGTTTGCTCAGGCAACAGGCCTATACCGAGAGGCTGTGCTCTGTTGCTCAGTCGTGTCTCTCTGCAACCTCACGAACTGTAGCCCTCCAGGCTCCTCCATCCATGGGATTTCCCAGGCAAGAATACTGGAGTGGGTTGCCATTTCCTCCTCCAGGGGATAGTCCCAACCCAGGGATGAACCCGCCTCTCTTGCATTGGCAGGCAGATTCTTTACACTGAGCCTCCTAGGAAGCCCCTCAGGCTCCTGGGCAACTATACAATGTGTTTGTCCCAGGCCCAAAGGTAAGGCAGGCTCTCCCCTCACCAGCTGGTTCCTCAGTCCTCCCTAGACAACAAGGAGAAGGCAGTCCTGTGTCCACTCTCTCTAGAGTTCCTGGGAAAGTGGTCGCCCAATGGCCTGTTCCAAGCCCCGCAAGCTCACCTGAGGGTGAGCCGGAAAAGAGGGGGGTCAGTTACTCTCCCAGAAGACACTTGGGTGAATGGCATGAACTACCTCTTCTCCTGAAAGAACGCTGCTAAGTGCTGTGGAAAATACAAAATTAAATTCCCTTCCCCTGGCATCAGCTTGCATGAGGCTGACATGCACTGACTCTCCTGCTCCCCTGGGTTTCTTGGGCCTGAGGTTGAAGCCCAGGGGCCTGTAATCTTGCCATTGAAAACTGGGGTCACAGCAAAAACAGCAGCAAAAACCTCGATCATCGCCATGACAGCCCCACTGAGGGAATTGTCAGATGACATATGCAATTAGACTGTTTTTAGCCATTAGCTCTTACAGCTCTGATCAATGTGTTTCTAGTTCCCAAAGAACAAGACTCTGCGTGCTGGGAGCCACAGCTGCACTGCGGAAGAGCTACGCTCTCTGAAGGCTTGTTTTCAGGGCAGCGTTGGCAGATGAAGGAAGCATGCCAATTATCCGCATTTCCTATTCTAACAACAGCTTTTCCTCCTTATGAGGCATCTGCTTGTTCCATGCGGCGTTCTAACCAAGGGAACCAGCAGGAAAGCAAATTCCTTTGTATCCACTGGGATCTGGTGAGCTAGCCAACAAACAGAGGAACCACAACCCAGGGAGCAAAAAGCAGTGCTGGGAAGTTCTGCCTTTTTTCTTTCCTTCCCCATTGCAATAGCACAAATTTGATGCTTTCGAACTGTGGTGCTGGAGAGGACTATTGGGAGTCCCTTGGACTGCAAGGAGATCAAACCAGTCAATCCTAAAGGAAATTAACCCTGAATATTCATTGGAAAGACTGATGCTGGAGCTCCAACACTTACCGCCACCTAATGCAAAAAGCTGACAAACTGGAAAAGACCCTGATGCTAGAGAAGACTGAGGGCAGAAAGAGAAGGGGACAACAGAGGATGAGATGGTTGGATGGCATCATCGACTCCATGGACATGGGTTTGAGCAAACTCCAGAAGATAGTGAAGAACAGGGAAGCCTGGTGTGTTGCAGTCCATAGGGTTGTAAAGAGTCAGACAGGACTTAGCGATTGAACAACAACAAACTGAAGGGAATTAGGGAAAGATGGAGGGAAGGAAGAAAGGAAAGGAACACACACAAGTGTGATCCAGCAACGTGTTAGCATAAGAAATAGCATCAGAAACTCCTTATTCAAGAGCTCAAATGGAAGAAGTTGAAGAGGGCTTTGTAGGAAGAGTAGAACACATAAGCTTCTTTGTTCTCAAAGCTTTGAACCTGATCCAAGTTTACTTCAAAATGTAGTACACGCATGTTAAGTTGCTGTTCAGTCCAGTGGCTCAGTTGTGTCCTACTCTTTGCAACCCCCTGAATCACAGCACATCAGGCCTCCCTGTCCATCACCAATTCACTCAGACTCACATCCATCGAGTCAGTGATGCCATCCAGCTATCTCATCCTCGGTCGTCCCCTTCTCCTCCTGCCCCCAATCCCTCCCAGCATCAGAGTCTTTTCCAATGAGTCAACTCTTCTCATGAGGTGGCCAAAGTACTGGAGTTTCAGCTTTAGCATCATTCCTTCCAAAGAAATCCCAGGGCTGATCTCCTTCAGAATGGACTGGTTGGATCTCCTTGCAGTCCAAGGGACTCTCAAGAGTCTTCTCCAACACCACAGTTCAAAAGCATCAATTCTTAAGTTGCTGTTGTTGTGTCCAAATCTTTGCAGCCCTATGGACTGTAGCCTGCTAGGCTCCTCTATCCACGGGATTCTCCAAGCAAGAATATTGGAGTGAGTTGCCATTCCCTTCTCCAGGGGATCTTTCCAAACCCATATCTCATACATCTCCTGCATTGGCAGGCAGATTCTTTACCACTAGCACCTCTGGGGAAGCTCAAAAATGTAGATGTTTATAAACCATATTTAGGTCCCTAACTAAATTCATCATTTCAGTGAATTAACTACACCCTGTACATCCCCAGGTTCCCCAAAGCTATAATTCTGGACCTCTCTTTCCTTTTCATTGATTGGTGGATGAGGTTTGGCCATCAACTCTCATTAATTTAACATTCTGAAATATTCTTTGAATCTACCTCTTGCTTCATATCCATTGTCTCTGATTTAGTTGAGCCGCTCATAACTGTGTAATAGCAAAGGTCTCCAGGAACAAGGTCTACTCACCTTTGTTTTTTTGCTGCCAGAATTGTAACACAGATCCCTAATATAGTATTTCACACAATAACCACCTCATGTTCATGCTTACACACATACCACAGTTCCTCATGGGCGCCATGACTTACTTTGCATGTGCTTTGATTACACCTGGAATGTCATCTCTCTCCCTTGGCAGTTGTCCTCCTGACAAACTTGACCTCATTCTTCAATGCTCAAGTCAATCATTATTTCTTCAAAGAAACAGCCTCTGAATCTTCTCAAGATGAATTAAGTGCCCCTTCTGTTGCCATCGCATCCACTAACTGTTAGTTGCCTCATCCGTGTTCTTTCTCCACTTTACTTCATTGGAAATAGAGACTAGTCCTTATTCCCCTTTGCATTCTTCTGTACTGGGGCCTGACACAAAGCAGTTGCTCAATAAATATTACTTGAAAATGTGAATGAAGAACTCTCTGTTGAAGGAAGATGAGGTAAAACTAAAAGAAGATATATACCATTTACGTGTAATGAAAAACTTCTTGTTTTATAAAAATGCTTTTTAAAATGTTTTACCCCAACCTCACATCATATATAAAAATTTACTCAAAATGAATTAGAGACTTAATATAAGACCAAAAACTATAAATTTTTAGAATAAAACATAATAAATTTTCATGATCTTAGATGAAGCAGTCAATGGTTTCTCAAATATAATACCACAAGCAACAAAAGAAAAAGTAACTTGGACTTCATCAAAATTTAAAACTTTAATTCTTCAAGGACACCAATCAAGAAAGTTAGAAAAAAACAGAATGGGAGAAAATATTTTCAAATCATACAGCTTGCAATGACTTCTATCTACAAAGGTAAAGAACAGTTACAACTCAATAGTTAAAAAACAAATAACCCAATTTAAAAATATGCAACAGATCTGAACACTTCTTCAAAGAAGATACACAAGCGACCAATAAGCACATGAAAAAGATACTCAAGTCATTAAGTCATTGGGAAAATACACACCTCAATTCACACCTCTGCCTACTAGAATGGCTGTATTTTTTAATGGAAAATAACAAACGGTGGTGAGACTGTGGAAAGGTTAAAACCTTTGTGAACTGCTTATGGGAATATAAAATGGTGTGGCCACTGTGGAAAACAGTTTGTGGTGTCTAAGAAAGTAAAGCATAGAACTACCTTATAACTCCACTCCTAGGGATATATCTGAAAGGATCGACAGCAGGAACTCAAACAGACATCTTTAAACCAATGTTCATAACAGCACTATTCACAATAGCCAAAACGTGAAACAATCTCAGTGTCGAACAACAGATTCATGGACAAACAAACTGTGTTATATACACACAAGGGATACTATTCAGCCACAGAAAGGAAAAGAATTTTGATATATGCTGCAAAAGGCTGAACTTGTGGGGTGGGAGAGGGGTGTAAGAAGGAGAGGACATATGTATACCTATGGCTGATTCATGTTGATGCATGGCAGAAACCAACACAATATTGTAAAGCAATTAACTTTTAATTAAAAATAAATTTTAAAATGAAGGATGAACTTTGAAAAATCATGCTTAGTGAAATAGAAAAGGTCAGCTACAGCATGATTCTATTTATATGGGGTACCTAAAATAAGCAATTCAGAGAGACAAAAGTAGAATGGAGGTTACCAGCCTCTGGGGAGGTAAAAAAAAAAATGAGTTACTGTTTAATGGCTACAGAATTGATATTGGGGATGATGGAAAAGTTTAGGGTATAGGTAGTAGTGAACACATTAAATATGCTATGAATGTATTTAATACCGCAATTGTACATGTACAAATGATTAAAATGATAAGTATTATGTATATTTTACAAAAAATAAAATAAAGCATGAAGCATACTCCATCATGGGTGAACTTTGAAAACATTTATGCCTGGTGGAAGTACCAAGTCACAAAAGCCCACATACTGTATTATTCCACTTAGACCACGTGTCCAGAATAGACAACTAGACCAGTCTACAGAAACAAAATAGATGAGTGACTGTGGCGGGTAAGGAGTGAGGAGTGACTGTTAAGGGGTCCAGGGTCCCTTTTTTATTTTAATTTTTGCTGGACTAGAGTTGCTTCACAATGTTGTGTTAGTTTCTGCTGAACAGCGAGGTGAATCAGCTATAGGCATAGACATATCCCCTCGTTTTTCATTTCCTTCCCGTTTAGGTCACCACAGAGTGCTGAGTTCCTTGTGCTAGACAGTAGGTTCTCATGAGTCATTTATTTTATACATAGTATCAATAGTGTGTATATGCCAATCCCAATTTCCTAATTTATCCCACCTCCCCTTTCTCCCCTAGTATCCATAAGGGTCCAGGGTTTCTTCTGGGGATGGAGAAAATCTGATTAGATTAGAGGTGGTTGCGCAATTCTGTGACTATACTAAAATCCACTGAATTGTACACTTTAAAGAAGTGAATTTTGTTGTATATGAATTATATATCAACAAAGCTGTTTTTTAACATCTAAAAATTTTTAATCCACTAGAATGGATTGCAAATTGAAAATGTAAATCTTTGTTTTTTGAAAATGTAAATCTTTCTTTCTGAATCTTAAGAGTTATACAAATACTCATTCATGGTATTTATGATCTAAACTACTTTAGGACAAGGAAGTAGGTAGAAATGACCATTTACACTATCTTTTAAAAAGTTAATGTCACAATGCATAAAATTTAAATTGATAGGATACCATTTTTACATCAAGTTGGAGGAAGTCATAAAGGTTAATGATACACAGTGTTATCTGTATTATTTTCACAGTGCTTATCTGAAGGCAATAAGCACTCACACACTGTTGGGTAGAAGGTAAATTAATGCCAACACTTTAGAAAGCTATGTGACAATATATGGTAAAATGTAAAATAGTTACCCTTTTAACTCAGCCATTGCTAATCTGTAAATCTATCCTGGGGACATAGATTCAAATAACGAGTAAATACATATGTATACATATAAATGTTAACTGCAGCACTGTTTATAATAGCTAAAATATGGGAAGTAACTTAAATATCTAGCCACGGAGGACATGTTACGTAAATTTTAGTATTTCCGCACAATATAATGCAATACAGGTATTCAAATCAATGAAGTAAGCTTACAAGATGCATTAAATTTTTACATGCAAGGTGTGAATTTGTGTAAAATGAAGCTGCCAGATGTCTACCCAGTACTCCTTCTTTCCTTCATTCTTAGTAAATGAAACAGGATTTTATTCTGGGCTGCAGGGTTCCCACCAAAAGGCCTTATTTCTCAGCCTCCACTGCAGCTAAGGATGGCTAATGAGATCAGGCCCTCTGATAAAACTGCTTAAATGAGGTTCAGTCTGCTAGGAAAGCACATCTTTTTGTTCTTTCTTTTTCCTTGTGGCCTGGAGACAGCTGGAGCTCCAGTAACTATTCTGAAAATATAAAGCAATTCTGAGGACGGAAGCCATCTAAACACATGGGACAGAGTGCTCACCGGGAAACCACCGCTCGTCTGCCTTCATCCTACCTTCTCAGCTTCCTCTGAAGTTTATAAGACAAAGAACAATGAACCTCTATCTCCCTTAAGCCACGTATTTGGAAGGTTTGCTATAAGCAGCGAAATCTTATTCTGATACAATCTCATCAACACAGATGAAGGCTGTACACACAGGATGTTGTGGCAAACTACAGTGACTTGAAGGTCTGCAATGGAAGGGAAGCTTATTTCTCTCCTCCTCTTTGGTGTTTACCGTGTCTGTATTGACACATTGTTGGGCCTGCCTGGAATCCTCCAGCTTCATCTCTCCCCCAGATCTCTGGTGCTTGCCCCCGCTCACCTGCTGCCCTTGTGGCACAGTGGTTCCCCCAGTGAAGAAAAGGGCCAGCATCACTGGCTCCTCTCACCACTTCAGATGAAGTACTACACCCTGAGGTCTCACTTCTCTGCAACTGCTAAGGGGTCAGAGGGAAGCAACCCTGGGAATGAAGAGAAATAGTATCCTGAAGGTGAACTTCACCGTGTGGAAGGACAGGAAAAGGGAAAGAGTCAACAAATACATTTATTCCTCATTCATCCCCCAAGGGACTGCTTCAGGGTGTGATGTTTCTGCACATCTCATCCAGAGCTACTACTTGGGGCTGAGAAACTGGACAGACCCATCTGTGAAGCAGCAGCCACCTTCTGTGTCTATCAGTAGTAACAGACCGCCTTATGTCCGCTCCCCATTCCTCCCAGGCTCCACAATCCGATTCCCTCATTCCGGCCACCTTGGCTTGTACCTCCCAAGGAACCAGAGGCACTTAAGCTTTTCTTTAAGCTCTTGTTTCCTAGGCTAAGGCAATATGCACATATTTCTTTTGCAACTAAAAAAGAAGTGTGGAGTAGGATAGGGACTTTCCTTGTGGTCCAGTGTTTAAGAATCCATTTTCCAATGCAGGGGATGTGGGTTTGAACCCTGGTTGGGGAACTAAGATCCCATATGCCACAAGGCAACTAAGCCTGCACGGCACAACTAGAGAGAAGCCTATGCTGCAAGTAGACCAGATGCAGCCAAATAATTTTTTTTTTTTCAAAAAAGAAAAATATGAGAGGCAATTAGGGGGTCAATGTAGGAGTAAGGGATTAAGGGGTACAAACTGTTAGGTACAAAATAAGCTACAAGGACATATTGTACAACATGGAGAATATAACCAATATTTTGTAATAACTATAAATGGAGTATAACCTTTAAAAATTGTGAATCACCATATTGTACTCCTGTTAACTTACATAATACTGTACATAAACTATAATTTTTAAAAGAAAAAGAGCTAATTAATTTTTTAGAAACCCAGCAAGCAAAACAAAACTGCAGCCCAGGCACTGGGTTTGGAGCTATAATGTTCCATAAACTCTTGTATTTCTACAGTTAACCAAAAAATGAAAATTGAGTCCTTTTTTTTCCTAATAGGCCAACATCCTTATTTTTTTAAGTGTATCTTATTAGGCCTTTTACACAGTCTAACAAGCAGTAAACACAGTTTACAACCATGACACATAAAAGGATCTGAATTTTTATTGAATGACTGAAACCCAAAGAGGCAGATCCCAAAACCAAGGTCATACAAGAACACCTGCTTGTTCTGTCCTCAGCTGACTCTGTCTGAGACTCAGAGACGTTTAAAATCCCATCATCCCGGAATCTGATCTCACAGACACCAGGATCAACACGAGAGACTCCAGGGCTGTGCAGTGCTTTCTCTGTTGACACGGATTAGAGAATTCGCTGGCAGCTGGTATAAAACCTGCAGGCCTGGGGAGTTGTGTCTTTGGAGCTCTGTGACCTAAGTGAGAATCCTCCTGATGGCATTTCTCAGGAACCAGAATAATGGCCGCCTTCCCCAGGCATTCTTCTGCTGTCACACGGCTTCAGGGTCATCAGTTTCTGCTTCTACACCAGCAAGCAAACCACCAAAGGATTATCAACCAAACACATGCAGCACTCACTGTTCCAGGATATGGAAGGCCAGCCTCGAGCTCGGACACCAACCTCTGACTCTTTAGTAAATCGAGCCCCTGCCCGCTTCATCCAGTCCGCCAAGATCAGTTTGGACATGTCATACCCCGGAAGGGACAGGGAGAGATTCACTTGCGCCAACACGTTTTGTGCCCATCCACAGTAATGTCACCCTCCCTGTGGTTTCTCTATCCCTCAGAGTCCCTCCATACAAAGTGAGGAGATGGCCACACACTGAGAACATTCTCACGGCTGTGCCAGGGATGAGATGTTGTGTCTAGGCATCCCCAAGACTCAATATCCCAAGCAAGCCTCCAAAACAACACTGGAGCCGGTCCCAGTGCTGTCCCACCCCAGAGAAACATGGGTGTCCACTCCAGATGTGAAGTCCAAGTTGTTGCTTTAACATCAAATTAAGGGACTTCCCTGGTGGTCCAGTGGTTAAGAATCCATGTGCCAATACAGGGGATACAGGTTCAATCCCTGGGCTGGGAAGATGCCATATGCCTGCACAGCACCAACCACTGAAGCCCTCGTACCTAGAGCCTGAGCTCCCCAACAAGAGGAGCCACCACAATGAGAAGCCATGACTAAAGAAAGCCCACGAGCAGCAACGAACACCCAGCACAGCCGGAAAAAAAAAAATCAAATTAAGACTTGCACACCCATGTTCACAGCAGTATTATTCTGGCCCACTTGTGTGGAAGCAACCAAAGCATACATCAGTGGAGAAACACAATGTGGCATCTACCTGCAATAGAATATTACTCAGCTTTAAAAAGGAATGAGATTCTAATATGTGCTCTGTCACTGATGAACCTTGAGACAACTATGCCAAGTGAAATAAACCAGACACAAAAGGACAAATGCTGCATGACCCCTCCTGCATGGGGCACCTAGAATAGGCGATATCATAAAGACAGAAAGTAGAGTAGTTCCCCAGGGGCTTGGAGGAGGGGAGAAAAGAGGGGTGATTGTTTAGTGGGCATTTCGTTTCTATTTAGAATGGTGGAGAAATTCTGGAAATGGATAGTGGTGATGGTTACACAGTGTAAATGGATTTAAAGCCACTGAACTGTACACTTAAAATGATTTTTTTAATGGTCAATTTTGTTATGTATATTAACAGTAAAAAAAAAATTTTAAATCAAGATAAAATGTCATTCTGTGGATAAAAGCATTCCCACTTAAAGATAAGCTATGTCTTCAACACATTCATTAAGTACCTATTATGTGCTCAGCTTTGAACTAGGTCCCCAACCTCCGGGATCTAATGCCTAATAATTTGAGGTGAAGCTGATGTAATAATAATAGAAGTACAGTGCACACTAAATTTAATCCATTTGAATCATCCCCAAACCACCTCCCACCCTACCCTGGCCATGGAAAAATTATCTTCCACAAAGCCAGTTCTTGGTGCCAAAAAGGTTGGGGACTGCTGTTTGGGGGGTATTCAAAGCCTCAGGGAGGGTCAAGGCCCATAAGTAGCTAAAGTAAATAAGAAATTAGAGCAGGAAAAATCAAATAATAATGCTCATAGATGTATAATCTGTATTATATTCACTTCAGACCTCTCAGCTTCATGTAATCCAGACAATGTGTGGCACCTGAACCAAGCCATGGGCTCAATTTAAAACATGAGAAAGCGATACCACTATGTCTATTATTATTTTTACTGATGAGGAAACATACAGAGGTTTACAACATCCTGAAAAATTATCACATGGCAATGCCAAAGTAGCCTTTCAATGTCGGCATCTGAGCTTATTCCATGAAATTACAACAACCTCATCAAGTGGTTCCCATGGTATATGGCAGTGTCTGTCTTTACCAGGGCACAGAATACCCTTTCTCACTGGATTAAGAGAGTTACTATAGCAAATGCTAAAATAACAGGGGCGTAAACAAATTAGGCCATATTTCTCCCTCGTGAAAGGGTTTGGGTAGGTACTTCATTACTAATCAGCTTGGCCCTATGGTGTTGGGAACACTGGCTCTTTTGACCTTCTGCCATTCTCTGCAGGCAGTTTCTGTTTTACAGTCCAAGTTCCCACTGTTACTCCAGCTAGGACGTCAACGTTCCAGCCTACAGAAAGGGGAGGAGACTAAGTAATGACCTCGTCCCTTTAAGGGCACAACCGCGAAGCTGCACCCAGCATCACTTCTGCTTACATCACAGAACTCATCTGCACAGCTGTCACCTAAGTATAAAAGAGCTTGATGGTCATGTGCTCAGCTCAGACCAAGCACTCTCTGAATAATGGAAGAAGTGAGGTTGCTATGAGTGGCCAATGGCCCATCTCTTACACACTCACCCCTTACACCTGGGTGGAGGTAGTCAAGGTTCCCTGCTCCTATTCTGCCCCAAGCCAGGCCACCCCGGGGGCATCTCCCAGTCAGCAGCCCACACCAGCATCCACTCAGGTTGTGCTTCTCTACTGAGCCCTCTGTTACTGACAAATCTGCTGTTAGGAAAATCTACACTAGGAGATTGGAGTTTTGCGTGGGAGAAAAGAAGTTATTCCCTTAAATCAGCTCAGTGTGCTCCTTGTGTAACAGTAAACAAGGGAGGTGAGAAACAGGAAACTAGGTGACCTGCAGTACCCAGACAGTGGTCCCCAGCCTTCCTTGGCACTAGCATTCAATTTGTAGAAGACAATTTTTCCATGGACTGGGGCAGAGGGGGGTGGTTTCAGGATGATTCAAGCACATTACATGTATTGTGTACTTTATTTCTATTATTATTACATCAGCTGCTCTTCAGATCATCAGGCATTAGGTCCTGAAGGCTGGGGACCCTGATCCTAGAACACTCAAGTCATCCACCCAGCCACAACCACAAGGGCATCAAGAAAATAGCAATTTACAGGCCAGGCATGAGTCCTCTTTCTTATATTCCCAGCAACTAGGATGGCATAATGTCCATCAAGGTAACAAACAGTTGTCTGGTACTTTGCTGTTTACAAAGTGTTTACATAAATAATATCTAATCTTACCAAAACCCCAGGAAGTTGTTTATTGTGCCCATTTTAGAGGTAATGAAACTGCAGGACAGTGGGCTGAAGGAATCACTGCCCAAGAAGACACGTGATATTGTGATATTTCCGGGGGCTTTTTATTAATAATTGTAATAAAATTAATAGCTCCAAAGTTGAGAAGACACCCTCCAGGTGTAAAGAAAAGATGGTTAGGTCTACTGAGGCTCCTGCATGGGCTAGATTGCCTGCTAGAGCGGGGTACATGGTTCAGCCTGTTCCCGCCCCAGCTTCGACTATAGATGATGCCAGAAGTTGTAGGAGAGAGGGAGGGAGGGAGTCAGAAGCTTATATTGTTTATTCAGGGAAATGCTATGTCGGGGGCATCAATTATCAGAGGGACTAGTCAGTTACCGAATCCTCCAGTTATGATTGGCATCACTATAAAGAAAATTATTATGAACGCATGTGCGGTTACAACTACATTGTAGATCTGGTCGTCTCCGAGCAAGGTTCCAGGTTGACCTAGCTCAGCACCAATTAGCAGGCTTAGGGCTGTTCCTACTATGCCGGCTCAGGCACCAAATAGTAAGTATAAGGTACCGGTATCTTTGTGATTGGTTGAGAATAATCAGTGGTTAATGAACATGGATAGAATGGCTAAGTAAAGCATTAAACTGTAAATCTAAAGACAGAGGTTTAACTCCTCTTTTACCAGGGCCCTGTGGTGAATCCACACGTTGAATTGCGAATTCAGAGAAGCAGCTTCAATTCTGCCAGGGCTTCTCCCGCCTTTTTTTTCTCGTGGCAGGAGAAGTAGATTGAAGCCAGTTGATTAGAGTATTTAGCTGTTAACTAAAATTTCGTGAGGGTTCATTTGATGTAAGATGTGATCTTGCAATCCTTCTCAGGAATTAAGTAAACTACACTTGCTGAGGGCTTTGAAGGCTCTTGGTCTGCCTAACCTAAATTCCTACTCTAGTACTGATAGAATTGGTGTGAGTGGCAGGAGTATGGTGGATAGCACAACTATTGTTGGTAGGAGGGTTCTTTGTTTTGTAGTAGAAAATTGCCATTTTATTTTTATGCTGTTTGCGGAGGGGAATATTGTTAATGCAGTGGAGTATGTGAGTCGTGAAAAGTGAGAGCTAGCATGAGAGTAACTTAAGAGAGGGAAGCTGAATGTAAAAAATTTCCTATTGTGGTCAAGTCTTTTTCAAGTCTTAGCTTGAACTTTAAAACCCAATCCTGATCATACTTAATGTAACAACTGACTATTTGTTCTTCATTGCTGTATCGTCGTTCAGTCACCAAGTTGTGTCTGACTCTTTGCAACCCCATGGACTGCAGCACGTCAGCTTCCCTGTCTTTCACTCTCTCCTGGAGTTCACTCAAAACTCAAGTCCACTGAGTCAGTGATGCCACCCAACTATCTCATCCTCTGTTGCCCCTTCTCCTTTTGCCCTCAATCTTTCCCAGCATCAAAGTCTTTTCCAGTGAGTCAGTTCTTCACATTAGGTGGCCAAAGTGCTGGAGCTTCAGCTTCAGCATCAGCCTTTCCAGTGAGTATTCAGGGTTGATTTCCTTTGGGATTGACTGGTTTGACCTCCTTGCAGTCTAAGGGACTCTCAAGAGTCTTTACCAGCACCACAGTTCAAACTATTGTACCTGTCACTGAGTGTCAGATTTGTTTACATGAAATCCTGTTTCCACTTGCTCAGAGTTCCAACCTGGGCTCTCCTTCTGCCTTGACGCTCTGACTCACTGGTACCAGCATAGAAAAAGCTTCAGGGACAGGCATTGAAAACAGGATGGCTCTAACAGTCTTATAGCCGATCCTGATGGGATTTCCCTCCACTTCTACCTTCTGGCTCCCTCCAGTGCCACCCGCCTTGTGGTTGGTCCCTGATGACTGCAGGCACAGGGGTGGGGGTGAGAAACAGATTTAAAGATGGGGCGAGGGCCACAAGATGGAGCAGGGTCAGCTGTGCTGATGGCAAAGAGCACTGAATGTGGAGTTCAGTCTAATGGATCCTGACTCTGACACTAATTTGCTAAGTGACTTTAAGCAAGTAACTCCACTTCTCTGGCTTCAGTTTCCTCATCTATAAATCAAGGACAACATCAGATTCACAGAGAAATAAACGAGAAAATGAACTCCAATGAGACACCACGAAGGCATCCAGAACATAGTCAGCAGCAGTAGCAACATTAGTTGCTTTGTAGTGTCCAGCTCTTTGCAACCCCATGAACTGTAACCCGCCAGGCTCCTCTGTCCATGGGGATTCTCCAGGCAAGAATACTGAAGTGGATTGCCATTCCCCTTCTTCAGAGGATCTTCCTGACCCAGGGACTGAACCCAGGCTCCCGCATTGCAGTCAGATTCTTTACCATCTGAGCTACAGGGAAGATCCACACATAGTCAGATCCACAATAAATGTATCCATAGAATTCTACAGCTGTAGGCCATTGTTCCAACCCTCTTGTTTAATAAAAGGGGCTCAGAGAGGTGAAGTATAGTTCCCAAGGTAACCCAGAGGGCCGTACATAGCACAGGATGGATACTAGCTCTTCTCATGCCTGGACTCATGCTTGTCCTAAACACCATACTGTTCTGACATATGGAAGGTAAGGTTGCAGAAATCCAGATAAGAATGCATGTTTCAGGTGCAGATTTAGAGAGCTGAAAATATCAGGGTTGGATATGTGCACAAACGTGTGTGTGTGCACGCACGCACACACAGATACATCCTGGCATGCTCCTTAAGGGGGAACTTTACCATGTCATCCACTGCTATATTCAAAGGGCCTAGAACACAGTTTCAAAGTTAGTAGATCCCAGCCAATAATTTTGGCTTACCTGGTGGCTCAGACAGTAAAGAATCTGCCTGCAATGCAGGAGACCTGCGTTTGATTCCTGAATCAGGAAGATCCCCTTCCGCAAAGCAGAGCTCTCATTTGAACTCTACTCCCTCGTCCAATAGAAAGTCAGCCCTAGATTTAAGCCAGGCTCCTTGTGCCTTTGAACTTCCTATCATTTGATAAAGACCTTCTGCACAGACCTCAGTGCCTTCAACTTTCTAAAAGCTCTTAGGTTCCAAACACTTTCTCTGCACCAGTGTTAGCCTTCTCTCCTAACATCGCTTCTGGATCTGAGCCCTCAACAATTTACATGGCAACAAGTGGGATTCGATTAATTAAATAAACAGGAATTTTAAAAAATCTTCATTCATCTAAGTAGTATAAGGTACTGAGATATAGCAAAAAGTCAGTGGGAAGTTGGCCATTCTCTAAGAGAATTTAATAACAGACTTACGTTACCGGTGTTTCCCCTGATACCCAGAAAGCAACACTAATGGAACCTTGCTCTAAATTCCATCTTGTTTTTTTCTCTTTCCTTGAGGCTCTTGACAATTACACGTTGTTACAGAAGCAGGCTGGTCCCCACTCTTGAGAACAAGCACTTGAGGAATGTCTCTATAAACCCTGGCTTGTTAACCACCAGGATGTAGGATTCTTAGGATGGACAATGGAATTCAAGGAAGCCAGAAAGGAAGAGATTTCGTAGGACAGAATGGAAAGCGTCCAAAGGTTGATAAATAGAAAAGGAAGCGAAAGAGACAGTTATAATCTAAAAAGAGGAAGTAGGCTTCATCGATTCCTTCATTGATCAATGTATTTACTCAACTAGTACCTGATGAAAAATAACCATCTACAAGCCCTGTGCTTGGCACACAGAAACCTTATGAGCAAACAAAGATGCAGGTCCTTCCTAAAAAGAGATTATGCTCCAATGGAAGAGACAGATTGTGATCACACAATCACATATATAAGTTTCACTTGGGCAAGTCCTATGAAGAAGAGGATTGGTACCTCACCAAGACCTCTGGGATGCCTTTACTTGTTGGGCTAAAATCTTCACCTAAAGCCTCAGCATGCAACCTTCTCAAGAGTATTGTCTACTGATATCTCTGGAAGGAAATGCTTGGACGTTCACCCACCCTGAAGCCTACAACCAGTCATTGTCATACAGGAGTAGGGAATACAGGAGGCCCCTTCCACATCTTCCTAAAGACAGGACAGACTCTGCAGTTCAGTCCGCCCTTCAGAGCTCCTCTCTAGATCAGGCTGATCTAGATCAGGCTGAAGCCAGAACACAATGCCACCTTCCTGTGCAACAACTTCTCCATCTCTGTCTTGCTTCCTTCCTTCCCTCAATAAATCACAAGTCCCCACACATCCCTGCCTCAGGCTCTGCTTTTAGAGAACCTCATCTAAGATAACAATATTCTGAAAGTCCGTAACTAAGAGATTTGACCAAGTCAGAGGGGCTAGGGAGGGCTTTCCTGAAAAAATGACTGAGCTGAAAGAGAAGGAAGAGTCAAAATTAGCAACATGGATTGGAAGAAAGGACCTGTGGCAGACAGGTTTGCCACCTGAATCTGAATGTTTCTGATTGTCTCAAAGAAAGTTGGTGGGTCAAGAGCTCATAGCGTGAGGGGACTTGGTATGTAATGATGGGGAGACAGGTTCAGAACAGAGAAATCCCAACTAACTCCAAGGGGCAGAAACAGAAGTTACAGAGCTGCAAATTTCCATTCACTAACTCAGCCACAATAAATAGGTTTCAACAGAGGAATTCTTAGACCACTCCTCTGAGAGGGTCTTCTGGAATGTTCTGAGTGCTCTGGGTTATCTAAGGACTACGCATTATTTCCTTACAACATTCACAAAGGAACAGTGGCCTGAGGAGCAGTGAGTTCCTATGAATGAGAATGTACAAGTAGAGAGAGTTGGTACCTATCAGGGAACTTATGTATGGCATTGGGCAGGATGGTGGGATAGAAGACCCTTAATGTGATCTGATTTTAAACTTCTGAGGAAGTTATTTGAAGTGAGAGAGGCTTTGGCATCAAAGAGAACAACATGCATGAGCACCATTTTCTTGGGAGGCTTGCAAACCACCCATGGTTCTGCTTCGGAGCCTCTGGGAAGCAGTCAGGCCACCACAGTGTAGAAATAGGAGAGAAAAAGCCATGTCATTCATGCAACTATTGGGAAGGGGCTGCATGGAGCAGAGGCTTCCCTGGTAGCTCAGATGGTAAAAAATCTGCTTGCAATGCAGGAGACCCAGGTTTGATTCCTGGGTCAGGAAGATCTTCTGGAGAAGGAAATGGCTGCTGCTGCTGCTAAGTCACTTCAGTCGTGTCTGACTCTGTGTGACCCCACGGACTGCAGCCCACCAGGCTCCTCCGTCCCTGGGATTCTCCAGGCAAGAACACTTGAGTGGGTTGCCATTTCCTTCTCCAACGCATGAGAGTGAAAAGTGAAAGTGAAGTCGCTCAGTCATATCCTACTCTTAGCGACCCCATGGACTGCAGCCTACTAGGCTCCTCCATCCATGGGAGTTTCCAGGCAAGGGTACTAGAGTAGGGTGCCATTGCCTAAGGAAATGGCTACCACTCCAGTATTCTTGCCTAGAGAATTCCATGGACAGAGGAGCCTGGTGCGCTACAGTCCATGGTGTTGCAAAGAGTTGGACACAACTGAGAGACTAACACTCACTGAGTGGAGCAGGGACCGGGCCAGGCTTCCTCGCACACCCAAACCCAGGCAGCCTCTGTCCCTGATCCCTGCAGTGTTCAGTGGTGTCCAGCCACTAAGGACAGGACCGCACTGCCTTGGGGGCAATCCTCTTCTACAGACCATACTGATGCTAAACCCTTTTCTGTACCTCTTCCACTGCAAGCACAAGCATTTCTTAGTCATCTTTGCATCTCCAGAACTCGACAGAAGGCCTGACACATGGCAGTTGCTCACGAAGTCTTTTCCAACTGACTGGTTTATCCCCAGGGAGGTTCCATCCCTGCTCTGGTCTCCTGCCCCACCCCATTCATTCCTGTAGCTGTTACACCAGACAGATTCTGGGGCCTGCTCTATATGCTTTAGTCATATCTGACACTGTGACCCCATAGACTACAGCCCACCAGGTTCCTCGGTCCATGGGATTTCTCATGTCCATGGCATGGAGTAGGTTGCCATGCTCTCCTCCAGGGGATCTTCCTAACACAGGAAGCGAGCCCACATCTCTTGTGTCTCCTGCATTGGCAGGTGGATTCTTTACCATGGAGCCACCTAGAAGCCTATGTTTGGAGCATACTTTGGGGGCTTCCAAGATTTCTAAATCTCAGAAGAGACATCCTCATCTGTGACTGTCAATGGTCTCAGAAGAGGACATTAGCAGAATGTTCCAGCACAGAGTTCATGAAGAACCAGTGCAGCCCAGTCTTTACGGCTCCACCCCAGAAAATTCCATCTCAGCTTGTCCAGGTTTCAAAAGAGGGATTCTTAGACCACTCCTCTCAGAGAGTCTTCTGGAATGTTCTGAACGCTCTGGGTTATTTCAGGACACTGCATTATTTTCTCACGACTTCACTCATAATTTTTGATACAGCCTCTCCGGATTCAAAATAGCAAGACCAGGCAGCCATGCGACAAGTGTCCGTCTTTATTTTAAGACGATATAAAATGCAGAATTATGCAGTGTAACAACCCTAAAGAAACTGCCTTGCATTTGAGGTTTTCAGTACTTGGTGAATCTTCACAAATATGTGGAAGAATATTCTTCATTGTACAGAAGATTGAAGCTCAAGGCTACGTGACTTGTGCAAGCTGCTTGGTGGCAGAGTTGGGGCAAGATTCTGGGGCTCCCAGTTTCTGCTCCTGCTGTACGACTATAACACCAGAATCCAGGAGGAACTTATAGATGAACTAGTCCAATGTACACCCCTCCAGTGTGATTCAGGAGAAAAACTGAGCTAGTTCTTAAGAAAGTAATAACTGAAGCTACCTGCTGGCTCAGATGGTAAAGAATCCTCCTGCAATGTAGGAGTGCAATGTAGGAGATCCAGGTTTGATCCCTGAGATGGGAAGATCCCCTGGAGAAGGGAACAGCAACCCACTTCAGTATTCTTGCCTGGAGAATCTCATAGACAGAGGAGCCTGATAAGCTACAGTCCATGGGGTCACAAAGAGCCAGACACAACTGAGTGACTTTCACTTCACTTCGCTTCCCTGGTGGCTCAGACGGTAAAGCGTCTGCCTACAATGCAGGAGACCTAGGTTCGATTCCTGGGTCGGGAAGATCCCCTGGAGAAGGGAAGATCCCCTGGAGAAGGAAATGGCAATCCACTCCAGCACTCTTGCCTGGAAAATCCCATGGACAGAGGAGCCTGATAGGCTACAGTCCATGGGGTCGCAAACAGTCGGACATGACTGAGCAACTTTATTCATTCATTCATTCATTCACTTCACAAAGCAAGTCTAGAGTCAATTCACACGAAATAGACAGTAGGGAGACAGACAGGGTTAGAAAAAGGCAGAGTCAAATTTATCAGCCACTTCAGTGCCCTAAAGAACAAGTGAGTGTGTGCAAATGTTTCAAAGAGGAGGTAACTATCATACCTGATACTGCAAGGCTAATTGGAGTTTGTCAAATTGACAAGGGGAAGATGAGAGTGTTCCAGGCAAAGGGAAGAGTTTGGGCAAAGGCAGGCGGGCTTGTCGTAACATAGTGGGTTGGGACAACTGCAAGTGTAGCTGAGAATGGCTGATTCATGAAGATTCATCTACTGTGTTGAAGAGTTTTGCCCTTTGACCTGAAGATAACAGGTAATGGTCCAAGGATTTTGCTTTAAACTGGATGTAACATGATTGCATTCCCATTTTAGAAAGTTCACACTGGAGGATTGTTTAGAAAAGAGTACTCTCAAGAGGGAGGCCAGGTGAAAACAAAAGCAGGTGAGAAATGATTAGAGTTGGAATTAAGGGAACAACAGGGAGAGTAAAAATGTTTCAGGGGTAATTAGAAATTACTAATCCAACAATCCTACTCCTGGGCATGTATCTGGAGAAAACTTTAATTTGAAGATATATGTGTACCCCAGAGTTCACAACAGCACTATTCTTAACGGCCAAACATGGAAGCAGCCTAAATGTCCATCGACAGATAAATGGATAAGGATGATGTGGTATACATATCTGTTTTTCATACAATTGAATACTACTCAGCCATAAAAAAGAATGAAATAATGCCATTTGCCGTCACATGGATGGACCTAGAGATTATCATACTAAGTGAAGTAAGTCAAAGAAAAACAAATATATATTATTGCTTATATGTGGAATCTAAATAATAAATGAAAGAAATGAACTTATTTCCAAAACAGGCTCATAAAAACAAACATATGGTTAACAAAGAGGAAACAAGTTGGGGAAAGGGATAAAATTAGGAATTGGAGATTAGTAGGTCCATGCTCAGAGAAGGCAATGGCAACCTACTCCAGTACTCTTGCCTGGAAAATCCCGCAGATGGAGGAGCCTGGTAGGCTGCAGTCCATAGGGTCGCTAGGAGTTGGACACGACTGAGCAACTTCATTTTCATTTTTGATTTTCATTCATTGGAGAAGGAAATGGCAACCCATTCCAGTGTTCTTGCCTGAAGAAACCCAGGGACAAGGGAGCCTGGTGGGCTGCCATCTTTGGGGTCGCACAGGGTCGGACATGACTGAAGGGACTTAGCAGCAGGTCCATGCTACTATATATAAAAGAGAGAAATAAGGGTTTACCGTAAAGCACAAGGAAATATACTCAGTATCTTGTAATAAACCAGAATGGAAAAGAATATGAAAAAAAACCCATGTATATCTATGTATAACTGAATCACTTTGTTGTATATCAGAAACTAACACAACATTGTAAATCAACTGGACTTCAATCAAACATAAATGAAAAAGAAAAAAGGAATTATTAGTCTTAATGATATGGAACACAGAAGAGAGAAAAGTGACTCAAATTTCCAATGAGCAGCTTAGAAGAAAATACTATTCTATAGGGCAGAGGAGGAGCTGTCGGGGGATAGAGAACTTCCTTAGCTGAGCTAAAATATATTGAGCCGGAGATACCAGCTGGCCATCTGAGTGGAGTGGGCAGAAGGCAGCAGGAAATAGGAGTTTGGAGCCCAGGAAGGAGGGCTGGGAGGGGCCTGAGGGTTTTAAATCATTGATAGGGACTTCCCTGGTGGTCCAGCGGCTAAGACCCTACACTCCCAAGTGTTGGGGGCCTGGGTTCAATCCCTGGTCAGGAAACTAGATCCCACATGACACAACTCTTAGATGCATATAAAGATCCCGAGTGCCAAAACTAAGACCTGGCACAGCCAAATAAATGAATAAAGTCAATATACAGGTGGCAGCTGGGATCAGATGTGTGGATGAGATAATCCAGGGGACACACAGTAGCAGAAAAAGAGAACAAGGCCACGGACAGCCTTGAGGAGCAACAGCAGTTCTAGGAGTGGAGAGAAGGATGAAGATAAGTGTGCAAGGGACACAAGGATTTGACTGGAGATGAGCGGATGAGGAAGAGAGTGCAGTCACAGAGTGTGACAGGGACAGGAAGAGAGCAAGGGAACCAGCATGTACGGACTGCTGGTGAGTCCACAGCCAGGACCAGGAATCTCACCTATGTTCTCTCACTTAATGCTCCTGGAGCATCCCACGAGTGAGGTATTAGTATCCTAGCTTAACTATGATGGAAATTGTGGCCCAGAGAAGTGAAAGAACCTGCCCAGGATTACATAGCTACCAAGTGGTGAAATGGAATCAATGCCAAACCTCTCTGGCTCCAAAGTCCATAATACTCTTTTCATAGTGCAAACTGCTTCAAAAAGTCAAACAGGGCTGAAAAGAGCTGCATAAATGTGAGAAGTCAGCATCCAGCCAAGGGTGTGGCTTCACTGTGGTGAGCTGATGTGAACAGGGTTAGGTAGACAGAGACAGTGAAGCGACAGTTCTTTTTTGAGAAAACTGCCCTCACCCATTCAACAAACATTCCAAAATTATTTAACAGTCCTTCTAATGTGCCACACACTCTTCTAGACTCTGGGAATACCAAGTAACTGTTTTCAAGGAGTTTGCATTTGGGTGATCAGGGAGAGAGACACTTACCTATTATATCAAATGCACAATGCAGGGATTTCCCTGTGGTCCACTGGCTGAGACTCTGCACTCCCAATGCATGGGACCCAGACTCATCCCTAGCCAGGGAACTAGATCCCACATGCTCGGAGCCTGCATGGCACAACTAAGATCCAGCACAGCCAAAAACAAACAACAAAAACACATGTCAGACAGTAAGAAGAGCTAGGAGAGGAAATAAAGGCAGAAAAGGGTACCGTGTAAGAGGCAAGGCAAGGAGATGTGAGGTAGTCTGTCAGGTAAGGTGGCCTCTGATAAGACCTTGGAACAGATGGTTGAATGAAGCCCTTGAATGAGTAAGGCCTGCCAATGACCCAAGGCAGAAGGAACAGCAAACACAAATGTCTCAAGGCGGGATGACGCCTATATCCATCCAGGATCCATGGCTGACAAAGGAGCCAGCTGGGCTGCCCTGGAATAAGCAATGGAAGGGAAGGAGGGGAGATTGCCATGAGGCCCCAGTACACAGGACTCTGGAGACCATAGCAAGAGATCTGGGCTCCATTCTGAGCTGGGAACCCTCTGGAGCAAGAGGGGCTATCCTTCATCATCCATCCCTAAGGGAAGGATTACTGGGTCAGGGTTCCCGGGAGAATGGTGCTCCCATCCTCACCTCCTTCCTGACTGGACTGGCCGGGAGAGGGCCTGGAGTGGAAGCACACCCGTGATGAGCAGAACGGCTGGAAGACCAAGTGAGATGCTAAGAGGCCTTCCCAGCCTCTATCATCAAGGCCACTGGCCTTGGTAGAGTACAGCATTCATCAAACCCAGCACGTGCAGAGTAACCCTGGGGGAAGTCTGTATCTCAGCCCATCCTGGCCACTCAGAACTCTCTCCGGTGCATGCGTGCTAAATCACTTCAGTCATGTCCGTCTCTTTGTGACTCCTTGGACTGTAGCCCACGAGGCTCCTCTGTGCATGGGATTCTCCAGGCAAGAATACTGGAGTGGGTTGCCATGCCCTCCTCCAGGGGATCTTCCCAACCCAGGGATCAAACCCAAGTCTCTTGTGTCTCCTGTATTGACAGATGGGTTCTTTACCACTAGCATCCCTTGGGAAGCACCCCACCCAAGTTACCCAGAATCCTTTCCCAACCAGATGTAATTAGACCACAAGAACCAAAACAGAAATGGAACTATTTAAATAGCCACCACCATTAACCTCAGAGAGATGCTACGCCCCAAGATACCTTCAGAGAATTAAAGCCTGATCCTCTGATCAGTAGGTTCTCTGGGTGTGTGAACTCCATCCCTGCCCTCAAAGGCTCCTAATGCAAGGAGGTAACCACAGTGTGCAGCAGACACGCTCTGCCCAGTGCAGGGATGACCAAGGGCATCCTGCCACCAGGCCCTGAAGCTGACCACGCTCAGCCTTCTCACACACCAGGTCTCACGTGAGGGAAGCAACAGACTTGGGGGTGGCCTCAGCCCAGGTGCATGTTGTTGCTTAGTTGCTAAGTCATGTCCCACTCTTTGCAATCCCATGGACTGCATGCAGCATGCCAGGTTCCCCTGTCCTTCACTATCTCCTGGAGTTTGCTCAAACCCATGTCCATGGAATACTACTCAGCCATAAAAAGGAATGTATTTGAGTCAGTTCTAATGAGGTGGATGAACCTAGAGCCTATTTATACAGTGAAATTAGAAAGAGAAAAACAAATATCATACACTTATGCATATATATGGAATCTAGAAAGATGGTATTGATGAACCTATCTGCAGGATAAGAATGGAGATGCAGAAACAGAGCACAGACTTGTGGATACAGGGGTGGCAGGGAGGAAGGAGAAGGTGGGACAAATAGAGCAGCATGGAAACATATATTACCATATGTAAAATAGATAACCAGTGGGAATTTGCCATATAACTCAGGGAGCTCAAACAGGGGCTCTGTGATAACCTAGAGGGGTCGGATGGGGTGGGAGGGAAGTTCAAGAGGGAGAGGAATATGTATACCTATGGCTGATTCACATGGATGTATGGCAGAAACCAACACAATACTGTAAAGCAATTATCCTTCAATAAAAATAAATTTAAAAAATTTTTAATGGAGATGTTGAATCAATGAGCTGAATGGAAGAATATGTGTTACACACAGGAACGGGGTCCATCCACAGAAAGACTTAATTTGAATATGTGGCTCTTACATTTGGAATTTTAGGAATGAGGCAAGTGAGCAGCTCTGGGCCCCTCATATATTCTGGAAAGGCAGCTGCTTCTTTGGCTCCCGCCTAGGTGAGCCCTAAAAATACTGGTTCTCTTTTTCTATCCCTCTCCTCATTCCCTCTTTAATGAGGCCTTAAATTGAGCCCCTGGTTTCTGCCTTACCCCAGTCTGTGGGCTTGAGACATTTTTCTCCACATAGAGATTCTGTGTCATCATTCACTTTTCTATTCTGGGCTTCAGGCTTGCCACACGTGATGTGCAGTTTGGAAGAACACCATTAAGTGCACAGACCTCCAAGGCCAAGATCGTTGGTAATATAGTGATCTGGAGCCTGATATGATTTTATCAAAACTCTCCAAATCATTTAAGTTCCAAGCGGCTGCAAAATTCTCTTATATAGAAAGCCCTGTTTTTCCCACTCACTCAAAACGACATAGAATCTACCTGAGTCAGTTACAGATTTTGTTTCCTTTCATCATCTACATTTTTTTCCCCCAAGAGAAACATTCACTCACTTTTTTAGCTACCTGGTAGAGTCATGCTGGAAAGTGAGATGAATCATCAAGTTTCCACAGCAGCTATAGGGAACCTGAGCCAGGCAACCGGACACTGTGTATAGAAGGCTGGTAACACCCATTCTACCCAGATGGAGCTCACTTGTTTTCCATAGCATTTTAAAACTGGGCCTGGCACCATTATTCACCCTATTTATAGTTTAACATGCAACATAATATTGACTCCAGGCTCCAATAGGAATGCTTCTTTTAAATGTCAGTGGATTATTTACTATGGTAAACTAATTAGTTGCATAAAGGCTTCCCTTTGCAGGATGGGTGAGGAGGAGACTGTTAATGCTTCTTGGATTAGCATAGTACTACTGTCCTTTGAAGTTCTTTTACATTTAAGAGAGTTATTACAGGACTGCTCAACTTTGCAATGCATAGTACATCTGTTGCTGAAGTGACTGGAAGCTTTTTATTTTAACCCGAATAGGGGAACCACAACAACAGAAAAGGAAGGCCATACATCCTGAATTAAGAGAGAATCATTGCAATGTGAACACAGAGAAAAGTCAGCATTCCGTGTTCTTGACTGGAAGTTTTAATTTACACTACTTTTATGACAATTAGATCAACATGCAAAATGGATATAAATGAAAGCAGCATTGAAGATCCAATGATCCCTTAGAAATTATTACAGTGGTTGAAGGCAATTTTCTTCTTGGACATCTTAGCAATTCAGTTCAATGATGAGAGCAAATAGCAAATGAGATCTATGCTTGGGGAACTGTCATATACAAGTATGCTTCATCTTGGGAATTGGAAAGACATGATTTTCTCAGTTCTGATCACAAAGAGATTATCAATGTGAAAATATAGGTGAAGAAGTGAAGTGAAGTGAGCTCGCTCAGTCGTGTCCGACTGTTTGCGACCCCATGGACTGTAGCCCACCAGGCTCTTCCATCCATGGGTTTCTCCAGGCAAGGATACTGGAGTGGGTTGCCATTTCCTTCTCCAGGGGAACTTCCCGACCCAGGGATCGAACCCAGGTCTCCCACATCGCACGCAGGTGCTTTACCCTCTGAGCCACCGGGGAAGCCGAAAATATAGGTAATGGAACTTAAAATACAGTAAAAGAGAAATTTTTTTCAAAAAAGGAAACAAACGGTATGTATGTTTAATACTTTTCACCCAGTGTCTTATTTTTTCATAACAAGATTTTTAAGTAGGAGGTGCATTCCTGACCAAGGAAGTGACATGAACTTAAATCCTATATATGAATATCACAGATCGAAAATAGTTGTAATCAACTTCTGTATTTAAAAACCATACTGGGACTTCCCTTGTGGTCCAGAGGCTGAGAGACTGTACTCCTGATGCAAGGGGCCAGAGTTCAACCCCTGGGTCAGGGGAGTAGGTCCCATATGCTGCAACTTAGAGTTCTCATGCTGAATCTAAAGATCTCTCATTCTACAACTAAAGATCCCACATGATGCAACTAAGACCCAGCACAGCCAAATGAATGAATATTTCTAAAAATAAATAAAATAAAAATCTTATTAGTGACTCTCAAGTTTTCTCTGTACATGCCTGGCTCTAAATACATCACATGAATTGTGATTGGATCATCACAGCAACCCAGGGAGATAATTACTGATATTCCTTCCATTTTAAACATGAGGAAATTCAGGCCAAAAACCTGAAATGACTTGCCCCAGCACAATGGCCTAATGAGGCTGGAATATGATAAGAGCAGACCCACTGGAGAAGACCCTGAGGCTGGGAAAGATTGAAGGTAGAAGAAGAGGATGACAGAGGATGAGATGGTTGGATGGCATCGCTGACTCAATGGACATGAGTTTGAGCAAACTCAGGGAGATAGGAAGGACAGGGAAGGGTGGTGTGCTGCAGTCCTTGGGGTCACAAAGAGTTGGACTCGACTGAGTGACTGAACAATGATAAGGGAAAGGCTCTCAAACTGTGATCTGGGGACCTCTGCAGGTACCTGTGACCTTCTGAGGGGGTTCATGAGGTCAAAACTATTTTTATAATGAAGTGATAGTGAAAGTGAAGTCAAAGTGTTATATGCTCAGTCACTACTGACTCTCTGTGACCCCATAGACTGTAACCCACCAAGCTCCACCGTCCATGGGATTTCCCAAGCAAGAATACTGGAGTGGGTAGCCTTTCCTTCTCAAGGGACCTTCCCAACCCAGGGATTGAACCCAGGTCTCCTGCGCTGCAGGCAGATTCTTTACCATCTGAGCCCTCAAGGAAGCCTGATTTTTATAATAACGTTATTATTTGCGTTTTTACTCTCACCCTTTCACAGGTACACAATGAAGTTTTCCACATGCCACACAATGTGTGACATCTCAATAGATTATGTCCAGATATGAGAATCCAGCTGGCTTCTATCAAGCCAGACATCCAGGAGATATGTAAACATAAAGCAATGCCACTCCTTACTGAATTTTAGTTTTGCTTTGAAAAATGTACTTATTTTCATTAAAATTATGTTATTTATGTTAATATATAATGGGTTTTTAGAACTAACAAGACCTTTTAGAACTAACACCCAGAAAAGATGTCTTTTTATTATAGGGGACTGGAATGCAAAAGTAGGAAGTCAAGAAACATCCAGAGTAACAGGCAAGTTTGGCCTTGGAATACGGAATAAAGCAGGGCAAAGGCTAATAGAGTTTTGCCAAGAGAACACACTGGTCATAGCAAACACCCTCTTCCAACAACACAAAAGAAGACTCTACACGTGGACTTCACCAGATGGTCAACACGAAAATCAGATTGATTATATTCTTTGCAGCCAAAGATAGAAAAGCTCTATACAGTCAGCAAAAACAAGACCGGGGAGCTGACTGTGGCTCAGATCATGAACTCCTTATTGCCAAATTTGGACTTAAATTGAAGAAAGTAGGGAAAACCACTAGACCATTCAGGTATGACCTAAATCAAATCCCTTATGATTATACAGTGGAAGTGAGAAATAGATTTAAGGGACTAGATCTGATAGATAGAGTGCCTGATGAACTATAGACGGAGGTTTGTGACATTGTACAGGAGATAGGGATCAAGACCATCCCCATGGAAAAGAAATGCAAAAAGCAAAATGGCTGTCTGAGGAGGCCTTAAAAATAGCTGTGAAAAGAAGAGAAGTGAAAAGCAAAGGAGAAAGGGAAAGATACTCCCATTTGAATGCAGAGTTCTAAAGAACAGCAAGGAGGGATAAGAAAGCCTTCCTCAGCATTCAATGCAAAGAAATAGAGGAAAACAACAGAATGGGAAAGACTAGAGATCTCTTCAAGAAAATTAGAGATACCAATGGAACATTTCATGCAAAGATGGGCTCGATAAAGGACAGAAATGGTATAGACCTAACAGAAGCAGAAGATATTAAGAAGAGGTGGCAAGAATACACAGAAGAACTGTACAAAAAGATCTTCATGACCCAGATAATCACGATGGTGTGATCCCTCACCTAGAGCCAGACATCCTGGAATGTGAAGTCAAGTGGACCTTAGGAAGCATCTCTATGAACAAAACTAGTGGAAGTGATGGAATTCCAGTTGACCTATTTCAAATCCTAAAAGATGATGCTGTGAAAGTGCTGCAATCAATATGCCAGCAAATTTGGAAAACTCAGCAGTGGCCACAGGACTGGAAAAGGTCAGTTTTCATTCCAATCCCAAAGAAAGGCAAAGAATGCTCAAGCTACCGCACAATTGCATTCATCTCACATGCTAGTAAAGTAATGCTCAAAATTCTCCAAGCCAGGCTTCAGCAATACGTGAACCATGAACTTCCAGGTGTTCATTTCAAGCTGGTTTTAGAAAAGGCAGAGGAACCAGAGATCAAATTGCCAACATCTGCTGGATCATCGAAAAAGCAGGAGAGTTCCAGAAAAAACATCTATTTCTGCTTTATTGACTATGCCAAAGCCTTTGACTGTGTGGATCACAATAAACTGTGCAAAATTCTGAAAGAGATGGGAATACCAGACCACCTGACCTGCCTCTTGAGAAACCTATATGCAGGTCAGAAAGCAACAGTTAGAACTGGAAATGGAACAACAGACTGGTTCCAAATAGGGAAAGGAGTAGGTCAAGGCTGTTTATTGTCACCCTGCTTATTTAATTTCTATGCAGAGTACATCGTGAAAAACGCTGGGCTGGAAGAAACACAAGCTGGAATCAAGATTGCCAGGAGAAATATCAACAACCTCAGATATGCAGATGACACCACCCTTATGGCAGAAATTGAAGAGAAACTAAAAAGCCTCTTGATGAAAGTGAAAGTGGAGAGTGAAAAAGTTGGCTTAAAGCTCAACATTCAGAAAATGAAGATTATGGCATCTGGTCCCATCACTTCATGGGAAATAGATGGAAAACAGTGGAAACAGTGTCAGACTTTATATTTTTGGGCTCCAAAATCATGGCAGATGGTGACTGCAGCCATGAAATTAAAAGACGCTTAGTCCTTGGAAGGAAAGTTATGACCAACCTAGATAGTATATTCAAAGCAGAGACATTACTTTGCCAACAAAGGTCCATCTAGTCAAGGCTATGGTTTTCCTAGTTGTCATGTATAGATGAGAGTTGGACTGTGAAGAAGGCTGAGTGCCGAAGAATTGATGCTTTTGAGCTGTGGTGTTAGAGAAGACTCTTGAGAATCCCTTGGACTGCAAGGAGATCCAACCAGTCCATTCTAAAGGTGATCAGTCCTGGGTGTTCACTGGAAGGACTGATGCTAATGCTGAAAACTCCAATACTTTGGCCCCCTCACGTGAAGAGTTGACTCACTGGAAAAGCCCCTGATGGTGGGAGGGATTGGGGGCAGGAGGAGAAGGGGATGACAGAGGATGAGATGGCTGGATGGCATCACCAACTCGATGGACATGAGTTTGAGTAAACTCCGGGAGTTGGTGATGGACAGGGAGGCCTGGCATGCTGCAATTCATGGGGTCCCTAAGAGCAGACAGCCTGAGCGACTGAACTGAACTGATAATGGGTTTATTATTCTTATTTTTAAATGAATTAATAAATAAATGTTTACATTTTCCTGGATTTAATTTGTAATGTAGTAAATATCCATATATGAACAAAAAGCTCCTTGGGCTCCTCAATAATTTATAAGAATTTAAAAGAGTCCTAAGAAAAATAAATACATAAATAAGAGAGTCCTAAGAGCAAAGAGCTTGAAAGCAACTAAAGTACAGTCTTTCATATCCTATACAATGAGTATCAATATATAACATACATTTTTTAAAAAATCACACATATTGATGACAGATGAGGTTGTGATAACATGTCAGGATCTGTATGTTGCCCAAAAATCTTGATGGAGAAACAAATATACAAATAAAAAGCAACCTAAGTTCCAAACAGGGGCTCTATGACAGGCTTAATGGTGGGATGGGAAAGGAGGTTTGGGAGAGAGGGGACATGGGTGTATCTATGCCTGATTCTTGTTGATGTATGACAGAACACCACAAAATTCTATAAAGCAATTATCCTTCAATTAAAAAATTTTTTTAATTTTTAATCAACCTAAGGTCCAAAATTTTTCAACATCTAAATATTTTGACTTTGGAGTTGAGATTTAAAATTTTAATCTAAATGTGTCTTTGGTTTGGGGTGTTTTTTTTTCTTTTGTGGCCCCTACACTTAGAAACCCTGGAAGAAGCCTCTTTATGAAAAATAGTAAAAAAATAATGAATATTTGGTATGAATGTTTTTCCAGTAGTCATGTATGGATATGTGAGAGTTGGACTAAGAAGCCTAAGTGCCGATGAATTAATGCTTTCAAACTGTGGTGCTGGAGAAGACACTTGAGAGTCCCTTGGACATCAAAGAGATCAAACCAGTCAATCCTAAAGTAAATCAACCCTGGATATTCATTGGAAGGACTGATGCTGAAGCTCTAACACTTTGGCCACCTGATGCAAAGAGTTGACTCATTGGAAAAGACCCTGATGCTGGGAAAGAGTGAAGACGAGAAGAGAAAGGGGCAACAGAAGATAAGATGGCTGAATGGCATCAATGACTCAATGGACATGAGTTTGAGCAAATTCAGGGAGATGGTGAAGGACTGGGAAGAATGGCATACTGGAGTCCATGGGATGGTAAAGAGTCCAACATGACTGAGCGACTGAACAATATGAATGTTAGGTGAAGCGCACTGACTGACACCGCCCACCCTGGACAGGCACCATAGTAACCATTTACAGGAGTTATCTTATAACAGGAGGTCCTGGTAAGGAACACGGAACTAATAAGCCATCACCTGTCAGGAGAGTTGGGAAAGGTCAAAATGAGATGCCACGTGTCCTACCACCTCCCAGAATCCTTCTCCCTGGCATGCATCTTGGCCTGAGCAATGTGTGCACCATCAGGAAGGATTCAAAGTCAGAATGATTGGCCAGAGAAAACTCAGAAACTAATCCCATCACCATAAAACCCGAGACTGCAAGCCACAAGGCAAAGCAGTTCTCCTTGGTTCCCTGGCCCTACACCTCTCCACCCAGGTGCCCTTACTCAATAAAGTCTCTTGCTTTGTCAGCATGCGTGTCTCCTCAGACAATTCATTTCCAAGCATTAGACAAGAGCGAACTCTTAGGCCCTAGAAGGGGTCCCTCATGCCACAATATTAAGTAAGAGTAAGCAAGTTGTATCACTCATTATCAGAGAAATGCAAATCAAAACCACAGTGAGGTACCATCTCACAACTGTCAGAATGGCTGCTTTTCAAAAGTCTACAAACAATAAATGCTGGAGAGGGTGTGGAGAAAAGGGAACCCTCATACAGTCCTGGTGGGAATGCAAACTAGTACAGCCACTATGGAGAACAGTGTGGAGATTCCTTAAAACACTGGAAATAGAACTGCCTTATGACCCAGCAATCCCACTGCTGGGCATACACACTGAGGAAACCAGAATTGAAAGAGACACGTGTACCTCAATGTTCATCACAGCACTGTTTGTAATAGCCAGGACATGGAAGCAACCTAGATGTCCATCAGCAGACGAATGGATAAGGAAGCTGTGGTACATATACACAATGGAATATCACTCAGCTATTAAAATGAATGCATTTGAATCAGTTCTAATGAGGTGGATGAAACTGAAGCCTATTATACAGAATGAAGTCAGAAAGAAAAATACCAATACAGTATATTAACACATATATATGAATTTAGAGTGAAAAAGTTGGCTTAAAGCTCAACATTCAGAAAATGAAGATCATGGCATCCGGTCCCATCACTTCATGGGAAATAGATGGGGAAACAGTGGAAACAGTGTCAGACTTTATTTTTTGGACTCCAAAATCACTGCAGATGGTGACTGCAGCCATGAAATTAAAAGACGCTTACTCTTTGGAAGAAAAGTTATGACCAACATAGATAGTGTGTTCAAAAGCAGAGACATTACTCTGCCAACTAAGGTCCGTCTAATCAAGGCTATGGTTTTTCCTGTGGTCATATATGGATGTGAGAGTTGGACTGTGAAGAAGGCTGAGCACCGAAGAACTGATGCTTTTGAACTGTGGTGTTGGAGAAGACTCTTGAGAATCCCTTGGACTGCAAGGAGATCCAACCAGTCCATTCTGAAGGAGATCAACCCTGGGATTTCTTTGGAAGGAATGATGCTAAACCTGAAACTCCAGTACTTTGGCCACTTCATGAGAAGAGTTGACTCACTGGAAAGACTCTGATGCTGGGAGGGACTGGGGGCAGGAGGAGAAGGGGATGACCAAGGATGAGATGGCTGGATGGCATCACGGACTCAATGGACGTGAGTCTGAGTGAACTCTAGGAGATGATGATGGACAGGGAAGACTGGTGTGCTGTGATTCATGGAGTTGCAAAGAGTCAGACACGACTGAGCGACTGAACTGAACTGATGAATTTAGAAAGATGGTAACGATAACCCTATATATGAGACATCAAAAGAGACACAGATGTAAAGAACAGACTTTTAGACTCTCTGGGAGGAGGCAAAGGTGGGGTGATTTGAGAGAATAGCATTGAAACATGTATATTATCATATGTAAAACAGATCGTCAGTCCAGGTTTGATGCATGAGACAGGGTGCTCAGGGCTGGTGCACTGGGATGACCCTGAGGGATGGGATAGGGAGGGAGGTGGGAGGGAGGGTCAGGATTCGAAACACATGTACACCCATGGCTGATTCATGTCAATGTATAGCAAAAACCACCATAATATTGTAATTAGCCTCCAATTAAAATAAATTTTTAAAAATAAATAAATAAATAAAGGACTTGTTACCAAGGAAAAAAAAAAGGATTTTTAGAAGTATGAAAAATTGTACTGTTATCTATCATGCACTGACATGATTATGAGATAGAACATAAGGTTATACATGCTGACTAGCATCAAGAATAGTACTTAATGTGAAAAATTATAATTGACACATATTCAAATTTAATTAAAAAGAGAAGAAATTGTATCATACGTAACGAACTGCAGGAAAATTAGGTATTTTATCTAAAAAGAAAACAGAGCATAACTGAATCCAGATAATGTACTACAGCCAAGGCATTAATTCTCTATATTGATTAAAATAAAGATATAATCCCTAAAAAAAAAAAAGCAAGTTGCAATTTTTAGAAAACTAATACATACCACAAATATCAGAAAATTCAAAAAAATGATATATTTTCATTAATTAATGCCTAACCCATCTCTAATAATATTCTTCACAAGGTTTTGATTATACATTCTCCTGTGACTAATATTTTCTATGCAAAAGAATGGAAATAATTTATTACTATTCTTTTGCATAGTTGATCAGAAGTTTTTAATGATAATTTATGGGGAAAGATTTTGGTTTCATTTTCAGGACTGTGGTTAAATTTAGGAAAATCTTTATCAGGTTTCTTATTTGCATGGTGAGATTTGGTGGACTTTCAATTTCCTTTTGTAGGAATGATCTATATTATATAACCTTTGAAATTTGTAGGTGGGTGTGTGGGACACCTCGGGTCCATGTCACACCTTGTGAGTCCATGTATTTCTTCCTGCTGTTGCTATGAGTTAACTGAGGGCACGGTTGTTGTGTATTGCTTGCTTTTTGTCTAGGTTTCTCTGCCTCAGCTGGGTCTCCTGAAAGAACTTGTTCAAACGTCTGCCTCACACCTAACCCTGAAACGCTTTGTTGCAGGAAAAAGCCAATCCTTACTCCTCAGTGGAACAGTTTCTTTGACTTGCTTTCCCTTGCATTTGTTATTATAATCAATCATGCAGAATGGCCTGCCTCAGAGAATCCTGCCCTTCTGCCTGGTAAGCTAAGGTGCCTTTGTTCAGAACCATGTCCACCTGTAGATGGCAGGAAGGCAGAAATGAACACATCCCCATGCCCGAGGCTTGCCATTCTAGGTAATATTTGTAAGTTTAGTGGCCTTTTCACTTTGTTTCCTTATCTCCCCCCCGATCTATAAATTTGACATAGGTAAGTCAGCCGAGCAGCTATTAACCACACAATACTACCAACTAAACTCATCAACACAAATCTCTAATTCAACTTCCCCTTAGCCAGATCCCAATACTGCACACAACCCCTCCAAAGTCACGTGACTGTGAGGGACTTTAGATCCAGAGCCAGAGGAAAAAAAAAAACAGTATCATTATGAATTGCACTTAAAATACCTTATTTTTTGCAAATTTTACAACATATGACCACATAAGTACATCCCCTAGGGCCCTCCTAGGATCTCAGAGGAGCAGAAGCAGGTCCTTGAAGCTTAAGCTTCAATAGCTTCATGGCAAATCCCCCTCTAGGTAAGGGTTGCCTCCATAATCAAACACTCCCACAGTCTGGAGCCACACTGCCCTAGGAGAGCATCCCAGCTTCACAGCTTAATAACTGTAAGATCTTGGATAAAGTTTTTAACCTCTGCAATTCCCTCCACTCACCTGTATAATGGAGAACACAAGAGTACCTACCTCATAGCATTATGAGGATTCAATGACTGGCACACCAAGTATTCAGTCAATATCAGCTGTTGTCTCTGTTTAACGATGGAGTGCAAAGGCACCAGCTTACCTTTCATTATGGAGGGACTTTGCTTCCTTGCCCCCACCCACTTAGCAGATAAACTCCAAATGCTCTGGAGAAAGAAATGGGAACCTACTCTAGTCTTCTTGCCTCAGAAATCCCATAAACAGAGGAACCCCAAGGGCTACAGTCCATGGGGTTGCAAATAGCAACTTCAAATGCTCAGTTTGCATATGGATGGGACTCTTCAACCCCCTCATCTTGCTGCTGAAATCAGCGATCTCATTACAGTGACATCTCCAGAGAACAGTCACTAAAGAAGTTTTCAAAGATCCAGGTTCCCCACATCAGCTGTTTTTCTCCAGGTACCGCAAAAACAAAGGCTCTCTGTGCCCTCCTGAGGGGGAAGACTCAGCTTAATGAGCCAGTGGTTGGCAGATTACACATGGTAAATTCACTCCAGGTTTCCTAGCTCTTTAAATTCTTTCCTCTATCTGCTTACAAAAGATTTTTAGCTGATCAGTTTCATTTGATGGGAGCTGCTATTGAAAACAGCTTTTGGGTCAACTAATCAAGCTAACAAACTGCCAACAGCCATTTGATCGTAGAGAAGACAAGGGAATTCCAAAACAACATGATGTTGAGAAAGACTGAGGGCAGGATGAGATGGTTGGATGGCCTCACTGACTCAATAGACATGAGTTTGAGGAAACTCAAGGAGATAGTGAAGAACAGGGAAGCCTGGTGTGCTGCAGTTCATGGGGTTGCAAAGAATCGGACAGGACTTAGTGACTGAACAATAAGAAGCCACCCTATTGCCCACCCTGTAGCATCCTACCCAGTCACCTAATGCCACCCTTCCAGTAGTGATTTTCTCTGTCTTGTAGCTATAAAAATGGCTACTAGCCTGGGAAAGGGTTCGGCTCTCCCTTGAGCTGACCAGCTACTTCTAACAGCGTATCCTACTCTAATAAATTTTATTCTCCCCTCATTTGGCCTCATGTCTGGACGTTCTTTTCCAACCTGGCACAGACCATGACACCTTCCCCCTTGGCACACGAGCTGGGCTGCTTTGACTGGCAAGGGAGGCTCACTGCATACCTGGGGTTCCAGCTACCTCCTCACTCCTTCAGTCACCCTCCACTTCCTTTTCTAATTCTTCCTGTAACACACTGTTGTTCAATTTGGTTGGTGGCAAGCAGAACTTTTAAATAGAACAAAAACAGCAGACACTCTGCATACAATAAAAGTAAATATTGTTTCGTGATATCTTTGTTTCAGTCATTTTGAGAGGGCTGGGTGTGGGTATGTAATGTGTGTGCGTGTGCTGGATCATGATATAAAGTATATTTCTTATAAGGGCTATGGCCAAAAACATTAGAAAGCCACTTGTGCAAAAGACGTGATAAAGCTGTAACTTCAACTAAAGTAATTCAGCAACTTACACCAACTATGAATTTTGTTTTGGGTGACCTCAACCATCTAGCTTCAGGTGGTTAAGACTTCTTTTAGTTGAGGTTTTATCAAGTAAAGGGGGTGCAATCTTCAGCTGAGGGTTTGGATACTGAGGCTTATTATTCATTCTCTTTCTCTAGGTTTTTAGTGCTGTTAGAAAAAAGCATTCTACCCCACTACTCGAGTTCTCATGACTTCATAATGTTCTGTGTCTACAGTAATGGAGTTCCCTAAATCTCGCCTTCAGTGAGTGCTTCATTACAGGTGACAATGTACAATAATTCAAAGAGTATTTGCCACTTTAGATCCAAGGGTTGTCAGAATCCCATGACTAATACAAATGGAATCTTCACTGCCCTACGCCCAGCTTCAGTTTTTCCCATCTAAGGATCTGTTATCTGCATCACACTTCTCATTATCAGTTTATCAATTGATTTCAAGCAAAAATATAAAACACACAAAAAAACATAAAAACAAAACTCTGAATACATTGAGAATACTGCTAGTCAGGTGGCACTGTGATAAAGAATCCACCTGCGATTCAGGAGACCCGGATTTAATCCCTGGGTCAGGAAGATCCCCCTGAAGGAGGGCATGGCAACCCATCCAGTATTTTTGCCTAGAGAGTCCCATGGACAGAAGAACCTGTCGGGCTACAATCCATGGGGTTGCAAAGAGTCGGACACAACTGCACAACTAACGCTTTCACTTTAGATATACCAGAATTTGGTTCATTAATAATGAGAACCTTTCCTTTGTCTCATCTCTTGATTCAAGATGTTTCTATGAGGTGGATAATATGAACGCACTTATTTCAAAGAGAGGGAGGGATGTGAGATACTGAAAAGGCAGCCTGGCCAGGTCACACTGCAAACCTCTGGGGCTTCCAAGTCTAGAACCGAGGCCGTGGCTGCTAATTCCTGGTTTGCTGATGAAGACACATGAATGATCACTTTTATAGATTTTATGACTCCTTTGTAAGTACCAGTCATTTTAAATTCAAAGAAGGTTTCTAATTCCGGCCATCAACTGGACGCCTTGGACATTCTTGCTGGAGCATTAGTATGAGTGGATGGCCTTCACATCAGACTATGACATCTATTAATAGTTGTTTGTGGATCTTTCTCTGGACAGAAGCAGGTAAATATTTCAGGTTTAACTTGCAATACTCAGAGATGGGTGCTTGCTCATCTGGAAATGAAAGTATTTTCTTTATTTTATGTCTCTCATTTTCACCCAAATAAGACAATTTTGAGTAACTCCAGGGACCCCCCCCTTCTTAGCCTTTAGGTTTCATTACAATTTTCTTGAGTCTGGAGAAGAGTCCTTAAATAAGGCAGATGGCTACAGATTGATATCTGAGTATGAGTTAACATCAAGTATGTTTTGACTTGCAGTAGGATTTGCTGGTTGGAGAAGGTAATGGCAATCCACTCCAGTACTCTTGCCTGGAAAATCCCATGGATGGAGGAGCCTGGTGGGCTGCAGTCCATGAGGTCATGAAGAGTAGGACACTTACTGAGCAACTTCACTTTCACTTTTCACTTTCATATGCATTGGAAAAGGAAATGGCAACCCACTCCAGTATTCTTGCCTGGAGAATCCCAGGGATGGCAGAGCCTGGTGGGCTGCCATCTATGGGTCGCCCAGAGTTGGACATGACTGAAGCGACTTAGCAGCAGCAGGATTTGCTAGTTATCATGTTGTGGAAGAAACTTATAAACTTCTGAGGATCAGATCTTGCTTGAAGAGGAGTGGCTTAAATCAGTGTTTATAGTGTTTCTTCATGTGTGTGAATTTAATCTTCTGAACCACCAATATTTTCTAACTGGTTTCCCCTTGTGATTATGTTATAGGCTTGATATCATTTTATATTATTGGCATTTCCCAGACCCACCTGAAACACACCTCCTCTCCCAGTTGGATTACAAACTCCTAAAGGCAGAGCCTGTAACTTAAACTTTTATTTCTCTAAAATATCTGGTCCAATGTACACACTGCTATATTGAAAATGGATTAACCAACAAATACCTACTGTATAGCACATGGAATTCTGCTCAGTGTCATATGGCACTCTCAATGGGAGGGGAGTTAGGGGAGAAGGGATATATAAATATGTATGTCTGAGTCCCTTCACTGTTCATCTGAAACAATCACAACATTGTTAATCAGTTATGTGTGTGTATGTGTGTTCGATTGTTCAGCCGTGTTTGACTCCTTGAGACCCCATGTACTATAACCTGCCAGGCTCTTCTGTCCATGGAATTTTCCAAGCAAGAATTCTGGAGTGGGTTACCATTCCCTTTCTCCAGGGGATCTTCCTGACCCAGGGATTGAACCCATTTCTCCTGCATTGCAGGCAGATTCTTTACCACTGAGCCACCAGGATTCCCTGTTAATCAGCTATACTCCAATATAAAATAAAAAGTTTTAATAAAAATAAAATATCTGAGCTAGTACCTTGCATTAAGTGGGTGCTCAATAAATATTGATCATTGATTGAACCCGCAGAACCTGGAAATGTGGAGGAGATGCCAAGCAATGGGAGAAGTAAGCAAAGCCATGAGCAGAGCACCCAGAGGGTTCCAGCACATCAGTCACAAGCCATCAGTCACCCCACTGAGGGCGACCCTTGCTCCTCTCTTGAAGAGAATGACTTGGTCTTTGCGTGTTTGGGCTTCGTCTCCCACCCCTTCTAATTTCATCTGAGATATCTGATTGGCCACTCCACTGTTTGTTCTGCTCACCCCTCCTCCTGCCTCTTCTGTCTCACTCCCAGACTAATAGGGTGGAAAAGTCACCTAAAGGAAATACACAACATGTATTTGTGTATTTCTGTAACTATTTCATGTATCTGTAACTACTGGGCCCATGCTCCACAATAAGAGAATCCGCTGCAATGAGAAGTCCACAAACTGCAACTAGAGTAACCCTCACTTGCTACAACCAGAGAAAGCCTAAAGGCAGCAAAGACAACTGAGTATAGTCAAAAATAAATAAATAAAATTTTAATGTTACCTATTTTAAAAAGGAAATATACACATATGATTGTCACACACACAAGGGGCATAACACTCAGAAAAGGCAGGCCAGGTCCCAAGAGGCACCACCTACTGCCCCCAGTCACTGATGCTCGTTTCTAAACTGGAGCTTGGACAAGAAAAACCTCAGCCCAGCCATTCAAGGATGTCTGTGATATTGTGATTCATAATAAGAAATATGAACATGGTCTTCATCCTCATTTCTGGCACAGAACTCCTGAAATCCTTGGAAACGGTCTTTTGTGATGTCAACGAGGTGAGTTTTAGAAAGCTCCCCCAAAAAAATAGAAAGCCCCTAAGACTGGGGGCATTGACAGTGAGCCAATCATATGATTCAATGATCAGAACTTCCAGTCCCATCCCACTGACCTCCAGGGAGAGGAAAGAGGCTAGAGACTGAGCTTAATGGCCAGTGATGTAATCAACCATGCCATAAAACTCTGAAAGGATGGGGTTCTTCTGGCCTGGTGAACGTGTGAAGATCTGGAGAGAGGTGGACTCAGAGAGGGCATGGAAGCTCCATGCCCCCTCCCCATGCCCTTCCCTGTGCATCTCTTTCTTCTGGCTGTTCCTAAGTTATGTTTCTTTATAATAGACCAGTAATCTAGTAAGACGTTTCTCTTGCTTTTGTCAGTTGTCTAGGAAATTAATTGAACCCAAGGAGGAGGTCATGGAAACCTCCAATCTGCAGCAAGTAGGTCAGAAGCACAGGTGACAAACTGGATGTACGATTTTTTTCTGAAGGGGCTGGTGTGGGGAGGGGTCTATTTCAGGACTGAGCTCTTAACATGTGGAATCTGATGCTGTCTCCAAGTATATAGTTTCAGGATTGAGTTGACTTGTAGGACCACCAGCTGGTATGAAAGGCTTGCTTGGATGTATGGGGAACCCTCCCTACCCCTTGTCACCACGTTGGAATTAGGGGCAAAATGGCTAATGTTCTAAAAAGGTAAAAGGCTGTCCCCGTATTTGGCCTGATTTAGAAAAGATCTGAAGAACAAATTATGTTTGAGACCAACCCTAGATTTAATTCCAATACACAGATGGACCAGTGAACCTCAGTTCAGTTCAGTTGCTCAGTCCTGTCCGACTCTTTGCGACCCCACAGACTGCAGCACATCAGGCTTCCGTGTCCATCATCAACTTTTGGAACTTACTCAAACTCATGTCCATCGAGTTGCTGATGCCATCCAACCATCTCATCCTCTGTCCTCCCCTACTCCTGCCTTCAATCTTCCCTAGCATCAGGGTCTTTTCCAATGAGTCAGTTCTTTGCATCAGGTGGCCAAAGGATTAGAGTTTCAGCTTCAGTCCTTCCAATAAATGTTCAGGACTGATTTCCTTTAAGATTGACTGGACTGCAAGGATCTCCTTGCAGTCCAAGGGTCTCTCAAGAGTCTTCTCCAACACCACAGTTCAAAAGCATCAATTCTTTGGTCCTCTGCTTTCTTTACAGTCCAACTCTCACATCCATACATGACTACTGGAAAAACTATAGCTTTGACTAGACGGACCTTTGTTGGCAAAGTAATGTCTCTGCTTTTAATACGCCGTCTAGGTTGATCATAGCTTTTCTTCCAAGGATAAAGTGTCTTTTAATTTCATGGCTGCAATCACCATCTACAGTGATTTTGGAGGCCCCCAAAAAATAAAGACTTTCACTGTTTCCATTGTTTCTCCATCTATTTGCCATGAAGTGATGGGACCAGATACCATGATCTTCGCTTTTTGAATGTCGAGTTTTAAGCCAACTTTTTCACTCTCTTCTTTCATCAAGAAGCTCTTTAATCCTTCTTCACTTTCTGCCATAAGGGTGGTGTCATCTGAATATCTGAGGTTATTGATATTTCTCCTGGCAATCTTGATTCCAGCTTGTGCTTCATCCAACCCAGCATTTCACATGATGTACTCTACATATAAGTTAAATAAGCAGGGTGACGATATACAGCCTTCATGTACTCCATTCCCAATTTGGAACCAGTCCATTGTTCCATGTCCAGTTCTAACTGTTGCTTCTTGACCTGCATACAGATTGCTCAGGAGGCAGGTAAGGTGGTCTGGTATTCCCATCTCTTTAAGAATTTTCCAGTTTGTTGTGATCCACACGATCAAAGAATTTAGCATAGTCAATAAAGCAGAAATAGATGTTTTTCTGGAACTCTCTTGCTTTTTTGATGGTTCAACAGATGCTGGCAATTTGATCTCTGATTCCTCTGCCTTTTTCTACATCCAATTTGAACATCTAGAGTTCTTAGTTCACATACTGTTGACACCTTCCTTGGAGAATTTTGAGTATTACTTTGCTAGCATGTGAAATGAGTGCAATTGTACGGTAGTTTGAACATTCTTTAGCATTGCCCTTCTTTGTGACTGAAATGAAAACTGACCTTTCCCCATCCTGTGACCACTGCTGAGTTTTCCAAGTTTGCTGGCATACTGAGTGCAGCACTTTCACAGCACCATCTTTTAGGATTTAAAATAGCTCAACTGGAATTCCACCACCTTCACTAACTTTGTTCATAGTGATGCTTCCTAAGGCCCACTTGACTTTGCATTCCAGGATGTCTGGCTCTAGGTGAGTGATCACACCATGTGGTTATCTGGCTCATGAAGATCTTTTTGCATAGTTCTTCTGTGTATTCTTGCCACTTCTTCTTAATATCTTCTTCTGTTAGGTCCCTGCCATTTCTGTCCTTCATTGTGCCCATCTTTGCATGGAATGTTCCCTTGGTATCTCTAATTTTCTCGAAGAGATCTCTTGTCTTTCTCATTTGATTGTTTTCCCCTATTTCTTTACACTGATCACTGAGGAAGGCTTTCTTTTCTCTCTTTGCTATTTGGAACTCTGTACTCAAATGGGTATATCTTTCCTTTTCTCCTTGCCTTTAGTTTCTCTTCTTTTCTCAGCTATTTGAAAGGCCTCCTCAGACAACCATCTTGCCTTTTTGCATTTCTTTTCTTGGGGATGGTCTGGATCACTGCCTCCTGTACAATGACACTAACCTCCATCCATAGTTCTTCAGACACTCTATCAGATCTAATCCCTTGAATCTGTTTGTCACTTCCACTGTATAATCATAAGGGATTTGATTTAGGTAATACCTGAATGGTCTAGTGGTTTTCCCTACTTTGTGCAATTTAAATCTGAATTTTGCAACAACAAGTTCATGACCTGAGCCACAGTCAGCTCCTGGCCTTGTTTTTGCTGACTGTATAGAGCTTCTCCATCTTCAGCTGCAAAGAATATAATCAACTTGATTTCAGTATTGACCATCTGGTGATGTCCCTGTGTAGAGTCTTCTTGTGTTGTTGGAAGTGGGTGTTTGCTATGACCAGTACATTCTCTTGGAAAAACTCTATTAGACTTTGCCCTGCTTCATTTTGTACTCCAGGGCCAAATTTGTTTGTTACTCCAGGTATCTCTTGACTTCCTACTTTTGCATTCCAGTCCCCTATGATGAAAAGGACATTTTGGGGGTGTTAGTCCTAGAAGGCCTTATAGGTCTTCATAGAACTGTTCAGTTTCAGCTTCTTTAGCATTACTGGTTGGAGCATAGACTTGGATTACCATAATATTGAATGGTTTGTCTTGGAAATGAACAGAGATCATTCTGTCATTTTTTGAGATTGCATCCAAGTACTGCATTTCAGACTCTTTTGTTGACTATGAGGGTTACTCCATTTCTTCTAAGGGATTCTTGCTCACATTAGTAGATACAATGGTCATCTGAATTAAATTCACCCATTCCGGTCCATTTTAGTTCACTGATTCCTAAAATGTTGATGTTCACTCTTGCCATCTCCTGTTTGACCACTTCCAATTCACCTTGATTCACAGACATTCCAAGTTCCTGTGCAATATTGTTCCTTATAGCATCAGACTTTACTTCCATCACCAATTAAATCCACAACTGGGTATCGTTTTTACTTTGGCTCCATCTCTTCATTAGTTCTGGAGTTATTTCTCCACTGTTCTCCAGTAGCATATTGAGCACCTACCAACCTGAGGATTTCCTCTGTTTCCTATCTTTTGCCTTTTCATAGTGTGGACTAATAGTCCCAGCTGAAATCAGCAGAATTAATCCATTTTAAATATTTGTACAGAGGCTACACTGCCAAGACATCAATGAGATGTATACAAAGATGACAGACAGGTGTACAAACACAGTACACTGTCTAGAGGAGAAGATTAAAAAAAATACCTTAAAACAACCTAAAATGTGGTCAATGTCATAAAGAGAGATGCAAAGCAAGTGCTGTAAGAATTCTGAATGGAAAACTGAATAGACAATTCCCATGTGTTTTCAGGAAAGCACTGTGGGCCAAGAAAGTTGTAAAATATCCTGAATATCCTGGCTCCTCCCATACCACTTGGAACAGTCCCGCTCAGCTAACTGAGAGACCCTCTCCCAGGCTTAAGTTCTCAGTACTTAGGAGAACTTAACCGCTCAGGTCTCAGTACTCCTTGGAATAAAACATAATTCTCAACTTTTAAGTTGTGCATTTTTTCAATCAACAGTGTGAAACCAGGTTTTCCTTCTTATTCCATTTATCCCTGCTTAAGCTTTATTTTAAAAGTATCTACCATCTTTTCCCAGTATTTCTAAAGAAAATGTAATTAGGAAAGATGTTTTCATCATCTCCACATGTCTATTCCTCCCCTCAGATTTCCAGGCTACTTGAAAAGTATGTGTTTTTCACTCCCGCTCCAAGTAGATGAGAGAATTCTCTCTCTTCATTGGCCTCATGTTATTCCTCTCGGATTTTTCAGATACTATGTGATGGTATTTATTAGTCTTCAGTAATTTTTGATCTTTCTTTCTTTACCACAGATCAATCCTGGGTTTTGTGGGCCAATATAAATGCCAGGCTAAGAACTCCAGGAGCCAGACAGTATCTCTATAGCAATTAAGAGTGACTTTCCTGTTAGTCCAGTAGTTAAGATTCCACACTTCCACTGCAGGGAAGCACAGATTTGATCCCTGGTCTAGGAACTACATCTCACATGCTGCACAGTGCAGCCAAAATGTTAAAAAAAAAAAAAAAGAAAGAAAGAAAGAGAGAGAGAAGATAGGAATTCTCACTTTGTTGCCTTTGTTTTGGTTGCTAACGTTTACCAAGCCAAATGCACAAAGCCAGGTGAAAAAGAGATTTGTTTATGGATTTCCCGCCTAAACAAAGCAAGCCTCACTGACATGTTGCCCATGGATTCAGCTAGGAGCAGTTCTTATAACCACAGATACTGTTTTGGGTGTTGAATTTCTAATTGTCATCGCATTTCTTGCTTGCCTACCAGGCTCTTTATGGGTGATAAATTTCTAGGACTTCTCCTTACAGAAACTGTTTATCTATCTTATCCTCTTTCCTCTTCTCCTGATAAATTATAAGCATAGATGTATATGTAAGTATCTGTTCACTTCTTATGTCCAGGTAACTCCACTGTCAATTACTGTTACCTATAGATTCAGCCCAGTTGCTCAGTCGTGTCCAACTTTTTGCGACCCCATGAATCGCAGCACGCCAAGCCTCCCTGTTCATTACCATCTCTCAGAGTTCACTCAGACTCACATCCATCGAGTCCGTGATGCCATCCAGCCACCTCATCCTCGGTCGTCTTCTTCTCCTCCTGCCCCCAGTCCCTCCCAGCATCAGAGTCTTTTCCAATGAGTCAGCTCTTCTCATGAGGTGGCCAAAGTACTGGAGTTTCAGCTTCAGCATCATTCCTTCCAAAGAAATCCCAGGGTTGATCTCTTTCAGAATGGACTGGTTGGATCTCCTTGCAGTCCAAGGGACTCTCAAGAGTCTTCTCCAACACCACAGTTCAAACGCATCAATTCTTTGGTGCTCAGCCTTCTTCACAGTCCAACTCTCACACCCATACATGACCACAGGAAAAACCATAGCCTTGACTAGACGGACCTTAGTCGGCAAAGTAATATCTCTGCTTTTGAATATACTATCTAGGTTGGTCATACCTATAGATGTGACACCCTTAACCCCACTCTGCATTTTGGAAACTCCAGATCCCTGCAAATTTCCTCTCCCCTGTAACAACTTGTGTCTTGGAGTGATAGAGAACACCTCACAGCCATCACCCCCACCCCATCCCCTGCTCAGGCAACACTGGTGCCCTCTGCTTTTGAGGCATGCAGGCCACTCAGACACGAGAGGAGCCCCTCTGTGCTGTGCCTGCTGGCCTGGCATCAGTGCTGATGGGATGGACCTGTATAGTTCATGGGGTCGCAAAGAGTTGGCCACGACTTAGTGACTTTCAATAAATCATTACTGTTGTTTAGTCATCCAGTCATTTCTGACTCTTTGCAACCCCATGGACTGTAGCCCTCCAGGCTCTTCTGTCCATGGAACACTCCAGGCAAGAATACTGGAGTGGGTTGCCATGTCCTCCTCCAGGGGATCTTCCTGACCCAGGGATCAAACCCGAGTCTCCTGCACTGCAGGTGGATTCTTTACCCCTGAGTGATGAGGGAAGCCTGACAGGCGATTTAACCAGCTAAACCACTTGAAAACCAGCAAAAGCTGGGGAAGACTTTCTCTGAATTCCCTTTATCTGCCTAAAAACAGATCCTCTAAGAGGAACTTGAATGTCATAAACCCTCTCCCCCAGGAGTTTCACCAACCAGAAAGCAATGACCTTTATCACCAGGGAGGAGACTAGAAGTTGACACCACACTCAAACTTTGTCACAAACTGTCACACCTCCCATGTATCCAAGGGCCCACTCATCCTTCCTAAAAATCATTTACTCCCCTGAGAGGCCTACATTCCGCCTCCCTTTCCCCAGTTAAGATGATATAGGCATTACAGTAACCATTTCATAATATGTATATATCAAATCATTATGCTGCACCCCTTAAACCTCTGTGTTATATGTCAATTGTATCTCAATAAAACTGGAAGAAAAAATAAAACAAAAATAATAATAAAATTAAAACAATTTTTCAAGATGGTATTGAATCCTGAATTCTAAACCAGCTCATAAGTTACTCATTTTCCCCCAGAGTATTTACCTTGCATACATGACATATATGGGTCAACAAAACTCTGTGTGGTTTTCTCTTATTAATCTCTCTTTTATTACAGCGTGTGTCTGACTCTTTGTGACTCTATGGGCTATACTCTGCCAGGTTCCTCTGTCCATGGGATTCTCCAGGCAGGAATACCAGAATGAGTTGCCATTTCCTACTCCAGAGGATCTTCCAGACCCAGGGATCAATCTATCTCTTGAGTCTCCAGCATTGGCAGGTGGATTCTAACCACTGCACTACCTGGGAAACCCCTTTTATTACAGGGGTCTCAGCTAAGCACTCAGAAGGATAGAGGGAAATTTAGCTTTCCTCCCCTAGACACCAAGGCCAGAAACCAACGTAGCTGACACAGGATGCCACTTCCGCCTGCATCTGAGAGCAAGAGCGCTGCTGTCCGAGCCAAGGGCAATATTTTCCATGGTTTCCAAAGCTTCTGATGCCTCTCTTTGCCATTAGTGAAGGCTTCTCCTCCTCTCCTTGCTCCTGCTGCTGTGGAAGAAATCTGTTGCTCCAGTAGAACTGGAGACACCACTGGCATGCAGGGAGCCCCCTTAAGTGCCAGAGCTCTGCAGGTGCCCATGCCTCTCTGCCACTTTGTTATTGTTTCCCCGCTCTCAGAACAATGCTGCCTTGTATTTCCAATGTTTCAAAGAGAGTCTGTGCACAGACAGCTCTTCCTTTGTTATTCCAATAACTCTCCCCACCCCCACCCAAGAATTAAGGCCTTCCCTTCTCTTCAGCACCTGTGCGTGTGTGCTAAGTCACTTCAGTCATGTCTAGCTCTTTGCCACCCCTAAGGGCTGTGGCCCATCAGGCTCCTCAGTCCACAGGGATTCTCCAGGCAAGAATACTGGAGTGGATTGGCACGTCCTCCTCCAGGAGAACTTCCCGACCCAGGGATCAAACCCACGTCTCTTGCATTGCAGGCAGATTATTTACCACCGAGCCACCAGGGAAGCCCTCTGCAACTAGCAGTAAGATCAAACTACACCTGTATTCAGAAAAACACAGCATTCTCTCATGAAAGTGAAAGTGAAGTCGCTCAGTTGTGTCCAATTCTTTGCAACCCATGGACTGTAGCCCACCAAGCTCCTCCATCCATGGGATTCTCCAGGCAAGAATACTGGAGTGGGTTGCCATTTTCTTCTCCAATTCTCTCATATGCATTTTAATATACTTGGATACATGAGGTTTACGACCAGGAAGGATCTTAGATCATAGACCTTTAAGACCAGGAAGCAATTATCAGGCCAAAGTTTATCCCAATAGGCAATAGAACACACCCATACATAGCAGTGGGTGTGCGTGCAAAGTCGCTTCCAGAAGGGCTGTAGCTAGCCAGGCTCCTCACTCATGGGATTCCCCAGGCAAGAATACTGGAGTGGGTTGCCATGCCCTCCTCAAGGGGATTTTCCTGACCAAGGAATCGAACCCACGTCTCTTATGTCTCCTGCATTGGCAGGTGGGTTTTTAACCATCAGCACCTGAGGGGAGCCAACAGACCACAGCCTGGGGCCTGCTGGTATCTCTCCTCCCCAAGATGATTCAAAGAGGTTCGGCTCCTCAGTCTGGCAGACAACTTCCACTGTGTCCCAACATTTCTGAACCCCAAGGAAAGACTCTCCCTATCTCAAGCTCCTCTCCATGCCTCCCAAACCCGATATTCACAGGTGGTCCAAGGAGATGACCTGCAAAGTTGTGAGTGCCTGTAAGAAGGGACGGTGAGTTTTCATTCTTTGGATGGGTACAGAGGAACTGAAACATCAGCAGGACCACTAACTGCTTTCATCAAGGGGAACCTGATCAACTAGGGGAAGAGCTTCTTGAGGTCCACAGCATTGGGAAACACACCTCAACTTGGCCAAGTCATCCTTCATCCAAAGATTTCTGAAGATGAGAGATTTGAAGGTGTTACTTGCAATAACAGGAAGAGTCAGAATCACGGTGAAGTTAACGAGCCTGGAAAAAGATGGGAACCCCCTACTCCACCCTAGATCCCTGCAGTGTTCAAAGAGTGGAAAAGAGAGAGATCAGAAGCCATGGAATGTGCCCAAGGACATGGATGAATGGATGCCCCATCTGGAAAGAGACTTAGGATTGTGGATCACTGTCAGGGACCAAAGAGAGGCACAGCTGACCCCTCCACATCGGAGGGGTTGTTGTTCAGTTGCTTAGTCATGTCCGACTCTTTGTGGCCCCACGGATTGTAGCCAGCCAGGCTCCTTTGTCCATGGGATTTCCCAGGCAAGAAGACTGGAGCAGGTTGTCATTTCCTTCTCCAACATTGCTGGAGGGGGTTGAGGTGCAACTGAACCTGGCAGAGACCACCATAGTTGATTGGAGCCACCAGCAGCACACGCAGACAACTGGGCCAGGGTAGGACCAGGGCAGCCTCCCCTCTTCACACAGGCTCCTCCCATGGAAGGTGAGCCCAGCCATCACCCTATCCCCCATTCCCAACATGTAGGAGTAGCTAGAGCCTGGGACAGAGCAGCGGAGGGGGGAGGCCCTGGAAACAGACCTGCGGTTCACTCATGCACGTATACATACACACACACACACTCACACACTCCTCCAAGGTACAGGATTCACAGCAAAAGCAGAAAGGTAAACCTACACCTCCTCCCCCTTCTCCAAGTCCCCTGAACCAAAGACTGGATGGAGTAGGTAGAGAATCCAGTTGCCAATAAGATGTCAATTAAATTAAATTAGGCTGTCCTGAGTATAAATATTAATAACTGAAAATGACTGGGAAGCTATCAAGTCTGCCCAAGACGTTTTTATGGGTGGGTAAGATCTCCTGGAGAAGGAACTGACGACCCACCCCAGTATTCTTGCCTGGAGAATTCCACGGACAGAAAAGCCTGGTGGGCTAGAGTCCAGGGGGTCACAAAGAGTCTGGACACAATTTAGCAACTCAACAACAACAGCAACCAAGTGAAGCAGAGACCCAGCGCTGCACAGTGGGGACACTGACTAGAGGGAAAGAAAACTGAACCCTGCCCGGTTCACAGAGCTCAGTAAACAAGCTACATGTGTGCTGCCCTTCTTAAACACACCTCAAATCTAACGCCTTTCTTTCCAGGGGCTTACAGTTGCACAAGGCTGAGATTAGAAGGAAATACAGTAAAAATTTTCAGGAATTATTTTTTACGTCCCAAATTGACTTGGCTGCCTTTTATATCCACAAACTACCCCAGGATGGTATTTTGTCCTTGCCTGCACCTCTGTACCTTCTAAGTTGAAGCTGTCTGTGGCTGTATTGGAATAAAAACCAAGAATATGGAGAAACTATAAATAGTGTAAAGTATTCTTATTCCTTCTCCTTCCCACTTTAACCACTGCTCCTGCCTCTGCCTAAAAAGATACTTGGAACATCTAGTCAGCAATGAATAGACCTCTCTTCATTGAAATATTCTCTTGCAGCATGATCAGCTTGATCAACTTAAGATACAAATGAAATCACATCTTGTTCATTACTCTAATTAATCCCCCAAAGCCATGTCTTTCCCTACCCCTCAGGAACTCCCTCTTCTCTGAGATTCCCAAAAACCCAGTGATTTTTTAAATCTGAAGGGAATGAGTCTAGGTGGTCCACACTGTTCCCATGCTCCTGCCTGCCCCAAGGTGTCACTATCGAACACTGGTCCTGCACAGTCCAGTGCCCACAATGTTTACTACTGCAGTGATGCTCCGACTGAATGGGCTCCCCATAACCTCGCTTTATAACGGCTCTCACATGCTAAGGCACTGTTCTTCAGAGCCAGAATTGAGGTGGCACTAGCAGCAAAAAAAAAAAAAAAAAAAAAACCTGCCTGCTAATGCAGGAGATGTCAGAGACTCGAATTCAATCCCTGGGTCGTGAAGATCCCCTGGAGAAGGCAACTCATCCCAATACGCTTGCCTGGCTTATCTCACGGACAGAGGAGCCTGGCGGGCCACAGTCCATGGGGTTGCAAAGAGTCAGACACGACAGAAACAACTGAGCACATACGCCCCAGCATTTTCCCAAACCCTGTAGGCCTTTGCGATGAGTCCATGGCACCTAACACAAAACGGGCCCACTCTACTGACAGGAGTTAACTCGTTAAAGCAAACAAACAACTTGTTAAGCCAAAAGATCCTGTTACAGCCTTCAAAAAGGCCTCGCATTAAACATAACAGAGAGTTTCACTCAAATGACTCTTTTCTGAACAAAGATCTACTTCCAAAATTGCTGTAGCCACCTACAGAGTGAACTACTAAAAATTTCTCTTGTTAAAAACAATCTGATCAGGCTCTCTATTTCACATTTCACCTCTCAGGTAATAAATTTGGTACCACTGGGGAACTTCTGGAGGGACACGGAGTTTTAAATCTGAAACGACAAGCATGTTCTTCCTTCCCTGAACAAGTGGTAATTTGGTGCCATACTGTTGAGTTGTAACCTGTATGCCACTAGATCTGCTCTCCCCCTCCTCTGTGCCCGGGAATCCTTCTCCTGAGTTCACAGTTGGGCTTGGCCAATGAGAGGAACCTGCCAGAGGTAAGAAGTGACTACCACACACCCTTTTCTCCGGATGGGCGGTCCTGTCTGTGTGGCTCCCCTTCTCAAGCTTCTGGTGCCGTGGCTCCCAGCTCTTGCTACCCCGCAAGGCACCAAACTAGCCCTGGTTGGTTTCCTGCCCATGTCTTGAGAAATATCCCTTTGGCTAGATTATCTTTGCATTTTCAAGTTTGCAGGTGCCATCTGTTTCCTGCTGGAACCCAGAGCTATATATCAGGAGTAAGAGGGAAACACAGTCTCTGTTCTTTAACCACTGAACCAATGCTTCTGACTATTGCAACTCTGTATACCAAATGATCTCCCATGGCCAGGTTCAAGACCAACCATAACTCTATCCCTAGGCCTGAACTTCAAAGAGACCCCACTCCTAATACCAAGTTTGTTATTGTGGGACCTTAGGGTGAATTATTTCTTCTTCTTCTTTAATATATATTTATTCATTTGACTGAGTCAGATCTTAGTTGAGGCATGTGGGATCTTTGTGGCGGGGTGAGGGATTCAGAGCATGCAGGCTCAGTAGTTTCAGCTCAAGGACTTAGCTGCCCTGCGCCACGTGGAATCTTAGTTCCCCAACTAGGGATCAAACCCACGCCCCTGCACTGCAAGACAGATTCTTAATTAATGGACCCCCAGGGAAGTCCCAGGGTGAATTATTCCAGCCAAGCAAAACTCAGCAGCTCTGGGCTAATGGCAAGTTGATTTTCAATGAACTAGCCTTTCAGCATATTGAACATATTTTGGCAAGTTGCTTTTGGGTGAAGTGACTGACTTTCGCACTCACTACTCCCGCACCTTCCATGTGCATCTCCTAGCTGTCTTGGTTTGAAGACTCTTCCACTACATTGCAGAATCCTCTGAGAGGGAGACTTATGTGCTACTGTCTTTTGTGTTTTCCCCAGACATCTCCTAGGGCCCAGGTACATTGTTTTGCACAAATAGCTACTCAGTAATTGTTTGCAAAAGAAAAGTGAATGAAAAAAAAAAAAAAAAGATACTGTTATGCCTGAAGTCCGAGTCCCCAAAACTGAGAGAAATAAGACGTCCACGGCAATGCAAAAGCATAAAGGAGTTTATTGCTAGCTCGAGCTAGGGCTCCCCCGGCACCAACACAGCGGCCATAGGGAGGGAGCCCCGAGTCTTGGGCTGCACTGCTTTTATAGGGAATTTAATCAGGTAAAAGGGTACAAGAGGGGGTGTTCAAGCAGGAGGACAACTGATTGGCCACTTTAGGGGGTGTTTAAGTTGACAGATAACTGTTTGGTTACTTCTATCCATAGGATTTACGTGTAGATTCTTGATTGGTTTTTACTTCCAAGGTAAATCACAAGCTCCTGAACGTAAAGTCAGAAGGTTTAGCCTAGTAACCGATTGGCTCGTGTACAGTGGGGCTAGGTTAGGTAATCTGAGGGTTGATTGGCTATGGGTAGTGGGCTTAGGTTGGGTAATGTCCAAAGTCCTTTTGCCCGGGACCTTGCAGGATGGAATTCTTTTACAAGATGGAGTAGCTTCCCCTTCATCCTAGGGTGAGTGGGACCCTGCTAGGGGTAGTCTCCTGGAATCATGACCCAGGTTTACAAGAATTCAAAACCTAGGCCTAGTGTAACCTGTCGAGCCTGCCATGGCTCCGGTCTGTTTCCCCAACAGATACGTGAAACACTGAAGCAAAGATAGACAGAATCCATCAGAGATATACAAACTGTTACATGTAGACAAAGAGGGTTTCTATCTCCTTGTGAAAAAATCACTGAGAAAGGAAGAGCAGAGGCGGAAGGGGAAGAAGGAAGGTTTCAGAAGGGAAAGAAGAAGGGAAAAGGAAAATAAGAAAGAAAAGGAAAGGAAATATAAAAATCTGAACTAAAATAAAAATTATATGCCTGTCTAATCATTGATATACATAAGCAAGCACACGCCTGAAAGGATTTTGTCACTAACACAACTCAATTATCTCTAATAAAGCTGTTCTTTAAAATCATTAGTAATCACATAAATAACGCTGGACATGTATCTTCTTGAACAATATTTTCCAATTATGATTCTCAAACTCTACGCAGATTATTTTCACTCTCCCCAGAAAAATGTCTCTTGAAATTCAAAACTCAAACCAGAAGCCTGACCAGGATCCAAACATGAACATGGTGGAACTGTCTCCGATTTCTAAAATAGGACCAGAGAAATGACTTTCCCGGCAGTATTTTTAGCGCGTGAGGGGAGGCGCTCCCTGCGCTGCTTCTTGGCAGGCTCGCAGTCTGCCACTCCTGAGCCTGTCCCCTGAATCCTCCTGTCACTCGGCTTCTGCACCCGTCAGCATCTGCACTCATGCCTGGAAGCCGATGAAGAGGTGCGCCCGGCTTACTGGAGCTCCTTTGCCTGAAGTAGGGACATTAAGCCAGCCAGACCTCATCCCTGTGACAACTGTGCTGAGAATAAAAGACTCTATCCCTAGTTTTGAAGCTCCAGGAGCAGCCCAGTTGCAAAAAAAAAAAAAGCTAATTCACACACTACATATTTCATTGGTCCCTGGAAAAGCAAATGTAATCCTCCTCTTTCTACAGATCAGGAAAAGAGAGAATCAGAGGGGTGAAATAACATGCCCAGTTCCCCAGCTAGTTAACAGTCAAAGTAATACTTACTGAATAACCAGCATCTGTGTTACATGAACTGTGATCCTTGCAACAAACCCAAAGGTAGGCTGAATAGGAGTTATCATATTCCCATACCACAGAATGGAAAACTGAGGTTCAGAGAAGAAAAACCCTCTAAGCTGACACACCCGGAAAGGCGCTGTGTCAGGGCTGAGCCGGTGACTTCTGACGCTCCTGAGCTGGCGAAGTGTGCAGCCCACTGGCTCTGGTTGCGGGGCGGGGGAGGGGGTGAGGCGGGAGAAACCTCTTCCTCTGCATTGTGTGTCAAAGAACAAAAAGCCAGGACAGCCTGCGGAGGAAGTCAGAGTAGTAAAACACAGCGGCAGCCCAGTATCTAGATGATCCTTAGATAACTGGGTGGCTCGTGGGGAGGGGGAAGGGTGCGAAGGGAGCGGAGTGGGAGGGAAATAATTGACAACTGCTTATGGAAACCTCTTCCTTGCAAAGCAATGACTCAGGGAAGCTGAGTGAACATATGTCCCATTTCTCTGGGACCATTGCAATCTAGGCTGTTGTCCTAGAATAACTAGGCACAGTGCCCTCTTTTATTCTCAAAAGCATTTTGCCTTGTACAATAAATCATATAGTCACCCTCCATACAGAGATTTGTATCTCATAATGTTCTAAAGCCAAATGCTCGTCCTGCCTTATTCCACACTCCCCAGGGTAACTGCAGCGCCGACTTTAATCAAACAGGTGCCTCACGATCCAGGAACGACAGGAACACACAAGGGCAGGGGCCAAGTTGCCTGTGGCATTTGCCCTCCCTCAATATTTTCAAGTTGGTGAACACAACAGCACATCGTGTTTTTCCCAGGTGCACTGCAATTGAGACTCCCTAGAAACTTTCCCCAAGCCATGTCATTGCTAAGAGACAGCAAAAGATTTCCTGCTGCTGGAGCTCTTTGTTGCTATAATTATGAGATTAAAATAGGAGTAAAAGAAGCAGCTTCACTTTTTAAAAATCACACACATACAAGATACAATCCAAGAGAATATTTTAAGTTTTTAGATTCTTTTTTAAAAAAAGGAAAATAAATGTCATTTTCCTTAGCACAAGAGATGAAGGAGATGATCAGAGGAGTTGAATTATGTTTCATCTACTTTCAGACATGGCAGCTCATCATTGAACATTTTAAAATCGGCGCATGAGTTTATAGTTTCCTATGTAGCCCTTCTGTCTTCTAATTGCCTTTAAAGGGACAAACAGTAAAAGCCAGAAGTCTTTCCAAGCCCCTGGGCTGGAACCCAGGACAGCACATCACATACCTTCCTGCATCAGCAGATCGACTTACACATGCGTGAGAGCCCTGCCTGCCCTTCAAGGATCCATTACTGTGTTTTCCAGGCACCTATGGGTCTCCGCCCTCTGATTTCTCACTCCCTGGCTTCAAAGGCCACTCTCAATGTCATCAAGATTAAACCAGATCTCAGGGAGGCAACATAATGCTGGAGTTAAGAGCTTGAGCTTCGGAGTTCAAGCCCTGGGTCCAAATCCCAAAGCTGCCATTTACAAGCCTTGTGATGATGGTTAAGTTATTTACCTCCTGTCTGTAAAACAGGGACAATGATGGTGCATAACTTACAGGGCTGGTGTGGAGACTCCAGCAAATAATTCAGGGTAAACCACAGAGTGCTGGGCACCCAGTATGTGCTCAGAACGGATCCATTATCCATTCTTACAAGTCAAACATGACCTAAAACTTCAGTTTACTTAAAATCACAGTAGGGACTTCTCTGGTGGTCCAGTGGCTAAGACTCTGAGCTCCCAATACAGGGGGCCCAGGTTTGATTCCTGGTCAGGGAACTAATACATGCTGCAACTAAAGATTCCATGTGCTGCAGCTAAGACCTGGTGCAGCCAAATAAATAAATATTAAGAACAACAAAAACAACAAAGCCAACATATTTCTTTAAAAAAATCATCATAGTAAGGAAGAGAGAGGTTTTCATAGAAAGGCAGAGTTTGCAATCAGAAAATCTGATTCACTTATATGGTTTTGGCTTAATTTATTTGAATCTCGATTATTTTCTCCCACCCCTAAAACAATGGCAAAAAGATCATGGGGTCAAAGAGAGGCTCCAACAAAATAAAGAAAAATGTTTTGTAAACCCAAATACTAGTGTCACTTCAGTCGTGTCTGACTCTGTTACTCTGTGGACTGTAGCCCCCAGGCTCCTCTGTCTATAGGATTCTCCAGGCAAGAATACTGCAGTGGGCTGCCATGCCCTCCTCCAGGGCATTTTCCTCCCCCAGGGATCAAACCCGCATTTCCTTGTCTCCTGCATTGGCAATTGGGTTCCTTACCACTAGCACCATCTGGGAAGTCCTTTTTAGTATTGAGTTAGCTAAAAAAGTTCATTTGGGTTTTTCCATAACATCTTATAGAAAAACTCAAAGGAACTTTTAGCCAACCCAATATTATTACTAAACATCAAAATGAGACTAAGAACACATCATCTACCCAAACCTGAAGGCTAACTAAAATGCCTAGTTTCTCAGCTGGAGAGCTCCACATTTCAGGACCAGGCTGGAGGGCTGCAGTACACATTGAAACATGGGAGTTCCCTTCTTGTGAGACACTGTATTCCTGCCAACTCCCTAGATTAAAAAAAAAAAAAAACAGAAAAATGAGGAGAGGGGGATGGGGAGGTGACATGGATTCCTATGCCCACAATTCCCAATCAGAAGCAAGAGATGAAATTGTAGACAATCTCCCTCTTAGAAACCCTCTTGATAGTGCAAAGGAATAGGGACCAGCTTAGCTTGCTGGGGAATTGCCAACCACTCTGTCACATGGTGCAGTGGTAAAGAACACACTTGCCAATGCAGAAAATATAAGAGATGCAGGTTCTATCCCTGGGTTAGGAAGATCCCCTGAAGTAGGAAATGGCAACCTGCTCCAGCATTCTTGCCTGGGAAATCCCATGGACAGAGAAGCTAGACAGGCTATAGTCCAGGGTGTCACAGAGTCAGACGTGACTTATCAACTAAACAACTGTCATATATGCTTTTGGGGGCAAGGGCTCAATGAAGATATTATTTGAAAGAAAGATGAAGTAGAGACTTCTCTAGTGGCCCAGGAGTTAAGAATCTGCCTTGCAATGCAGGGGAAGCAGATTCAATCCCTGGTCAGGGAACTAAGACCCCACATCCTGCCAAGCTACTGAGCTCACGTATCACAACTAGGGAGTCCATAAACCACAGTGAAAGATACTACCAATGCAAAGATTTCAAATGCCGCAATTAAGACCTGAGGCAGCCAAAGAAAGAAAGAAAGATGACGAGAAGGAAAACAACCGGTATCCTTATTTAATGCCCATAAGAAGGGTCTATAAATCACATCTATAGCAAGAAAACAGTCACCTCCAAAGAAATGTTTAAAGCCAAATGCTTTTAAAAGCCCCATCTGCGACTTCCTAGGTCACTCTAGTGGTAACGAACACACCTACCAGCTCAGCAGACATAAGATACATGGGTTCAATCCATGACTGGGTTGGGAAGATCCAGTGCAGAAGGGCATCATGACAACCCACTCCAGTATTCTTGCCCAGGAAATCCCATGGACAGAGGAGCCTGGTGGGCTACAGTCCAAAGGGTCACAAAGAGTCAGACACGACTGAAGCAACTTAGCACACACATATGCTTTTTAAATTAACACAGAATTTACGGTCTTTCATATGCTAACTTATGGAAACCTCCTGTTAAAGTTTTCCATTATTTCAAGCAATATTAGACACCTGTAGATAATTACTTTTAGCACTCTTTGGGAAAAAAATTGCAGCATTTATTTTTAAACAGGAAACTGAAGCACAGAGAGGTTATGACAGTCCTCTCTTCACCTAGTAGTGTTACCACAGTAGTTCTAAACCCTTCTCTGTGTAATCAACAAAACAGCAGGTGAATAGCATAACTGTAAATAACCATGCCAATTTCGATTTACCTGCATTCTCCAGTCAATTGGCTTTGTGGAATATGTCAGTTCTCACCACTATCTCTGCTGTAGCACCCATGGAAATAGCTAAAATAGCTATAGATTATCTTACTATAGAGCTTTTGGAAAATAAATGCAAAAATTATTTACGAATAATTACCAAGCTCAGTGAATATTTTCACAAGGAACCCAAAATTCTCAGGGTAAACAATCTGTGTCTGTCCTCTACATCATGTACAAGACAGAAGAATTTGGGACTTCCCTGGTTGTCAAGTGGTTAAGATTCCATTTCTGCCGATGCAAGGGACATGGGTTTGATCCCTGATCCAGGAACCAAGCCCACATGCCTTGGGGCAACTAAGGCTGTGGGCCATAACTCCTGAAGCCCCTGTGCTCTAGAGCCCGTGCTCTGCAGCGAGAGGCCGCCACACTAAGAAGTCCATGCACCACAATGAAGAGTAGCCCCTGCTCACCACAACTAGAGAAAGCACACAGCACAAAGCACACAGCAACAAAGACTCACTGAGCCAAAAATAAATTAAAAATTTTTAAGGCAGAAGAATTCAAATATCTTCTTGGGGCATCTTCCTCAGGATCAAAGTTGGATCATTTCCAGGTCAGTCCAGTTGGCGCTCTTGGTAAAGAACCCGCCTGCTAATGCGGAAGACATAAGAGATACAGGCTCAATCCCTGGGTTGGGAAGATTCTCTGGAGGAGAGCACGGCAAGTCACTCCTGTATTCTTGCCTGGGAAATCCCATGGACAGAGGAGCCTGGCGGGCTACAGACCATGGGATTGTAAAGAGTTGGACATGACTGAAGTGATTTTGCACGCACCACCTAGGACCACAGGAATATCTTTTATGGCTTGTCCTCCACTGGACATTGCTACTTAATGTTACTTTAAAAAAAAAAAAAACTTTTTATATTGAAGTATAGCTGATTAACAATGTCGTGATAGTTTCAGGACAGCAAAGGGACTCAGCGATACAAGTATCCACTTTCCCCCACAGTCCCTTCTAATCTTTTAAATCTTCCACTTCAACCTCCAGTTTTCAACAATTGGAAAAGTGGGGGAAATGTGATGTTACTTTCTTCTGGCAAAGTAATAGCTTTGGACCACTGCACCCTCCTGTCTATTCTCATAATTTTTTCTGTAACACTGAGGGTCACTAGACCTCCTTGGAGAGGACATCAAAGGCTGGCTGTTCTGTCCGCACCCCCAACTGTTTATTCCTTGGTCATTCATTTGTATGCTCTTTGCAACTCCATGGCCTGTAGCCTGCCAGGCTCCTCTGTCCATGGCATTTCACAGGCAAGAATACTGGAGTAGATAGCCATTTCCTGCCCCCAGGGATTGTATCTGCAGTCGTGTCCTATTTGATTGTATGTGTCACCATGTATACAAAACACTGGCCTGAGGTTAGTGAAGACCACCTCGTTTCCCACTCCTCATTTCCTTTCGTGTGCACCAAGAACAACATTAACCACACTAATAGTGTTGGCCAGTCACCCATCCCACCCCACTTCATACCCTGGAGAGTGAAGTGCGTCACTGATGATTCTGGAGAAAAGAACTGGGTGTGCTCCACTCAGCCCATTTGGAAATCTCATTCACAGTCACCGTGGCCACAGACTAGTATGCTTGGGGCTGCTCTCCTGGGAGCATGGTAAGGATCCTGTACATGCAGGTGAGGCCAGCTGTTGCCCTTCCAGGCCAGTGACTGGTGAAGATGCCTGCTACTGCATGGCAGCTCTTGGGATCTGCCTTTCTCTAGCTTCCATGCATCGCGCCATTAGAACTGGGGGTGGGGTGGGGATGGGAGCGCAGATTTGTGGAAAGAGTCTTAAATTATAATCTCTTAAAACTCTCATTCCTGGAATTTTGTGAGACTCTCCTCACTCTCATCCACTCTGTTTCCTCCATTCAAGCCCATTAGAAGTTGCCATTCAGCTCACATGCCTGCCTTATCTCATGTGGTACCCTTTATGATTTCAGCCTCTTCCCATTAAATGGAAGGGACAGAACTCAAGTGTTCTCACTTGACTGCTCAGTCTGGGAATAAGAAGATCCATACAGAGATAAAGCTGACCCTGCCTAACCTCATTGAGCAAACAATGTGAGCTGTTTTTCCAGTAACGGAAACGGGGTCTTACAAACCATCCTCACCCCCTCCCTTTGGCTCTCATGGTGAGCACACATCCAGCCTTAATGGCACACACAAAGGTTGGAAAAAAAAAAAGGATGACAAACAGGTAGGAGGATGAGCTCCACAACCGTGGTGCCTTGAGTTCAGTGCTCGAACAACATGAGCAAATCACTTCAGGCAAAGCAGCAAAAGGGATGGCTATCAGAGCAAGAAAGATATGGTCTTTTCCATCAAAGGAGAAGTTACAAGAAATAAAGAAGTGGTTCATTCTTAGAAGAGCTGAACAGAAAGGTGTACGACTTGTAAATAAGATTCCTAAAGTGGTGGCTCACCGCCAATCCTTTGTTCTTTTCACTTCCTGATTCTCCTTTCTCATAAGAACATTTGGGTGGGCTAATTTCTCAGGCTTTATCCTTGACATGTGCAAAGAACTAAAGGGGTGGGGAAATAGTTAATATAAATCCTTCAGTAAGGAACTTACAAGAACTACTCATGGCCCTCATGGAGACCAGTTGTCCAATAAAAACTTAGGCCATGTCCAGGAAAGATTGTAACTCTGTGGTCCTTAACCTTTGAGGAGCCAGAGGAGGGAACGTGCATCTTCGGGAGAAAAACCAAGCAGACTTCCCACTCAGTGTGCCTGCCACCAGACAAAGGAGCACACCCTTCTGTAGCACACCCTTCAGCAGAAGTAAAGACTGCCTTGCCAAGCTATTTTCGATTATCTGTCTTATTCCTGGGACACCATTTGAGAGCATTTCCAACATCAACTCAGAGGCAGCTGTCGTGTAGTGGTGGAGTATGTGAACCCCTGGAGCTGGCAGCTAGGTTTAGATCCTTCTTCTCTATTTACTGGTTTCTTGGCTTCAGGTATGTAACTTTACCTCTGACTCTGCTTCTCATTTGTGAAATGAGGATAATAATAGTACCTATCGGGAATTCCCTGGCAGTCCAAAGCTTAGGACTCTCAGGGTGTGGGCTCAGTCCCTGGTCAGGGAATTAAACTACCACAGAGCCACGTGGTACGACCAAAAATATAAAATAAAAAAATAATAGCATCTATCTCTCAGGTTTGGTATAGGACTAAACAAATTATTAACTCTTCTAAAACATTTAGACAGTGACAAGTATATAAAATTCAATAAATGTTGGCTATCATTATTTGAGTTTGAATGTGATGGTACATGCAAGCAGAATCATTGGATAAGATTTAATTTTGTCATTAATAATGGTAACAGAAACAGAAAAACATCTGGTTGTCTCAGCTGAGCATAGCTTCATCCATCATAAAAGGTTCAACAGGACTCTTCGAGGTTATATGTTCAGCCTCCATCTTAATCTAAATAATTGTGTACATTTAAACAGACCCTGGTGCTGGGCAAGATTAAAGGAGAAGAAGGTGGCAGAGGATGAGATGATTAGATAGCATCACTGACTCAATGGACATGAATTTGAGCAGACTCCAGGAGATAATGAAGGATAGGGAAGCCTGGTGTGCTGCAGGCCATGGGGTTGCAGAGAGTTGGACATGATTTAGCAACTGAATAGCAACAACAACTTACATTTTAGTTGATTGGTGAATTACGTTCCAAGTGTTACTTGAGCTGCCTGATACAGGTGTGAGAACCTGACTCTCCCACACAACTTGGAAGCACTGGATTTCCGTTGTCATTGGCCTCAGAGCCTGCTACATAATCTGCTCATCCACTTCCATCATATCACTCCAGCTCTGCAGGTGACATCATGCCTGTAGCTTTGGGTCTCAGTCTCCATGCGGGACACTACAGAGGCTAGCCCAAAGTAAGTATGGCAAGTGGAAAAAAGGGGAACTGGATAAGAGAGTATCAAGGTCAAAGGCATTCCTCAAATGCTCTAAATGCCCAGGAAAGCAGCAAGGTAAGGAGTGATTAATTTCCTCAAAGAGGATCCTTGCAAGACAACGAGCTGAATTCCCATGGAGTCCACAGAATTCAGGTTTCATTTTTACTCAGAGTTCTACACACAATAGAGCCCATTCCCTAATTGCTATGCATTGCTTCAAAGGAAAGAAACACAGTATGTTCTGTTTTTATGGTAATTGATAGTCTTGTTCAGTAAATGTAAAACTCCACCACTTGCTGAACCAATTGCTCAATTAAGTTGTCGCTGTAATTCCCAGGCAGGAGGGGGTTTCAGCTGGGTTGCAGGCAGCATCCTTCTCATTCTCACAGTAGGGGCTTATTTTTGCTTCCTTACATGATCTAACTGAAGACTCCCTATCACCACTGGAGGAAGAATATGACTTCTGTTTCCTGTCTTCCTGCAGAACAGGACTCTGCAGCAAATCACAGCAAATGCAACAATTAATAGAGGCCAAATCAATTAAGTTTTCAATGAATGCATCTGTATATGTAGTGAAAGCCAAGCAGTTGCACTCAATGCAGGGCTTAGTGGAAAGCTGAAAGGCATTTGAAAATGCTGGGAAACGTGGGAAATGTGTGCATGGAAAGTGGATTTCGTGATTGTAAATCCAAGTTGCCAGACACTTGATTGACCTGGTGGCTCCTGCCTGCAAGTCTCTGCTGGGATCTGTGATACATCTATTAGGAATAACACACTGACTGAAACTGCCCATCCTGGCCAAGAACCATAGTAACTGGGTACATGAGTTATTTTAAGACAGGAGGTCCTAGTAAGTAACACAGAATTAACAAGCCACCACCAACTGGAAGAGTTTGGGAAAGGTCAAAAGGAGATGTCAAGTGTCCTACCACCTCCTAGAATTCGTCTCATTGCCATCCATCTTGGCTGAACAATGCCTGTGCCACCACAAAGGACCTTGAGTCAGAATGACTGGCCAAACACAACCCGGAAACTAATCCATCACCATAAAACCTAAGACTGTGAGCCACGTGGCAGAGCAGTTCTCCTGGGTTCCCTAACCCTCCTGCTCATGGCCCAGGCACACCCCTTCCCAATAAAGCCGCTGTCAGCACGTGTGTCTCCTCGGATAATTCATGTTAGACAAGAGGCCCCTTTCAGGCCCTGAAGGGGTACCCCTCCCTGCAACACATCCACTGGGAACATTGGATACATCTCTCCTGACCTCAAGGTGGTAGCTCAGGGAGAACGCCTCATGTTACAGGCAGTAAGTGGTAAAGAACTTTGCAGGGACTTTCCTGGTGGTCCAGTGACCAAGACTCCACACTCCCATGCAGGGGGCTTGGGTTCCATTCCTGGTTGGGGAACTAGGTCTCTCACGTTACAACTAAAGAAGTCACATACCACAACTACGACCCAGTGCAACCAAATAAATAAGTAAAAATAAATATTTTCAAAGAATTTTGCAAAACTACACCGATTCCACACCCTCTAGAAGGGTTGGAGGATCTCGGTTTTGTAACATAGACAACCACACCAGCAGGAGCATACAGGTAGTCTTCCAGCTTCCATAAATAGACTTTTAAGTAATACACAGTTCTAATTACAGTTCGCCTTGAATATTGATTCTCATTCTTGACAATAATGAACTAAGGAAAATAGCAATGAAATTAAGGGAAGAGTCTTTGACCAGGTCTGCCCACATTCTCTTATTCTTTAATTACCTGGTTCTACATTTGCACTGTAGAACATCTTTCTAACAGACTCTGAAGAGATGATCAAGTTAAGGTGAGTTCATCCTGGATTAGGATGGGCCCTAATCCATTATGAATGATGCCTTTATGAGAATACAAGACACACAGACACAGAAGGGGCATGTGCCATGTGAAGATAGAATATAGCAAATGAAGCAACTGACAAAGAATTAATCTCAAAAATATACAAGCAACTCCTACAGCTCAATTCCAGAAAAATAAATGACCCAATTAAAAAATGGGCCAAAGAACTAAATAGACATTTCTCCAAAGAAGACATACAGATGGCTAACAAACACATGAAAAGATGCTCAACATCATTCATTATCAGAGAAATGTAAATCAAAACCACAGTGAGGTACCATCTCATGCCGGTCAGAATAGCTGCTATCCAAAAGTCTACAAACAATAAATGCTGGAGAGGGTGTGGAGAAAAGGGAACCCTCTTACACCGCTGGTGGAAATGCAAACCAGTATAGCCACTATGGAGAACAGTGTGGAGATTCTTTAAAAAACTTGAAATAGAACTGCCATATGACCCAGCAATCCCACTGCTGGGCATACACACTAAGGAAACCAGAATTGAAAGAGACACGTGTACCTCAATGTTCATCACAGCACTGTTTGTAATAGCCAGGACATGGAAGCAACCTAGATGTCCATCAGCAGACGAATGAATAAGAAAGCTGTGGTACATATACACAATGGAGTATTACTCAGCCATTAAAAAATACATTTGAATCAGTTCTAATGAGGTAGATGAAACTGGAGCCTATAATACAGAGTGAAGTAAGCCAGAAAGAAAAACACCAATACAGTATACTAACGCATATATATGGAATTTAGAAAGATGTTGACAATAACCCTGTATGCAAGACAGCAAAAGAGATACAGATGTATAGAACAGTCTTTTGGACTCTGTGGGAAAAGGCAAGGGTGGGATGATCTGAGAGAATAGCACTGAAACATGTATATTATCATATGCGAAACAGATTGCCAGTCCAGGTTCAATGCATGAGGTGCTCAGGGCTGGTGCACTGGAATGACCCAGAGGGATGGGATGGGGAAGGAGGTCCAAGGGGCGTTCAGGATGGGGAACACATGTACGGATTCATGTCAGTGTATGGCAAAAACCACTACAATATTGTAAAGTAATTAGCCTCCAATTAAAAAAAAAAGAAACAAAGAAGGATGTGATGCATCTAAAAGCTAAGGAATGCCAAGGATTGCCAGCAACCATCCAAAGCTAGGAGAGAGCCTTGCAACAGCTTCTTTCTTAAAGCCTGTGAGAAGAAGCCAACAATTGATTTCAGACTCTGGTCTCCAGAAGCATGAGAATACATTTCTGTTTAAGGCCCCCTCTTTGTGGCAACTTGTCATAGCAGCCCTGAGAAATAAATGCACCCAGAGGCTGCTCTTTTCCACTTCTGCCAGCCAGCGATGGCAGTCAAGGGGATTTCAGAGTTTAAACCCTAATATCCTCATCCCAGACCTTGGGGTTCCACCTCTTCCCACCTAAAATTAGGAACCTTAATTTTAATATAGACATGTATAGAAGTGTGTGCTCAGTCATGTCTGAGTCTTTACAACCCCATGGACTGTAGCCTGCCAGGATCCTCTGTCCATGGAATTTTCCAGGCAAGAATACTGGAGTGGGTTGCCATGTCCTACTCCAGGGAATCTTCCTGATCCAGGGATTTTTAGAGTTGTAACTTTATCATGTTTACAATCAAATCTTGTCTGATTTTCAGCACAATCTACCTTCTAACTCCAGAAGATAAGGGTCTGTTGAAATGCTGCCATAAAGGTGAGCTTTCACACTGTACCTTTAGTTGATGATTAACTAGTTTGAATAGGCCATTTTCTTCTCTCAGGGTGTCCATGGCCATGAACCCCAGACAACTACTCACCATTATGCCACATCTTCCAAGCATCAGGACGACTGGGCAGACCATCCGTCTCCTTCTTCTTACTCCCCACCCCAGTCTAGCTCTGGTCAGAGTTTTAATATATGTGATGCTACAGGACCCCAGGGTTATCACCACCATGTGAACCCCAGCATTTGGGCCCACTGCCACCGGCCAGAGAATTATCCAACTTCAGGATTTCCTCCTAAGACTGTTTACTAACACACATATGTGCACACATGCTCAGTCATGTCTGATTCTTTGCAACCCCATGGACTGTAGCCCACCAGGCTCCTCTGTCCATGGGATTCTCTAGGCAAGAATTCTGGAGTGGGTTGCTATTTCCTTCTCCAGGGGATCTTTCTGACCCAGGGATCGAACCCATGTCTCCTGCATTTCCTACATTGGCAGGTGGATTCTTTACCACTGCACCACCTGGGAAGCCCCTGCTCCCTACAGACCACTCCTTATGTCAACTGTCTTAGACTGGAATCTCCTAAATGAAGAGCCTGGCATAGGACTAATTACAAGGAGTTTGCTTGGGAAGTCATCCCTGCTGCTAAGTCACTTCAGTCGTGTCTGACTCTGTGCGAACCCATTAGACGGCAGCCCACCAGGCTCCCCATCCCTGGGATTCTCCAGGCAAGAACACTGGAGTGGGTTGCATTTCCTTCTCCAATGCATGAAACTGAAAAGTGAAAGTGAAGTCGCTCAGTTGTGTCCGACTCTTAGTGACCCCATGGACTGCAGCCTACCAGGCTCCTCCATCCATAGGATTTTCCAGGCAAGAGTACTAGAGGGGGTGCCATTGCCTTCTCCAGGAAGTCATCCCAGGAAGTACCAAAAGGGAGGGGAGAAATGAGACAGAGACGGGGAGGAAGCTGAGATAGGTAAGTTAATGAGCTGGTTATCACCTTGGGCCAGTCCAGCTCATCCCCACTAGAAAATCTGGGAAACTTCATAGATCTCAACTCAGGGTGTACACCCCTCAAGGGAGGGGCAAGGGGCAAGCAGCTGTAACCTGCTCCTGGTAGCAGATTTTCCAGCACTTCTGGCCCGCCCCGTGTAGGGGCCAAGCACACTCCTGTAGCCAGAGAAAGGGTCACTCAGAAAGTTACAGGTTGTTATAAAGCAGCAGCTGTCTGCTTAAAAATAGTGATGCTGAGGGCACATAGGTAGAATATAGACCATACTGCTATGCTCCAATATAACATACTCAGGGACAGTGAAATGAATACCCCAGTGCTTGTGGATTTGAGTTTGGGCAGAGGTGAGGCAGACTCTGAAATAGGAGGGCAAGAAGAAAGCTAATGTCATTTTTCCTTAGTCACTGCCCCCAACAAATAGACCTTTATTCTACTCTTATGTTCTCAGAGTCAAGAAAGTAAAGAGGGAAATTGCTCAAGTACAGAATGAGTGACTGCATTTATTCAATTAAAGTTATTCCAGTCTTCTCTAGGTGTCGGACAGAATATACTGTCTATGTGGGAACATAAGGAGGCCTACTTGTCTTATGTGAGTTCAGTGCTGACTCAGAAGTTTACTTCAGTCACTGAAGTTTACTTCAGTGACCATTATGCTAACATAATTTTCCTTGGACATGATCTGGGGAAAGATATCTTCTAGACAGAATGCCAGTCAACACAAACAAAAGATATCCCATGCAAGTCATTTACTCTGTTGTTATTTCTTGGATCACACCATGAAAAAAAGTCTACGTGCCACCCAAAGGTCATATGCAGGATTGCTAGCATTTTCTACTTAACTATTTCTAGTGCGGATCACAGTCTGATTTAGGAAATGCTGCCATTTGTAAAGAAATCATTTACACGCTCTCTAAAATTTTACTGTTGGTCTTGAAAAAGATTAAAGAAACAATAAACTATAGAGTTGATATAGCTGCTTAGCACTAGCGTTTTCCCTACCCTCTTGCTTTGTCTGTATAGTCAAAACTATAGTTTTTCCAGTAGTCATGTATGTATGTGAGAGTTGGACCATAAAGAAGGCTGAAGCGCTGAGCGCTGAAGATTTAATGCTTTCAAACTGTGGTGCTGGAGAGAATCCTTGAGAGTCCCTCGGACAGTAAGGAGATCAAACCAGTCAATCCTAAAGGAAATCAACCCTGAATATTCATTGGAAAGACTGATGCTAAAGCTGAAGCTCCAATACTTTGGCCACCTGATGTGAAGAACAGACTTATTGGAAAAGACCCTGATGCTGGGAAAGATCGAGGGCAAGAGGAGAAGTTACTTTGACTCTTGGGTTTAGCAGAGAAAGCATTATGCTGTCACCAACAAGTAAACTCAATATGGTAAGTTAGTCTATACAAGATTGTTGATCTTCTACAACTCATCAGCTACAAAATTCATACTGTTAAATAACCCTCCAACCAAGTTGCAGGAATGTTTTGTGTCAGTCTCAGCCACCAATAGGGATGCTATCAAGGCAAGCCCCCACAAAGTTTCCTTTTCTGACTGCTGGGGCTGGACTGGGCCCCTTGTGGCTTTTATTAAGATTGCAAGATCAACCTCAGCAACATCAGAGAACTTTGGAAAAAAACAAGTTTATTACTCACAGATCTTAGAGGATACAAGGCATGCCTGGGACCACACAGCGGCAGGGGAGAGGAAGCGTTGGAAAAAGAGAACTAGGGTTCTGCATCTATTGGGGTCAAAGGGAAAATGCCTAGGGTTTCTTGAGCTCACTCTTTGCTGGTGAATTTAAAATATAAGAGTGGAAACAGGGCTTCCCTGGTGGCTCAGTGGTAAAGAATCCACCTACCAATGCAGAAGATATGGGTTTGATCCCGATCTGGGAAGATCTCACTTGCTACAGAACAGCTAAGCCTGTGTGCCGCAACTCCTGTACCTGTGCTCTAGAGTCCAGGAGCCACAACTACGGACTCCCGTGTGCCCTGGAACCCGTGCTCCACAACAAGAGAAGCCACTGCAATGAGAAGCCAGTGAGCCACAGCTAGAAAGCAGCCCCCACTCTTCGCTTGAGCACCAATGAAAACCCAGCACAGCCAAAAATAAATGATCTTTCTAAATTAAAAAAAAAAAGGAGCAGAAACTATAGCACTGCAGGTGGTCAAAATGGTTGGTGATCTCGGTCAACCAGTGCTTTTACAGAAAGACGACTTCACAGGTAGGTCAGGTTATTAGCTCTTTATCTGGCTGTGTAGCTGGCAGTGCGGTTGAGATAAGTGTAAAGTGGATGCCTGGCCGATCAAAAGCTTAATGCCAGGCATTTGCATTACAATAAAAAATCTGTCCGTGAACTTTCTTAGATGCAGCACAGGTTAAAAGGAATGAGCAACAACCAGGAAATTAGAGGACACTTTCAAATTTCAAAAAATTGGAGGATATTTCTAGTTTTAAAATGACGTAAGAAAGCTGACACTGCCCCTTCTCCTGGAAATCACTGTAAAACAAAGAAAATAGGAAATATAAATCAAACTACATCCCCAATGACACCAGAAGACGTAAGTGCCCAGGACACAAAATGAGGAGAAGATGCCAGACTCAGAGAGCATCAAACAGGAGGCTAGAAAGATACTGAAAAAGAGCATGCCTGTGACTGCTAACCTCAGCAAAATAGGAAAGCACAGACCTTGTAAGAGGTGACACATACAGGTGGGCAAGACCAGTAATTCCTGGTTTTGCAAAGCTCTGTGAATCAGTAATGGCACCAAGGAGAAGTGGCAGAGGCAGAGCTAAGTGAGAAATCAGTAATCATGCCATATTTGTAGGGCACAAACTGGCTATAAGGCTGGTTAGATACAACTGCTCATTCTTGCTAGTTAAAGGAAGTAAAGGCCACATGAGCCTATATAACCTATCTCATGGAAAATGTCACTGTGAAATGGGATAGAGTCTTGCTAGCCTAAATATGACCTGACTCCCACCACTATACAATCCCTTTCCAACAAACAACTTTTGCAAAGACCTGTTTTAAGAAGATCTCACCTTATTCAAGGAAGAATAATAATCAAAAATCCAGCCCTGGGACTTCCCTGGGCGTCCAGTGGCTAAGACTCCACACTCACTCCCAATACAGGGTCCCTGGGTTCCATTCCTGGTCAGGGAACTAGATCCCAAATGTCACAACTAAAATATCCTGTGTGCCGCAACTAAGACCCATGCAGCTAAATGAATGAATGAATCAAGGATCCAGCCCTACAACCTAATTTGCTACGGTATTTACTAACACATTGTCTATAATGACAAAATATTGGAAACACATCAGATGTCTGTCACAGGCAACTAGTTACATACTGTTATCTCCAAACAATAGATTGGGCTTCCCAGGTGGCGCTAGTGGCAAAGAACCTACCTACCAATGCAGGAGATATAGGAGACCCAGGTTTGATCCCTGAGATGGGAAGATCCCCTGGAGAAGGCCATGGCAACCCACTCCAGTATTCTTGCCTGGAGAATCTCATGGACAAAGGAGCCTGGTGGGCTATGGTCCACAGGGTCGCAAAGAGTCGGACACGACTAAAACGACTTAGCACAGCACGCAGCAAACAACAGATTACTGTGCATCTGTTGAAAAGACTGATGATTCTGCATGTACTAATAAAATACATCAGCCAGAATGGTCTGGGTCATCGCAGTAACAAACAACCCCAATATTTCATCAGGTTATCACAATAAAACTTTATTTTACAATCATAAAATATGCATTCCTTAAGCAGGGAATGTCCTGCTCCATATAATTCAAGGACCTGGGTTCACCAGCTAGAACATCATAATCATAGTGGCAGGAGGAAGAGAGATAAAAGAATTATGATCTACTCTAAAGTCTTTCTACCCAGAAGTGACACATGTCACTTCTGATTACACTTCATTGGTTAAAGCAAGTCATATATATGATCATGACTAACTACAAAGGGTCAGAGAAGTGCATTCCTGGTAATTAACCAAAAGGAGAACTGGAAATAATTAATGAGTAGCAATGTTTACTGTCATTTCCCAGAGATACTAAGTGAAAGGAAAAATCATGCTTTATTCTTCATGTTAAAAAACATATGACATATACTGTATATTTTTGATATGCATTGAGTATTTCTGGAAATCCATGCTGAAAATGAGATAGCTCTAGGTAGGCATAGAAAAAACTGAGTGGTTTAATTTTCTTGAAGGTTTAATTTTCACTGTATAGGATTTTGTATTTTATGTATTTCATACCAGATACATGTATTATCTAATAAAAATTTATATTTAAAAACAAAAAGTAAAAGGCATCCCTTTGACCCTAAAGCATAAAACGCAATATAAGAAATTTATCTGAATTTGACTCCCCTTAAAGAAAACTATGCAAGAGTTTCCCAGAAGGAATAGATGAGTCCTGAAGAGACTTTTTAAAATTATTTAAACTGATAAAGATTTAGTAATCATGACTTATAAAATTTCCAAATGGCAGACACTTTTAAATTCAGACAGAATCAATAGATCTTGATCTGAAATGAATTTGATAGTGATCAATGTCTATGAAAAAGATGACCCAATCACCACATGATGCAGCTACCCATTTTTGGCCAGAACAACCGAGTCATAAATGCCTTTGCTTGGTTGTTCAGTTCAGTCGCTCAGTCATGTCCAACTCTTGCAACCCCATGAATCGCAGCACGCCAGGCCTGCCTGTTCATCACCATCTCCCGGAGTTCACTCAGACTCACGTCCATCGAGTCCATGATGCCATCCAGCTATCTCATCCTCGGTCGTCCTCTTCTCCTCCTGCCCCCAATCCCTCCCAGCATCAGAGTCTTTTCCAATGAGTCAACTCTTCGCATGAGGTGGCCAAAGTACTGGAGTTTCAGCTTTAACATCATTCCTTCCAAAGAAATCCCAGGGTTGATCTCTTTCAGAATGGACTGGTTGGATCTCCTTGCAGTCCAAGGGACTTTCAAGAAGTCTTCTCCAATACCACAGTTCAAAAGCATCAATTCTTCAGCACTCAGCCTTCTTCACAGTCCAACTCTCACATCCATACATGACCATAGGAAAACCATAGCCTTGACTAGACGGACCTTAGTTGGCAAAGTAATGCCTCTGCTTTTGAATATACTATCTAGGTTGATCATAACTTTTCTTCCAAGGAGTAAGCTTGGTTGTATTAAGTGAAATAAGTCAGACAGAGGAGGAGAAACAGACTCAGAGACTGAATGAATTTATGGTTGCCGGAGGGTGAAGAATGGAGGGAAGGGATAGGGAGTTTGTGATGGAAGGGTATGCTGCTGCTGCTGCGTCACTTCAGTCGTGTCCGACTCTGTGTGACCCCATAGACAGCAGCCCACCAGGCTCCCTTGTCCTGGGATTCTCCAGGCAAGAACACTGGAGTACGTTGCCATTTACTTCTCCAATGCATGAAAGTGGGTATACACTGCTATATTTAAAATGGATAACCAACAAGGACCCACAGGGATAGCACTGAGAACTCTGCTCAATATTATGCGGCAGCCTGAATGGGAGGGGGTGTTTGGGGGAAAATGGATATATGTATATGTATGGCTGAGTCCCTCCTGCTGTCCACCTGAAACTGTCACAACACTGGTAATCAGCTATACCCCAATACAAAATAAAAAGCTTTTTAAAATACATTAGTTTTGTGAGGAGTAAACTCCCTCACAAGTACATATTATTATTTGATAACAATCAATTAGAAACTATGGTTCTTCATGGCAGCATTATGGATAAGATGTGAACTGGTCTCTGTCCATCAAAGAAAGCCCAACTACTTTCTAAAAGCAGCTTGAAAGAGGCTTGTATCAGGGAGAGAAGGATGTTCTTTCTTTATATAAACTCCATGTCTAGTACATTTCCCCAGCCTGAGATCATTTTTAATACAAACGTCATCTTGTTACAGAACTCTCAGAGCTCTCAAAGTTCCATAAATCACTAATTAGTTATGCCACATGTATAGCAACTTCCAAGTTCTGTGTCTCTCCATACAGATAGTTCTGTTGGGGAAAAAAAAATAAGACCAGATATTTCTGGGCACTTAAATACCACCATCTACCCCACATGATGGCTTCCTCCACACCTCTGTTCCAGAAACACAAAAGCTCACAGTTGAAATAAGCCACCTGGGTGCCTCAGTCTGGGACTCTGACCACTGGGAAGAATGAAGCAGTGTCTTGAAAGTAATCACAGGTAGGATCCACTTTGCTCGGGCTCTGTGTCCTGAGGTGGGAGCCAGAGAGGTTCTGAACATAAATAGAGCTCATCATGGCTCCTTTCCAGCCATTCTGCCTCAAATGGCTGGCCAGTTTGGGGTGCCACAGCAAACCTAGGATGAAAGAAGATCTCAAAATAGCCTGCACATTCAGAGACAAGTTCAAGGACTGAAGGATAAAGGTGAAGTAGGAGTGAAGGAAATGCTTTTCTGTTATGGAATCAGCTGCAATAAAATGATGTAATATAAATGTGGATTCTTAGAAAACCATGGGGAAAAAACAGCATCTCCACTGCTTCTGCACCAGGACAAACCATCAGCCCTTAAACGAATAGGGCACGCATGAGGAAGGAGCCTCGTTCTCATGAACTTCTCCAGTGGCTCAGTGGGAAAGAATCTGCCTGCCACGCAAAGACAAAGGAGACTTGGGTTCGATCCCTTTTGGGAAGATCACCTAGAGAAGGGAATGGCAACCCACTCCAGTATTCGTGCCTAGAGAATCCCATGGACAGAGGAGCCTGGTGGGCTACATCCCACTGACTCACGAAGAGTGGAACACAACTGAGTGACTAAATAACAACAATAGAAAACCAAGGTCTCAGGAGAACTCAAATTCAGCTCAAAGAAAGTGACTCTATAATCAGAGTATACCAGTTAAGGTCCCCAAGAAAAAGAAATGCAAAAAGGCAAAATGGTTGTCTGAGGTGGCCTTACAATACAAATAGCTGAAAAAGAAGAGATGTGAAAAGCAAACAAGAAAAAGAAAGATATACTCATCTGAATGCAGATTTCCAAAGAATAGCAAGGATAAGAAAGCCTTCCTAAGTGATCAGTGCAAAGAAACAGAAGAAAACAACGGAATGGGAAAGTCTAGAGATCTTTTCAAGAAAATTAGAGATACCAAGGGAACATTTCATGCAAAGATAGGCACAATAAAGGACAGAATGGTATGGACCTAACAGAAGCAGAAGATTTTAAAAAGAGGTGGCAAGAATACATAGAAGAACTGTACAAAAAGATTCTCATGACCCAGATAACCACACAGGATAATCACTCACCTAGAGCCAGACATTCTGGAATGTGAAGTCAAGTGGGCCTTAGAAAGCATCACTATGAAAAAAGCTAGTGGAAGTGATGGAATTCCAGCTGAGCTATTTCAAATCCTAAAAGATGACACTATGAAAGTGATGCACTCAATATGCCAACAAATTTGGAAAACTCGGCAGTGGCCACAGGACTGGAAAACATCAGTTTTCATTGCAACCCCAAAGAAAGGCAATACCAAAGAATGCGCAAACTACCACACAATTGCACTCATTTCCGATGCTAGCAAAGTAATGCTCAAAATTTTCCAAGCCAGGTTTCAACAGTATGTGAACTGTGAACTTCCAAATGTTCAAGCTAGATTTAGAAAAGGCAGAGGAACCAGAGATCAAATTGCCAACATCCACTGGGTCATGGAAAAAGCAGAAAAACATTTACTTCTTTATTGACTCTGTATTGACTCCACAGCCTTTGACTGTATGCATCACAACAAATTGGAAAATTCTTAGAGATGGGAATACCAGACCACCTTATCTGCCTCCTGAGAAATCTATATGATGGTCAGGAAGCAACAGTTAGAACCGGACATGGAACAACTGACTGGTTCCAAATTGGAAAAGGAGAACATCAAGGCTGTGTATTGCCACCCTGCTTATTTAACTTATTTGCAGAGTACATCATGTGAAATGTCAGACTGGATGAAACACAAGCTGCAATCAAGATTGCTGGGAGAAATATCAATAACCTCAGATATGCAGATGACACCACCCTTATGGTAGAAAATGAAGAGATATTAAAGAGCCTCTTGATGAAGGTGAAAGAGGAGTGAAAAAGCTGGATTAAAACTCAACACTCAAAAAACGAAGATCTTGGCATCTGGTCCCATCACTTCATGGCAAATAGATGGGAAAATAATGGAAACAGTGAGAGACTTTATTTGGGGGGCTCCAAAATCACTGAGGACGGTGACTGCAGTCATAATATTAAAAGATGTGTTCTCCTTGGAAGAAAAGCTATGACAAACCCAGAGAGCATATTAAAAAGCAGAGACATTACTTTTTCCAGTAGTCATGTATGGATGTGAGAGTTGGACCATAAAGAAGGCTGAGCGCTAGAGAACTGATGTTTTTGAACTGTGGTGTTGGAGAAGACTCTTGAGAGTCCCTTGGACTGCAAGGAGATCAAACCAGTCAATTCTAAAGGAAATCAATCCTGAATATTCTTTGGAAGGACTGATGCTAAAACTGAAGCTCCAATACCTTGGCCACCTGATGCAAAGAGGTGACTCACTGGAAAAGACCCTGATGCTAGGAAAGATTGAGGGCAGGAAGAGAAGGGGGCAACAGAGGACAAGATGGTTGGATGGCTTCACCGACTCAATGGACATGAATTTGAGCAAGCTCCAGGAGATGGTGAAGGATAAGGAAGCCTGGAGTGCTGCAGTCCATGGAGTTGCAAATAGTCAGACAGGACTGAGCAACTAAATAGCAACCAACTAGGGAGACATGTCCTGTTCTATGTCTATGTGTTTTTTTCAACATGATCAGCAGAAAAAAATAAAAATTTAAGAAGAATCTATATAAACACACCTACTAATAAGAAAAACATACTTTTCCAGATCTGTCCTGACTGTGTATTTTGAAAATCCTATCATATTATTTTGATTTATACAAACAGCATAAATTGAGCACCTACTACATGCAATGAACTAAGCTGGATACAAGGGATGCAAGATTAAGAGAGCCAGTACCCCAGAGCTCATAACTTTACTATCTAGACATATAACAAATAACTCATTGTAACAGCTCCATTGAACAGATTGCTCAGCATTTGATGGGGACTCGGTGAGTATTTACTTAAAAATAAATTTTAAATAGATGAATGATAGAGAATTATTTAAAAAAAGAAAAAAAGGCAATGCCTGAACTTGATCAGGAGAGACACATCAGAGACAAGGAGATAAATGAACTTAGAATTTACAGATAATTTAAAATTCTCCAGGAGGGTGAGGAAGGATGGAGGCAGCCTTCTTAAGAAAGCCACATTCGTGAAACTGCAGACATGCCAGCCTTGCAGCAAGGACTCAGGTTATGGAATTGGCTGCATATTGGTGGAAGGTCATTAAAGACAAGGTTTGGAGTGTAGGTCAAGTCCAGATCACAAAAAGCAGTCTGAGGAGTTTTGCACTTCTGCTGGATCAAATGAGGAGGTCACTGTGGTTTTGTATTGAAATAATCTCCTTCGTAGCCATCTGGAAAATAAAATTGAGTTCATCAGAAGTGGACAGAAGGATGAGAGCCAAAATCAGTCACAGAAATGAGGAGGTTTCCAGAAACACTTCAGAAGATGGAATGGGGAAGGAGGCCTGGGTGGAATCTGGGGGAAAAAGAGAGAAAGGAAGTCAATATTGGGTGAGTGTGAAATACACAGAAAATGAGACTTCCCTGGTGGTCCAATGGCTAAGACTCCACACTCCCAATGCAGGGGGCCCAAGTTCAGTCCCTAGATTGGCAAACTAGATCCCACATGCTACAGCTAAAATTCCTCAGTGCCAAAACTAAGGCCCAGCACAACCAAACAAATAAAGACTTAGAAAGAAAGAAAGAAATACATGGAAGAGACTGGAGAGATAGTGAATGCAGAAAGCCAGGGGTTAGGGAGGTGATACAGGTCATAAGTTCTGTTTGAGGACATTGACTTTCAGGTGAGTTGGAATGAGATGGGAAAATCCAGTAGGCAAAGAGAATAGATTTTGAGGCCAGGAGACATGGCTAAGATTAAGACTTGAGGGTCACAGAGCCATCAACACCAGAAGCTTTTAGGTAATCTGAAGGTAATAATTAGTATCATCAATACCATAAAAGCAAATAACATTGTTATTGATAACAATATGCCCTGCTTAGTGTTTTATTACAGATTACATGTAATTCTCATAACAAACTCTTCAAAGTAGATACAATTATTATCCCCATTTTTTTTTCAGATGAGTCAGCTGAAACACACAGAGATTATCCTGTCCTAGGTCTCACAGCCAGCAAGTGCTGGAGCAGAGAGGCTCTAGAAAAGAGGACAAGTCCAGATCTACCCCAAAATGTGTTTTGTGTGGCCAGCCCAGCACCTTCATGAATTAAATTTGACTTTGGCCATTGCCTGCAGCCTGCTCCACAAGTTCACCACCCTCCCCAGCATACCGCTGAGTCTTAATCCCATCTACATAACTGACAGACCCTAAGATGAACTGTCCAGATCCCCTCTCATGGAAGGGCTTGTCTGTCACAAGCAACTGTCAGCTCCTTCAGGGTTTGTCTCAGTGGCAGGGAGCTGCCTGCCCCTAGATCATACCTCTTCCAGGGCAGTTCCCATCCAAAGACTGATGGAGACAAAAAGGAGAGAAGGGCCAGGCCATCTTGGCCCCACACAGGATGACTCTGATGGGTCTTTCCCACTTCAGAACTCTGCTGAGTTTGGATGAGGCTCTCAGCATGCATCGTAACTCACCGTCTTCTTTCCAGTTCTGCTTCCTTTCCTTCCCTCCCTCCCACGAGCGTTGTTCTCCAGGGCACTTACCAATTAATGTTTTGCTCATTAAATTCCGTCCTAGAGTGTGTCTCTAAAGTACTCAGCCTGTGATACGTAACCTGCCCATTCTTGAACACAGTGAATTTTTACGCCTACAAAAGGCACAAGCATTGTCTTAAGAGTTTCTGAATCTTTAAGATTTAGCTTAGTGTATGGAAAAAGCAAGTACAAAGGGCAAAAGTTGACTCAGATTCCTTTCCAGGCCAATCCACTGTGAGCTCAGTCTGGGGTGTTGCTCCAACTGTGGCTCCCACCTGCCTCCCCTACATCTTTATATTTGAATGCCTACTCTCCAAAGTCTCCAGGCCTACAACCTGACCTGTTTAAGGCCCAGCCCTAAGCCAATTCAACAGGGGATAGAGTGTCAGGCTGTTGACCAGACTCACTCCTGCCGCCATGCGTCAACTGAGTCAATGTCCAGAGAGGGGTTAACACATATCCTGGGCACTAACTTATTCCTTTGGCTGAGAACTTCCACTGCCTCCCTCAAGTTCTTCTGTTGAAATGCAAATAATCTAGGTATATATGTCTGTATGTCTTCAGTATTTATGAATTGATAAAAAGATGAGAAGGATTCAGGCCAAAACATAAACAATGGTTTTCTTTGGGTTGTAGAATTGTTGGTTTTTTTTTTCTTTTTCTACAGGACTGATGCTGAAGCACCAACACTTTTGCCACTTGATAAAAAGAGCCAACTCATTGGAAAATACACTGATGCTAGGAAAGATTGAGGGCAGGAAGAGAAGGGGGGTAACAGAGGATGAGATGGTTAGTCAGTATCACTGACTCAATGGACATTGAGTTTGAGCAAACTCCAGGACATAGTGAAGGACAGGGAGGCCTGGAGTGCTGCAGTCCATGGGGTTGCAAAGCGTCAGACATGACTTAAACAACTGAACAACAACAAATTTTCTAAAATGGACCTGGGCTGTCTTTACAATAATGTTTAAAATGAGTTTTCAAAGACTGAAGGACTGTACCCTTCTCCTCTGCAGATAACCTTGGGAAAGGAAGCCCATTAAGCTTTGAGTGTGAGAGGAAGGTATTAATACCTTGCTGTCAATGATTTGGAAAGTCAGCCAGTTGATATTAGAGCATTGAGGAAAATGAGATGTTGAAAAGTTCTATGTTAGATGAAGCTGGCCACGGTGAGAGGCCATAGTTTTCTGATTAAGGCATCTAAGGTCAACCAAAGGAGGAAGACTTTGCAAAAATGGACACAGGAGACATTATACTAGCCTTATTCCTTACCCTCCAGGCATCCATCCCTTTGTGCCTACCCCCACAGCACACAGGAGAAGGAACATCTAAGCCTAGATGTACTTCCACCCCTTATGGCAAGGGAGTGCTTCTGCCTGCCCCTCTTCCTCCTCTGGTGATTTCTGAAGTCCCTTTTATCTCTCACCTGTGAATTTCAAGTCCAGGTCTTCCCTGGTGGCTCGGATGGTAAAGAATCTGCCTGCAATGCAGGAGCTGCTGCTGCTGCTAAGTCGCTTCAGTCGTGTCCGACTCTGTGCAACCCATAGACGGCAGCCCACCAGGCTCCCGTCCCTGGGATTCTCCAGGCAAGAACACTGGAGCGGGTTGCCATTTCCTTCTGCAATGCATGAAAGTGAAGTCGCTCAGTCTTGTCTGACTCTTCGCGATCCCATGGACTACAGCCTACGGACCTGGGTTCAATTCCTGGGCCAGGAAGATCCTCTGGAGAAGGGAATGGCAACCCACTCCAGTTTTCTTGCCTGAAGAATTTCATGGACAGAGGAGCCTGGTGGGCAAGAGTCCATGGGGTAGCAAAGAGTCAGACGTGACTGAATGACTAACACAGAACTAGGCCAAAACACTTGACCCTTTTCTCACCTCCTTCAGGCTTGGCTCTGATGTGTCTTATTGTCCCAAATGGGGAGAAGCCTACCAAACAGGAGCCCAAACTAGAACACCAAGAAGAAAGGGCACTGAGCCCTTCAGCTTAGCCTTGTCTATGCTCGGGGATGCCTTCCAGCAAAGCCCAATTTCACCTGCATTGCCATGCGCTGGCCTCATGACCTCGCAGCTCTCCCTGCTGCCTGGCTCCTGTATTCACTGCAGTTCTCCCTTGGACCCTGCTGTCCCCCGGGGTCTGCCGCCTCCCCATTGCCCCCGACCCAGTGCTGTCCACCTGTGTGTGGGAATATGCAGGCATCTTCCGTGCTCTGTGGAAGACAAAGGAGACCCGGCTCTGTCCTGCGTGGTTCCCTCATATCCAGTTGTTACTAGAAACACAGGCATTAAAGCTTGGCCCAGGGAGTGGGGAGTTGGGGAGAAAGTCAAGGTGCCCCAGCTCCTTTCCTTTTTCTTCTCTGTGGTGGATGAGGTCAGCATTTTGCACAGGTCCACTGGGGTCACCTTTATGCACTAAGCCAGCTCCCTGGCTTTCACCTTCAACAGCCAGCACTGAAGAGTCTTCTCTGAAAGAGTTTCCAGAGTCCACTTCATCTGCAAGCCTAGAAAGTAGACTTGTCTGTGAATGTGTGTTCCTAGTGCCTAACCCTCTTCCCCTTACTGGAGGGTGAGGAATAAGGTTAGTGTAATGTCTCCTTGCAGTCTTTGCAATCCCAGGGACTGCAGCACACCAGGCTTACTTATCCTTCACTATCTCCTGGTGTTCACTCAAACTCGTTTCCACTGAGTCAATGATGTCATCCAACCATCTCATCACTGGTTGCCCTCTTCTCCTTCTGCCTTCAATCTCTCCCAGCATCAGGGTCTTTTCCAATGAGTTGACTTTTCTAATCAGGTGGCCAGAGTACTGGAACTTCAGCATTTAGGATTGACTGGACTGATCTCCTTGCTGTCCAAGGAACTCTCAAGAGTCTTCTCCACAGTCTTCACCACAGTTTGAAAGTGTCGATTGTTCGACGCTCAGCCTTCTTTATGGTCCAAATTTCACATCCGTACATGACTATGGAAAAACCATATCTTTGGCTATGCGGACCTTTGCCAGTAAAGCAATGTCTCTGCTTTTTAATACCCTAGGTCTGTCACAGCTTTTCTACCAAGGAGCAGGTGTCTTTTAATTTCATGGCTGCAGTCACGGTCCTTAACCAATAGATGATGGGGCAGGAACATGAGAGCCTCAGCAGCCTTGCTGTGGATTGGGACAAACCCTCAAGTTCGCCTGGAGGGTTGGGGGTGGAAAGCTATTCTCCTTCCTTCTGAGGTCCCCCTTCCTTCTGAGGTCCCCATCTCCCTGGCTACTGCCTTGGATGCATCACTTCCTCACATGTGAACCCTCTCTCTAGGTCTGCTTCTGGGGAACATGACTTAAGACTCTCTCCATTTCCCTCTCTTCTTTCTTCTTCCTAGAAGCAGTGAGCTCAAACCACTTCTATAATCTACTTTCCTTCTACCACACTTCAGTAAACCTCACTTCTTAGAGTGGTGAGATCTCTTTTTTGAAAATGTCTTTCTAAAGAAATACCAAGACAAGTGATTCAGCACAATCTTCTTTTAACAAGACAGATGCACTCTGAGAAAATGGAAACCCAGGAACCCTCTTGGACTTGGCAATAATGACAGTTGACAAGAGTCTAGGGCCATTTATCTCAGAATTTTAAACTTAGAATACCCTGATCCTTTTATTGAATTTTGTTAAACTTGTTCAATTATTTTCAACCAAATTGCAAGTTATCCTCCAGATGCTAAATTTGACCTGCTTTTTGAAAATAGGTTAGACAGTCTGTGTGCTCCTCTGAAATCTGACTTTGTTCCGTAACTAACATTAACTTAAAAATTGGAGTGAGCTGCCTTTGCAATAAACTGTCAATAAAATGTTGTCTGCAGAGACTTGACTAAGTTTGCTTCTGATTGGTTTTAAAAGTTTAATATGAAACAAGAAGCTCCTTATATTGGGCTAATTTCTCCTTCAAATCAATCCTGCTTATGTAGTGCATTAGGAAGAACCATTAAGCTTGTGCATGGTATCACAAGGCCAAGCCTGAATTTCATTGACCACAAAATAAAAGATTAGCCATGATGTCAACCTGGAGACCTAGAGCCCTGGTTTCAGGAGGAGAAGATTTGACGCTTCCCTTTCCACCAGTCTTCTAGACTAACTTTAGATATATCATTTTAGAATCTCTAAGTGAAGATATTCCAAAGAATGCTCATGCTTAATGATATAATGAATCGGTTTCAACAAGCTAATTTTTGTCCTCCTGTGAGTTTCATCCAACTTTTGCCAAACAGAACATAGTAAAGTGAAGAATTATTACCAAAGTTGTGGGTAATTTACATTCAGGACCATAATTAAATCTGAAATGAACATTGCTACTAAATCAGCTAGCACACTTCTACCATTATTCTTCTTGTGGCCAAATTAACAATACCAGAAATAGCAAGCAACTCTTGAAAGCAGAAAATTACACTACATGTAGAAGGAAGGTTGTTGTTTCGTCACTCAGTCACGTCTGACTCTTTGCAACCCCATGGACTGCAGCACACCAGCCTTCCCTGTTCTTCACTATCTCCTGGAGTTTGCTCAAACTCATGTCCCCTGAGTCAGTGATGTTATCCAATCATCTCATCCTCTGTCACCCTCTTCTCCTCCTGCTCTCAATCTTTTGGTATGGAACAGTTGAGCAAATAATATTCTCTGAGGGTTTTGAGTACTTACCATGTGACAGATACTATCTTAGAAGCTTTATCATATTAAACTACTTAATCCCCACAACAATGAGGATTATCAGTGAGATAAGTACTGTGTTATTATCCCCATTTTCCAGAAGAGAAAATGTAGTTACCAACAGCAAAGCATTTGTCCCTCATATACAGTTTTAGGGGGTGAGGAATTAAATTCAGTTTTCCTCCACAGCGTATACTCTCACCAACTACGGAATCAAGCTGCCTCTGACAGAAGACTGACTCAGTCAAAAAATAAACAAACCTTCCTCCATAATCAACCAGGAAACCTAAACTTCTTTCTGTGGCACCAATTCCATGAACAAGGACAGGGCCTCAGAAGGCCTGTGTGAACTTGTAAACAAAAGAAGGCGGCAACATCTAGTGACCCCGGCACCACTGAGCAGTATGGATGGGCACCATTCTCCAAGACCACAGGGTGAGTGGCTCCCCCTGGAAGTGGGAAGAAAATGATCAAGTCTGTGAAGCACTGGAGATGTTTTGGATTGGCGTGAGGCCCAAAAGAGAGAAGGAGGGAGGCCTGGGGAATTCTGCCAGCCAAGCAGAGGTGTGAGGCTGTGGGAATTTGATACAAAGCAAAAATTTGATACAAAGCTCCCAAAATGGGAGCTAGGAGGTGACTGAAGAAATTCCTGGCCTGCTCAGAATTTTAACAGATTGGATCCTCAATTAAATTTGCTCTGAATTCTTAACTGCCCATTGGCCTCCTCTCAAATCAGTCCCAACAAAATGTACTTTGGGCATCAATCATAGCCTTATCGTGGGGAAGGGGCTTGTGTAACTCAATGAAGCTATGAGCCATGCTCCACAGGGCCTCCCACTGATAGATGGGTCATAATGAAGAGTTCAGACAAACAATGGTCCATGGAGGAGGAAATGACAAAGCACCCCAGTATTCTTGCCCTGAAAACTCCGTGAACAATATGAAAGGCAAAAAGATATGACACCAGAAGATAAGCTCCCTCAGTTTGAAGGTGTCCAATATGCCCCTGGGGAAGAGTGAAGGGCAATTAATAATAGCTCTAGAAAGAATGAAGCTGCTGGGCCAAGGGGAAACAATGCTTAGTTGTGGATATATCTGGTAGTGAAAGGAAAGACTGATGCTGGAAAGAACAATTTTGCATAGGAACCTGGAATGTTAGGTCCATGAATCAAGGCAAATTGGACATGGTCAAGCAGGAGATGGAAGATTGAACATTGATATCTTAGGAATCAATAAACTAAAATGGACAGGAATGGGTGAATTTAATTCAGATGACCATTATATCTACTACTGTGGGAAAGAATCCCTTATTTTTTTTTAAAAAAAAGGAGTAGCCCTCATAGTCCACAGAAGAATCCAAAATGCAGTACTTGGGTGCAACCTCAAAAATGACAGAATGGTCTCAGTTCATTGCCAAGCAAAGCCGTTTAACATCACAGTAATCCAAGTCTATGACCTAACCACTGAT